>CM042071.1:10685702-11885702 GCA_023512825.1 Liposcelis brunnea
AAAAGTATCGGATATGATATCCCGAATGATGCGGAGAAGAACGCGACCAGCGAGTACGTTCAGATGAAAATGTGGAGTGAAGAAACAAACAGAAATCAAAACTCAGATATGTAACGAATGTAATAGTATTATTGAGAGTAAAGAAGAAGAGAGAAAGGAGAGTGTTAAATTGGAGACGGAGGAACAGGAAATAGAAAAAAGCAGCGAAGCGGAAATGGAAGGGGAAGATGGGACGAACAGCGATTTGCAATATTTTTCGGTGGCGGATTGGAGGAAAGCAGTCGCGATGGGATCGAAACGGGGGATTAATTCAGCGGCGATGGAAACGATTGTTGAGGAACCGGAAACGGACACCGCGACGAAATTGACAGTGCGGGAGATATTGAGGAGGTTCGAGGAACTCGGGAATAAACAGTTTAGTGAAAAGTTTTTTTTGAGTGATGAAGAAAGGACGGCTACACTGAAGCAGATTCATCAGACTTTGAAGTGTTTGGAGGAAAAGGTTAGGAGTTTTGAAAAAAGGCATGAGGAGGCAATGAAGGTGAGTTAGGTTCGGAGAATAGATGATTTTTCCGGTGGAAATGGCGACCTCAATATTAGAGGGTTCCATCTCCACTGCGCAGGTTGACCCCAGCTAAACATGTGGTCTTGGTGTTAACCTGCGCAGTGGAGATGGAACCTTTTAATAATGAGGTCGAGAAATATTGCATTGCATTGTGGGCAGTTTGGGTATAAACAAACTCTAAGAAGAGCTTGTGCCACATCAGCTAAGAATAAGCTCACTAGCTCACAAACGATTATTCTGAATTAATACGCCATCTTTCTTAAAAATTATTTCCATACAAATCGGGCTAAATATTTCTCTATGTTGAAGAAAAATGGACTTTTTAGTTGCGAGCCTATTCTTAACTTAAGGGGGACATCCTAGTGTTTTCCCGTTGCTTCACGAACCATTCTGGGCTGTGACGTCACCGTCCAAATTGTCTACTTTTTATAAATATTTATTGGCGCGAATATGATTTCTCATAGAAAAACAATCAGATGGCTAGACTAACAGGTTTTAGGTCCAGGCGAATCTATTGTGCTAAGCTCAGCAGAATAGCGACCTAAGATAGATTTAAAGCTGATTTGCATTCTTCTTCTCCTCTCAATGTATATCCGTCCACTCCGTCCCCTATATTGCCACTTTTCCTTGTCTTGGGCTCTTTGCAACCGTCGTACCATCTCTTTTGTGGCCTACCGACGCTTCTTTTCGACGCTCGAGGTCTCCATCTTACCATCCGTGTTGTCCACCTATTCGGATCCTCCCTGGCGACATGACCTGCTCGTTGCCACTTAGCTGTTGCAAGCCTTTGCATCAGGGAGCCTAATAGGGAATGAGCACTTTGATGAGTCGTTTGCTACATACGGGCAATTTGCAATTCTGGGGCTGCCATGATCTTGAAATGGAAGTTGCCATGTTTTCTTAAGTATTAGCCATCAAGCCGACTTCCAGTTGAAGATCATGGTGGACCATGGCAGCTTCTAGGATTGCAAATGGCGTTTTCGTATGTAATAGGTGACTCCTCGAAGTGTCTACTCTTTAGTAAGCTCCCTAGTGAGCTGAGTCGTTTAGATGTAATTTTGGCCTGAAGTAATTGAAAAGCCTGCAGGACCATCCCTTCGGTGTTCGATATGACCAAAAGTTCCTTGAACTGATAAGTAAATTACGTGACGTCATTACTCCATGACTGAGCAGATCTACATAAATATGGAGCGATTACCTTCAGCCAAGCCATCATCGCCAAGCTTAAGGGAGCCAAATTCCATTGAGGGATTTCCAGTTTCTTGCTAGAAACTCGATCCTCTCCCTTTTCTTAAGCCATTCTTTCTAGCACATTCCTCTTCACACTTTCATCCACCTATAGACCCAATTCACATTTCAATCCGCTCGAATTCAAGGCCGTTAACATTCAATACAATCAATTAAACCTACATTACACTTAACAGATTCGCATTTAAGAAAATTAAATACGAACTCGATTAAAAACAAGACCAACAAAAAAAAAATATTTAATGAAGATGATATTTTTATATTATCAACCGAGCGTATCTGCTTTCTCTTAACAAATCATAACGTCGATTGCGGTAAAGCAAAACCAACTGTCGCGTGAGTTGATGCTGTGACCAGTTTTCACGCTTGCAAATATTTGTTTTTCAACAAAAAATAGATTTTTTTTTTAGCCACTTTATTTTAATTTCACTAGAAAAAGATTTTCATCCATTAGAACTTATTCGGAAGCGATTATGTCACTAATTACTTAATTATTTTAAAGATCTCTCTCTCCTGTATTTTTTCTCTACTTGAGATGTTTAAAAAAACGTTACTTAACTTCATTAAGAAATGATTCGGTCACGACTGACAAACAAATTTAGAAGAAAAAAAATAACAAAATCACAAACGATGTTTAATTTCATTTATAATTAAAACCAATCATCCGAAAAGAAAGTGCATCTTGTGATTTTTTTTTCAAAAAAAATAAATCAAATTGAGTCCTTCTGTAAAGTCGTAAGGTTATGGGCTACAATTCAATATTTCGCACGTGTCTGGCCCGATTTTTTCTTCGTGTTATTTCACCCGGTCGTATATCAATGATCAATGATTATTGTCCACCCTTTTCCCTGCCATTTGCACCGGTTGCAATAAGATCAGGGCGAACATAATTCAATTCCCTCCAGCGTCATTTCCAAAATCAAATAATTTTTATTTTCAAAGGAAAAAGGCTAAAGTTTCTAGGAAACGGAGAAAAATTCTTGTCGAAGTCGAGCGACCTTTTTTTTATTCTTATTTCTCTCTTTAGCCTCAATAGAAGAATATTTGACTAAGGTCGGGTAATAAAACGTTTCAATGGTCTTCTTATAAACGATCAAAGGGAACATCTAAAACTCTCCAACGTTATTTACAAAGTATTTACATTTCACAGGTTCAAAGAGATTTTTTTTTTGAAGTTGAGGATGGTAAGAAACCTTGCAAAGGGTTAGTCTTGTTTTGAAAAGATTCGCAATTGTCTTGGTCGATTTTGTTGCGGTGCTGTTCTTTTAAAATGTGATGTTATCGGATTTTGTCATTTATTCATACAGGCTCTTTTTCGTCTTGATTCATGAACCACATTTTCTGTCCGTAAAAAATGCGTCAAACAAATCAAAACTTTCAAGGAATCCAAATCGAAAAGAATCAAGATTTTCAAAGAATCGAAATCAAAGAAATCAAAAGTTTTAATGATTCAAAATCACAAAGAATAAAATTTTCAAGGAATCCAAATCAAAAAGAATCAAGATTTTCAAGGAATCTTAATCAAAAAGAATCAAGAGATATATTTAAAGAATCTAAATCAAAAAGAATCAAGATTTTCGAAGAATCCAAATCAAAAAGAAATCAAGATTTTCAAAGAATCCAAATCGAAAAGAATCAAGATTTTCAAGGAATCTTAATCAAAAAGAATCAAGATATATTTAAAAGAATCTAAATCAAAAAGAATCAAGATTTCGAAGATCCAAATCAAAAAGAATCAAGATTTTCAAAGAATCCAAATCGAAAAGAATCAGATATTTCAAGGAATTCCTAATCAAAGAGATTCCAAATTTTCAAGGAAGTCAAATCAAAAAGAATCCAAATCAAGAAATCAAAAGAATTAAGGAAAAAATCACAAAGAACCAAAATTTTCAAGGAATCCAAATCGAAAAGAATAAAGACTTTCAAGGAATCTAAATCAAAAAGAATCAACATTTTCAAAGAATCCAAATCAAAGAGAATCAACATTTTCAAGGAAGTCAAATCAAAAGGAATCGAAATCAAAGAAATCAAAAGTATTAAGGATTCGAAATCACAAAGAACCCAAATTTTCTAGGAATCCAAATCAAAAAGAATCGAAATCAAGGAATCAAAAGTGTTTAATGATTCAAAATCACAAAGAATAAAATTTTCAAGGAATCGAAATCAAAAGAATTAAGATTTTCAAGAATCTAAATCAAAAAGAATCAAGATTTTCAAGGAATCTAAATCAAAAAGAATCAAGATTTTCAAGGAATCTAAATCAAAAAAAATTAAGATTTTTGAAGAATCCAAATCAAAAAGAATCAAGATTTTCAAAGAATCCAAATCAAAAAGAATCAAGATATTCAAGGAATCCAAAGCAAAAAGAATCAAAATTTCCAAGGAATCAAAATCAAAGAGAATCAAGATTTTCAAGGAAGTCAAATCAAAAAGAATGGAAATTAAAGAAATCAAAAGTATTAAGGATTCAAAATCACAAAGAATAAAATTTTCAAAGAGTCGAAATCAAAAATAATCAAGATTTTCAAAGAATCCAAATCAAAAAGAATCAAGATATTCAAGGAATCCAAAGCAAAAAGAATCAAGATTTTCAAGGAAGTCAAATCAAAAAGAATCGAAATCAAAGAAATCAAAAGTATCATGGATTCGAAATCACAAAGAACCAAAATTTTCTAGGAATCCAAATCAAAAAGAATTGAAATTAAAAGTGTTAAGGATTCAGAATCATGAAGAATCAAAATTTTCAAGGAATCCAAATCAAAAAGAATCAATACTTATAAGGAATCGATTTTGACCAACTTGTCAGGAGCATAGACCTACTATCGGGATTTCATTAAATTGTAATGTGACAAAGGAGCTAAAACTCAACTGTTTTTATCGTTCCCAAAATAGGCTGCTTTCGTCCTTTTACTCATTTTCCAATTTCATTTGAACCATTTGATCTCACTTTGTCCTCGATTGTCTTCTCACGACTACCATATTACTCACACCCAATCCTCAATAATTTTGCCAACAGCATATTACCAACAACTTTCTAAAAACATTCACAAACGTTCTTTTCATTCTTTTCAACAACCCTTATCTCATACCTTCCTCCTTGACAACTTGTCCAATAAAACAAGGGATTTGCAAACTTTTCCTTAATCGAAAGTTAAGTTACGCAAACACCTCATAAATATTTTATTTAAAATCTACAATAAATTAATAAGGTGATTGACTCGAGCTCTTGTTGTCACACGACGTTACCCTGTTGCAATAAAAAGAGAATGTGATATACATTAAAACTCTGCAACACATCAATCAAAACAATCTTACATTTCATTCTTGAAACTGTCCAACATCCTCGTCGTGTTCATCTTGCGGTAACAACCATGTGGTTCCGTCTTTCTAATTTTTTTTTTTTTTTTTGCATCTCGACGAAAAAAAATTGCCGGATTAAAAGACCAGTTTTAATGATCATGGCGTGTGTAAATCAGTAGATGGATGAGAGCGAAGTGAGTGACCGACCCACATAAAACCGTTTCAATACTATCGGCCTTGTCATTGAAATCTTTATTAATTGTACGTTGCATTTTAGGCTCGGGTTAAAACTTTCATCGTTCACCTTACAATTTATTTTATTTTTTTTTTATTTCTCCCTCGTAAATAAGAATTTGAAAGAAAATGAGAAATGTTTTATTGGCAAGTTTCACGGAAAACTCAACAATGCGACAAGTTTAACCTGATTGATTAAACAATCGTGTATTTAATCAAGATCCTTTTAATATGTGGAAGGGGTTTCATTTATAGACAAAAAATGAAAGCAAATATGATTATTTATCTGCGCTATTAGTTTATTAAATTACCTACTCTACTTTTACTATAAATGTCCATGGTGTTTGAGTTAGTAGTGCGCCGGTTGAAGATTCATCTCGGATTATTTCCTTAAAATTATTAACATACTTTGTCAAAACGTTACTTTTGTTTCTAGTGGCGTCATTAAAATTTAATAATTGTATTTACTGCAGCTCGTAAGCCCATTTTAGTCTTTGTTTTGATTTGTTAAGTCTTAAGGCGATAGGACTCTGTTGATTTTGGCGATGTCAAATTTTCGCAACAACTTTCAAAGTCTTCACTTTGAAAAATAAAATTTTTTACCCGAATTCTAAGAAGACAGGGCTCTTATGAAGGGGTTAATAGTTTACCCCGTCATCTTAGAGTGTGAGCCAATTTTTTTCTTTAATAAAAACAGCTATAGCAAGAGCAATTTTTTCATTTCTCACTGATTTGTTTGTAATTTGAAAGTCTTCGTCAAGACTATTAATCAGGCACTGATTGGCCCACCCGGATACCGGGAGAAATCCTGGTGCCCCTCGAAGAAAACCGCTCTTTTACTCTTTTAGTCGTTAAAAATAGGACTGAAATACTTAATCCAACAGATGTAATTTTTTTTGCCTAAAATTCTTGAGGATTTTTTTCGAATAAAAATTGAAAACGAAGAGGAATTGGCGAATTTTTTACAGAAGAATGCAAAAACTATCCGAAATTTCATTTTTAAAAATAAAAATTTTTTACCCTCATTCTAAGAAGACGGTGTTCTTATGTACTAGTCAATAGTTTACCCCGTCTTCTTAGAGTATGAGCCAAATCTTTTCTTTTTAAAAAAAAACAACTCCAGCATTGACAATTTTTTTTTATTTCTCGCTGATTCATCATGACTATTGGTCAGGCACTGATTGGCCCACCGGAATACCGGGGAAAATCCTGGTGCGTCCCTCGAAGAAAATCGCCCTTTTACTCTTGTAGTTTTTAAAAATAGGACTGAAATATTTGATACAACAGATGTCATTTTTTAACTAAAATTTCTTGAGGATTTTTTTGGAATAAAAATTAAAAATAACAGATCAGTTGGCGTATTTTTTACAGAAGATTGCAAAAACCATCTGAAATTTCAGTTTTTAAAATAAAAATTTTTTTACCCTCATTCTAAGAAGACAGGGCTCTTATGGAAGAGTCAATAGTCTGCCCCGTCTTCTTAGAGTGCGAGCTAAATTTTTTCTTTTACTTAATGAAAACAACTCTACTGGAAAGCCGTTTCTGATATTTTTACCCGTCCGCACCTGCAATTGGAAAGGACCGAAAACAAATTTTTACACAAAAACCGCCTTCAACATTTTGAACAGAATCACAAATCTGAACCCGATCGACTGCCTCGTAATCATGTTGCCTTAAAAAGGGATAAAGACAAATTTTTCCTGTAAAATCTGTTTAGCCATTTTTTACAGCAATTTTTGTACAAACCACGGTCTGTACAACCATCTTTGTTCCAAGCTCGTTTGTCCGGGCTTGTCCGGGAATGTTTTGTTTGTCCGGGAATCAATATTGCGGACCGGTTTTTGAGATATTCGGATTCGCAAAATTATTTGGGCCAAATTAAAAATTCATTTTGCAAAATCTGGCTTTGGCCAAAGAGTAATAACAAACTTCACCGATAACTAACCATTCTCAGGCTCTTACGAATCATGTAGCGACCTCTGAACGCCCAAGCCTCCATTCATTTTGATAAGTCAACAACACAATAAATATTTGTTTATTTTTTTCCTTTCAGCAACAGCAATCAATCGAAAACTCGACGTCAGGAGGTTGGACTGGAAAAGGTCCATCCCAAAGGATATCCCAGTCAACAGTTCGAGGGGAAGATGATGAAAATATTTCAACGTCCATTCACGATGGGAAACATTCGTTATTGCAATTTGCAATTCATCATTTTAGGCAAAGCCCTGAAAAGTAAGTATTTTTTTCGCTGGTGAAGAGTGGTGCGATCGCTTTTTTTTTAAAAGCTCGAAGCTACAGTGGAAATTTTTTTTTGTTTTTTTAACACACAAAAACGGAAATCAGGGTTAATGAGCGTGTGTGTGCCTTTCAGTTCTGTTTGAGCGTTTACTTTGCTTTTCCGGTAAATAAAGGTTCAATACATGGGAATTCAGTTTTGTTTACGTGGAAGGTTTGGGTTTGTCGAACAAGAAACGACTCGAGTTTGTAAATAAAGAGGCTGATGTTGGTTTGTATTCCATTACAAGATTGTAAGTAATATTTGGAATTTGTCGATTTTCTAGAAAATCGAAAATGAGTCTTGTCTTGTCTTGCAAAAGCGGGACAAGGCAAGAACAAGACTTAATGTTTTTACTGCAAGACGAGACAAGACTAACTATTTTTATCAATATGCAAGAAAAGTTTTGCGATTTTGCATTATTTTTGAAGCAAGAAAATGCAATTCTCTATTGCAAGACAAGACAAGAACCAAGCATTTCTTGTCTTGTCTTGCGCTCATCACCAGAGTCACCAACTGAATCGCTGCATTTTGATTGGCTGTGACCAAATGTAAGTTAAGTACAGAGCAGCAGAAGACGTCTGACGTCACTACCAATCAACGGAAGTCAGCTGAAAAGCGATTTTGTTCAGAACCTATGAGAAGCCAGGATTTTGATATACAGATTTAACGACTCTCTTTTTTCAGGCTCTCTAGTAACATCCCAGCAACTGCTTGAGTTTTTAGTTTCAGAAGAGTTTATAGATGGCGCTAGCGTCAAAACTATTTAAGAAAACTTTTGGGAACAAGAATAGTTAACTTCCTTCAACAAACCTGAATAAAGTCTCGAATATCATTTTAACGATCCTCTTTTTAATATCTGAGCCATATTGCCTTTATTGCTAACCTCATTAACCGTCTCGTATACCTTGATATAATTTCCCTTATAAACTAGTTATACAGCCTTTTCGGAAAATTCTTAAAAGTAAAATTTTAATTGCTTCCCTTTTACAGAAGTTCGGAGAAAAGCTTTCAACGTAATATTCTTTTTTTAAAAAAACGAAAACATAAGCTACACGAAACAATTTTTTCCGACGAGAAGAGGCAAGTTAAAACAGAAAACTCGAGTAATTTTGAAGAATGTCTATGTATCTCAAATTTTTCACACGGCTGTAGCATCCTTTTGATCTTTTTTGGCCCTTTTTTTCGGGAAAACCCGAAAATTTCGAAGCGCCAATATGGGACTCAATCTCGACTAATTAATAGTCGGGGATTTCAAATTTTCAATCCAATTTTTTGTTTTTCTAATCAACATCAATGCAGACGAAATTATTCACAGCCTGAACGATAAGCAGACATGCAACACGGCTGAATTTCAATATGGCGCCGCACACGTTCTTCCCCTCTCTATTTTAACTCTATAACTCTCTATATAAAAAATCCAATCGACACTTTAGTAAACATTCTCCATTCATTTTAAACAATGTGAGAAAAAAAAATGGCGCTATTGTTTCAATTTTTTTTAATATAAATATATATTTATATTATTTTAGGACGCGTTAGAAATTAAATATTAAAAGCCATGAAAAAGGCAATCCCGACTATGAAAAAACAATGGAAGATCAAATGCATTTTAATTTGAATAGACTTCCTTTGCATGTCCACGAACTTTGCACACATCAACGCACAAACATATACAAGTCGTTTCCACTTGCTTAGCTTATGACAAATACATTTTTTTTTTTTTTGAAATGTTACCGTTTTACGCAAAACGTGAGAAAATAGCTATTATTGTATCATCTTCACATAGAGAAAGTTGTATGTCGCGATATTTCAATCTGCACCTACTCCACACAAGCTCGTGTCTATTATCATGTGAAAATAAGCGTTAAATCGGGGAGTTTTTTTTTTTTTTTTTTTGGTGAATTATTTATTCGAAGGATGATTCAGCTGTTTTTCGCGGGGAGAAGTATTGTGATAAGTGAATAATGTCGTTAAATGAAGAATGAAAATGTGGATTTTTATTGAGAGGATAATTGAACGCACGATTTGAGGATTAAAACGTAGTTTTTGGATTATAATGATGGATGTGTCGAAAGTGAAGTGAAATAATGTAGGCCTGGTGTGGTTTATTTTTTGAAAAAATAAATTTTTTTTATGTGAGCTTGGGACGTGAAATAATAAAAAAAAAATTGGAATGCGATTCCCGTTATCGTTGGACATTTTGGAGGATTTTGAGCATAGGTAATTTAAGCTTGCTTGATAGTCGCCCCTGTCGCTAATTTTTTTTGAGGGGTGGAAAGAGGATGTGAAGTTTTAAAATGGATGCTAATCGTATACGACTCGATTAGAAAGAAAAATGTGGGAGAATCCTAAATGCTAATCACGTCTCATTAACTCTGTTTCCGCAAAAGTGTATAACGAAATTCAGAACTTTTTTAAGCGAAAAAAAAATATTACTGACAAGCTATAGCAAGTCGTAAAAGTTTATGTTAAGATAAACAGCGAGGATTTTCCCCGGTTTCGACAAAAAATGAGTGAAATATTTTTATAGCGAATTCTAAAATATATGTTACACTTCAAAACCGAATTCAGCCGAAATTTAGGCGAACAACGCTTTTGAAATTATGCTTTTTGCTCAATCGCATTGGGGGAAATATACTGTAGATTATCCCGATTTTTCTTATTTTAGATGAAGATTTTAAGCAGTTTCAATAGGCGCTGTGACGTCATTATCAGTGAATTATTTTTTTTTGTACTGATTGTTCTGAACAGTGCTTCTAAAAAACTTTTGTTTCAATATTTGATGGACAGAAAAAAAAACTGAAAAATCGAAATCCGCGACCTGAAATATGTTAGGATCGAATCCCATATCGTATTTTTCGGTAAAGTCAAATTTTGGAAAAATAGGGAAGAAAAAGAACTGGGAATTACCCCAAATTGCAAAACTATCCGGAGATTCGAAATTTTCGACCCTTTATTAGTCGAAATCGAGTACCATGTTCACATTCTATAAAAAAAATTTTTTTTTATTTTCTCGGATATTCTCGGAAAAACGAAATTTGCCGAAAATGTGACAAAAAAAACTTTTAGGATAAGTTTTTTAGTTTTTACTTGCAAAAAATTAAATAGAAAATTTGAAAAATTTGATTTTTCGACACTTCCAGGCTGCCAACAGCTGAAAATTTAGGCTTCAGCTATTGTTAAAAATACTTAGAAAAATGTTGGTTTTGAATTTGGCTCTCTTTCATTGGTTGCACAAATTAGGCTCAAAATCAAAATAGAACACACGAATCTTCCTTGAAAATATTGATTCAACAAGAAAAAATTATCAAAAAGTTTGTTTGATAAGTAAAAAATCATCAAAAGATTTGTTCGATAAGTAAAATTATCAAACGATTTGTTCGACAAGAAAAAATCATCAACAGATTTGTTCGATAAGTAAAATTATCAAAAGATTTGTTTGACAAGAAAAAATCATCAAAAGATTTGTTCGATAAGTAAAATTATCAAAAGATTTGTTTGACAAGAAAAAATTATCAAAAGATTTGTTCGATAAGTAAAATTATCAAAAGATTTGTTCGACAAGAAAAAATCATCAACAGATTTGTTCAATAAGTAAAATTATCAAAAGATTTGTTCGACAAGAAAAAATCATCAAAAGATTTGTTCAATAAGTAAAATTATCAAAAGATTTGTTCGACAGGAAAAAATTTCCAAAATATTTGTTTGAAAACAATAATTTATCCATTTCTTTGAGAAAAAAAAATTCTAAAAACATTTTTTAGAGACTAAAAATTAGAAAAAAATAAAATTGGCCCAAATATTTTTTGATTTGATTAATTTTTCCCCTTAGAGGGACCCTAAAGTCCCTAAAATTCGGGAAGGAATCAAGTTCGATCACTGGAGATATTGAAGGATTCAAAGATTAGTTCATAAGTTACCATGTCGAGCAGCCTTTTTGGGGAGTTAAAAATTCATCATTTTAATTTCGACGAACAAATTTTAAATTTCGCATAACTACCCGTGTGTGAGCTGCCATTACAAGCAGAAGACGCACCTTCGCTCTCAGCCTTTTTTAGCTTAGAGACTTTAATTTAATCATTCCTGGAACGTTTCGAAGCAGGAATATCTTCCGGGTCATATAAAAATTCTTAAATGTTCTTGGAATCTAGTGTGCTAGAGGACCCAATCTCTTGGTACTTTTAATCCTGGCAACTGCAAGTATTTTGAATCAAAATATTAATTTAAAAAAACACATCGGATTTACCTTCGAAAATTGAATATTTAATATCCTGATTTTCATCTCCCCAACATAAAATGATACATTCTAATCATTATATAATCCGTTTAATCATCATAATTATTCTCGACCTGGTACACATGAATATAAATAATATTAATTTAACTTATCATTTAACGTTTTACGCTCCCGGCTACCTTTTGTTCGCTCTGAATTCAAACCATCCAGCTAAACCTTTAACGACTCGTGAAAACAATTACAAATCTCCCAAACGAAAAATTAACATTGTATTTATTTTTCTTTTTTCCAGATTTGAAATGCTCAAAACGTCGGATGGTTCCATCAGCGGTTCCCTCAAAGTCATCGAAAGTAAAAACAAGAAAAACAAAGAGAAGGGAAAAGGATCAGGGAAGGATCCGTCGGAATGGACGTGGAAGGAACAAGTCGACCTTGTTAAATTCACACCGAAACCAATCGAACAGTCATTATTACGTTTGGACACCCCTGAATTAAGTGATTTAGCCGTTGAATGTTTCGTATGTTTAATGAGATACATGGGGGATCTTCCCATGCCAACTGACGTGTCAGAAGTGAAATGCGTCTACACGATCTTAATGGTAAAATACGTTTGATTAAAATATCTCAACCTGATATGTTATTAAATTAATGTCTTTTAACACACTCTCGCCTCGCTTCTTGAAAAACTTTTATACGATTTCCCAGACTCTCGTAAATATCATTTTTTTTTTTTTTTTTGTTTTTTACTTATTTTCTTTTATTTGTTTTTAGCACTGCCATAAATACGAGCAACTTCGGGATGAAGTTTATTGCCAACTTATGAAACAAACAACGAACAATAAATCGGTTCAGCCGGAATCTTGTCAGCGTGGTTGGAGACTTTTTTCAATTGTAGCGGCTTATTTTGTTTCATCGGATGTTCTTAAACCGTTTTTATTTAAATATTTAGAAACTGCGGCGTATGATAAAAGAAGAGCGTACCATGGTTAGTATTTTTAAAAGATTCGTTTGGTTACAAAAATTTATTTAAAAATTTGTTTGACAAGAAAAATTTATGAAAATATATTTCTGTGACTTGAAAATATTATCAAAAGATTTGTTCAACTTGGAAAGATTATTTAAAGATTTAGTCGACAAGAAAAAAAGTATCAGAAGATTCAGTCGACAAGAAAAAAAATATCAGAAGATTCAGTCTACAAGAAAAAAAATATCAGAAGATTCAGTCGACAAGAAAAAAAATATCAGAAGATTCAGTCGACAAGAAAAAAAATATCAGAAGATTCAGTCGACAAGAAAAAAAATATCAGAAGATTCAGTCGACAAGAAAAAAAATATCAGAAGATTCAGTCGACAAGAAAAAAAATATCAGAAGATTGAGTCGACAAGAAAAAAATATCACAAGATTTAGTCGACAAGAAAAATTTATAGAAAGATGGCAAGAAAAATTTCTTTTAAGGATTTGTTCAACAAGAAAAATTTATCAGAGGATTTGTTTGGCTTAAAAAGATTATAAAATAATATTCGTTCGACATGAAAAAAGTTTGTTTGATAAGTAAAATTTCTTGAAAGATTAGTTTGATGAGAAAAATTAATCAAACGATTAAAATTTAAGATTCTTAGGCTTGAGCCAAATTGTTATTAATAAAATTTTTTTTTATTTCAGGAACTGCTACTGTGTGTCTACAAAACCTTCGTAAAACATTCAAATATGGAGGAAGGAAAAATGTTCCCAGCGTTGAAGAAATCACAGCAATTAGCGCTGGCAGAAATTCAAAACGACAAATTTATAGGTTACCAGGTATGTGCACAACTTGATTCTCACAAAAATACAAAAAAAACCCTCTCTCAAAATTTTAATTTTTTTAATTACAGGTGGAACTGAAAAAGTTGTCAATACGAAGAGTACAACTGTAGTCCAAGACGTAATAGAAGAACTTTGCATAATGATCAACGTGACGAATCCTCAAGAAATGGAAGAATTTTCCGTTTACTGTATCGTCGAAGGAGACACATTTACAATGCCATTAGCTAGAGAAGAATATATTTTGGATGTTACCACAGAGTTACATAAAAATCATCAAGTGAGGATTATTTTTTCAAGATTTTAGAATTAAAAAAAATGGGGCAAAAATTTATTTTTTGTAAAAATCTTTTTTTTTTTTTAGGTATTTTATCTGATATTTTGCCGTTCGGTGTGGTACTTCCCACTTAGATTAGATTCACAATTATACGTGGAAGTAGTTTTCAATCAAATAGCACCGGATTATTTAGAAGGATTACTACTCGTCATGCCTGGCGAATCCTTGGAACAAGATGTAATTGTAAGTAAATCGTTTTCGTTGATGAATAAAATCAACGACAAAAGCAAATCGAGTTAGAAAAAAAAGATTTTAAAAAATTTGTTCAACATGAAAAAATTATCGAAAGATGATTTTTTCGATAAGAAAAAATTATCAAAATATTTGTTAGACAAGAAAAGTCATAAAAAAAACTTGTTTGACAGAAAAAATTCAACAAGTAATTTCTTCAAAAAAAAAAATTCTGAAAAAAAAAAATTTTTTTAGACTAAAAATTTTGAAAAAATGAAATTGGCCAAAAAAAATTTTGCTTGTAATACGTAAGCCTCTAAAAAGTCCTTATTTTTTCTCTCCTTAGTTTCGGAAAAGTCAGCTAGGAATATTCACAAAATTAAATGGCATTCTGGAAGAAAACTTCAATTTTTTTTTTCTAATTTTGACCCGGGAAAAAAAATTTCAATAATTAAAGCCCAGGCTTTATTTTTTTTTATTAGTTTTTCATAAATTTTAATTATTTCTCTTTTTGTTTTCAGTATGACATAGCCAAAATAGCTGCTCTCCTCCATAGAGCCGCGGACATGACTCACTTACCATCAATGAAAGAAACCAAATTTTTACTTCCAAAACCTGCGTTAGCCGTGCGGGATGTGAAACCTTCGCAATGGGTGAACATGGTACAGTCAAATTGGCAAGAATGCGAGGGAATGACAACTATTCAGGCTAAAGCTCAAGTTTTGGGTAAGTTACACGATCAATTAAACTGTCGTCGTTAATAGTGATAACGAAACAAATTTATTCATTATTGGATTTTGCTTTTCCAGACGTATTATCAAAGTGGCCATTATTCGGATCTAGTTTCTTCGCTGTTAAAAAAGCATCGGAGCCTAAGGAGAGAACGGATCACATATTGGCGCTTAATAGGAACGGGGTTCATTTCATCGACCTTGTTACGCATGTAAGTATTTAATCAGAAAATCTGTTAATTTTTGGGAATGACTCTGAAACTAATTCTCTTATTTTTTTATTTTTCAGGAAACATTATTATATTATCCATTTTCGGAAGTGATTTCAACACGGAAAGTCAAATCCGAAGACGGGACGTTATTCTTAGATATGAAATGCGGTAATTTAATGCAGCAACGAATCACAAGACTTCAAACGGATCAAGCCCATGAAATATCAAGATTAATCAGGCAGTACATCACAATGCAACAAAGATTGGCTAATCAAATGTAGATTTTTTTTTAATTAAAAAAAAAAGAATTAATTTTAGTGTTTAGTTGAATAATTTAGCAGAAAACGCTCATACATTTTTATACACACAGTGATGATTTTGTTTTGATATAAAGCATGTACATTGTTTTATTTTTTATGTTGTCAAGCATGCTGATTTATAAAAAAAAAAAAAAAGATTTCTGAGAAAAAAAAAGACGATTTAGTGTTTTTTTTGTTGGATGTGCTTGGGTTAATGGGTATACTTTTGTATGAAATTATTTCAGTACAGTACCAAAGTAATTAATCTGTTTATTTTTAATATTTGATTTTTTAATACGTTCAAATAAATAAAATAAGTTTTAAAAAAATGATTTTTTTCTGTGTTTTTTTCTTGGGAAATTCTGCCCCGTGATGAATTCTCAGAGTTTTTATGTAAGATTATGAAAAAAAAAACTCAAAATTTAATTTAATTTCCTTGCTTTTTTAAGTTTTTCTTCAATAGCCGAGGGGGTTTTCGGGTTTATGAAAAGTTATTAACATTTTACGATGGATTTTTAAGAAATTTTCTTTTTAAGAAGTTTTAACGGGAATAAAATTCAAGCTTTTACTCCGTTAACTCTTACATGGTTCAGAGTTTGAATTAGAACAGAACACTGCTAATTGTTAGTGAGGATATTTTGGAAAATTAGGCGTTTTGAGCTTTTAACAACTGGGCGTTTTGAACATTTAATAATTGGGTGATCTACGAATTTTTTACCTCTGTGAGCAAAATTTCCAATGGACAAAATTCATTTGCCCATAGCTCCTAAACTTGACGGGCGATTTTCGTAAAACCTTGGGAAGAGCTTCATCACAAAATTTCATTTCGAATTTTACCAGTTTTGGGGGGGGTTGTCGAGAATGCATGTTTCCAAGTCCTTGGACTTAATTTTCAAAAAAAATGGAGATTTTGGTCTCAAATGACAGATCTTGACGTCCTCGATCGATTGGCGCAAAGATCATCCCGAAATTCCCACGGGAGCCTTGTCAAAAACAAAAAAATGCGTTTTTGACTCGCACGAGCTCGATTTACTCGTAAATACTACGAAAATTTTTCTAAAATTACGAGCAAACCTTGCCATGTTTTTTAAACCGATTTTTTCACTTATTTCCAAAAGAATTTTCCAGACTTTTCCGACTGATACCTATAGTACTTGACGCCCTCTATCCAGTGGTGCAGTCAGATTCCCGAAATTCCCACGGGAACTGCCTGAATAAAAAGTCTTAAAAAAAAGCACGATTTCCTCGTGAATACTACGAAAATTTCTCTAAAATTACGAGCAAACCTTGCCATGTTTCTTAACCCGATGATTTTGATCATTTCCAAAAGGATTTTCCAGACTTTTCCGACTGATACCTATAGTACTTGACGCCCTCTATCCGGTGGTGCAGTCAGATTCCCGTAATTTTAGAAAAATTTTCGTAGTATTCACGAGGAAATCGTGCTTTTTTTTAGACTTTTTATTCAGGCAGTTCCCGTGGGAATTTCGGGAATCTGACTGCACCACTGGATAGAGGGCGTCAAGTACTATAGGTATCAGTCGGAAAAGTCTGGAAAATTCTTTTGGAAATAAGTGAAAAAATCGGTTTAAAAAACATGGCAAGGTTTGCTCGTAATTTTAGAAAAATTTTCGTAGTATTTACGAGTAAATCGAGCTCGTGCGAGTCAAAAACGCATTTTTTTGTTTTTGAGAAGGCTCCCGTGGGAATTTCGGGATGATCTTTGCGCCAATCGATAGAGGACGTCGAGATCTATCATTTGAGACCAAAATCTCCATTTTTTTTTGGAAATTAAGTCCGAGGATATGGAAACAAGCATTCTCGACAACCCCCCCCCCCCCCAAATCTGGTGTTCCATACGCCTAATTTTCCAAGGTTAGGAAGGAAATTAGGTAGATATATATCAAAAAACAGTTATTTTTAATCAGTATATTTATTATATGAAATTATTATATTTTACAATAGCCATAAGATATGTACAAATAAAGTTCTTATAAATAATTTGATTTTATTTAAAACAAAATATCACAGAATGTGATGAAATATTTTCATAATTTTCTGTTGTCAAGGAAGTTTTTCATAATTTTCTGTTGTCAAGCAAATTTTTCCGAAATTCCTAGCTAAGCAAATTTTTTGCAAAGTTTTGACAGTTGAAGAAAAATTTGTGTAACTCAAAAAGTTAGTATGATAATTATCTGGTGTCGAACAAATCTTAAAAAAATTTCTCCTGTCAAACAAATCTCTCCATAACTATTCCTTGACGAACAAATCTTTTGATCATTTTTTAAAACTACACGTTCCGTTCAAAAAAAAAAAAAACGAATAAAAAAAATTATAACAGAAAATTTTATGCGTTTGTCATCTTTTTCCGCCAAGAAAAAGCTAAGGTAACGGAAAATGATTTTCCGCCAAGAAAAAGGTGGCGGATAATTATTTTCCGCCAAGAAAAAGGTGGCGGATAATTATTTTCCGCCAAGAAAAAGGTAGCGGATAATTATTTTTCGCCAAGAAAAACGTGGCGGATAATTATTTTCCGCCAAGAAAAAGGTGGCGGATAATTATTTTCCGCCAAGAAAAAGGTGGCGGATAATTATTTTTCGCCAAGAAAAAGGTGGCGGATAATTATTTTCCGCCAAGAAAAAGGTGGCGGATAATTATTTTTCGCCAAGAAAAAGGTAGCGGATAATTATTTTATTCATTTTACTCGCGACAGTAAAGAATACCTTCCTCTTAGTGCCAATTAGTGAAAATCATATCTTCATAAAAAATTTTCCTCTTAAACAAAAAAAAAACAAATTTCCATTTTAAAGCCTGATCCCGGATGTCGAATATTATACCAACCCGACCGCATTATAAAAAAAATATAACATAAGAAAAATAAAAATAATTACGATTTATTATTGTAGCAGCTTCCCATGGTTTATTTTTATCGAGGAAAATCCGACGGCGGCGGGCGATACTGACCCAACCAATGTCGTATATATTTTATTTTCACACAAAAAAAATATAAATTCACCTCTTTTCATTTTTCCTTTTTCTCCGTATTGTTTCCAGTCTGCAATTTCCTTACAATTACTGATGATTATACACCTCGTTTTATTTTTTGTCGCTGACGCCATCTTTAGAAAAAAAATGCCGACGCTGATGTTAAATAATGGTTTTTGAAACAATCGATGTCAACGTTTTCCATGGGAGGATTGCCTTACAAAGTTGCAAGTACATTGTCAGCTGGAAAAAAAAAATGTTTCGATTAAACGGGAAACGAAAAAAAAAAGATGATACGATTTTAACAAGTTAGCCTTCTGCACGGAATTCCCATAAAATCTCATGTGTTAATTTAGTTCTGTTGTGACGACCTTCAACGAAATGTAATAATTTTATGAATATTTATGTTTTGAATATTAATGTTTTTGTTTTACGAGAGCAAACCCATCTGAAGAATATGTATAACGCGAAGAGAAATCACATTTGAGAAGATTTATCGGGAATTCAATATGGCCGGCCGTTCTAAAGAAAATCGACGTGTCAGCAGACACGTAAACAAACTCCATTAAATCGACAAATCTATAGTTTTTCAAACGCATTAAATGGATTTTATGATTAAAACGAGAAAAGGAACAAACAATAATTATATTAGGAGGGTATTTCTGAGAATAAATATTCATGAAATGATTTCGTAATATCCCATGGCTAGGAAAAAAAAGAAGATAAATTATCCTATGAAAAATCGACATAGTGATATTGATTCGTTTGATTCCGGCCGGCTTCTCGTGAATTTTGTTTATTTTTTTTAAATTATGAAAATTTTTGGTTAGGTTGAGATATGTTTGAGCTGTTGAAAGTGGGATGGCTCATAATGTGGAGAATGATGCATCGGGATGACATATGGTCGTGGAAAAAAATAATTAGAAAAGAATGAAAATTCTCAAGACCTTGTAACAGAGGTCATTTCAGTTGACTGTAAATTCTGACTAATTCATTATAAGCTGTTACCTGAAATAATGGTGACTGACTCATTTTCCATGAGGTATTACTTAAGTATCAATGAATAAAGTAATGTTTTTATATTTAGAGATACGCGGGCAGCTGTAGTCCAGGCCACAGAAGTAATCTTGCAAAATGTAGACTTATTCTTATCTTGTCTAGCAATAGAGTCTGGCATTTTCTTGCTGAAAATACAATACAAAACCGCAAGACTTCTCTAGTTTAGCTTCTAAGCTATTCTTGTCACGTCTTGCCAGAAAAAACCCAACCTTGTTATCGTTTTGTCTCGCTTTTGCAAGACAAGACAGTATTGCAACTGCTTAATGCTAGTCGTCCAACTGACATTTATCAACAGTGCAACTAACTAATAAAGGAAAAATGACTTGGCGCACTAGTGACACTGCCTGTTGCACAACTGACACTGTCTATTGCACTACTAACAGTATTGCAACTGCCTAATGCTAGTTGTCCAACTGACATTTGTCAACAGTGCAACTAACAAATAAAGGAAAAACGACTTGGCGCACTAGTGACACTGTCTGTTGCACTACTGACACTGTCTGTTGCACTACTGACAATGTCTGTTGCACTACTGGCACTGTCTGTTGCACTACTGACAGTATTGCAACTGCTTAATGCTAGTTACTAATGCTAATGCTAAATGCTAATGCTAGTTTAGGCAGCCAAGTCGTTTTTCCTTTATTTGTTAATTGCACTTTTGATAAATGTCAGTTGGACAACTAGCATTAAGCAGTTGCAATACTGTCAGTAGTGCAACAGACAGTGTCAGTAATGCTACAGACATTGTCAGTAGTGCTACAGACAGTGTCAGTAGTGCAACAGACATTGTAAGTAGTGCAACAGACAGTGTCAGTAGCACAACAGGCAGTGTCAGTAGTGCAACAAACAGTGTCAGTAGTGCGACTGACAGTGTCAGTTACACGACTGACAATAAGCAATTTAAAAAAAATTGTGACCCACCCGTCTAGTCCATCTCTAGGAGAGAATTAGCAATTATCATCCTCTCCGAATTCTTTATAAATTCAGAAAATATGGCCGCAAGATGGACGCTCTAATTCTATGGGGAAAATTGTTGGCTTGATCTACGGACGACGCGGTGGCATCATGAGTTCATCATTGATACTTTTACTCATCACTTTGTTTCATCTCGAGCAGGAAATGCTGTACATAAAAAGTCTCTTAAGAATTCTTGTTGAGCCACACAGAGAAAAACTGAATTCACTGAAGCAAGGAAAAATCGTCCTGACACCATTTTTGAAAATGTATCGAATTTAGTGAGAATGATTTTTAACTGCTTCTGTCATGACTCTTTTGAGGCCACTATTTCAAGCACCTGAGCTGACATTGCTGGAATCGAAGAAAGGAAACTGAGTTTAGAAGTTAAAAATTTTTTATTAAAATGGCAAAGGAGCTTGGGAATTTTCTCAGTAGCTTCAACTGCGCTGGGCCAATTTTTCGGCTACTGCCCAAACAAAGAGTATATTTTTTTCGGGAGATTTAGTAGATGGTTAGAGGCATTAAAGCAGAGGCGCACTGTGAAACTCGAACTTGTCCAAGTCCAGACCAGTTAAACCAGTTCAATGCTGCGTACAAAAAACGAAGATCTCTTTGAACAGTTTTTATTAAAATTGCATTTCACTTTCAGACCTGCCGATTCCCTTTTTTTTCTTCACCAGCTCAATAACAAATTAACACCGAAAAAATCTGGAATAAGTTTCTTTCTAATTAATCTGGCAAAACCCTAAAATAAATCTCTTTTAAAATTCTATAATTACTTCTCATTTAAAAAACAATTAAGTCCTGACCGCCCCTTACAGCTTTCGCGATACCGCAAAATAGATTAAAAGCTCGAACGAATCGCTTGACAAGAAATTATGTCAAATTACGTAACAAGCCGAAAAGTAAAAAGAAAAAAACATAAACAATCGTACCTGTATAATGAAAAAATCAACCAAGTACCCGTATAGCTAAGTCCACATTTATCAAAGAAAATGGTGGGGATGCGGTAGACGGTAGAGTTTCACCTAGTTTTCAGTATTATTATCAGTACCGATGATAATAATGTGTCGAACGTAGTGAAAGAAATAATAAAAAGTGTAAGTGATTATGGATCGTTAACCGGAGCTTTTAGTTTTCCTCTCGATTTTTCTTTTTTTCGGATATTATCATGGCGGGCTGCGACGGCTGGGTTACCATCAAAGTTTTCGAACTGGTGAGTTTGGAAAAAGTTGGTTTATCAAGAGAAAAAATCAACTTGCCTCTTGAATAGATTGCCTGGAATCCTTCCATTTCTTTTGTGGGCGACCAAAAGGCAAGTGACTGAAGTTCGCTTCTCGATGCCGCTGAAGCTGCCTGTTCTCGTCTATCCGCACAACATGGCCCCTCCAAAAGCTTCTTCTTCTAAAGACGAATCGCTACAAGAAAAAAAAAGCCTGATTACACAATATTGTCCGGAGGAAACTTTTGCAATAGTTAATTTGCTTATGCGTTATTAAGAAGATAGCTCTTCAGACTTGATTAGAAATTTTTTTTTTTCTGGATTTTAGTGATCGAACTCATTTCTTCTTCAATTTTCAAAACATTACAAGACTTGGAAATTTATTAACAAAAAAAATTTTCGGCTAAAATTTTTTCAGTTTTTTAGTTTCAAAAAATTTGTTCTTAATTTTTTTGTTAAACTAATTTTTATAAAAAAATTTTTATATCAAGAAAATTTCAGATAATTTTTTTTTTTTCAAAGGGATTTTTTGATAAATTATAGTTTTTAAACAAATATTTTGGAAATTTTTTCCTGTAGAACAAGTCTCTTGATAATTTTTTCTTGTCAAACAAATCTTTCGATAATTTTTTCATGCTGAAGCAAATCTTGTAAAAACTTTTTGTTGTCGAACAAATCTTGTAAAAACTTTTTGTTGTCGAACAAATCTTGTAAAAACTTTTTGTTGTCGAACAAATCTTGTAAAAACTTTTTGTTGTCGAACAAATCTTGTAAAAACTTTTTGTTGTCGAACAAATCTTGTAAAAACTTTTTGTTGTCGAACAAATCTTGTAAAAACTTTTTGTTGTCGAACAAATCTTATAAAAACTTTTTGTTGTCGAACAAATCTTATAAAAACTTTTTGTTGTCGAACAAATTTTTTAACAGTTTTTCCCTACCTAACAAGTCTTTTGATAGCTTTTGTTGTCAAACAAATCGTTTCACAATTTTTTCATGTTAAAGCAAATATTAAAAAAACTTTTTGTTGTCGAGCAGATATTATGAAAATTTTTTGTTATCAAATAAATTTTTTCATAAATTTTTGTTGTCGAGCAAATGTTTTCATATAATTTTGTTGTCGAGCAAGTGTTTTCATAAATTTTTATTAACGAGAAAATGTTTTCATGAATTTTTGATGTCGAACAAACAATTTAATTTTTTTTTTTGTCAAATCAATAAACCAACTTTCAAAGAAATATTTACCAAAAAAAATACATGACTACAAAAAAGTTGTAAAAAAAACCTGTAGTACAAACTTTGACACTTATTTAAAAATTGTCCGGTGCAAAGTAACAATCAATTAAGTTTCCAATTTTCCGTTACCTATTTTACTAAATCCTCCAGTTTGAATCATGTTTGAGGACGCAGCCCCATAGCGTTGTGCTTGCTGCTCCATGTAAGGTCCTCATCTCGGCTACTTGAAAATTTCCTTTTGTCACTTTAGTATCGGCCCGGCATTAGTCATAATGGGGCCCTCGTAAGCCCTACAATTTCTTCCTTGTGTGTGAATAGATTCCTCCGCCAGATGACATCATTTCCAACCGGGATGTTGCCCTGAAAAAATTTTTAAAATTTAATATAAAATAATTTTAGATTTGAAACAAACAACCCCAAAAATCCCTGGGCACCAAAATCAATTTCAAAATTCACAACAATACAATATTTTTATTTTCTTGTTTTCAATAGAGCTTCACGGCCTTCCATTGACATTGATCCCTTGGCCTACAGTTCCGTTTAGATGGCCAATTGACCGATGATGTAGAAAACGGTCCCTAAACTTACACGCATAATTGAGCATCAATATGAAAACAATCAATCGAAAAATTATTTCATCTTAATCAAATTTAAGCACGGAGGTTTTTATAGTGTCACACTTGACATTAAAACAATCACTTTTTATTTGACCGGGGTCGTCAGTGAGGATAGCATTTTTTTTTTTTTTTTTTAATATTTTCAATGCCGCCACCCAAAGAAAACACTTTCCTTGGTGACCTATGTTGCATAACCGGTATCAATGCACCGGAAATATAAACCTAATTCTTTTTTTTTCCAGATATTTTCTGTTTTTTGCATCATTTTCAAAAGAGTAACGGACGACGAGGCTAATAAATTATTTTATTTCCTTCAAAAAGTTTCGAGAGAATGGCCGTTGCTAAACAATGTCACATGGGAGGAAAATGGAGCGATATTTACGGATGTTGCTTACGGTGGATATATTATAATTACGACGGGGTTGATTATAGCTCAATGCGCTGGGGAGTTGCCCTATTGCAAAAAAATGGTAATTTCATGCTTGTTTAAATATTTTTTTTTTTTTTAAATTTTTATTTGAGGGGAAAAACGAACTAGCTCGGCAATTAACGCTAATGATAAATGATTTTCATTTTTTAGCCATTTGTTTAAATGTTGGCACTGTTAATGAGAAAGTAAGAAGAATTTTTTTTGAGATATAAGTTTGAAAGGATAAGCTTGAAGTCTTGTGAGATAAATTAATTGCTTAATTATGGATCAGGGTATTCAGTTGGAAAATGGGTCCGAATTTTTTTTTACTTTCAATTGTAGCTAGACCAGAAAGATTTGATTTTTCTTATGAAAAAAGTTTTTAAAATTCTAAAGATGTGCGATCAACTTCAGTTTACAAAAAATTTTTTTTAACTGAAAAAATTTTATAGCTTTTTTTTGAGGTTTAGATTTATGAGCAACTTTTTGTTAAATCTAGTTCCAATTTTTTTGAATTTTTTTAAGTTTTTTCTGTAACTTGAAATATTTTTTTCCGTTATTTGAAAAATTGAAATTGTGCAAAAATAAATCTTGCAGAAATGTAATAGAAAATTTAATTTTCTAACTTTGGGAAAAGTTTTTCAGAATTTTTTTTTAGTCGAACAAGATTAACAGAATTTCTTATGGTCGAGCAACATTTCCAGAATTTTCCACAGTCAAACATAGCCAGAATTTGTTATAGTCGCACAACATTTCCAGAATATTTTCATAGTCAAACAACATTTTCAGATTTTTTCATAGTTGAACATTGCCACACTTTTTTCATGTCGACTAAATCTTCTGATATTTTTTTCTTGTCGACTAAATCTTCTGATATTTTTTTCTTGTCGACTAAATCTTCTGATATTTTTTTCTTGTCGACTAAATCTTCTGATATTTTTTTTCTTGTCGACTAAATCTTCTGATATTTTTTTTCTTGTCGACTAAATTTTCTGATATATTTATAAGCACCCTCAACTAAAAATCCACCTTATTTTTTTCAACTGCAACTAATTAACTATTTTCATTTTCCTTCAGGAAAATTTCTTCCTCGTTGTTGGGGCCCTTCTCTTCATTTCCGCCGGAAGCTTAGAACTAGCAGCCTTAGACTCAGTAGAAGAAAGACTCGTTGACAACGCTGCCATTTTAGGAGTAATCTCCCTCCTAACCGGACTACTCTTCATCCTCGATCTCCTTCTAGCCAGCAAACGTCGAAAAAAAACAAGAATAGTGACAGTGAAAAAAGTGGGCTACGACAAAAACACTCAAACCGACGACACAAAACTAATGGAAGTATATCGATCAAGTGACATGAACGGTAACGTTCAAAACGGCGGCCATCACCTAAACGGCGGATACTACCCCGACCCGTTCCCTAAAATGGGCTCTAAAAAAATCCCCAAAAACGGTGTTAAAATTTTACCGACATCCCCGATGATGGAAGATTCTTACAGGATCCCGGTGACTAATTCAAACAACGAATTCGTGGGGACGATAACGTCGCCACTAAGCCCTCCAGTTTACGCCCCGAGCGATTTAAAAACCCAAGAAGCGAAAATCCGTTCGACTGAGAGTTTCTTAAGATCCGAAAAAGGGGAATTACCAATAATGAAGAGAATATCAGACGAGGATCGTTCCAACGGGCAAGTTTTCATCCCTCCTGGATACGTGCTCGTACCCGCAGGTCAGTTTGATCTTAAAAGTCAAACGAAACCTGATTCAAGAGGTTCGACGCCACCAGGCTACGCGAAAATTATCGTAGATAAAACCAAACATCAAAAAACGATGCCGGAGTACGTTATAATCCCCGTGGATCAATTAGAAGGGAAGAGAGAGGGAGAAGTTCGAAAATTACAGTCGCCGACGGTCACCACGACTGTAAAAACTCCTCAGGGATATTATTTTACAGAATCTCCGGGTATGAAGATGGTGCAATCAGCCGGTTTGCATCACGCGGCTTCGAATGTAAGTTTAAGCGACGCGCCGAGTGATGAAAATGAAAGATATTTGCGAAGACCGAAATATTCGCCTGAATATTTGCAGATGGATCCGAAAAATAGAAAACCTTCCCCGATTTCGGATGATTCCTCAGACGGGCCGAAATTTTCGCATAAATCCTACGGATCCAAAGGAAAAATCAATCGAGGATTTGCGGATGAAAAAGACGAAGTCGATTTCGCTTCCCCGTTCCAAAGAAATAGCTCGTATAGATCTTCGAGGATGACGCCACCTGAAAAACCGAAAAGCATACTAAGATTAGATCAAAGTAGATCATCCGCCAAGAAAAGTAAAGATGGCGGATTAAATTTCCCGAAGGACGTTCATTATGATAGTTTGGACAGTCGAAAAATCGCCGAAGATCTAAGACATTTAAAAGAGATCACGAAATCTGATATTGATCTTCAACGGGATTTGGAAAAAGAAAACGAGATCTTAAAGGAATATTTACGAAAGGAAAAAGAAGAAAAAGACAAGTTGAGACATGATTTCAAAATGGAGTTGCAGAGTAAAGAAGAAGAAGCGAAGAAGACGATTGCTGAACTTGCCGATCGAAAAAAATTAGAAGAAAGATTATCGGAGCTTGAAGATTTGAGGAAGAAGCTTGGGTTAGGAAAAAGCGAACGGGAAGTCGAAGAACGGAAAAAAATAGAGCAGAAGATAAAAGAAATAGAAGATGAGAAAGATAGAAGGATGTCTGAAAGAGAAGAGCAATATTTTGGGATTATCGATTTGAAGCAGAGTCACAAGGACAGCAGCCCGGTTTCTCACCCTAAAATGTCGGACATCGAGGATTATATCCGTTCGCAGACGGAAAAAGAACGGGAAGGTGCTAAAGAAATCAACGCGAAATTAAAAGAAAAATTTTTAGAACGCGAAGACAAAGCTAAAGAAGATCAGGAATTGCGGAAGATTATCGAGGAAGGTTTTTATTTTTTAGACGAAGAAGAGAAGAAGAAAAGGAAGATGTGGTCACCTGAAGCAACGAAACCTAAATTGGTTGAAAAAAAATCCGCTCCTGATTTAACGAGCATCTACCAAAAATCGATTGATTCGTTCAGAAAAAAAACCCCAGAGTTGAAATCTTCTGATGAATTTTCTAGAAGATGGAAAAACGTAACCGGGGAGTCGCCGTCTCCTCTTCAAAGATCCGACGAGTCTGATGAAACCGCGTATTCTCAAGCAACGGACGAAGAAATACAATTTAGAGCTGAGACGCCATCTTATAAATCAGAAGCGCAATTTTGGTTGGGTGAAGACACCAAACAACCGACTTCGCCAAGAGATCCTGGTTATGTCCTCCACACTGCCCAAAACTGGCCGGACTCAAAAACTCCATCGCCTCAGGATAGATTTCAGTTTTCATCGAAGAAAGCTCAAAAATTTAAAATGGCGTCACCATCGCCCGAAGAAAAATCATCCCCTACGGATTTGTTAGATTTTCAAGAAAAAAAAACTTCGCCGAAATCTCAATTATTAGATTACGAGGAAACTCAAGATGAACAGGATAAAGTCCAAGGTCGGCGGAAAGGATTGTTAATAAGGAAAGTGGATTTTCCTGATGAACCAGTGACTGATATAAGAAGACCGGCCACGGTTGCGTCGGGTAGCACGAGCACATGGAAAAAATGGTTGCAACCGAAACCGAAATTACAGCCAAGTAAATCAGTGCCTAATTAGTTTCGAGAGAACAATTTTGACCTTATTCGTGTCCCTATTGTTCTGTTAAAAAGACTCATGTGTTGTTTTAACGCTGGGTCTTGTTAACATGTATTTCGCCTTCAAATGTGGAAGGTCATAGACGAGAGTAAAAAAATTTTTTTTGTGTGAATAGTGAAAATTTGATCGTGAAATTTTGATAAAGTCAAATAATTAGGGTTTGCGGTTCCTATGATGAAATCGAGACATGGAGAATTCTTGGGATGAAGTTTTTTTTTTGCCCTAGGAATTGCCCGTGTTATATAATTTTTTGTACACATCCAAAATTTTTGATGAAAATCTCTTCACTCGACTTTTCACATATATTTCATCACTAATTGACACCAACTTAAATAGGCTGGAATGTGACTAAAACTTTTAACACTTATAAATTAAAACGAATATTAGGAAACTTAGCCTACGTTCACTCTTCAGCTATATTCAGGAAAAGCGTCTAGTGGCCTGGAACCCCAGAAGGGAGCTCAACTTTTCTCTTCCCAAAGAAAAATGTCTCCAGTCTTGATTAAAATAGAACTCTGAACCTGGTCACTCAATAAAATTTAATAATGTGTATGCTTAGATCCAACCATTTCAAATATAAAAGTAATGCTGACTATCACTGTCATAAAAGAATAATCCATTTTTATGGCCAAAACCTAAAAGCGCAACCAAATTTTGAAAAAAATCTTGTTTGATTTTACAGGTTGCAACATGCTTAAATCTTGCTTTATTCTTCAAATTTTAAACACTGGCCAATTCTTCTTTTCTAGTAAAACCTACTCGTTAATTGTCAACTCCACAATAGATGAGGGATGTAACTGCATACTGTTAAAAACGGCAAAAACAACAAACCATATAAATTGAATGCCAAGTAATAAAAATATGTTGATTAAACTTGATCAATCCTAAAATTTAATATTGACCCTATTTTTCATACTATTGACTGTTAACAGCTTCATAACCTCCCTTGAAATGGAAACTAACCCTAAAATTTTTAATGCCACATGCCCGCCTAACCTAACGTTAACAAATTGTCCATAATCATTAATTTCAGCTTTAAGGACCATTCACCTCATTGCTACAAGTTTATCATCAGCACTGAACATGCAATAATAATAATGATTATTACTCACCTTTCAATCATATTTCCCAAATGGTTTCATTTCCTTACGCATATTGCACGACCTTTGACTTTGGAAGCCAATCCAAAATCCCCTTAATTATGCGTATGAATCTATGCACTGATAACTCATCGCGAGAACTTGATCGTGCCTCAATTACCGAGAAAACACTGCACATCACAAACACATATTTTTTACGATATAAAACCCTTTCGGGGTCAAAAATGTCAACACGAACCGTGAACGCCGTCATGGAACTGCGAACCTAAAGCAGACGACTTTTTTTTTCATATTTGCAAAATTTTTGTAACGATCCTTTTTTCATTGATTTAATTTATAATTATATCGTAATGCATGTATAAAATAAAATAATTTTTGTACTTATAGTTGATTAAAACAATATAAAGCATTAATTTATCTTTTTTTCGCTTTCATAACCAAATACCGGAAGTACCTCTTTTGCCGCTTTGAAACGGAAATGGCATCCTTCTGAAGGATTGCCAACATTTTTCTTCTGCTATTGAATTAATTCGAGATTTATGCAATAAATGTATCAAATATCGTTAATTCATTATAATGATCGAGGAGTAATCATTATTTGAACATCCTTTAACCTTCTAGAAGCGAATTCATCGAAAAATATGTAATTTTGCCCCTGATTTTTTAAATTCTCGTATGGCGGGCGGTTATCATATTTTTCATAATGGCTGCCAAAAAAGGTTTTTGATCTTTTTGACAGTCTGAGCTATTTTAGGCCTGCTAGGAAAAAATGATATGATTCTCCTTGATCTTTAAAACCATGAGTTTTTCTTTCCTACGGATGAATTGCAATGTGATTGATTCTTCCCCTCAAACAAAAATCGTCACCCATTATGCAAATACAAAAATTTAAAAGACGGTTCGGATTAAAGAACGACAATGAAGTGAAAGTCACATGATTGTTTAAAAAATATTCATTGTTTCTTGTGAAAATTGGATTTGTTTGACCTTGACGTAACGGGTCAATATCTTTCACATTGCGTCTTCCTATTTTTATCAATGCTTTAATTTTTAACAAAAATTGCGGTCGAAAGAAAAAAACAAACTGTGAATTGATAATTCGCATGAGCGTGTTAATAAATAACGCGTGGATTTTCAAACCTAAAGCTTATAAATGAGCGAAAAAAATGCATATAGTTTTTCCCGGACGTCATGGATGAGCTTCTTCTGAATCAACACCAAATGCACTTGCTATTTTCACGCTATTGTTAGCTTGAACTTGAATCGACGCTAATTTCTCAGCTAATAAAAAAAATAAAATAGAAGAAACCTCGTTGGCTTATCACACGAGGTATACACAAAGCACCTATTTAAATTATGACAATACTAGTTTCGTAACATGCAAGGAATCTTTTTTCCCAGCTAGTTCGAAGACCAATTTGTATAACCTTGAGCTAAGTCGTCTGAAAATGTTATTTACAAAAGCATGACTTAATTATGAGATATATAAGTAGCGCTTTAAAGAACACGCCTTAATAGAATGATGTTTAATAAGCAAGTGTCTTCACCCACCAAAGGAAAGCAAAAGATAGCTTTGAAAAAGTAAAACTATCATAAAGAAAAAATGACACTTTGAAAGTTTAAATCGACATTCGTGGAGGTTTCATGAATGATATATTTTCATATTATGAGGTTTCGAGCAGACCCGATTATTTACATAAATCATGTTCAGTAAATATTTCGAAAAGAGACATAAAATTGATTTATGTGGGGGTTTTCTTTACATAGTATTTTATAATTTAAAAAATAAAGCAGTGCACTGTTTATTTGAAATTCTCTTTGGGATAAGAAAAACGCTTTGATTTTTTTTCTTAAATAATTTGTTGATTCAAATAAATTCGGGTTAGTTACGTGATGTAGTTTTAGTTTAAAATTGTCAGCACATCAGACTGTGAGTAAAATATTTTGCACATAAAATAACAAGGGATAATTTCAGACGTTCCGCCATGGACGTTAAAACTTTGAAATCGATGTATGGTACTATGCCGGAGGAGAAGGAAGAAGAACCATCCAAGTACGAATACATGAAGTATCATGTACAACTAAGCAAATATTTCGCTATGTGGCCTCTTGATGGCACAGAAACTTCATTTCGCAAATTTTTCCATCATTTCTTCGTTTTCATCGCGACATTATTATGCCTTTTGCTTTTAATACCACTTGTGCTAAAAATGGTCTGGGATTTTCAAAATTGGGACGGAATAGCAACGGTCATCGACTTCGCGACGGTCGTCGCTTCCGGAACCTTTCGTTACGTTTACATTTACGTTCGATCTGAAAAATATTCTCAGCTAATAGCTTCAATGTACAGTAAATTCACCTACAAATCATTTTATCCGATTGATAAACCAGTAACGATGGACAGGTATATTAGAATAGGAACCCTTGTTGGTGTTGTTTATGTTGTCGGTGCTTTTATTTGGATTTTTCAAATGAGTTTCGGGCCATTGGTTGCTTATTTGCTTGATGATGGAATGGGACCGGGATTAAATGGAACCAATGTAACAACTAATCACGCTCCTTTACCTCTGGTATTTGAAGGTTCTTATCCTTTTGATATAACTATACAACCTAATCATGGTTTGGTTTATGCTTTTCAAGTTGCTGGTTGGTTGTCCATTGGTTATATTTATTTGGTTATTGATGCGTTCTGGTATATGCTATTGACTTCAACGATTGGGCAGCTGATTTTGATTAAGCATAGTTTTCACAATTTAAAATCTATTATAGAGGATAGAAAAGTTAAAGAGGATATAACTGGGGAAGAAGAGAGAAAAGCATTGAAGGAAATGGAGAGAGGATTGAATAAATGTATTAATCAGCATATGTTAATTCGAAAGTAAGTAAAAGAAATTTTCGATCATAAAAGGTTCTAGGACAACCTAACCAAATCTTGTCAAAAATAAATAAAATAAAACTATTTCCTTTTTGTTTTTTCTGTCATTTTTAAGTAAAATGGCAGCTATAAATAAGAAACCTAACCTAATCTGGTTCAATGAAGGTCTGTACAAAAATTTAAAATGGCCGCTTGGAATCCATAATACTAATCGAATAAAATTGTTGAGGGTTGATATCTATTTTCTAATCTAGATTTGTAACAGCTAGAATAGCGACTAAAACAAGAGATCCCCACTACACAAAATAAAAATGTAATCTTTTCTTTTTAGGTTTATCTTTGAAGTTGAAAATGTTCTCTGTCCCTTGGTTTTGGTCGATTTCTTGCATGCCATTATTTCTATTAGTTTTATACTGCTGGATATGACGATAGCGGTAAAAAAAATTTTATAGTCTAGCGTAAGTTTTAACTAAGTTCCAACTTATTTAAAAAAATTCCTCTTTTTTAAGATTAACAAGAGCTATTGGATGAAAACCTTCTACTTATTGGAATATTTTATGGTTTCCGTCACTCATATGTTTCTTTTTGATTATCTTGGCAATGAGCTAGTAGTTCAGGTAATAGAAAAATTATTTAACTTATGGCTTAGAGCTCTGTACTAGTCGAATTCGATCTGTTTTACAGGAAGAAGAATTAGCATTTGCTCTTTACAATGCACCTTGGTATTACTGTTCACAGCAAGTTAAAACAGGCATGATAATGTCTATGATCAATTCTCGAAACCCGTATAGATTAACCGGAGGAAAAATGTACAACATGTGCTTAGAATTTTTCGTTGGCGTAAGTAATTTTTTCAAAATTAAATTTTTTTTAAAAATCATAAAAAGGAAAAATTTTAAATTATTAGAGTTTTGTATGAAATAAAAATGATCGGTTCCAGCCAAAAGTTTGATTCAACTAAATTGCATTAACAAAAACAACATCGCTTCTGTCGTGGCAAAATTTTAATATTTTTTTCCTCTTCATGAAAAAAATTTAATTTTTAACAATATTACTTTTTTATTTACAGACTCAAAAGCTTATTTTTTCGTACTTCATGGTTCTTCTTCAATTACGAAACGGCGATTAAACATTTCTTTAAAAAAAATTAATTTTATCTCGTTTATTCATCATCACCTTCGATCACCGTTATCAAACATTCCAATAAAATTTTTTGTAAATGTAAATTTCAATTCGCAAATCAGTTTAAAAAACTCAAATTAAATTTATTCTACTTTCAATGATATTTTCTTAGCCTGGAAGACAATTTATGAACTAGATTTTAATCAAAAAAAAATTGTATAAAAGTAGAACATATTTTTTTCTTGGCTTGATTTGAGAATTGAGCTTCACATCGATATTTATTAATTACTCATACGCGGATATAAAAAAGGATATTTTGAAGAAATTTACTGTAGCATCATTTTTTAGTGCCGCCCCAGCCCCAAAGTCCTTTGACGAATCCCGTAAGTCCAGGATTTTGTTTCTTTCCGGCGGAATCCATTTTATGTTCGAGTGATGGAAATTCGGCGAAGTTAAATGCCAAATCGAAGAATAAAGGCTTGCAAGGAATGGGTTTCATATCCGGAGGTAGTTTGTAAACGTTCGGGTTTTTCGTTAATAAGGCAGGATCTTCTTTGTATTCGTCCAGACGATGAATCAATGGCTAAAAATAAAAAAAGGCAATCAGATTAAGTTTTTTTGCGTCGCTTTTAATTTTTTTTCATTCATTTTGTGTTCAGCAATGCTTAAAAATTTTTATATCATTTTTTTCTGGCTCAATTAAATTCAGAATTTTTTTAAATTTCAAAAAACTGGCACAAATTTTACCGTTTTGGATTTGAATTGTTTAGTTGTAACGCTATCCTCTTCTTGAACTTCCCCTTCTAGAACGTGATGAGCCTGAGCTGAAAATTTCGATCCTTCAACAGCGGATTCTAAATCTTTAATTTCTTTTTTAAGATCGTGCGATGCATTTTTAACTTCATTAATATACTGCTCTGATCTCTGATATAACGCCACGGCCTCGCTCCATCTTCTTAAAGTTACTAAATATTCAGCAATATAAAAACATCTGAAAAAATAAAAAAATAAAATCACAACTTTTGAAAAATGCGGGAAAAACTTATTATTATTTTAGTCACTTGCCTAAATGCTTTAAAAATTTTAACTTTAATCTCAACTTCTTGCTGATATTTTAAATCGTCTTCTAAACCCGGTAACTGTTGCATCTCAATTAAATTCTGTAAGATTATTTCGTACAACCGTGTCAAATCCTGCGGCCGAACTTTCTTCTCCTTAACATCGTTTTCATTTTCCTTGTTAACTGTGTCTTTGTTCTTTAATTGCTCTACCATTAATAAATTCCTTTCTATGGTACGAGACAACCGTATGTAAGTTAAATATGAGAGCAAATATTGAAGAGAACTAAGAGGTTGTCCTTTTTCACGAACGTTTTTCGAGCTCTGCAATGAAAAAAAAAACATAATCAGTAAAAAATTATTTCCCAATTTTCCTACATATAAATATTTCTTACTGGATCTCCTTTTAATTCTTCTCGAACACTCGCTATAGCATCCTTACAATCCATTAAATTATTTTCAATCAATTCTATTTTCGATGCTACGTTCGAATCTTTAGCCAATGCAGAAGGTAGCTGTTTATCAGCTAATAGGAAAAGGCGAACTCTTTCTGGACGGATTTGAACAGTTCTACCTCGCCATTCAACTTCTTCGAGCTCCTCAGAACGTTTCTGGCGAGTTTTTTCCATTAACGTCTGAAAAAGAATTTACAAGAAATTATTCTCTCCTTAAAAATCTATTAACAATTTTTTTGATCAAACGCTTACATCGAAATTGGCCAATAAATCTCCCTGTCCTTGCGATCTCATCGCCAACAAATCCTCCATAGCACTTTCATCTCCTATATTATATGAACAATAACGCAAACTTGGTGTTAATTCATCAACTCTACCTTTGTATATACTTTTGTCATCATCATTCACTGCTTCTGCCAATTTCTCATAAACAACCCTAAAAGCAAGTAAAATCAAGTTTAAATGATAAAAGAATGAAATCGTCTTTATAAAAAAAAATTACTGACTGAGCTTTTTTCAAATTCTCCATGGCAGGTTTCCATAACTGCAATTCGAAGTGTAAGGAACCATGGATCCAGGCAACGTAGGCTTGAGCTTCAAATTTAGTACGAGCATCACATACATCACTCTCGCATAATTCCTGAAGTTTCAAAGCATATATGCATGCTTTACGTAAACGTTGAATCAAGTGAAATTTTTTCCTAGGTTCAGTGTTTGCCTCTTGTCGTAGTTGCATTGCAAAACCCCATGCTCGTTCTGCCATCATTAAGGGAATGTAAAGATACCTGTAAAAAAAAAATAATCTTCCATCTACTTCAAACTAACAACCTAACCTAAAATGATTTTTTAATACCTTTCATCCTTCAACATTGCTTCTGTAACATCTTTCTTCTTAAAATGCCTCTTTTCTCCTTGTGTTACTTTCAAAACCTTCCTTAACCTCCTAATCCTCCGGCTACAATAACAGCGGTATCGCTGATAATCACCATGCCTCAACCCATGTTGCTGTTGAGCTTCTTTAATAACTTTTAGAACTGACAACCAAATTAAGGAGAACATAAACAATTAAATCAATTTATTACCTAAGTATTAGCTAGAGCATTTTCCATTTTCGATTCTCTCAAGGAAAAGTACAAAATAATAAATTAAATGAATATTGATAACCAAAAAATATACACAATCATTAAACGTGGACACAACTGAACATATTTCGATGAATATCCGAATGAAAACCAACTGAAAATTAAAAATATTTTAGCTGTAGTGAAATAATTATTAAAAGGATACTTTCAACGCTTAGAATAATTGATTTCTCATTGTTAACGTGATTAATTTCATTTTTACTTTGCTTCACTTCATTATCACAACTTTCGTCCACTACCATTTTGAAAAGTGGCAGTAGAATGTAATGTCGGAGTGGAAGTTTAGAGACACGATAAAAATCCGTTTCCGGTTTAATAATCTCACGTTATTATTAGTTCATTTATCGTACAAAAATTAATTGTTTTGCTGATTTAATTATGAAAATAATTTTTTTAATGAGAGAGAATGCGTAAAAATTAGTAAATGATAAATGAGGATATGACGGTTTAATTTAAATAGGAACGTGGCGCTAGAGCCACGATAAAAAAACATGGCGGTGGTAATTTTCACCGTTTTTTTCCTTCATCCGAAAAATTATGATAAAAAATACCTTTCCAGGTGTGAATCAATTAGGTTATCACTAAAAATGATAATAAAACGATTTTGTGTCAATTATAAGTAGCCATCTTAAATATTTGAGGCTTCGTAATGATATTAAACAGCATAATAAAATTATCATGATTCGACGCTAATTTTTAATCCGATATTTATAGGTGAAAGTAAAAGGAATCAAATAAATAAAGATTAAACCAGATTTTTTTTAGAAATTACCAAATTTTCACTATATTTTTAAATATTAAATTACGGAGTGTGTAATGTAAATACCAAATAACAGTTTGTGGAGTAGCAAAATGCCAACTTCTTTTCTTTTTTTCTTAAAAAAAAAAAATAATGATTCTGAATGTGTCTCAACCAAACATAAATAAATTAAAAAAAGTACTACATAATGCGAGCTAACTCGATTGCCTAAAAAAATTAAATTATCGTGGCAGTTATAGGATTCCCAAATTTCATACCTAATAAAGATAAAAAAAAAACAAAAAATATTCATTAAACCGTTGCCTATCAGCACATAACCTCCCCTCATAACGGTTATCAAATTAGATCGCCCATGTAAGCACTTTAAAAATAGTACTTATCACCTACAATAAATAATTCGAAGTGTTTTCAAAGGGTGGAAGTTCAAAAAAAAAAAAAGTAAGAGAAAGATTTCTTGCAAAAAGAAAGTACAAGATTTGAAAACGAACTGAATATAATACAAATTAAGAACTCCGAAGTACTGGAATAAACAGTCTTTACGTGCACCAAGCTGTGCTTTAAAAAAGAATAAAAAATTTCAGGGGCAGATATAATCTAAATCGATAGGCCATTTTAAAATTTTGAAAAAATTGGAATGTTTTCTATCTGATGTCTTTTTTTTTTTTTTTTTTTTAATAAATCATCAGTCTTTGGAATAACTTGGCCGTTATCGAAGGAATATAAAAATGCAAAAAAAAAATAAACAAACATTTTAAAAGCATTTTCTGTGGACGATTGATGGGCCAGATTCGTCGTATTCTTGCTTGGAAATCCACATTTGCTGGAAGGTAGATAGAGAGGCAAGGATGGAACCACCGATCCATACTGAGTATTTCCTTTCTGGTGGAGCGATGATTTTAATTTTCATGGTTGAAGGTGCAAGGGCAGTGATTTCCTTCTGCATCCTATCGGCGATACCCGGATACATGGTGGTACCTCCTGAGAGGACGGTATTGGCATAAAGGTCCTTACGAATATCAACGTCGCATTTCATAATACTGTTGTATGTAGTTTCGTGGATTCCGCAAGCTTCCATACCCAAGAACGACGGTTGGAAAAGAGCCTCAGGGCAACGGAACCTTTCGTTTCCAATAGTAATAACTTGTCCATCGGGAAGTTCGTAGGATTTTTCTAATGATGAGCTAGAGGCAGCTGTAGCCATTTCTTGTTCGAAGTCTAAGGCTACGTAGCAGAGTTTTTCCTTGATGTCTCTTACGATTTCTCTTTCGGCTGTGGTGGTGAAAGAATAACCACGTTCGGTAAGGATCTTCATAAGGTAGTCGGTAAGGTCTCTGCCAGCGAGATCGAGACGAAGAATAGCATGAGGCAAGGCGTAACCTTCGTAGATGGGCACGGTGTGGGAAACGCCATCACCGGAATCGAGCACGATACCGGTTGTACGACCGGAAGCGTACAATGAAAGTACGGCCTGGATAGCGACGTACATTGCCGGTGTGTTGAAAGTTTCAAACATGATCTGTGTCATCTTTTCTCTGTTTGCCTTTGGGTTGAGAGGAGCTTCAGTCAATAATACGGGATGTTCTTCGGGAGCGACTCGAAGTTCATTGTAGAAAGTGTGATGCCAGATTTTTTCCATGTCATCCCAGTTTGTGACGATACCGTGTTCGATTGGGTATTTCAATGTTAAGATACCTCTCTTGGATTGAGCTTCGTCACCAACGTAGCTATCTTTCTGTCCCATACCGACCATGACACCCTGGTGGCGGGGACGTCCGACGATTGATGGGAATACGGCACGAGGAGCGTCATCCCCGGCGAAACCGGCTTTGCACATACCGGATCCATTGTCTACTACGAGAGCGGCAACTTCTTCGTCGCACATGATTAGTTATTGGAATCTAAAAAAATAAATAAAAAACACAAATTAATAATCGAGTCCGAAAAAAACGGCTAAGTAGCATAGCAAGTCAAAAAAGTCAACAACCTGATATCTTAGTTCAAGTTTGAGGTAATTTAAAGGCCTAATAAAGAAGTTAGAACTTGTTTCGAGTGAGAATTTAATGATGTGGCAGAATTTATTTAGCTTCTTTCATTTATCCTTAAAAAGGAAATGCATTACAATCTTCTTTGCATTTCATTACACGAAAATAACCTCATATCCTTTTATTAATCATTTTTAATAATGTCAAATAATTTTTTTTTTAAATTAACAGATCAAATAAAAATCTAATTAAATTTTTTTTCTGCCCCATGATTTTGACAGTCACACTCAACTAACCCTTTATTAAATGAAAGGAAGAAAGCAATTGCTGGCTCTAGTTCTCATCAAAGTTACGATTCGTTTGGTATTTAAGGAGTGCTTAGTGAATTCGATGTTAGGGCTTTATGATTTGAATTAGATAAATTTTTGTGGGATTGTAATGGAGAGTTTGTCGATTAAAGCAAAAGACAAATGAGGCATTTGAGTTTTAGGCTTAAGGATTCTCCTGACCACCCCTTAAAAAGGCAAATTACTTTCTCAAAAGAGATTAACAGATGAACAACAAGCCAAAATGCTACTATCAGAATCTTTCGAATGAACTGCAGACAAAAATCAAGAATCGTCAAATATATTCTCAGATGATGATAAAAAAAAGTTAATCTTGCATTTATTTATCTGCTTGAAATGGAGGCACTAATTTTTTCAAAAAGGTTTTGTTTATTAACAAGGTAGCTGAAGGTTTGAGATTATTTTCAAGGCAATTTTCCACTCCATTCCCTCAGATTTCAAATCTAAACAAAGCTACACCCCTTGACTGGAGTCTAATCAGTAATATTGATAAAAAAATCTCTCGTCCTAACTTTAGCCCCTTCAAGACTTACAGTGAGCCCATATTATCTTGAAACTAAAAGCCAAATTTGATCCTAGCAAATTAAGTAGATATTTTCTACAATATGATTAAATTTTTGACTTAAACGCATCTTAATTTGAACATTGAGAGCAAAAAATTATCTTGGGATTAACTACAAAATCCTTCAGCAACCAAATACTGGTAAAAATGAAACTCGAGAACATTTAATGTTTAAGCTACATTAAAATTTCCTAAGCTTTCATTCAATATCTAACCTTTTTGGTAGATTTGATTTGCTTCTAATCTGTTCTTGGCTTCTGAAATCGTTTAGAATGACTGCAACTTACAATTTTCTTCAATAGGCACACATGCAACTCACTTTAATACTTTGGCATTTCAAGCAAATTTTTATCAATGAAAAATCTCAAACTAAGCAACTTTCAATTCAAAATATTTAAAATTTAAAAGCATTGTTCGAAACTAACAATACAGTTTTTTTCCGCACTGGGTTGATAAAAAATTTAAATCAGCTTCATGTTTTCTTGAATTGAAGAGAATTTTATCCATAAACAAACCAAAAATTAAATTGAATTGAGTTTGGCTTCAACAAAAAAAAAATCCTCCTAAACTGACATTCACTCTCAACTTGGAATTTTTTAATCACACGATTATGCTTCATATTTTCCTCAGATCAAAAAACCTGTTCTTACAGCATCATGCTATTAAAAAAAAAGGAGCTTATTAATTAAAATAATTTACCAAATTGCTGATTTCTGTTATATCCCATTAGACAAACTCTTGGATACAGGTATTTAAAGTCAGGTCAGGGCTTATCGGGGGGAAAAAAAACAGGGCCTGCAAAATAATATATGTTTCAGCAAGAATTTGCACATCACCATCAGATTCCCAGTACCAAATCATTTATAAAAACAAATTAAAAATTTTTCTACTGAAACCTGCAGTGACATGCATAATTAAATTTTATTGACACCTGCTCATTTGAAATCCTTATGAACATTTTAACCACGTTATTTAACAAAAAAATCCCGAAACGAACACATTATTAGGCTTTTAGGATTCAGCACTTTTAAAACACTCATCAATATTTTTTTTTCGGAAAATATCCCAAAAGGTAATCCAAATTGATGACACGTCAGATGGGCAAGGCCCCACCCTAACGGTTTGGAAAAATGCCGGGTGGGTCGATAAAACGCGCAAATGGGTAATTACCCACCGAAATATAATTGCTGTTAACCACTGACACTTTTTCTTTTTCATCAGAAACTTACGTGTTAAAAAAATGACGAAAAAAAATAAATTATATACAAATAAATACACAGATAATTCTGTTTGAAGTCTCGTTACGAACTGCAACAGTATTTAGGCGGCGTTTTGTGTAATATACGGTGGTTTCGACTTCTAATTCCCTCCTTGTGACTTCCCCTACTACGATAATAAGGACATTGTGGGTATCAGCCAATAAGAATTCACATGCCCATATATGGAATTGAAAACAGCATGGTCAAGACGTGAAGCCTAAGAAACGCCCGGCAAGGCCTAATCAACAACAATTTTCAGGAAACGATCTTTTTTCATCTTTTTAATAACCGCAACCCGACTTTTATGGTTTCGACGTATATTTGCCAAGGAAAACTTCAAATCGGCGTTTGTATTATATCGTCCATTTGCAAAAATTTTTTAATTATTTAAAAAATGTAGTTTCACCGACGTGGCAGTAACGGTTTTCGATTATTTTTAGAAATTAACCTAATTCAAATCCGGGCAGATTTCCAAAATAATGTTTTTACTCACTCGGAAGGGTAAATCGAAGTTTAAATGTTATTTTTTTGATTATTTTTTTTTTTAGCTCCCTGACCGGCGTCAATACATAAACTAGAAACCACGCTATCGATATTTAACGCGATTTTAACGGTTTTTTCGGGGAATTATCCGAGCCCCCGTTAACATAACCCAATCTGCTTCGTTTCGGGATTTGAAAAAACACAAAAAAACTGAGAAAAATATCAAAATTTACCTTAAAAATCCGGAGAAAAGAATGGCACGATCAACCTATTCAACGTTCGTCACGCAAGTGAAAGAAACGGTCATTCATGGAACTTCTATTTCAAAATGGACTCTTCCGAAGGGGGGAATTCTGGAATGAAATGCCATTGTAGTTTTACTTTAATTTATCATCAAAAGCCCTTTTTTTCTTCAAAATTTGGGATCGAGATGCATTTAATGATTTAATTATCTCGTTAAACATAGTAAAAAATATTTATTTTCCATAATAATTGATCCGAATCAGGGTCGGTTCCACCCATTATTTGAAAAATGGACTCGTCCGTCTTAACCCCTCTTTTAGCGTAAGCAAAATCACCATATATGGAAGAAAAATGATTCGGCGGACGTGATTGGTTCGTTTTAAACCGACGTTTGGTTTAGCGGGAATTTCAAATATTCTCGGTTGCATTTCAATCGAAGTTACCGTCTCGACTTTTTTTTTCCTTCTCCCGTATGGACGAGTCACGAATGATTCAACGTCTGACTCACTTTTGTTGTAGTTGAACGTATGTAACGCATATTTGACGCATAGTTTTGATTTGTAATATTGATTCCAGCACCGATTCCAGAAAATATGCAGACGTCATTGCGAGACGGTTTTTTTTAGTGACATTATTCATCGTCTTTTCGTGTCTGAGGAAGCTTCGTGCAATTTCTTTTTTATTTTTGTTTTTTCCTTAAAAGCGACAACGAACCATAACATGTGTGTATGCGCATGGTAAATGGCTTCCTCAGTGGCGGAATAAGATTCGGGATTTATAGAGAAGGCAAGGCAGGCTACTTCTACTCTGATTTTACCAATAAGGAGACGTGTTTAGCTTCTGTAGAGAGGAAAGATGGTTGATTGAGGGCTGCAACTTGTCTTAAGGGATAAGAAAAGTCTGTCTATACCTCAGGCTAGACATCTTGCAGCTACAATTTTACTTTCGTTCCAAAGGAGTACTGCCCAAAATACAGCAATCCGCAATTTTTTAATAATCAATAATCCCATAAAAATTCGGCCGAAGTCAAAAATAAAAACCGAAAACTTTCTAACCTAATAAATTTTATTTCGTATCACAAACCACAAAAAAAAAAACGATATACACCCAGCATTTGGCAGAGCAATTTATTGTTCACAATTTTTATTATACATCATAAGAACTTCTCCTATTTTCAAAAGGAAGAAATCATATACAAACTTATGACTTCAAACCCGGTTCAGGTGGATCTCCTATTGTGTGATATGTAAAAATCAGGGTCCTTCCCATGCCTTGGGACATCCGGACTTCCTCGAATTTCTTTTATAAATAAATAATCGAGGAAAAAGATCGTTTTACTTAAAAGCTTTTTTATTGTGCCAAAAAAATATTTTTCCTTCAAATCCCGTAAATTTTCTCTTATGTAACACACACATAACGATAGCTATTTAAAGTAATGCAACATTTTTACCATCCCATCCCGCGCCTATAATCTCAAATAGTGAGATCACGGTTAAAATAAATAAATAAAAAAACCTGTACTTCATTTTTTCCGAAAATAAAACGGAAAAATTTTTAATGCAAAAAGGTTATTTATTCATACGAAACTGCATATCGAGTTAGGGCTTTACAATACTATAATCATATTAATCAAAACGCATGTCTATATATAGTAAAAGCGAGTTATTTAGGTCAAGGACTGCATATATGTTATATTGATCTAAAATGCTCCGATGAGCTTCATTGATTCTTTTTTCTCGTTTAAAAATGGAAATTCGATTTTTCCAGGGAGGTTAACAGGAAACGGACTTCAAAAGGTGGTGACCAATTTTTCGTCAGATCTTTGTGGCAATGTAAATCTTCAGTGTCAGGAGCTTTCTTCTGGCAATTGGTGTACAGCCAGAAGGAGACAAACATTTTGGATTAGTCTGAAATCGAAAACACGGGTACAAGCTCGACATTAAGTTGTCCGGTTTGTGGCTGTTAAATTTTGGCTTCAGGGTTTGCGAGAGGTAAAAGGTAAGGAGCCTAATAGGGAGTATACCACGGTCTTCTAAACAGGTCGCGAAACTTTTACCTTTAATTCAAGGGAGATACTGTTCTTCTAAACACGCTGATTTTTAGTTCAGAAAAAGATGGCGCAGCAGTTTTTTAAACCGTCTCTGATAGGTCCGTTCCCAGAATCGACCAATCAGGAGCATCTTAAAAGAAACGCATGTCTCTCGGAGAAATCTCGAACTAAAATTCTCGTACTTAAGAAGGACAGGTCCGGGAGTATAGTCTCGAGAACTGTTTAGAAGACCGTGGAGGTACTCCCCGGCCACAATACACAAAGTTTAACAACCTCAAGACAAAAAGGAACCCTCGGCCCGGTTCCCGGATACCTGCTCTCGCATCCCTCGGACCTCATAATTCAAAGCCTTCAGCATCGGAGTAACGAATCCAGGGGCAATCTTGAGTCTCCGAGATGGGGATGGGCGAAAAGTAATCACTCGGAAGAAGCGCTAGGGGTAAGCCATTTTCAAAACTGAAAGCTGTCATGATCTCGAATAATCTGCCAATCGCGATGTTCGCTTTCCGATTTGAGAACGGCGGCCACCAATTCTATAGATCCTGGGAGCTTCCAGTTTTCAAAATGGCGCACCACTATGTAGCTGACGACTCATCGAAGTGTCCACTCCCTAATAGGCTCCCAAGTAAAAAGTGTTCAGATTTTAGTTAAGTCTACCTACAGACCCTTTTTAGGAAGAGACTATGGCGAAGATCTGATTGGTCGACAGATTTCGAACACCATGACAGGTCGTCATTATTGGAAATTGAAAGAAAATTTGGAGAAAAATAAGGAGTGCCAACATACAAATATTTCGTTTTCCTTTCAAAAACGCCCACAAAAGTTCTGTCTTCTGCTAATAGCAGAAGCTAATTCTTCAAAAATGAGAACAACAGACGAATTCAAATGGTTTTCGCCAGTTTTTTCTATATAGGACCCAACCAGACACACCAGGTCTGGTATCATGACGCCCGAATCCAACTTAAACCCAGATCACAGTTAAAGTCCAGACCTGAACCTGATTCGAAAACCTAGCTCGAACACAACTCTACCAGGAACTTAATTACCACGCACATTAATAAACAGCGCATACTTTTAATTGATAAGGAGCTACTAGGTGTAAAATTTTCATTTAAAAAAATTCTTGCAATTAATAACTAGCCCATGAATCATCTCATGAGTCAGTTCCCTTGTCATCGTATGAACCTACCCTACCCCAATGCTTTTAATATTACACTGATTGGAATAGGGTGAGCTTTGTGAAATAAATCCCCGGGGTGTGGCCTTTTCTGATGAGAGAGAAAAAGCCCCCGGAACACGCAAAACAAACTTATTCTTAAATGATTAAATTCTTTTTCTTTTTTTTTCCTTCCCCCTTAAAAGGAAATTTACAAAACTGGAATGACGAACGAAATAATTCGAAAACATTGATAAGGTCATATCAACATGTAAACGACATTACACCTTTATGTGCTTTATGACTGAGTCATTTGTTTAAAAAATTTTTTGCATCGGGAAAATGATTATTCGGTATGGATCGTGTTTTTTAATGGATTGAAATATGAAATGACGTAAGGTTGCTTATTTGAGATGCATGAAGATTTTAAAATTGTTATCAGCAAATGGCCTAGTTTGTGGATGACCTAAAATTGTAAAGGATTTATGATTTGTTAAAGTAAATGCACTTTGCACTGTTTGCGAATGCAGGAGGCGTAAGATTATGTCAGTGAAGACCACCCTGGAGGAGGGACTCCTTTAATTTGCATGTTTGTGTTTGATATACAAAAGCCTTGAAAGTGAATGAAAAATGTTAAGGATTTTAATTTGTTTTCAAGGATAGGTTTATTTTTAAAGTTCCTAAACAAAAGTAAAGTTTAATTTGGGAAAAGCAATATTTGTTTGAAGTTAGTACTCGCATTTTTCAAAAAAGAAATATTTTAATGAGTTTTTCGGATGCTTTTGCCATAATCGGAAGGAAAGAAGACCCAGCCCCAAGGATATTAAATTCCTGGTTTGAACAACAAGCTCTAGATTCTTAGGAAGTGGAGAACAACTAAGTACGTTGCTGGATTGGCGGAGCACCCGCCTAACCAGAAGAAAATAATTGTGCAGGACGCTGTTAAATGACTATCCGCATTTGCCTCATCCCTGGTAGTAGAAGTCTTAGGTCCTTTGGTGAACTGAGAACTGCAGGGCCTGGTATAACGCCACTGGAGATTATTATAAGCTGTGACGGTTTTTCACGTACACCGGACTAGTATAATATGGCACCCTACAGATTAGTTTATTGTCAGATTAAGATTCTTAGTGATGACTTCATCTTACATCCAATGCTTTTAGTTGGAAGCAATTCAGAACATGCTGCATAGGCAATTCGTCCTTAAGAGTAAGCCTGAGCCCAGTTGAAAGTAAAAAAAAATTTTATTACTGGGAGAAAAGCTGGTTCCCGAAAGTGGATACGAACCAGAGGAACACCGAAAAATGAAAGAGGCTTTTATCTAGAACCGGAAAGCAAAAGACTAAAGAAGAGAAACCCAAGCTTCAAAACGACTCTATTCATCTTGTTTATTTTCGTCGGGAAATCCATAAAATCGACAATTCAATTCCATAATTTAATTAACAGTCAAACGCTACTTTCAAAAAGAAGCAAACATCGACTAAAACTTTTTACCGATTCCACATCAAAATTTCACAGTCAATACCCCTTCCAATATTGCCATATAATTTCATTAATTTCCCAATTATCAGTTTTAATTTACATCTGCATAAATCGATCCTCCTAAATTTAGTTACCACGAAACCTCGCACATGCCTCATGATCAAAAATTGATCTCATGATCGATTCTTTTCAAGGACGCTGAACAGACAGACCGACTGACGTAGCCAAAGCTCTTAATTAATCTCAGGTGACGCAAAAGATCACTTACTTTCGCACCTACTTTAATTTGATATCCCCACCGCCCATTAGGAGATTTTAGCGATTAAACCGGCTAGACGGTCAATCCCTAAATAATACTCCAAAGCCCCCACAGGGGAATTAGAAAACACACACAAAAGGAGAAAGGTATTTTCTTCTTCTTAAAAACCCTTCTTCTCTTTTCGGAAATGAAAACGTTTGATGTAAATCTAAATTACAGATCGATACTCAATATCACGGAACGAAATTTAATCGATTAGTCTGTTAAATTCATGCATTATCGGATGATTCCCTTAAATTTCTATATGAGCGTGAGGAAAGTGTAATGTGTGTTCGTTTATGTGTAAACGACACGCTCAATATCTTAAATAAATTTTAGATAAAAGATTTTTTTTTTTCTTCTTTCTTAGTTGTTAATAATGTTGATTTTCCATTAAATTTGAAATCGGCAGAGGCGTAGACAGGAAATAAAAAAAAATGTAAAGGATGGTTCTTCTCCGGCTCCGTTGTAGCCTCAATGTCTGCGTTTATAACAATGAAAGTTATTTCCAGGGATGTGCATTGAAAAGAGCAATATGGATAATTACATATACGGTATGTGGATGAATTACATGATGATAGACCTTGAAACGGGATACCGTGAATTCGATGAATTAGTGGTGTCCAAAATAAACAAATGATTATTCGTTCCGAAGAGAATGAAATTCTTTTTTACACCTATCCATTTCACGTGATATACCTCGCGATAACATAGTTTAACTTGGATCGTAGACCACATAATTGCTTTCCTTGTAATATATCATTTCTGTCTCGCTGCCCAATTTCGCCTGAGTCTGGAGAGTTCGTGAGTATGACATCAGGGAGAGTGAATTTTTTACAGTGTGCAATATTTTTTTTATTTGGACCTAGTAGGTTGAAGTGGCGACGCAACCGCCCAGTGGTGATGCCACTGTACTGGAAGGTCGGTAAATATTCCTGGAAGGGGGCAGCAGCCCTACTAATACTGACTAAAGGCTGAAGACAATACTGTCGGCTAGGTATGGCTTCTGCACTGCGATGCCGAAGGTGATGGATAGCCACCGCAATAATCTTTTATAGCCAGCCATCATGGCTGAGGGTTCTTTGAGCAAGACTCGAGATAGTTGAGGCGCAATATGATTTCCGGCCGTGATGGTCGCCAATCTCAGTCGCTGGGTGACATGATACGAAGAAGTAAATTGAAAAAAAGGTTTCGCTCATTTTTTGATTGAATAGGCACATCTAATTTAAGAGGTGCACTCATGCCCAGGAAAGGCGACCTTTTGGTCAGGGACGCCACCTGGTAAAAAATTGGTCCCACCTATTAGGGAAGAACAGTAATATTGCTGCAACCTTACACCGTTCGACTTTGGCCCCACATGAAAATTTGTGGCCCACCCTTGGCCCCATTTAGAATTTTTTTCTGGCGCTGTCACTGTTTCTGGTTGAGATATTGAAAGGTTTGATTGGTGTGTTAGTTGGCACAACCACATGCTAGTGGTAAGTAGAGAGGTTTGTACTTGGCATGTTACCACTTGCTAGCTTGCCAAACTTTACAAGGGGAGAGAGGCCAGGGATAGCACACTTGCAGCAAGGGAAAAAATGAGAAGATCCGAAGTCTCAGAAATCAGTTCTTAAGAGGCTGCAGTGGACGAGATTTTCCTAAAGAATGTGAAAGAGAGCCGCCAACATTACACAACAAAAAGCTTATTTCTGATTGGCTATGACCAAATTCGACTTCGATTTCCTACAGTTGATTGGTGGAGCAACCAAAAATACTTAACTTACATTTAATCATGGCCAATCAAAAATCTCAGGTGCTCTTCGAGATCAAGCGGCGAAAGCTTGAATATTTCGGTTATATTATTCGTAACGGAAAATATCGCCTTCTGCAGCTGGTGATGGAGGGGAAGATTGAGGGCAGGCGTAGACCGGGTCGGAGGAAAACATCCTGGCTCAAGAATCTAAGAGACTGGTACGGCACAAATTCAGTATCCCTTTTTCGTTCGGCAGCCTCCAAAGTTAGGATCGCTATGATGATCGCCAGTCTCCGACGAGGAGCGGGCATTTAAAGAAGAGAATCAAAAATCACTTTTGATGACTTAAACTTTAGCAACAGCATCGAAGATTTGAGCAATTCTGCAATATTCAATGGAAAGTATTGCCTCCTGCAGCTGGTAATGAAGAGAAAGGCTGAGGGCAGGCGCAGACCAGATCGGAGAAAAACATCTTAGCTCAAGAACTTAAGTAACCGGCACGGCCAAAAAGAATTAGAGACTCTGTATTAAAAGAGTAAAGAGTAAACTGTCAGCCGCGTTACGAAAATTGAGCTCTGTTTTAAGTATCATGGCGACTTCCACAAGAAGAATACTTGGCAGTCATTATGGCGAACTTGCCTATTTGTATTCATGAAACCAGAAACTTTCACAGCGACCACACTCCGTGTAAAAGTCCCAATTTTGATAAATCCAGCTGCGGATTGCGGAATATTTCTCTTGTGGAAGTCGCCAGGACATTTAATATGAGGTTCAATTTTCGTGATGGCTGAAAGTTTGCCAGTCTCTTTTAATTAAGAGACTCTAGATTCCATATACCATTTATCGCTCAGCGGCCTCCAAAGTCAAGATCTCCATGATGATCGCAGTCGAGAAGCAGATATTTTAAGAAAAAAACGAACTATCCAGCGCGGACCTCCAGACCTTCATTAGGAGGAATAAGACTTTTGGGTGGATCAGTACGTAAAATTGGGGACAACTGAGCCCAAGATCGGCGAGTTTTTTAATTAAAGGAGGTTTTTTTCAACAGGAATAAAGTGCTCCTAGTAGGTACCTAAGACAAATAGAAGAATATCTTTGTCGATCACGCTCAGTTTATCAAGAATCACTAAAATCCTATGTTGCACAGCAAAGCAGGCAGAACCTCTTCCAAAGCCGTAATCCCGCAGGAAAAAATACTTTTAAAAAGTCGTTAAACCGACTGCAGGTGACACAAAAAAATCAGGCGATCTCATTTTATCTGCAAATAAGATCTAGATAAAACAATGTATCAAGATGTGATGTCTTATTTGCCTGTCATCAGAATAATAATTAAAGAGCATAATACAATTACGACATGCATAAGACCTGTTATCATGCACATACTGATACCGCCTAATTTATCGGATTTTAAAACAAATGAACTTATCATACGAGCATATCAGATAATAAAAGATTTTTTCTTTTTATTTCTTTCTGAATGGCTACTTGAGATTTGACCCAAATCAATCAGAAGAAAAAAGAGATACATCCTGCAACGAATTTTTCCCTTAAGTACAATGCTCCTTCAAAATTGTTTACATTAAAATAAACGATCGAATAACGACTCCCATAAAAATGACGGTTGAAACCAAACGTGACCTGCCTTTATTATTATAAGACCGCGACTGCATATTGCAAATTTAATGCGCGGTTATTCTTAATAGCGTCTTTTAGTTTATTTAAAAAAAAAAATTGCAAAGACGGATATGTGACGTCATGGTTTCCAACCGTCTTTCATAACTTTTACAGTTTAAATCATATGACATCTGGTTATGTTCTTATGATATCTGAAGAGTTCTTTCTTAGTTATCGCCCTTTGATAATGAAAATAAAAATGATGTAATGCGTGATTGAAAAAATAAAAAAATTAAAAGGATTGATATAAAGCGCCCTTTGACATAAGTCAATTAAAAGGAAAAAATTTGAATTTTGAAAAAATGATAATGATCGTAAGGGTTACAGAGTAATTTTGTGCTTCACTGAAAAGTTATGAACAAAAGGTGTTTCCTCATTTAAAGAGGATCGATGAGCTGTGAAATGATCAAAAGGATGGGAAATTTTAAACTTCTTATGAGAGTGAGGTTGTATATTGTGGAATATCTTCATTTTGGAAATAATGAGAAGTTATTTGCAAGAGGGGAACTTTTTTAATGTTTAGCTTATGGTGAAAGTGCCCTTTTTGCACATAAGTTCTCTAATTGAGACATTTAAGGAATTAGGAAGGGGTGAGGTTATAAGCTTGGTGATTAATTCGGTTTTCCTTTCTTTGATCTATTGACACTTAGATAATTTCAGTCACAAGTAAAGATAGCTGATATTGTCGGTGTTGTTGATATCATGGCGTTTATTTAATTAAGTCTTTTGTAAGTCAGAATTTAATTTTTTAAAGTTAATTTTTACGGAGGCATTTAAAATTTTGAGAGATTTGAATGCAATTTTAGCCTAGGATGAGGTAAAGAGGCTTGCGATTTTAGGATTTTTTAGGATTTTTTTAGTTTGAGGTCAATTTTAAATTCAGCCAGCGGTAGCCTGCGCTTTTAAAAATCCCCTAATTTAGCCAATTTTTTTTTGAAACAGCCCAAAGAAGAATAAAGGCCCTATTTCAACTCTTAGAAGTCTGCTCCAATTTTCAGTAAATTCTTTTGTTATTTTTTGTCGAACAAATCTTTTAATAGTTTTTTCTTGTCGAACCGTCGAGCCAATGTTTTCAAGAAAAAAGTTTTAAAAAAAATATCGAAAAAACTCTAGGAGTACAAAAAAGTTTAGAAAGAATTTTTAAAAAGAAAATTCTAAAAAATATTTTGAGACCTGAAAAATTTTTTAACAATTGTCTGCATAAAATTTTTGTTGCTTATGAAAATATGGACTTTCACGGACCTAATTCAAAAAAATGGACTTCAGCTTGACCTTTGCATATGCTAAAAACATTTTTTAAAAAAGACATATACCACACCGTACATGTCACACTTTCCGGAAAAAAAATAAAGGTTAATTAGCTTAAAACTAAAGAATCTCGCGCATCTGTTTAATACCGCATATTGAATAATTCGAGCGAGTTCGAACAACGGCCGAAACCGGTCAAGTTGGAAGAATATTATGCCGTTCGGCTAGTCGTTTTATGTTAATGACCTTGAAGTTGAAGATGATCTGGTGACCATGAAATCTTTAAAAAAAAAAAAAAAAAAAAAAACTTTCTTCTTACTTAAAAATATTCAAATTAGTCAAGATTTAAGAGAAATTCGCCAATTTTAAGAAAAATCAATGAATTATGCCCTGTAACTTTTGACTCCAGCCTTTAGGCCTCGCTGCAATTATTTTGTGCTTTAAAAATAAAAAAAAATTATTAGCTCGAATATACTTATTATACAAGCAAATGCTAAAAAAAAATCATTTTTAACGTCTCGAAGCATTGAACTTTGATGTAATATATTATTTTAAAGATTTTCCACAGCATAAAATTAAATCAAGACTAATTAATTTAATAAACTATTCATTAACTATCAGATCGGAAAGTAATATAAACGAGTATGAATTTTTTTTATGGCAAAAAATCGGGGTTCAACGGCGTCAAGAAGTGCTCTTCCTTGAGCTAATCTTAAAAAACAAAAATTTTGGGATGATTTTTTTGGATTCTTGGCCCGAAAATAAATTAGGGCCTGGGCCTGGCTAGGTTAGTGCAGACCTCTAATCATATATTAATTTTTTCTTTGAATACAAATTCAGACGAAATATTTAATCATATCTCAAACATTTTGTTTATCAGATAACACACTTTACGCAGATAGGTGATTGATCGATTTTATTCTTTATCATACACTTAACCTGCCAGGTAAAACTAACATTACCATACATGGTACTTTTTTTTAAGAGTGGCTGTTCATTATACACGATCGCCTGCTACATAATTTAGATCCTAACTTAGCCTTTAATCCTCTTAAATTTTTTCTATAAGCTTAATCAGAGAAATAAATTATTTGTTTGGGGAGGCATGAGATCTTTATTTATTTAGTCTGACTTTTTATGAAAAAAAAAAAAATTTATAATACGTGATGAATAAAATTCGATGTAGGCCACCGGCTGGGCTCCGTCACATTCATTTAATTTCACAATTAGTTATACCCTAATTGAGTTATAATAAATTAAATAATTAATTTTAATAATCTCTTGAATACTAGTTGCCGATTAATTAATTTGGTATTTTTTATTTCTGTATTGTTGAATCACGTTTTTTCCTCTTATTTAAACTGACCAATATCGGTTTTGCGGGGAAAGAGTGTATTTAAAGGAAATATGATTAGTATAATGAATTGATGTTTTTAAAAGTAGATATTCACGTTTGATCATGTTTGGCACGAGTTTGAAATGCATTGAAATAAATATTTTTAATGGCAACGACTTTAAGTAAGTTTGAAGAAAATGAAAATATTCATTCAGATTGGTATTGAAAATTAGGTTAGTGATACAATAAGCCTTTCGCTCAAAATTAAGTCAGGATGTAAGTCAATTTTAGTGGGCCTTCCCTTACTAAACAAATTTCAAAGCTCAGGGGACAAAAAATCAAAAGAATGTAAATGTCTCGTGCAAATAAATCTCAGCGCACCCAATTGAACCACATCGCACAATTATAACACTAAGCGCACCTTAACAATTCTTTAACCTTGCAGTAGATTAACTTGAAATTTCATACAAACTTTTATAAACTTGATTTAAAGTCTCAGCGCACTAAATTAAACCCCAGCAAATGATTTATACACTTCAGCGCACCCTTGCGCACCTTGACGCAAAAAAACGGGTCGGTCGTATCGATCCCAATTTTTCTACAAAGCTTTCAGACACTTAAATTAAACTCCAGCGCACCAGTGTGAACAGCTTTGAGCCACTAATATTCCTCAGCGCACCTTAAAAAAGCATTTCAGCGCAAAAAATCAATTTTTTCAAACTTAGCCGATTTGGTTGAAATTTTACAAAGGCTTTTAGGCATTGGAAGTGAATCTTGGCGCACTGAAATGAACCCCACAAAACCATTAAAACACCTCAGCGCACCCAGGCGCATAAAATCGATTATTTCAAAACACGATCGATTGGGCTGAAATTTCTTGGAGGTTTTTAGATATTTAAACTGGATCCTAGCGCATTCAAATAAACCCCAGAGAACGACTTAAACACTTCAGCGCACCCTAGAGCAAAATAACGATTCTACCGAATCGGCTCAAATTTTCTACAGGCTTTTAGACACAAGAACCAAACCTCAGCGCACCAAAATAAACCTCACCACTGATACACCTCAGCTCACAACGACGTCTTTGCACTCGAATTAAGTTTCTTAAAAACTCAAACGATTCTGCCTAAATTTTGCAAAAACTTTTAAATGCTTTTAAGGAAGATTTAATTCTGTGGCCACGAAAATATTGGCACAAAATCAATCTCAAATCATTTTGGCACCTCACACGAAGGAACTCCCGTGCTCTCGAGCATGTACCTTTTCCTTCAATTTTTTTAATTATGAAACCATAAATCTTATTTTACAACAATTTTTCCCCATTAATACCCGATACGCTGTCATGATTTTTAAAAATTGCATAATTTAAAGAAAAAAAATATTTTTTTCTTGTAAAATTAAAAATGGAATAAAAATCACATCAAAACTTTTAAGTAAAAACATAATAAAAGTATAATTTCATTGAATGAAATAGTCATTTGCATTTATGAATAGTTAGGGTTTTGCTATTGGGTCCAAGATTTTGGGCGCGTCGAATCACCAAACTTTCCATTTTAAGTTACGAAATATGAAATGCGTGAGGAGAGGAAAAAAATTCACGATACTCGGTAATCTCTCAACGTCAGCAATGAGATGAATAAGCAAAAAAAAATTACATTGCTCGTGGTGTCGTGCACATGCTTGGAAAAATATTTTGATTCGACTTTAATTATTCAGGCTGAAATTTTTTTTTGTAAATAGGCTCATGCGGAGATATATGGCCGGAATCTAATCGTACCTGATTTAAAATAATTAACTTTAATCACTGACCTCCGCCAAGTAAACTCTTTCCAGTACGTATAATTGCGAGGGTAGCTCCGTGAAAGTTTTTTGATCATTTTTGCAGTTATTTACGATCATCAATATTAATATCTAATCGATTAGGACTTATAATTTGATCAAAGGTTATGGCTTGTTTGTGAGTTCGAATATTGATACAAAAAAGAGAAGGATCTTATAAAATTTTCGTATGATTTCAAAAAAGTGAGGGCTGAAAATATTCACCAGAGCAAGAACAGATCTAGTCAGAAAAAATTATGAGCTGGAAAAAGATTGTAGAAAAATTTTTGAGCCAGGAAAAAAATGATCAAAAAATCCTGGGCTAGAAAAAAAATCCAAAAAAAATTCTAGACCAGAAAAAAAATTGTAGAAAAATTTTTGAACCGGAAGAAAAATTGTAAAAAAATTTTTGAACCAGAAGAAAAATTGTAAAAAATTTTTAAACCAAAAGAAAAATTGTAAAAAATTTTTGAACCAGAAAAAAATCGTAGAAAAATTTTTGAACCAGAAAAAAATTTTAAAATTTCTTGAGCCAGAGGAAAAATGAAGGAAAAGTTAAGAATTTTTCTCGGATGTACTTTTTCCTCAAATTAAATATTAATTTCCACTTACCAAGTATTAACACCAACAGACGTACTTCTCTTCCCAACAATCTACTACTCCTCAGCAACAGGATCTTCTCGCCAAAACCTAAAATAAAACAAAAAAAATTTTATATCACTCATACTGCCCTACATTAAAATATTTTCCACAATAGTGACTTTTTTTTTTATTATGTGAAAGGTTAAAACTAGCATGAATCATCATAAAGCCTCATAGTTTTTAATCTAAAAAAAGTTAGTCTTTTAAATTGAACAATCACCCGGCTAATGGTTTCAAATGACCAAATTTAGCAAACGAAATTCTCGCGGCACTAATACAATCTTTCCCTGATTTCTTTACCATTTACTTTACTACATCTCCATCTCCCTAAATAGTCTCAAAACGGCGAGTCTTTTTTTTTCTTAGACATAAATGCTCATTGATCGTGTATGGTCATACAAACGAACAAGGTATATTTCAAAGTAGGGTACTTTACCATATGCGATTTTGCGATTAGTAAATGTTCAGCATACGATCAACGGAGGCAAATGCCACTTTTTTTGTAATTTATTTTTTTAGTTAAAGATGTTAGACACTTAGTACAACTCATGATTGTATTTTAATTAATTTATATATTTCTTTTTAGAAAGTTGTCAATGTTTTTTTTTTCTTTTAAAGTATAAATGTAAGATTGGAAAAAAATTAAAGAAAACGCAATGCGAGCCCTTTTGCCCTTGACGTAGAAAAGAACCTAAATAGCCACGGAATAAACTTGCCAATTTTATTGTAATCATATGTGAAGCCCTATACGTGTCCGTTAGTATCATCATCTTCTCTCCAGTTGTTGAGTGCTGGAATGTATTTTTATCAAACTCGCTTTGAGTCTAATATGACGCCTTGTAAACTGGACGAGGTAACGGTTTTAAGTAAAATACTACCTGCGATTTTTTTTTTTCGCTTGCCTAAGTGAGAAAGTATGTGATTTTGTCGATGGCGGCCAAAATATGACTCTTAGCTGCAGCATTCAAAATTAAGGTGCTTTGCCAAGAAGTGCGAATTTAAAATAGGGGAAGAAGTATCTGCTGGGTCTTAAATAAATTTATTCTCTTGTCAGGATTGATTATTCCAGCTCCCAGTTCTCTTAAGCACGAGGTGGCATCCTGCAGTACACCAGGAGCAATCTGCCTAACTTGAATCTGTGAATTTAAAGGTTAAAATTGTTGAAGCCGTCAGCAAACTAGAGAGCTGCAAAGAAAGACATTGCGCGTCTCGCCTTCATAGGAAACCTTCATAGGAATTCGGACCTAAATTATGCCAGCTAAAGCTACTTCCGCATTTAAGCCCCAAGATTATAAAAAACTGACGCCCAGTAGGATCTTATTGTTAGGCCAGTCAAAGGGCTAAAATGAACTTAGGCTAATGGTATAGACAGATTCAAGTCCATGTAAGCTAGGAGATCAAGGTACATCCTCCTCAGACTCGAGCTTACTTCCGACTACTTCGAAACAAAATACTCAACTCCCGAGATTTTATTCCCAAAGCTACTTCCGCCACTTTTATTAACCTAACCTCCCATAAAAAGCCATAGCCTTTATAGCGGGATCCCTTTACAATTTGTATTTATTAATTAATTGTATAGCAAACAATCAGAAAAAAAAAATCATTGAAGTCATCTAGAAATGGCGATCAGACACGTCTGCAATGGAGAAGAACTAGGTCAGGGAAAAGAACAGTTTATTCAGCCTAGCTAGTTCCATACCTAACCATTTCATTTTCTCAATTGGCATTTCGATCTTACATTGAATTAACTTGTCGGCTTAGTATTTTGTTGGATTGCATCCATCCCGTACACCATTTGAGGACCAAATATGGTCAATGACCCTATAATTGTTTCATATAATTAAAAAATAGTCATTTTTCTTTGACTTTTTTTAGCAATGTTGATTTTTCCACTTATGCCCGTCGAGGTTATGTAAGCATTAGCTTCCATATTTTTCTTTTTCCAGGCAAAGCAAAACTCAAGACGGAATTTTTAAGAATCTCTCAAAAGGTCACATCTGACTGCGCTTGATTTTTTTCATAATAACCTTTGGCACCAAACCAAAAATAAATTTACTCTCAGCTTTTGATTTCGTTTCTCCCCTCAAGGCGAAAAATCAATCTAAGCTACTGTTTTAACCTTTGTCCTTTTTTTCTATTTTAAGTTTCTTAAAGGTAATTATGGTTCCATAAGAGAAGCCTACTCGATTGTCTATATGGTTAATATCTTGATAAAAAAAACAGAAGATGCGTCACACAAAAGTTTATATTAATTATGTTTAAATTAATTAATGATCGTTAAAAAAAGTTTTAATGTTTCTTTAATAGTCTGTAATTATAAGTATGGTGTTAAGTAAAGAGCATCGAGAAAAATTGTTATTATTTTTTATAATTGATGGTAAGGGTTTAGTTATTTGGTCAAGTCGAATAAATATACAGTATAGCTTCATAGCTCTGGCCAGCTCTGTTTTTGTTTCTACAGAAATTCGAGTTCAATTAGCACTTATTGGCAACTTAGTTAAAAAAATTTCGAACTTGAATTTAGGCAGGTTTAGGCCTGCAAACTCTAAGGAGATGAGCTTTGAGCATTGAGATTATGGTTGCAGAGAGGCTCCATAAATCTAGGTAAATCCTAAATATCTAAAAATTTTTAAATAAAAAGAATCTAAACGAAAAATTTCTGAGCTCCAAAAAAATGCTGAACAATAATTTTTGGCTCTCTCAGCTTTGTCTTTGGATTTTCCCTTGCTCCCTTTTCGGCCCTGAACATTGCAAATAATAATTGTTTACCAAAAGATGGGTCTTATCTTTTTTTTTTTGGGTTCGTTATCAAACATATTGTTAATCCCACCAGGGATTGTAATGTTAAATAATATCGCAATCCATCACTTTAAAAAAAATTTTTTTTTGATTTAAACTGGTTTGAAAACCTTGAAAATTAACCGCCAAAATAATTTTTTGAATAGGTTCGATTATATTAAAATTACCCGAATAAATGATGAACTTCAAAAAAAAAAATAATGAATACAAACAGATTGGAAAGTTTGAATTGTATGTTAATCATATTGTATGTTGATTTGAAAACTTAAATCTGTGAAATCGAAAACATCTTAAAACTGTATTAGATTTCACTAAATGCATAATACAATGTGTTTAATTCGAGTGAATTGTAGCATTTACTTTTTATATCGATTGCCGCATATGGAATGAAATCAGGTTTTTTTTTTTTTGATGATTTGATATGACATGTCTGGCTAATCAGATGAAGTGAAAAAAGGATCGTGACGTGAGATTGACAATTATAGAATTTTACTGTGGATGTGAGTATGAGCTGTCACACTTTAACTAATTTTTTTTGAAAATTAAGCTTGTGCCTTTACTTGCTCTTCCTCTATTAATCTGCCTTATTAATTTGCCAGAACAAAAAATCCAAGTCAAATCTAATTCAAGAATGTTTAGGATCTGAGGCAGGTCTGGACTTGCTCTTCCAAAGGGACGTTTTTCATTTTTATAAAAAAAATTAATTCGGTTGCACTCTAAGAAGACCGAGCGAAATACTGATTGGTCTATAAGCGCCCCGTCTTCTTAGAGTGCGAATGAATTTTTTTATTATTGGGAAACTCGAGAGGAAGGAGGGAGGATTATTTTTAGGGTAGCCATGTGGGCCATTCCGGGCAGTCTGACCCTTGTTCTTACTTTCCAAACTCAACTTGAAATCTCAATCTTGAAAAAATTTGTCAATACACCTCGAATATCGACCTTGTATTAAATAATGCCTAGCTTTAATTAATGTGGGATCTTTAAATAATCTCGGCGACAAGGATAATAATTTCTAGCTAGGTGGCAGCGATTGTTTTGTGTGTGTGATCCTACAAATAAGGATGTTCATTGATACATAAAACGATAACAAAAACTATTGGCCTAAAAATTCCTTACTTATAGTTGTTGTTGATGCTTCTCAATTGCACATATGTAAGATAATCTGCAACAGGTGAATGAATATGTTTACATGAAAAAAAAATGCATAAGAGACGTTCTCTCGGCACTTTCCCGATTTTTTTCTCTTCTTCTTCTTCAAGTGTGTGAAAGATATTTTGAAAGATTCAGACGATGATAAAGTTTCACACTTTCGCTCTTTTTTGATGTAAAACTATAGCGATTTCGTGACAGGTGAATGGTATTAACATGATTAATTAGATAAAACTGACTTTGGAGGTGCTCATTGTTCGTATATGATGATGATTCTCAGAGGAAGTTATACTTGATATCTTTATACATTCAAGAAAAATTTCAAGTGAAATCGAAAATGAAAAAAAAATTTTCTTTTTAGTTCTTTAGGCAAAACGGTAGCGACGTTAGTTAGAGTCAGAAAGACAAGTTGAAACAAGAGAAATTATTGAAGAGTTTAAGGGAGAAGAAGGGGCTAGAGACTTATATACAGGGAGAAGCGCGACCGAGGGGGTAAAATGGCGTCCTCCCGGCCCCCCTTGGCCTCACCTATTTGGGAAGAACAGTAATATTGCTATAATGTAACACTGTTCGACTTTGGCCCCACATGAAAATTTGTAGCCCACCCTTGGCCCACTCCAGAATCTTTTTCTAACGCCGCCACTGCGAGGACCCTTCATAAATCTTTCTTCTTCTCAAAATTTAGGCGCCTGCCAAAGGTTCCTCCCTTATCAACCAATAATCCCAATCTAATCAGATCGATGAACTAGATTTCAATCACCATTATAAATTCCAACAAAAGGCATTTTTATAATGACACTTGAAAACACAAAAGGTAAGAAAACGTGACAGTTCGACGAAACCATATCTTTTGTATAAAAAAGAAAAATTCTTAATTTAGTCATACGACTCATTTAAGACATGGCCATAGCTTTGCCTCTGATTCTGCCTAATTTAGCTGCATGTTGTGTAATCTTTATTTCCCGTGTAGACGAGATTTCACTTTTTTCCCTAAATAGCGCTTATTGTGGAAACAACAAGGAAAATAAGAACTGCTAACCTCGCTGTTTGGCTACAAAAATTGATAGCCATCTCGGATTTCCTGGAATTCCCTATAAGGATAAAAAAGTGCCGAAAGACAACGAAACTGAAAGCCGGAAGGAAGTTCGCGTAATAAGAAAAAAAAATGGCAATGAAATTAAAATCGAAGGGTCCTTGAGGATCGAAAAGATTAATAGAGTTAAAATCTGTGAATAATCAAATTGATTCCCATATATGGACAAAACTTGTGTGCATGTTTAATAATCCCGCCATTGCTGTGTTTTTTAACATATTTTGTGACTATGAGAAGAATCACGCAGAAGATATTTATTTTTTTAGAAAATATTTTTGCAAGTTGCAAAATGATGCCAAAGGTCAAGGTCTTCAACGCAAGGATTTTTAACACTTCACATACGATAATAAATGTTTTAAGAGGAAAAAGCTGAGAGAGTAACGACCTAGTATTTTTTCGAAAAAAAAAGTTTGTGACGTACGTTTGAAATCATCGAAACCAGAATCGATAACAGAAACATGTACAACAGGAAATGACAACTCTGGTTTCCTTTTCTCTATTATCAGAGGAATGATAACAGAGAAAACGAAAAGGGCGTATTCGGAGTGCGTTTAGAGCATAGCCAGGCTAATTCAATAGGCACTCATAGCTTTATGGGTTTTAATTAATTATAAAAAAAAATTTTTTTTTTTTTTGCTTTTATTATATGCGATAAGAATTTTTTTAAAAGCCTGAAGGATCTAGATTCATTTTTAAAATGGAGAATATATTTTTATTATTGCAAGCAATAAAATCCATGATGCAGAAGAAGTTTAAAAATAGTAAAATTAATTAACAATTAAAATTCTAATGGTGTTTGATACGACAACACGAAGAAGAGTTTAATGATATCATTTTGCAAGAGATTAAACTAGGTAATTAAATATTTTTCTGAATAACTTTATGAAAAATTAATTTTGACAATATGTAATCCTGTTAATTATTTTGGTGTGTTAAATGAGAAATATTCAATCAAGATCAAGCATCTTAAAGCTCAGAATAAAGCCAAGCTTCAAAAGGTTGATTTTGTGTTAAAGATGCAGTCGGATTCAGCATTAGACCCATAGAGGCACTTAGTGGCCTAAGCAATGTTTTGATAAGAAAATACCCTAAAGAACATCTCTGGCTGAAAAATGGTTTGGAAGTCCTAAAATTGCTTGAGCGGGCCAAACCATCATGTTTGATAAAACCTCAAGATCTATTTCATTGATCTCTGTACAGTTGGCTAAAAATTATTATGAAATCATAAAACATAATCAAGAATATATAGCACACATTAGAAATTTCAGTCATCCTATAAAAATGCACTGCACAAATATTTGGGAATCCCTGCGCTGGCATGTCAATGTAGAAATTTGATATCAGCGTACAATGTTACAAAAGGGTTTCAAAAATCAAAGTCATAATCAGCAGAAAATGACTTAGGCCCATATGTTTTATGCATATTTCTATCTAAATCAAGGAATGTATAAAGCTTTTGCTAAGCTTTGTCAGTCCAGCATATCGCTCACAGCCCCTAAAATATTTTTTGGCAAAACTCATAATAAGGAGACAAAAAAATGCCTAATTTTCTAGGCAGATTGAAAATATGACAACATGTGTGACAAATGATAGGTTAGGGGGATTAAAACGTATCACTTTTTTTCACTAAAAAGCTAGATGCACTTTTATCATTATCCTTCTGTTAAATTTGTAAAAGACCTAAAATAATGTTGTCATTTCTTCAATTTGCCCTACCAAGAATTTTCGTTCTATTCAAGTGCATTTTTACATTACCACTAGAAAAAATTTCGATATAGCATTTTTAACACTTTTTAACCAAATCTTACAATACTTCAACTCACCCCACGCACAACAGACTTCCTAGAACGATTTTCCACCCTAACACACGATGACAACTATGTTTTCATTTAAAAATTCCAAGAAAACATCACCCACGCTAAAACGACAAGCTCAGAAAACGTCCCTGTACCGGCAGCCATTTTCAACCGCCATTTCTCCCCCGAAAAAAAATCAACATCCACTCAAAAATTTGATAATTACCTTATTAATATCCCAAATTAGCCAAACTAATTAATCACTTATTAAATCAACACCGCTTTACTCCTTTTAAATCACAATTATATTTCAACGAACACTAAAAAAATTAAAAAAAAGCATGACATGTGGAATTGAAGGCGTCTGTGCTAACATGTCTTCTGCTTTATGACGTAGTTTAAACAAAACAATGGGGTTTTGATCAGGGAAACGTCTGTAATAAAATCATGGAGTATTGAAAGTGATTTATTGTGGCAGGAATTTACAAAAATGACTTTAATACCACCGACTAGGTATATTTAATTTATTTACTGTTCGTTTTTAAATCAACCTTTTCCGATTTCTTTATCTAAAACGTTTGATTCGATGGAAGGTCGTTTTGAAAAAAAAATCAAATCGTGAATCCCCCCAATGTTTTAAACCTTACATCGTTACTCTCATTTCGAACAATTATCAATTTAAATTAAATGATTTAACACTATTCAAACTAATTATAAATCTAGATTGCAGGAAAATTTTTTTTATAGGCGTAGCCATATGCCCTAATTTGTTACAACATGCATTGCTTACTCATGATTATTTTCTAGGAAGAGGAATCGCAGTACAGAGGAAGAAGATTTCCTGCCACTTAGTAAAAAGATAAACAATCTACATATTAACAACTGGGGTAACATTGAAAATCCTGGAGACCCGTTAGCCACATGGAATAATCCAACGGAGCAATGGCTTTCTTCGCAACATTCATATTTGTTAAATAATGTTAGGCAAGAGAATGAATCAAGGGATTCTAGTCCGTTTGATAATGCTCAAGAGAATTTCCAGCAAGGTTATAATGAGACTGATGTAAATGAACATTTTAAACCTTTAAACGATGATTCATATCAGAGTAATAGTTTTTCTCAATATAATTATGGGAATGGTGAATGTAATAGTCAGGACGCAATAGTACAAAATGGATGGTCAACAACTTATGATCCAGATTTGACGTTAGATGAAAATCCGTACTATTATGAGAAAAATAAATTGCTATTTGAATTGTATGTTGAAAGGTTGCAAAGGAGTGGATATTGACACTGTTGAGGTTATGCCTGGTGACTGAATCGCCTCATCTTTTTTTCTATTATTAGTATTTCTTTTTATTATTTTATTTTTAAGTCTTTGTATAATGTCTTATTAATATTAGATTTTGATTTATGAAAATTTAAGTTCTTGCAAAAGATTTAGGGAGCATTTTAATTGCAGAATGAATTTATACAAAAATGAATCAATTACTTTGTTTTGTGCAAAAGTTTTATTATTAGGAGTACTAAGAGCTTATAGTACGTGCACCAATAAGTTATAGTGACGTCATTTGCGCCCTGAAATCTTACTGGTTTCTACTATTAAGCTCTTCATGTCTAAGAGCGCAAACTTTTCCGCGAGCATGATGTAACTCGGTGATATGTTCTTTTTTTTCTCAAGATTAATTTCAATTTTTTTTTCATTACTTGAACTTAACTTTAATTTTTGCGATTTTTAAATTTACTCTGCTAAATTTGATATGAATTTGTAAATGAAAATATCTTAAAATTTTATTTCGCAGGTATTTTTTAATCTTAAAATTTAAATGGGTATTTAATTTTTGACGGCCTAATCAGCTAATGTGAATTAGGTTACTAAAAAAAGCAAGACAATCATTACAGTTTTGCATCTTAAATAATTTCTTGAGTACATGAAAAAGACAAGATTATAAATATTTAAATTATTCTTATTTTCGTAAATATTTTTTTTATTAAATGATTAGCAGTGCCAGGTGTGATTAAGTATACGGAATCGATATGAATTAAGAATATAAAGTTATGGCAATGTATTTGTTTGTTAATTTAATATTTTTCAAGATCCTTCATTAGGGAACTTTCAGAGAATATGGGGAAGTTGAATGATTTCACATAAACGTCAAGATCACGGTTTCACCTTCACATCTGTTCTCTCGAGACGGGAACTCATAATGACTTAGCTTTTAGGTGTCTCTCTATTTTCCAGAACAAGCATGGGATTTTACTGATCAGCTGAATGGTGAAAACATTTGCCTGATGGAAAGTTAAATAAAGGGACAACTATGGTTATACATACTCTCAGAATATTTTCAGGGAATTTAGTTTAAGGTGACCAGTTGTTCAGTCATGGAAAAAACGATAGAAGACCTGGTTTTTGATCATTGTAAACCAGATTAATATTTTTTATCATGAACGTAGCTAAAAATTTAACTGGTTTCTGGATTCATTCTAACTGGATCAAAGGATGAGAATGTTTAAACTACTCAACTTCCAGTTGTAAGGCTATAGATGTAAGCAAATGCACTGGTCTGGACTTTAAAGGTTTGAAAATGTAAATTAATCCCAAATCGCAAGGACTACAAGTATTGGATCTGCGAACTTCATCAAAAGAGTCCTGTGCAAACCTCTTCACGATATAGCTGCATTTTGATAAGAATGACATGGAGGAAAAAGGAAAAGCTGCCACAAAAATAAGGGGGTCATTAGGTGTGTAATTAAGTTCAGTTTGGGGAGAGAATAAAGTCGGAAGTACATTGGCATGACACTTACTCCATATTAAAACGGTTGGGAGAAATCTGTAATGCAGAATTGATTTATTTTGGGGAACTAATAAAATAATACAAAAAGAGATATTCCTATGAAATAATTATTTAATGTTCTAAAATGTATTCATGATATATTTTATTTGCACGAAATATGATTTATTTAATGTAAACTTATTGTTGAAGACAAATAAAATCAATTTAAAGATCAGGAAAAGTTAAATACAAATACTAATCTTATAATTCTCCCATTTTAAAGTTAAGTCACCTTCTAAAACTTAACCTAACCACTAATCAAGTGTTTATCCCGAAGTTTTCAATAAACATGAGATAAATTGCATTAATATTATATTCCCCAAATGATCAAAAAGAACGGGAAGAACGAAAACGTTCGAAATGGAATTAAATTATTTTAAAAAAGTAAACCGGAAAAACAAAAAACGATTCGTTTGTGTTTCGATAGTCGAAAACGTGGAAGCGGATCGATATCTCGAACTCGAACTCGCATCGGTTTGCTAACTCGAACAAAACAACGCAGAAGGACAGGTGTTTTCATTTTGTATTTTATTTTTTAACATTCGCCAAAATCATTTGGTAACGATTGCATTTACGAAAATAAATGTATATCTTTTTACATATCATCGGGAAATGTGACAATTCATATTTTAAAGGTTCGTTTAATGTAATATAACGAAATCTTGAAAAATAACGGTACAATCGTCCACCTCATATTTCAATGTTAAGCCTACCATCTTGATTTGTGACCTTATTTTAAGGATCCATGTAGGGTCAGTAAACTCTTGATCTGCAAAACTCCTGGAATTTGATATTTTTAAGGATTTCGAAAAGGATTTGATAAGAAATAATCGTCTCGAGGAACGGAGGATCTACATAAGTGATGTGGTACAATAATCAAACCTAGGTTATACCGTGTCTATCGAGATTTTACACATTAGAAGAGCCACTGGCTAGTATATGACTGAAGATTTCTATCCAGGTAAGTAGGTCTTTCTTACATCCTGGTTCAAACTAAAGATCAAAGAATAGAAACAACTTTCCACTCCACTTAGCCATTGGAAGGAGTAGAGTATTGACTCTCAAACTGAAATGAAAGTGGGGCTTTAACACTATCTTGCTCATTTAATTCAATTTATGATATTATTTAAGTAGTGAGGGAAATCCATCAGATTTTTTTGGTTTGGGTAAGTTTATTTTTGGGGTAAATTAAAAGGGGTAGGGATTATTTGATATACTTTTGCTGCCAAAACTCAAATCGAAGAAAAAAATATCATATGGATGGAAAAATGAGAATAAATGTTATTTCATCAGATTTTCTAAATTCATTTCATTATGTTTTGAAAGTCTAATGTAATTTTTTTTTTGGGATACGGAGATTTTTAATGATGGGATTCAAAACATTTTAAATAAATGGGGATGTTTTGATCGGAAAATTCGATTAATGTCGTAATAATATTTAGAATGGATATTGAGTAATTTGAGCTGTATACAATTTTTAATTATAGTGTGATGTGGCAAGAAAATCGTTTAATTTGGAAAATATGAAGTAATGGTCGATAATTGAACTAAGAGATTCGTTTTTTGATATTTGTTTTTAACGCTTAAAAGAATAGGAATCGCAGCTATTGTATGTTAATGATTAATTCAGGTTCTTCTATTTTCAGATTATCCATGCGAAAGCAGCTTCTTCTGTTGATAAGGAGCAATGCATAAACATTGATGGGCTCTTCAGTATAAATTTTTTTAAATAACAAAGGTAAGAAAATCATAAGGAGTTTTGAAAGATTACAAAGAGAAAGGGATATAATCACATCAAAACGAATAAGTGAAGTGTCCTACATAATGCCTGTACTGTAAAAATGAGTTTCTCATAAGGATTTCCTTTTCGAAAATGATTTTAAGTTAGTTTTTTGGGTTTAGTTCATGATAAGTTGTAGTTGTTAGTTATTTTCAGTAGTCAATTTTTAAGTTTAAGTCGCTTGTTAATTTGTCATAGTAAGTTACAAGGCCATTTGTTATGTATTGCTAAATTTGATTTTTGTGTAAAAAATTTTGCAGTAACGTTTGTGATAGATTAAAATTGACTCAGTGTATGTACGAGTGGTTTTAGATTTTTGAATTAGGGTTAGTTTTATGGGTCAAGAGAAAATTTGTGGGTTATATTTTGTGTTTATGCTTCGATTAATTTTTCTTACTTGTAAGTAGGTTTCTTTGTACATTAAATGTATTTACGACCAAAATTTAGTGGAGTGATTGTTTCCCAAGCATTGATCTGAAATACTCAAGGGGGTAATACTGGAATTAGTTTTAGCTAATGTCAAGTCCAGGCAACACAGCTGGGCCTACTTTTTTTCCTTAAATTTATACGAGTCAAGAAAGCTGTAGGTCTCAAGTTTTCTAGCAGAGAAAACTTTTGATTTCTCGATTTGATCTATTTCAATGAAGTATTGGCTATAACAAAATCTGGTGGATCCACCAGTTTTAATTTAAAAGGGAAAGGCATCACCTTTTCAGATGCTTTTTGCTTCTCTTGTGTTTAACCTTAACTGGTTAAAGATTTTTTAAATTTGATCGAGTTGGCATTAGGAGAGATTTTACTTTGCTTTGATTTAACCTCAACTGGTCAAAAATTCTGTAATCTGTTCGAATGCCTAGTTAATCAGAAAAGAGATGGCGCAGTTGTCGCTTTAATTTTAAAATCAACCGTTTAAACGTCAGCCGTTTTTATTCAAAACTAGCGCTGTCTCTTAATTTGAAACAATTTCCCTTTACTAATTTTTTTTGTAATATTTCCAGGTCATAATGAACTTCTCGCCTTTCGGAACCTTCCCTCAGACGATACCTGGATCCTTCACCACTGCCAAATTCGCCCAGAATATCGCACCTGGAGGGCAAGTGTTAGGCGTAATAAGCAGCGGAGAGGGAGGAGTTCATTACCTTCGACCTGTCGATAATGGATTCGCAAATCAACCCGGGCCTCAGTTAATCACACTCCCCATCACAGTTTCCGGTAAACCCGACTCGGATCAAACGCCTCAAACAATCCAAATCCAAGTTGTTAATCCGAACGCGCCTTCGATCAACGCAAACACAAGCAACAACAATGCTCCTAAATACGTAATGCCTATACAAATCCAAGGATTCCCGCAAGGAGCCGCCACAGTTTTAACGTTAGCGTACAATCAGGCCGGTCCGGGGGAACCGCTACAACTGCAACTTCAACCGCAAATCGAAATAGCCACGAACGAAAGCGAAGTCGAAGCGAACAACAACAATAATAATTCCGTTCAAACGGATGAGAGCTTGACGTTAGACGAAAAATCTCAAGATAGCAACGTCGATACGTTTCCAGTTGCAATGGTAGCGAACCAAATGATAATAAAAAACAATTCGGATATCGATGATAAATCAACGCAGACAAATCAGGATAAAATCAAAGAAGCGAAATCGGAAACGAGCGAAGAAGATGACATCAACGCTGATAACGAAGAATTTTTAAGTTCGACGCTAACGACAATGCCTAGTTCGTGGCAAAGTTTAGCCACGCCCGGATCAGCAGTCGCTGATTATTTATCTAAAATTCCTGCGAATACGTTACCGCTTAGTTTACATCAATTTTTACGGTTTTCAGCTGAGACAATTAAAAGGGAACAAGGTATCGAATCCAGCCCGTTATCCGGTGATTTTAATAACGAATCATACCAAAACGGGGTAGAAGAACAAATAGAATTAGAAATAGATATTAATGGTAAGACGAAGAAAAAGAAAAGGCCAGTGAAGAAAAAACCGCCGAGGCCTAAAAAACCCCGACCAGGCCAAGTGCACATAGCCACAGCTTTAGACGGGACTACATTGTTTTGCTGTCCGGAATGCCATATGGCCTATCCTGAAAAGGAATTGTTGGAACAGCATTTAGTGGGTCATAAAATAGAACGTAGATTTATATGTGACATATGTGGTGCCGGATTGAAAAGGAAAGAACATCTCGAACGTCATAAATTGGGACACAATCCCGAGAGACCTTTCGTTTGTACCGTGTGTATGAAAGGTTTTAAAAGAAAAGAACATTTGAATTTGCATTCGGTGATACATTCAGGTGAGAAAACGGAAATCTGCGGTGAATGTGGTAAAGGGTTTTATAGGAAAGATCATTTACGGAAACACGCCAAGAGTCATATCACTAAAAAGATTAAGGAGGCAGCGCAGGCCCAAGCGCAAACGATATTAGAAGCCCAGCAATTGGCTCAGCATACGCAGTTTTCGATACCAATACCGAATATGCCTGGTGTAAGTGTGATACCTATTAATAGGGGAGTATTAGGGGCGGAAGAAACTCCAAGTGCTGTTGTTTCCATTAAAACGGAAATCGAGGATGAGGAATTGCCGAGTTTAACAATTCAAGAGCCTCAGCCGCAAGTGACAATTACTACTACAACTTCCACTAATAGTGAAAATAATGGAGTAAGGCAAAATGCAAGGGTTAAATAAAAGAAATTTTTTTTTAAATTTTTCTTTATTTTTATTAGTTTTTTTTTATTATTAAACCCTTGCATATATTTTTTTTACATAAGTAATTTTTTTATATTTATATAATTATAATATTGTACTAATAATGATTTAAATAAAAATTTTAAATAAAAGTGTCTTTTCAAAAATAAAGAAAAATATTTTAAAACAGGCTGTAAGGAGAGTGGTTTCGCCTTGTTATGGATCAATTAGTTTTAATTTTGGATTAAGATGCGTAATTTTGTTTGATCGAATTGACTGTGACGCGAACTAAAAGCAAATCTCTGCGCATGCGCAGTGTGACTATAGAGAGTGCGCAAGGGTTGTTTTTTATGGAGATTTGTTGAGACGCTGTATGAAAAGAGACTGGCGAATAGCTATTGGAGATCTGTTTGGTCGCCATGACACTTTAGATAAAAACAAACAGAAAATCCGCATTGCGAACAAAAATCAACGAACCTGATAAAAAAAAATGTTTACTAAGACAATAATAAGCTGCCATATTTGTAGTATGGCGTCCGATTTTCCAGTCTTTTTCTACATAGTCTCTAATCTCTCTGAAAGAAATATTTTTCTCATAAGCTCTTTGATATACATGACGAATCTCATAAATCAAATATATTGTTTTTTTTTTAAAATAGATCCTGAACAAGGCTATCTACAAATAATGGTGATCGGTTAACTGTGATTGTAATTATTATTCACCATTTTATATTTGTAGTATTTTCCCCGAAAAGTAGTTAAAAAATCAATTTTTCTTATAAAGAGGAACTTTAAATGAAATTTAATTCCGATGGCAAATATACAAAGAATCATGTATCAAAGTATTAAAGTTGATAAAATATAGTGTAGTATTATCATGTTTCAATTTTTTTTTATTTAATTTATAGATCATTCACCTGAACCAAATGATCTCGATTATGTAGGGGTTATGAACTAAAAAATTACCATTGCATTCCATATATGAAAAGTGAATGGTATGAAAAACCAGAGTTATGAAATAAAATTTCTAACTACTTTTCTGTTTTTTTTTTTTTAGAAAATAGCTCTCCTTATTTTATTGTTTGCTTTGTCTGTTTTAAAAATTAGTTGTTGTAGATAATATTGTTTTATAATTCTTGTGAAATATTTTTGGAAAGACAAGAAATCTTTAAAGAAAATGAAAATGTAAGTTAAATAAAGTATATAGTAAATTTTTAAAATGGTTTAGTTTTGTGAAAATCCTGCCAAAAAGTCGAGAAAATTTAATTCTGGGTCTTGGGTTTATTTTTGGGAGTTTGACTAGCTAAAACTATTTCCAAAGTTTTTAAATTTTTTTTTTTTTTTGCATTTTGGGATTTGGTATTTCAAAGAAAAAACTTCTCATAGCCGTACTCCATTTGCCTAGACGTCAGAAAGGGTTTTAAATTGCTCAGCCTGAAAAGTAATGCTTCCCTGACTTAACCACTAGCATTTATCTCAACTCTATACTTTTTTTATACTGCCCTGCAACCAAAAAATGTGAAATTCACCATAAAGCATTTCACCTAATCCCTATAATTCTCCTGCAAAATTTTTTGTATTTCAATAAAAAAAAGGCTGCTTAATAATCATAGAGCAACTGTTTCAAAAAATATGTACATCAAATAAAACTTGTTCATTAATGTATTGCAAATTGCTTTGGCCTATGGGATCTGGGATAATATTTTAAATTAGCTAAAGCACATCACGATCATAATTAAAAAATTTAATGGTAGAATGAAAAAATTCTCAGGATTAATATGAATGAATTAAAATGCCTAGTTAAATTTTGTGTCTCAGGCAGATCATGAAGTAAAAAATACACTGTAGCTGGCTGGGTGGAAGCGTATGCTACCAAAATACATTCATAAACTTGCAATAATTTTTTTTTCAAAACTGGACACCCACTAAAAGTGAAGATCGAGCCCTTAACAAATAACCTCGTTGCTGTACTTTTGATGAATTAACCACGGAATAAAATCTTAAGTAATTAAAAATTTTTTTAGACTTACCCCGTGCATGATCTCCTTCGAAAAATTTCACTACTTTACATTAGCAGTCTTCAGAACGATCCTTTCAACTTTCGAATTAATTAATCACATCTGAAAAAAAGAAAAATCAAAAAAAAAATGAGCAAGTCAGAATCTGCCTTCTAAAATCCAACGACGCCATCTTTAATTTTTGCCGAAATCCTCCCTTACATTTTTCTCACTCACAATTAAAAATTCGTTACCTTTTCTTACCTTCTCATCAACTAAAAAGAAATTTCCAAATCTCGATTCGTTTCACATGAAACACATTATCACAATTTCCAAACATAAACATCATCCCTCAAAAATAAAAAATCCCACAACACGGAAGCGGGAAACTTTTTCCCTTTGACTATTACCAACCCAAATTCCCGGGCTGGCAAAAATAATTAAAAAAACAACCCGAATATACCAAAACCCACACCCTCACAAAATCGCCTAACCTCTATCATGATTAACCTAATTAATTTTCATCCCTTCTCACCGGAAAAAAATGAAAATAAACAAAAAACTTGATGATTAGGAACCGTTACGATCAAAAGTGTTATCATGAAACACCAGAGGCGCTGTAATCGATTTTTCGAAATGAGCAGTTGCACTGCACACCTGCTGTTTATTATTTTTCTTGACAAAAAGACGCGTATTTCATCGTTTATATAATGGATATTACCTTAAAAACTGTATGATGGTAAGTAATTATGTATGTAAGAACATATTTTGCATGGTTAAACGATACCTAAACATTAAAAGCTTTTCAAAAATTATAATTAAGCGATTCAGTCAGTTGAGCATATTTTTTGAGATCCATTTTCATCCCCCTATTTTCAACTAGGGACGCATTTGCTTTTGCACATAACAAAGTTACGCATTTTTTTTTTCAAAATGAACCCCGTTTTATTGCTTTTTTTAAAATTCGAAAACGATAATTCATCAAATAAAATCCTATCGCAGTAATGAAAAGTACGGATGGAGATTGAAATAACCGCCAAATAGGACCAGCATTTTTTTGGCATGTTTTTTTTATTTATTTCACTTCTCGTATGACGTCACCCGCGATATATAACCTCATAATTCAATTTAAAACAATTAATTACCCCCAGAAATTAATGCGGCGATTTTAAAAATAGGCAGTTTCATTCGATTCCATTTGGTCAAATGAATCTGGATTATTGATTTATAGAAAATTTAATCATGTTTTTATGTGCAGCTGGCCTATCGCAATAAGGTCGGTTGCATCAACGATTTTTTTTTATTTGTTTTCATATTCGCTGATAGTATGTTGTAACGGATTTGATAAGTTTTGATAATGTTTAGGTGATGCTTAAGAAAATCTATTGCTGGAAGTTTGAATTGCTTTATGAATGGAGAGTCTTTTAGTGTCATTAATTACTTTGGAAGTATAAAGTGATGTAGCATTTGGAGATTTTTATTTACAGATTTTGTGTATGTGCTTGATTTTAAAATTTGACTGGATAAAATTAATATTCGATTTATTTTTTCAGGAATAATAACACCAAAAGTGTTTCCAGTCGTTAAGGATGAACTTTTCACCATTTGGGAGTCACTTCCCAACAACGATACCCACAATCCACCAATTCGCAGCCAAGTTTTCCCACGATAGTACAAATGGAGCCTTGGGAAGTGGATCTCAAAATCTTAACGATGCTCAACGATACCACTCAAGTCCGGGTCCTGCACATTTTAGCAATCAGCATCACCCTCCGATAGGGATGCCTGTTAACATGGGTAAATACACAGCTAGAAACGATACAATAAATACTCAAAACACACAAATGTCAAATTTAAATACAAGTAATAAGTATAATAATCATGTGATCAATCAAAATAATCACCATTACCCGAGTAACAACACAATACCGGTTTCTTTATTATATAACAACACACAAAGCTTAAATCATCAAACGAGTAGGCCGCTTGCAAATTCACCAAACATTCAACAGCAATTAGATCGATCCAGTCAGATTGATAAGAGATATGACGTTCAACCCCAGGATTTATGTGCGGGGATGTTGAACGATAAAGACATGAAATACTCTGATAATAAAAACGTGAAAAGAGAAGATGAGAAGGAATGTAACGATAGGCCGCATTCGAACGATACGGAGTATAATAGCATGAGCCTTCATCACGGGCACCATCAAAATCAAATGCCTGCGAGTTGGCAAAGTATAGCAGCGCCAGGCTCGCTCGTTGCCGACTATTTGTCACATTTACCGACTAGCACATTACCATTAAGTTTACATAATTTTTTAAAATATTCAACGGAGAGCATTAAAAAGGAAACGGACAATTTAAACATGTCTGGTGTTGTACCGAGTAGTGTCAGTAATCAATCTCTAGGTCAAAGCCAAGGGAACTCAAGTTTGCTACCTCCTGCCAAAAAGAAAAAAAAGAAGAAGCCGAAGGAAAAAAAACCGAGGCCGAAACCCGGTGAAATACGTTTAACGACCGCCTTAGACGGTTCAACTTTATATTGTTGCCCTGAATGTCACATGGCGTATCCGGAAAAGGAAATGCTAGAACAACATTTATTAGGTCATACGTTAGAAAGACGATTCGTTTGTGATATATGCGGAGCCGGATTGAAACGTAAAGATCATTTAACGAGGCATAAGCAAAGTCATAATCCCGAAAGACCCTTCGTTTGTTCCGTTTGCCTGAAAGCGTTCAAACGGAAGGAACAGTTAACGTTACATTTTGTAATTCATTCCGGTGAAAAACGGCACGTTTGTCCCGAATGCGGGAAAGGATTTTATAGGAAGGATCATTTAAGGAAACACACGAGGAGTCACATTGCTAGAAGGGTTAAAGCGGAATTATCACAGCATGCACCTCAACCTCAACAGCATCCAGGTAGTTTATCGACCACCCATCATATTCCAGTTGAAACCGCTTTGCTTTCCTGAACCATAGCCAATGGGAATACGATTAATAATCAAAGTATTCCCAGTTTATTTAATTTGGATATATCTGCGTTTGTTTCTGCGGCTAAAGATGCTTTTTAAATTTTTTTTTAATATGCGAGTCGAAAGGTTGGTTGGGACTGTCTTTGTTTTTAGGGGCTTGCAAAAATTAATTTTGTAATAAATATTCTAGGGAACCTAAAAGGGAGTGGACACTTTGATGAGTTGTCTGCTACAGAGGGGTAGCCATTTTAAAACCTGCTTGAATTGAAAAATTGGCCAATGGGACTTTCCATCAGCGGCGCATGCCACCATAAGCCAAAGGAATCTCGAGATTCCTTTGGCATGTGCTCTTGATAGAAACCATCTAATTGTGACGTTCGCTTTTTAGTTCGAGACTGGTGGCCGTCAAATTCGAGATCATAGTTCCTTTGCCTCGCAGGCGGCAGCTGCTGACTATCTCTATCTCTTCTACTCATGTTGTTAGAAAGAGATAGAGATAGCCTGCGGCTGCCGCAGATGAGCAAAAGAACAAAGCTAATAACAATTTTCAGTTTTCAAAATGGCGTACTATGTAGCAGACGACTCATCAAAGTGTCCATTCCCTATTAGGCTCCACAAAAAACCCGGTGGATAAAAATTTTGGATGGTTTGTCTAAAAATCAAGATAGTTAAGTGCGGATTAATGGCTTTAAAAATAATGAAAGTACTAAGTATACATATTATGCTTCTTATCAAAAAAAAATTCCCAAAGATAGTTACTGTACGGGAGAGCTTAGAGTCGCAACTTCGTCTGCTTGAAGACGGTTGGAAAACTTATCCGCCATTTTGGATCTTTTAGCCAGATCGAAGATGGCTGCTAAGGATGGATGAAATTTAAGAGCCGTCTAGTCGTCTGCTTTAGTTGTTACCTTGTGATCTAATCACGTTAAAAGTGATCAGAGCTCTTATTGGAGGACAACAATATGACCGCTGTAGCAGACGACACTCACTAGAGACCCTGGCGGTTAAATTTTTCGTCAGCCGATCCCATTCTAAGTGAGATGCGTCTTTTTAGAATTCCTAGCGTACTGAGTTATGAATCCAGCTCAATTTTTACTCAATTAGTTTTTTCAATGAAAATTTTTAGGAAGATTCTTGAGATTTTATTTTTGAAAATGGCAGCACTGATTTTGAAAGTCACTTTCATGCGAAAAATGCATCTGGGAAAGTTATGAATTTAAGTCTAATCAAAACGTTGTAGCCGTTATTCTTTTGGCAGCTTAAAGCGATCCTTATTGCCTCTCCGAAATCATCAATTCCCAAATTCTTAAAACTTTTTCTTGACATTTTAAAAATATATAAAGACAAGAAGCTTACCTTTCAATCCATCGAATTTAAATACTGCCTAGTGTTACTCTTCACCATCTCTGCATTTCATAAACAAATCACCGACGAATATCAATTATCTCAAGATTCTTCCATTTCCCCCGAATAAAAGTTTAGGCCTTAACAATACCTAATAAATAAAGAAAAATAAAAACATAAATAAAAGGACATAATAATTTCTAAAATATTCCCAGAAAAAAAAACCAATTTTTTTTTAAATGAAGCAATATGTTGCTTATTGCTTGGCGCGAAGACTCGTTAAAAAAACCCCCAACAATAAGCTTTTTTGACATTTGTTAAACGTACAACAAATATGTATAACGTTTTATGCAATAATTAATTGTAGAACTTAACCAAAGTGAACAAAAAAAAAAAAAAATTGAGGATTTATATTTTTTGTAAGATTTTGAAGACATTTCACCTCAGTAAAAAAGTACAATAAAAAGAAAATTGTAATATAGTTTAATTAAAATTATTAATTATTGTACCTCATTTTTTTATGTTTCTATTCATTAAGTAATTAAATGTACAAAAATCGTGTGAATTTATTAGAGTGTGATAGTTTCTTTTATTTTTTATTTATATTAAAAATTATTTCTCAGTCGCGGTTCAAAAATATTTTTAAAAATTTTTCTTTTTTTTAGAAAAATTAATTTCGGCATTATCAACGAGCCAATCGGGCAATATTTTAAAATGTGATAATATTTTTTAAAAAAAAGAAATATTTCATTCCGATAAATACTCAAAAGAATTTTTTTTAAAAAAGGAACTTTCATAATGCCGAGAATAAATTTCCGAAAAAAATTGTTATAAAATTGTCCAAAGACATTGAACCGTATTTTTTTATACGAGATACTTCCAAAACCAAAGCGACGACTTGTAGAAAAGTCCGAAATAAACAATTTTAAAAATTTAAAACAAAAAATAAAAGCAAGATGTGTACAAATGTTTACTGTAGCAGTTAGTTTAGTTCCTAGTATTTAAAAAAATAAAAAATTAATTTAAAAAAAGGCTTAAAAAAATAAAACAGTGAATCTTGCAAAAAAGTTCAAAGTATTTGTCATATGAGCTAGTCATTTTTGTATTCAATCATTTTTTTTTAAATAATATTGATTCCAAGGACTGAAAATTTTTCGAATAAAAAATTCAGAAAAAATAAATTTAGTTGTGTTCATAGGATCAGTCATAATTTTTTTTTAATTATTATTTTTAAGTCGGGTTTAATTTTAGGGCTGAAATAGCAAAAGGGCTTCAACTAAGCCGGTTTTGATCTCGTTTTAATATTTTTTTTTTTTGTTTCATCACCGTAAATTGTGCAGTGAATGATTTTCATATGCGCTTCCAATAACAGATCTCGATACAAGACGAATGATTAAAGCTTCGCCACTAGGGGCGCTGCAGTCACGACTGTGGCGACTCTAACGGTTTTGCGGCTGTTTTCTTAAACTAAAGATTATTATATGAACAAGGAAAGAGGATAGAAAAAATAAAAATCATTCTCTGCATGGGATGTTTTCCGTTTTTATACAGAAATAAAATTTTTAAATATGATTTTGTATAATGCTAGTCTTTTTTTTAAAATGGTTTAATAAATTACCGAAAATTTTTCCCAGTGAAATCAAACCAAATGAAAAAGTCATAAATGTCCATAGCTGTGTTAATTTAGTCATTTTCAATGTTGTGAATATTTTGTACAATGTTTTCTGCTTATTATGAAAAAATTAGGCGGTTATTTGATCTTATCGGATTTTTGTTAGGAGAGTTACAATTATATCCGCTAGGAGCGCTGCAAGTCATAATCGTCATGATTTTGATTGGATATTTGTGAATTTGAGGCGTCATAATGTCGTCTGCTTAAGCATAAGTCTTAGATAATATTATCGTTACGGTTGAAGCAGTAATTTTTTTAACAGTGTTCCCAGCAGATTTACTTTAATAGTGTCTGGCATGTAGAAGAAAAATCTAATAGCTCAGTGTGGGAGATAGTTGGAGAATATACCGCTAGAGTCGCTGCAGTCGGTTAGTAAACATGTTGAGTTTGATTCAGGTTTTTCTGACAATAATAAGAACGCTAAGCGACTCTAGCGGTAAAATTTTATGAATTCTTCAGTTTAAAAAAGCCTTTTTATTCAAAGAATGGGCAGATGAATTTGATTTCTAAATGACGAAAATGCAGTGGTGCCAAGATGCGAGATTCGAGAGACTACTGATAGTTTATTAGTAATTATTTCTACTCGACATATCTTTTCTCCAGAAGTCTCGGAAAAAATGCCAGAAATTTTGGTCAAGAAATATTTTCTAGTTTTACTGAGAATTTTTAGAAAATTAAATCAATGATATTTTTTCCCCCTTTTAAAAGTTTTTAAATTCAAGATTCTTGATTTCTCGAAATCCTGAAAAATCAGAATTTTAATAGTAGCTTAGTGAAAAAGACCATTTTAGGCTGAGCTAACGCCTTTTTTTTTGGCTCCCTTGAAGACAATGGCTCAATTCTGGTTAATTTTTAATTTTATCAGCAGTATATAATATTCTAACTTTGAGCTAGCCCAGAGCTATCTGCCTGTTCTTTGAATAAAAAGATTTTATATATGCCAACTTAACTTTAAAAAAAATAAATATATAAATACTAACCTTTTCTGTTCTTCATATACCGCACGATTTTAAATCTGGATTAAGGGAGTGCTAGGGCTACCTTAAGGCTAATTTGGGTCTTCATTTTTCAATACAGCGATACACTGAAAAGAATAACCATGAATGAGAAAATGCGCACAAAAAAATGGATTTACTGGAAAGAGCCCGAAAGGAGAGAGTCGCCAACTACATATATCGGAAAGCTGGTTTCTGAATGGCTAACGACCAAATTCGTATTCATCTTTAATTAATAAAAATTGTCTTCTGCTGCCAATGTACTTAATATGGGTTTGATCCTAGCCAATCAAAAACCAGCAATTAAGTTTGCAACTCTCTCCTTTTGACTTTTTAATTTACACAACTAACTCGAAATTATTTTTAGTTCTATCTTCCATTTCTGTGAGCGCGTCAATTTTACGCAAAATATTTCATTTTTAAATGCTGAGATAGAACAAAATAATTCTGAATCCAAAGTGTCAGTTCCTGAAAAAAAATTCTGAATTTTTTTAATAATTTTTTTTATAATAAATAAAATATTAAGCTTGTCAACTGAGTACTAAAAGCTTTTTCACAGTAATAGATGTGCCGTATAAATTATTTATAAAAAGTTCTGTGAACTATAATCATCTTACTCATGAAAAAGCTTTCACAATTTTCTTTCAAACTTCATTTAATCCTCTTTATTTTTTTACTGGCACTTAAAAACCTTGCAATATTTTTCCGTATAAAAATCTCAAATAATCGCTCTATCGTCATGTGCAAAATATTCAAAACAAAGAAAATAATCAAATATGTAGTGAAATTATTATTAATTTTAAAGAAAAACCAGTAGGAAGTCATGTAGTTTTTATAAAATAAGAGAAAAACAAATTTTTAACTGTATTATGTGTGGGGAAAAAAAAGAAAAATTGAGCAGCTAGACTGAATTAACTTTTTCCAAAAAGTTTTAGCTGCCGAAAAGCGCTTACTTTCCCAAAAAAATATTCAAAAAAAAAAATTTTTAGCAAACATTTTAGAGTTAGTGATTTAAAACTTTGAATAATTCTTTTTTGAAAAATAAGCGCGACGTCCACAAAGCACACAAAGAAACATAATACAGTTTAATAGTCATTTAAAACCAAAATAAAAAGTTTTGAGTAGTACAAAAAAATGTTCATTTTCCGACTGAATTCCAAACAAAAACAAAAAATTATGTAATAAGGATAGATAATAAAAATTTGTGTGCTTCAATAGAATTTAAGAAAATAAAAAAAAAAATCATTAAGCATTATTTTCTAGCCATAAATGAGCGTAATGTTTGGTTTTTTATTTTATAAAAGAAAAATGATAAACGTTAATTTTTATTACAAGACTTTTAGGCCTTAAAAAAGAAGAAAAAAATTTTTTATAGAAAATGAGGATAGTTTGTATTCTCTTTCCTTTTTTATATGTATTTCCAGTATTTTCTTTTTATTTGGTGGAAGATTTTGTGTTTTTAAGCTAAATACATCAGCTGATGCCTTAAGATCAAAAAAAAAATGTTCAAATAGTAAAAAGCTTAAAAATTTAACGAATCTTCCTTTTAAAATTTTGTTTTTAATAATTCAGTTGTAAAAATAAATTGTATTCAGAATAAATCAATTACCGCACTAGTTTTTAGTCATTTTCATTTGTGATATCTCATTTTCTAAATTATTTATTGCGAATTGATTGTACAGGATTTTTTTTAGATGGTTAATTTTTTTTTTAATAATAAAATTTTCGGTTAGTGCGGTGTTGATTTATTTCAAATGAGTTTTGTTTTTTTTAAAAAATGCAGCCAAGTTTTGAAATAATGTAAAAAAAAATTGGTGAAAACAAAAAACAATAAAATTATCTTGCCAAAGATTGTTCGATTATTTTTTTATGCTTTTATTTTTTGCCTTCTAATTCTCTTTTCCTTAAATTTAAAAATAAAAAAAATGCATAATAAACTTGAACGTCGTTAAAAATTAACCTGAGCAATTTTCTGCTTTTAGCACAAACCTAATTTTTTTAAAAATGCTCAATAATGTGTATCACAGTAAATTAAATCAACATTTAAAAGTTAATACCTGATTCAACTTTTATTTACTCGCTGCAAATAAGCAGCCCATAACAGCTCTTTAAAAATTTTAGCTGATTTACCCGGATTACTACTAAGAATAATTCCTCTACCTACCACCGCGATATCAGCTCCTTTTTTCAAAACCGCATTCTCTGGTGTGTTGTATTTTTGTCCTAAGCTATCACTTCCATCCTCAAGTTTCACACCAGGTGTCAATTGCAGCAAATAAGGTTCTTCAATTACATCTGGCGACTGGCAAACAAATCCAACAACGAAATCTAAATGGTCTTTTGCCATTTTCACAGTGCCTAAAAATTAATCAACAATATTTTAAAAAAAAGTCTTCTTGAAAATATGATTTTATTCCATCACTTACGTTCAGTGTAGTCCTTATTAATAAGTGCACCATCACAACTAAGTTCTGCTACCAAAAAACAACCTCGCTCAACATTTTTATCCAAAGCTGTTTTTAATCCTGATAAAACTCCAGGTCCTGATAAGGAATGTGCAGTCACTAAATCAGACCAAGGAGAAATCTGTGAGTATTGTAATGAAACTGTATTTCCAATATCGCCAAATTTCCTGCCAAAAAAAATTTAATTACAATGCTGAAAAATTTCATTTTCAAAAAAAAAAGTCTCCTTACCTATCTTCTAGAATCAAAAATTTAAGATTTTTTGCCAACTCCATCAGCTGCTTCTTAATTTCATTAGTAAAATCACTAATTGCATCAAAATGTGTTTTAAAAATACAAATATATGGTCCAGTTTCACGAGCAAGATTCAATAATTCCTCACTTGTAGAAACATCAGCTGCTAGGCATAATAACGTTTCCTTTTCCTCCATCAGCTCAAACAACCTCACAGCTAATTTATTTTTTGAAAGCTTGGCTCGTTTATTAAACGGCAAGTTAAGTCTATTTTCTACAAAAAAAAAAAATGAATCAGAACATTGCTTGATATTAATTTGCTCTGCTTTCAACTACTTACCAATTACTTCTTCTTCATTTTTTTTGGCAACTCCATTTATATCAATTTTTGACTTGTCGATATAATTAGTCACATTATTAAATACTTCTTCTGTAATCTTATTGGCATTTAATAAAATATTTAAAACTTCCGTCAGTGTAACGATCACATGCATTTTAATATTTTTTTTCTCTAAATTATCCTTTCCTCCTTGTTGTCGATCTAACACCACAAATGCATCTGTTACATTTAAGCCATCATTTTGTAAATCCTTAAAGATAAAATTAAACACTTTTATCATTTTGAAAATTCACAATGAAATAAATTTGAATTACCTTAACAGTATCAGCTACGCTACTGCCACTTGTCACCACATCCTCGATAATAATACATTTCTCCCCATTTTTATAATGTCCCTCGATCCTTTTTTTCGTCCCGTATTCTTTAGTTTCCTTTCTCCTAATCAACATTGGCTTGTTTGCTTTCACAGATACCAATGTAGAAATAGGAAGAGCTGTGTAGGGTACGCCACAAATATGATCATATTTCACTTGATTTTTTTGAATCAAGGAATAAATCTGCGACGATACCATTTCCTTAAAACACGTAGAAACAATGTAGCGTTTAGCTTTATGAATTATATCAGAAATAACGGATAACTTACCATTATTTTTGGGTAAGATACCATCACTCTCAAATCAAAATAAACCGGCGTTTTAATCCCGATTTTTGTGACGTAATCTCCAAATTTCACAGCACCAACTTCATGCAACCGTAATACTAAATCTTCCAACTCTTTTTTTTCCGCCATCCTGTTTAATTAATCAAAGATATAATGTAAATAATTCACGTGTTTTCTCCTCGAAAATTTAACACAAAATGATGGCGTCTGATACATGTGTATGTGAGTGAACGCGTAGTTCAACGAGACTCGCCAGAGGCGCTGCAGTCGCAATCCAGCACTCTCATTGGTTGTTGTCATGACAACAGTTCAAAATCCGTTTCTTCCAAATTTTTCAAACAAATCCTTTTTTTTTGTATTTATTCTATTTTTGTCCTATTCAAATCTATTTTTATTCTATTTTGTCAAGGTAATCTAATTTATTTCAGAACAGAGGAGCAGATGTCCTTGAAAGGTCGGGTATATACAATTTTTACGTGTTAACATTCCAGGTTTTACACCCCATGTATTCCTTTAATGTTAACATTTTTCCGTACGTTTTACCTATATTTTTTAGATAAGATCTGAAAGAAGTTTTACTTCAAAAATAATAAAAAACCAAACAAATAATTTTAATTGTTATATTTTCATAGTGTTAAAACATTGCATTTCCAAAACGTTACTTTTCAGTTATTATAAAGAATGTTTTTTTTTCAAAATACTAACACTGTATACAAGTATTATAAAAAATCCTACCTGGAATTTCATTACATTCACATTTTTAAAAAGAGGCCTACATCTATTTTACATAAGGGCCCTATATTTTTTTTCCTCGCCTAAATAAAAAAACCGACGTCAAAATAATTCGTTTATTTTTTTTTTGAAAAAAAATTACATGATTCATAAAATCGGCACCATGAACTCCTAAACATAATAAATCACGATTAAAAAATTTTCACAGGTAACAATTTTTCAAGTGCCGAATAATAAAATTATAGATTGAGGTAGTGATCGAAAACGATTAAATGACAATTAAAAATCCATTTTGAATATTTAAGAAGAGAAGAATTTAAATATTTTGAATAATTAATTTTCAAAATAACACGGAATACAAATATATCGGGTACATAGTTTTAATTTTTTTTTTTTTTTAAAAAAAACAGAAATGTTTTTAAAACAGTACAAGCAAGTTTGTAAATATAAAAGGGAGAAATTTTTTTTTAGTTTGCCTTTTGTCATTCTCAACCGCTTCCTGTCAAATAAATCTTTCGGAATAAAAAAAAATTGATTAAAATTTGTCATTCGTCTAGTATAAACGTAGAAAACAGTCTTTCATTCTTTTGTGCCTTCTTCAAGGAACATTTCAACGGTCACGAAGAAGTAGGTTTTGAGGTATTTATAAAATCAATGTACAATTTCGTGGGATTCATTAGCATTTAAAATCTAATCGTGACCGTTATGAGTCGTTCAACTTTTAAAATATATTTTGAGAAGGGTGGAAATTCATATAATGGGGATTCTAAGAAATAGAATTGTAAATTCTGGATTTATTGTGATTGTAAAGTGCAGGTATCGCAGTATGATCTGAATTATTAAAAAAAACGGCGCCAAGAAGACGGCGTAACTACTGAAAAAGGTAAACAATAATGCCACAATAGCCACCAGATTTAAAAAAGTCATCGATTTTTGGTCGATTTTTTCTCTTTTTAAAAAAAATCATTATTTTAAATTTAAAGAAAAACAGAAAAAAATTGGGAAAATTTTTTTTACCCTTCTTTCATTGATCCAGTTATCATTTTTTTATCATTTTTACATAAAAGAAAATCAATTCAATTTCATTATCCTGAATTTCCACCCTTTACAATTTCCTTATTAAGAAAAAAAATTTTGCTTTCAACATTTTAAAAAAACATACAAACATTTCCAAGATCGTTTTCCTTTAAAAATTATTTCCTTCAATGACCATCTGATTAAATGTAACAACACAATTGTAAACGTCGCGCTAAAAACATTTATGAGACGTCCAAAAAAAATATCCAAATAAATCCACTACTTATTTTACAAACTTTGAAAATTTTTTTGTATAAAAAAACAACGAGGAATTCAAAATAAAAATTTTAAATAAATAAAGATATAAACACAGCCCTGTAGCCAGAAATAAACCAACGAGAAATTTGCCAAAAAAAAAAAATATTCTCAACTAATTTTTTTGGCTTTTGTCTTCTCTGACTACGGGGTTGTATAACTAAAGATATATCAAAACCTCTTTTCGATCAGTATACAGAGATCAATCCCCCCTTTCATTCCAATTAGTTCATTTTAATTAATCAGAACAAAAAAAGAAATACGGGAATTTTTTTTTTAAAAAAACAACAACAACGAAGATATCAAAAAGTTTTTTTTAAAAAAATTTTTTGCATTTAGTAAAATTCCCGTAATTTTTTTCTTATTCCTTTTTACTGTGCTATATTTACAAGTGTAATTATAATAAAATAATAAATGATCATAATAATTATGATAGTAACTCAGATCATTGATTATTACAAACAAACATTTTTTTCTTTTCTTTTTTTTTTTTTATAAATAAAACAAATTTCTGTACAGAAATACCTAATCTAAATTCAGCCCTTGACGTTTCTCCTCCTCTAACATAGCATCTAATTCATCAGTCAAATTAGCTAACATATTTCCGATGTCTGATAAAACATCAGCAGGTTCCTGTCCTTGTCCATCGGATAGATTTCTCGACTCGTTCGGATATTCGTTTGATTGGCACCTCGCCCTTTGTTTAATTGTGCCGGCGTTTTCGTTTGCGAATGGGAGAGAATCCGATTCCGTGCTAGAACTCGACTGAAAATATAAAAAAATAAAAGATTGTTAGCTGCGAGGCTCAATGTGGAAATCGGGGAAGAAGTCTGAGCTTTGGGTAAAGCTAGGTCGATGCCCAACTGGGATCAAGCGACCAGGAAATTTTTCTTGATTTTGACATTAATTCCAATGAAATTAAATTTTTGTTAAAATGGTAATTTCGATTTTGCTCCTGAAAAATTTTAAAAATTTTAGCCAATGGCAATAAAATTTGTCAGCAGCGCAAATTTTCGAACAGAATAAAATTAATTAAAATCACACCTTAAAACTAGCATCGGAACCATTTCTCGCTTGTTGTGCTAACACTGCAATTAATTGCTGCTCTTCTTCTTCAGCGGCATCATTTCTCCAACCTATGTGTAAAGTTTCGAGGTGACTGCTGAGCTCGTTCGAAGGAGATGACCCGTCGTACGTTGGTAACGGGACTGAGGAATGTGTATGTAATTCTACGACGGTCGTCTGTTGGATCATTCCATTATCTTTGGATGGATTACAGTCTGAAAAATTATACATCAAAATTTAAATTTGTAGCCAAATCGATTTTTTCCCTTTGAAAAATTTTCCCCTTACCTATTGAATTTTGTAAGTCTGAGGAATGTGAACTCTGACGTTTAGGAGGCGAAGGAGGACGCCTTCTCATGGCAGGACTACTATGATTGAGTATTGAACTATTATGAATATAACCCGGGCTAGATTCAGCGACTGAATAACGATATTTATAATCGTATACTCCCGAAATCGGAGCCATAGACGGAGGAACTATACATTTCTCTTGCATTTCACATGATATATCACTTTGGATTAGGTCGGCGTCTTTCATAGGTTCTGCAATAAAAAAAATTAAATAGTAAACAATCTGCCTAAAATAGGCAACTTGCATTAAACATTAAAATTGCAAACTTATTATTAACGTTAATTCTTCGATCGCTTCGATCAATAACTAAGAAAAATTTCATCAAAAAAGGAAAATTCGTTTTGAAATTCAAATTCTAGCTTGCCAAAAACGAACCATAAAATTATGACGTCACAACTGAGTAGGAACCTTTGATCCTTTTGGTGGAATTTTCAAGCCAAAAAAAATTAGGCAAGGAATAAAAGAGTTTAACTCAGTTATGAGCATGAGCTCAAACATGGCCTATGGTTGTTTTTGGCAGGCTTTTTAGAATTTGAATTACAAAGTGAATTTTTCGCTTTATAAAAACATTTTTTGATGAATTTTTCTTGTTAAGAGTTTTCAGTGATCGAACTTGATTTATCCCAAAATTTTCGGGACTTTAAGGGTCTTTTGGGGGAAGAAATAAAAACTTTTTAGAGACTTACTAAAACCAAAAAATTTTCTGGCCCAATTTTGATTTTTTTACATGTTTCTACTTTAAGCAAATTTTCTCAGAATTTTAATAGTCGAACAAGTTTTTTCAAAATTTTAATAGTCAATCAAATCTTTTTCAGAATTCTGTCTTGTCGACCAAATCTTTTTCAGAATTCTGTCTTGTCGACCAAATCTTTTTCAGAATTCTGTCTTGTCGACCAAATCTTTTTCAGAATTCTGTCTTGTCGACCAAATCTTTTTCAGAATTCTGTCTTGTCGACCAAATCTTTTTCAGAATTCTGTCTTGTCGACCAAATCTTTTTCAGAATTCTGTCTTGTCGACCAAATCTTTTTCAGAATTCTGTCTTGTCGACCAAATCTTTTTCAGAATTCTGTCTTGTCGACCAAATCTTTTTCAGAATTCTGTCTTGTCGACCAAATCTTTTTCAGAATTCTGTCTTGTCGACCAAATCTTTTTCAGAATTCTGTCTTGTCGACCAAATCTTTTTCAGAATTCTGTCTTGTCGACCAAATCTTTTTCAGAATTCTGTCTTGTCGACCAAATCTTTTTCAGAATTCTGTCTTGTCGACCAAATCTTTTTCAGAATTCTGTCTTGTTGACCAAATCATTTGATGGATTTTTCTTGTCAACTAAAATCTTTTAATGATTCTTTCCTCTCAAATCAATTTTTTTAAGAGAAAAGCCTTATTCCAAAAAAATGATTTAGCTTTGACAAAAAAAGTTTTGAAAAATACTTTCAAAGCTTTAAAAAAAATCCCAATATTTTCCTTGCAAAGAAAATATTCAGCACAAAATTTTTACTGTTTGTACAAACAGGGACTTACTCTTACGGGAAAAAGGACCAAGTTCGATCTCTGGGTTTTAAAATCTGTTCATAATGTTTCCTAAATTCACGCAAGTTGCCTATTCTACCCACAAAAATAAAAACTGGATCCATACCCGAATTAAAATCTTTTATATCGTAAATATTATAAGAAGGCTTTTCGAAATAATGTGATGTCGTATTTCTCGTAGCTGGTATTTTGGCAACAGGTCTAGGTCTAACCAAACCACGAGGCCTTGGAAGCGTTCCTCCTCCCTGCAAAATATTTTAAAAAAAATTTTTATTTAATTCAACCACTCCCAAATTTTAAAATATACATTGATGTTCGAATTATTTACCTCGTGCAAGGCCACAACGGATTCATTCGTCGGCGTTATATCACCATCCTCGTAAGATCTCCGCCATCCTCCGGATTGTACTTGAACGTTATTAGAATAATAGAAAGTACCTGTATTTTCTGGGCTAAAAGTGTGATGCGTCCCCGTTCGTTCGCCATCTTCTAAACTTTCTAAAGATTTCCCTCTTCCGCCTCGTATCTAAACAATTCCAATTTTAAAAATTAATATTATTTTTTTAATGGGTAAATATTTTTTTTTTTTTTTGTAAACGAAAATTTTAGAAGAAAAAAAGCAATAAGCAGGGTTTTACAAAGGAAGGAAAAAAACAGGTCGGAGAAAGCGAATTGCTTACCTTGATCGGTACGATGTCCGGGCAATAAGGTGAAGAATATCCTAACAGCTGCCGAGTGGCGTCAACGTCCCAAGGCTGGTGGTAGGACCTCGTCATTGTGTGTTGGTATGGGACTTCAATACTCCCTGGACTTGGCGTGTGAAGCTCGGCCTAACGTGACATACATTACATGCAACTACTTCATAATGTGTGATGTACCAGTTTTTAAGGTTAAGAGTTTTAAAACTAATCAAAATTCACAAAAATACGAGATGGGGTTAGGCTAATGCAATGAGATTTCAGAAAAAAAAAAGTTGAGAAAATGTGTTTATGGTTTTTTGTTAAAAGCACATTGGGGCAACGACAAAAGTAGGTTGTACATTGATTTTTATTAATCATTCCAGGTAAAAGGTTTTTATTGGTGTGTTAAGATCTCATTGCATTACAGCCTTGAAAATCGAGTAAGGAGTTAGTCTATTATAAAAATTGTCAAGAGGTTGGTAATTTTTTTTTAAAGAGTGCTAAGTTGCTGATATTTATGTTTGTGAAGCCGAAGAAAAATGTTTTTAGTGAATGGATATTAATGGGAGAGGATAAAGAGAATATGATGGAAAGAAATGAATGAAAAGAGGGGAAAATGAAAATATTATCTCTTCAATATCAGCAAAGTAGCACACTAGACCGTCGTTAGTTTGGTACATCACTTCGGTATACGAAACATCAAAATGGGTAAAAAAAAGAGGGATTTTGATGCAACAAGTGATGAATGAAAAGCGAAAAAAACCTTATCATTAAAAGTGGATTTCAAAAATCGGCCACAAAAGTGATTTTACAATAAAAAAAAATTTAAGCACACTTTTTGAATACGTAAAAAGAGCACGTGAAGCCAGTGCCCACAAAAATATCATTTTAAAAAACGTGAGCCTAACATTTAAAACTCTCTTTGAAAAATACCGGACCGCTAACTTAATAAGCTATCAAAATAAAAATTCTCAAGCCTAAAAAAATTTTGTTTCAAAAAAAAAATGAAACGATTTCTGTTTTTTTTTAGAAAAAGAAAAAACACGAAATTTAAATTCAACTAAAAGGTTGAGTAAAGGGGATAGAGAGATTTTACACTAAAACATTAAACGAAATCAAAGCAAAAAGAAAATAAAACCCGAATTTATTTTTTAATGGGTTTACGGTTCAAACCGTCATCTCACCTGAGTTACGTGAGTAAAAGGTCCTAAATGTGAAAATCTTTTGCCGGCACGAATATCCTTGACTCGTTTAATGGCCAATAAAAGTCGTTTTTGATGCCCCAATTTGACGACCCCCGCTTCTTCTAAATCTTCCCATGCAAGCTGGGTCACATCCTCGACTGACTGGTATCCCTGCTGCCTTAATATTGGTATGTATTCTTCTAATCTAAGTAGCGTTAGCCATTCTTCCATAGACCCCTGTTGAAAAATAATTAGAGTTTAATTTTAATGAATAAAACCTACGTACAAGTATCATTATAATTATCCTATTTATTATTCCAGCTGTTTAATAATGAAAATATTATGCAATTAAATCAAAGCTACACGCCTAATTACGTAAAAAAAATTATAATCTTACGGGTATGTAGTCCGGAAGACCGTCCGATATGTTAAGTTGTGCTATTTCAGCTTTTAATTTCTTCCTGTGGTTCGGTTTCTTGATTCCAATTGCGGTTAAGTCTTCGGGAGTCATTTTGGATATCGTCGGCATGTCGTAACCGGCAGCGGCGAATAAGGTGAAATATTCTTCGAAATGAAGATCTTGAAGCCATGAATGAACGACTTCCTGGTCCTGGAATCGAATTTTGAAAGATTAAAAACGTGTGAATAACAGGAATCTTTCGTTAACATAACCTAACCTTGTTAAAACAAGGCGATTCATGTAAACGGCTTCTTTAAAACTGCTTTTTATTTACTTGTTAGATAATCAAAGTTATTTTAAAAAGGTGATAAGAGTTTTCACTTAACCTTACCTGGTTACTCGATTTTAGTTTTTATCGAAAGTGCAGGATATATGAAGCCATTTTTGTATTTATTACCGGTTGAGAGTAAGTAACGTAAGAAAAGCGAATCTTAACAAAATCGTCGACAATATTGTTCATGATAAATATATCCGAAGGAAAAAAAGTTAAACGTCGAAATTCCGGCATAGCACTTATTGAATGAGATCGAGCGGTTTTAATGCTTTCCAATAATTATAATCGTGTTATGTTACACCTATTTTCCTTAGTTTGTGCTTAATATAAATAAGATCGGTTGAAATAACGTAAAATTGTAAAAAAAAGGCGAGTGATTCATACATCGTAGCCATTTTTTTTATACTGCACAAAATGTCGTGGCACTAACTATATTGCCAACGTAACAATAATAACAAACTTGGCTTTAATGGCTTTATCATATTTATTATTTTATTCTAACCTCAACTGGTCAAACCTATTCAACATAATGATTAATATTATCCCCAAAATGGATTATCGTTATGCTATACGAAGATTTCAGTTTCGAAGTCATTTTTTCAGTTTTATCCAGTTGAGGTTAGGAGTATTTATACGAGTGAAGCTTATGGATGCTCATGTAAAATAAACTTGAATAAGCCTCTTATAGATCAAAAACCTATCAAGGATTATTCTTGAATGTCTTGCAGTTATCAATGTGTTTAAAGAATATGGGCAAATAAAAATTCCATTTTAGACTTAACGATTTCAGGCAAACGTTCTATTCGTTTAGAGTTTCGATTTTTCAATTTAATTTTTTTAAGAAAAAGTGATATATCGTTAATCAATATTTGTTACGCATTACTATCGAACGATCTATCGTACTCCCTTCTCAGAAATTATAATTCAAAACGGATGCAATTTACTTTCAAAACAGTAAAAACTATCGTGGCATCAGACACATCAGTAATATATGACGCCATCTTGAAGCCACTCATGCATTGTTAATGAGACGAATTCAGCCTACAAAATCCATTATATAAGCTAAATATTATTAGAAAATATTGTCGATGCATGTTTTTTAAACTTAACCTTAACTGGTTATTAATTTTCCAGCTTAATTCATATTAGTTGTTTTTAACTGCAACCAGGTAAGGTTAAGAGACTCAATGAAAGTCAACTGATGAAAAATTAATTCCGTGACTATAATGACAGGGTCTCAACGGACAATTACCGAACATTAAAGAGCTTTTGCATCCAAAAAGTAATCATATACAATTAAATATCTCAATTGTTGCTTACTTTTTCATACAGCTAATTTAATGCTTGAAATTGTCTCAATCACTGGGCTCTGGGAATGATACTACGTTGAAAAGCTTCACCTACAGACCCAAACCCGTTCTTTTAAAAATTTCGAAACGAAAATCAACATTGATAAAACCTGGCGCCGACACAACTCTTCCGAAAAATACTTCAAGGCTGCAAAACTTGTATCCCACGTAACGTCTACAATCTCAAACTAATTAAACATACAAAACCCCGACAAAAAATTAAAAAGCGAATAGTTCAACTCAACGATAGCACTGACAGATTCAAAAAAAAAAAAGAAAGAAAGATGAATCGTAAATGAAGAGCAATGGATGAATGATAAGAGAAAATCATAATAATAACAACAACAAAAAAACAAAGTCGAAGACCTTAACAGAGTTTGATTTACAAGATCAAATATCGCCCACTTGTCACTCTCGAGGAGTACGGAAAACATTAAAGAAAGATTCTGTACAGGTTCAAGTTGTAGGCCTGGCACCAATTAACCGCTCGGGTATGAATAAAAAACTGGCGAAAAAAAGCGTGGGCGATTCGTGACGCCAGTAAGTCCTCATCTCACGTAATAATCTGCTTGGTCTGGTTTTCCCCGACCTTGCAAAATTCACAAGCTAAATATAAGAGCCGAGGAAAATGCTTTTACGATCAATCCATATAAAAATCTACCGGTTTTTATTTTAACCCTTAAAAAAAAAAAAAGAAGAGATAATGATAAAATAAAAGAGAAATCAACGTCAAAACTCATTGTAATAGTTAATTGTAGTTTTAAAATGGACAACCTACAAGTAACTGCCATCATTTGATTTAGAGCTCAACGTGTGGGTTACCAGTTCTTATTATTATACCCGATAATAACTGGAATCAGTATCGATATGGTTTTATATTTATCGATATTTTAGCAAGTTTTCTTTCTTTTAAAAATATTAAACGAATATTTCCATTAGCTTAATGGATCTGGTTCATCCTACGAAAAATTGGATTTATATTTACCGAAGCTCCTTGATGCATGAGCCTTTCGACTCTCGCTCCAGGCGTTCCATGCTCTGAGGAAACGATGCTAGAGCTTGATATGGAACATCTCGGACTGGAACTTAACGTTGAGCCGGGTGCTCGTGGACCTAGGAGGTGTGATCCAGAAGCTCGACCGGAATCTAAGCTTGCAGTGCTGTGGCGGGATCCGGATCCAGAGCCGGAGCCTGATGATCCAGGACTATCCCTTCCGGGGCTCTGAAAATATAAAAAAATGACGATTAATGATTTCAATTTGAAAAATGATTGCTGGAAGGAGTAAGCAGTTGTTTCAGTTGGTAAATTAGACACTAGGTAGCGCCAATGATTTTTCTTGATTGTACAATGGATGGAGAAGAGCGCTGATGTGTGAAAAGACCGCTTCATAGCGCTGGGGATTGTTCGAGTTGGCAAAATGGTCACTAGAAAGCGCTGGTGTCGTTTTAATTCGTGCATTGGTCGCTAGGAAGCGTTGGCGATTGTTTTAGTTTACAAAAATGGCCACAGAAGCGCGTTTGTGATTGTTTTTGTTTAGAAAATAGCCTGAAGAGAGCGCTGATGTTTTATTTAATATGAAAAATGGCCACAGGAGAGTCTTGTTATCTTTAACGTTCGTGAAATAATTATTGGACAACGCTGAAGATAATGTGAGCTTGAAAAAAAAACATTGGAGAGCGCTTGTGTTGTATTAGTTGAAGTAATGGTCGTTGGAACGCGTCAGTCACTGTTTTAGTTAGTCAAATGGTCAATAAGCGTGATAGTTAGCGACATGACCACACGAATATCTCTGAGGCTGTTTGAGCTTGCGAAATGGCAAGCGCTAGTGTCGTTTTAATTAGCGAATCGGTTGCTGGAAAGCGTTGGAAATTGTTTTAGTACATTAAATGGTCGTAAGAGCGCGCTAGTGACCATTTTTGTTGAGAAAATAACTCGGAAGGTGCGCTAATTGTGATTTTAGTTCGAGAAATGGTCACTGGGAAGCGTTACCAGTTGCATTAGTTTGACATATGATCGTTAGAGGGCGCTGTTGATTGCTTTCGTTCGTAGATCGGCTGATAAAAACTTGTAGTGTCATTCTATTTCATTTAAAACCGTTCGACTTTTGTCAAAAAATTTTTGGGAGCGCTAGTATTTATTCGGATTTTCGGATTTCGGAGCACTAGTAGCAAAACTTGGCAGTGGCTACGAGAAAACTAAATCGCATTTATTTTGCTGCTAATCCCGGCCAAAACCAAAACTCAGACAAAGCCTTTCATCCGAGTTGAAACTTAATTCCCCAGGTCCGACAGGTCAGTCCGGCCCTGCCCAAAATACTGTTTATTTTACTGCTAGAGATGAAAAGACATGGATGCATAATAATGATACACAACACTTGTTACGAGGGAAAGTCATGCAAATATAATTCATTTGACAGCCTTTTCGGCTCTCCTGAGAAAAACTAAACAGAAAGTAAAGTAAGTGGGGTGGATGCCTTTTAGCACGCGACTTTTTAACTTTATGAATTATTAGTACCGCAGTCGTTTCACTTCTCCTCCTTAATGTTTAAAAAAGATGACTCCATCATTTTCAAAAAAAAAAAAAAATATGATGGATTATTGGGCTAATTAAAACGAGAATTATTCGATAAGGTGATCCACGTGTGTGTTTGAAATTTAGAAAAAAAAATATTTCGACTGTGGGCTGGGGAAATTATAATGCATGTAAAAACATGACAACTCGTCAGGTGAACGACCCAAATCCTTTTTTTTTTTCTCGACATTCCTTCAATTTTTTTTATCAACTACTGAACTTTATCGCAAAAGGGGGGTCCCCTTTCTCCCTCTGACCAGGTTTTAAAATGATAAAAATTTTTTAAAATGTTCCTCTGGGGACTTGACATTTCGCTCACCCTAGCTCATTTACAACATCAAGAAAACTGTCAACAACTACATTTCAAAAACTATCCCACGTATTAAAAATCTCGTTTCCGACTTACCTGCGTCAAATCGATTCCTTGATCTTCTTGAAGACTCTGCTGGTGGTGATAATAGACCCCCTTGCCAGGGAAAGTAAATGACTGATAGTTGAATTGCCCTCCGGGTCCTGGGGATTTGCCCGAAACGCCGTAGATATCACTTCTATCGCTAATATCTGTAATTAATACAAAATTTAGTTTGGCCATAACATCTTAAAATTAATTCAATTTATTTTTTTTTACTTACTAGATTGTCCGTCAGGTGGAGGTAAAGGCATAAACCCATCTTCGCTAGACGCGTACCCTGCAGAACCGAAGGAACTTCCAGAAAGTCGGAAAACGTCAGGAACGGCGGGGGGTGCTACTTTTTTAGCCATCGGCGTCTGCTTTGAAGCTCGGTTCATGCCCCCCACTGAAAATAGAAAAAATAAATAATTGTTAGTAACGTGGTGAAGCAATGATCTGCAGGTAATGATATCCTCAGATAAGGAGCAAGACGCATATTTATTTACAGTGTATATTCATTTGAGGGAAAAAAAACCCAAGTTTCGTTATTTTTTTAAGATAAGAAGAACAAACTTTTTCGATTTGTACCGCGACTTTTTTTTTTATTAAAAATAAAAACTAATACGGATGAACAGGGAGCTTCGTTTTATATTTTACACCTTCTCCTTGCAGCATTATACTGTATATTTGAGACCTCAAGTTGATATTGCATAACCTGCGCCTTAATTCGCTTCTGCATAAGCTAAGAATAGGGGATTGTCCTCAAATTGATATTGCCTATCCAGTCGGAAGAAGGAGCACGACATAGCCTATAAGGGAAGTTGTAGATTTAATTTTTCACTGCCCAAAAATGTTTTTGCATAAATTTTTTCTGTTACTTAAAAATTATAAGAGCTTTCTGAAACGTTTCTTTAATTAAAATAAAATTAGAAAAACTGAAGTTAATTCGGTTGTGAAAGGGTTAAATTGAAAATCATTACCGTGATTGTCCTTATTTTCTTTGTTACACCTGAACTCGAATACAATAACTCCTACTGATATACTACTGCTGTGATCTATGGGGGTCTGTAAACATTAATGCAATTGGGTTTAACTTCCATCCGTTTTCCTTTCAACCTAATTAATCTATTTTCCCCCCTTTTAATCCTTTCATGAAAAAAAAAAAGATCCTTTTATTACACCTTGTTTTTTGTGTGAAAAAGTGACATTCATCAGGGTATCATTTTTGTGTGTGTGTGTGTGTGCTCGATTACAAGCCCATGTGATAGCACGCTCGTGCGTATAAATTATATTGATGAAAACAGTATATAAAGCATATTAATCATAGAAAGCATTTAACGTTAATGTATTTTATGAATGCCAGGGAGAAGTATTTAATTGTCTTGACGAAAGCTAACTTGTTTATTTCGATAAAAATGTTGGAAAGGTTTCCCTCTTTCTTCCCCCCACTCGGTATTCCTTGGGAAGTTTGTGATATTGATGGAGATTGAAAATTCATTAATGGCAGATGCTTACCAGAGTATTGTTTATGATGAGGTAGTTTATTGTCCAGGTGCTGGCTTGGTTTAATATTGGAAAATTTGTGGAGGGAAAATGATTTTTTTTTAAATTTTTAAACATGTGGCACGTGAAAATATTGACAATGGCGATATTTTAGGAGAAAATGTTTGAGTTGGATTTCGATCATAAGAATTAACCTTTGATGTTTTGTATTTATTATTTGTGTTTCCCCTTCTGTAATACATCCGGTGGTGACATTATAAAACTTTCCCCCTTTTAATAATAATTTTCGCGAAAATATTATAACGTTGTCATGGAGATGAAATGTGGTTGGTTCGTTTTTCGATCAAACAAAAAAAAAATTTTAAGGCAAATAAAAAAATTGGGTGTTGAATTCCTAAATTAGTGCTGGAAAATTTCTAAAAATTTTTTTGACATTTTTTCGACGTTGAAAATTTTTTTAGAATTTTTTTTTGAACCAAAAACTTCTCTAAAAAAATTTTTGAACCAGTTTTTGAGAATTATCTCGAAATCGGTTCGAACGATTTTTTTAATTTTTTGTGTCAAGATGCCTGACTTTATTTGAAACAACTTTTCCATTTGGCACTTTTTCGTGAAAATTCGCCCTTCCGGGAAAATCCGGAAAAACCAAAATTTTGAATTTTACGGACAATGCTGACATGGGACTCGACTTCAACTAAATAATGGTGGGGGATTTCAAATTTCTGACCATTATTTCAAATTTCCGACCATTTCCGGTTAGTTTACAGCTTTGGCATGGTCACATAAGGCCAAACAATGAGTTTTCAAAGATTTTCTCCAAAACGGCTTTTATGATTTGTTTTATTTTTTGTGTAGAGATACCTGACTCTATTTGGGACGACTTTTCCCTTTGGCAATTTTTCGTTAAATTTCTACTTACCCGAAAAATCAGGAAAAACCGAAAATTTTCAAGTTTTACGGATAGCGCTGATGGAAATCAATTTCGCCTAATTAAAGGTCGGGGATTTTAAATTTTCGGTCCATTTTTTGATTTCAAGTCATCCCCCCTTTTGTTTCCAATGAAGTCCCCCAATGATGCTCCAACGGTTAATAGGATTTAGGGAATAATTTTTTCCACATTCGAATTCGTGCCAAAGCAACTTTTTGCCTCTTCAGTGTCAATACACTCAAAACCCAAACATTGCCACTATGGAAATTTTTACAACTGAACTGAACTCCAAAACACAAAAAAAAATAACGACCGGTAGGTAAAGCCCACATCCTCATATTCAAGCTAATTTCAATCAAAATTTCGCATTGCATCACAAATCATTATTTGTCTTTAAGCTAAAAACCAGATTAAATATTAAAATATTAGTTTCTAAAAAAATCCCGATGATTATCACCGATTTATTCCTCCCATACTTAACTTATTTTTAAAAAAAATCAAAATTACGTGGTAGGGCATTCGAGGAAAAAAAAATAAAGTATGGACGGACGTGGGCCTTATGAATTATAATTTTTTAAAAAAAAGACAGCCTACAATTATTATTATTGTGAAAAATTAACGGAAGTGAGAAAATATAAAATTTTAAATATTTTACGGACTCACCGAGAGAAATAAATTCCATCATGGTTATATGTTCACACACACACACACAACACACGAGGCAAAGGAAAAAAAAAATACTAACAAATCGAAAACGACTTACGGCATCTGGCCGCATACGTTTCCCGGCGAGCTTCTTCGGATTACAAAATTAAATGTTCGATTCGGGAAACGGGAGGAAAGGGCTAAACTCCTAAACTGTTTACGTTTTATATTTACACTGGTAAATATTTACATCTTTTTCATTATTTTACACCCTATAAGGTAAAAAAAAAGAAGGGGGTAAATGCAATGGATATTAGTTAATGATGGTTTGTAGTTTTTTTACGCGGGCGGGTTATTCCGAGGGAAAATTTTGAATAATTTTTTTTTAAACGTTGCCAGGTTTCATATGTTTAATTTTCACAGAAAAGGAGCAAAAGCTATAAGAGGGCTGGTGCTTGACTTAAGAAGCTTTACAATTACTTCTTGAAGATATCTGAGATTTTTTTCTTCCCCGTTTTTATGGGTTTTTTCCTCGGATTTTTACTCTAGAGGTACTCGAAAAATAATACCGTGCGAGTTATATCGTTCACGTAATATTCTCGTAGAGTGGCATTTAAGTTTACAAGGATGTTATGTGCTGAAAAATTGTTGGTGCCTTTATGTAGTTTATGAAAAGTTGAAAAAATGAAAATCAGGGTGCGCTAAGGTTTTATATTAATAAACTAGTATTCAATTAAGTGCGCTGAGGTTCGATCCGAATATCTAAAGGCAACTCTAAAATTTCAGCCGAATTGAATTAAAATTGGATCTTACATTCCAAGTTGCGCTAGGTTGCGCTGAGATATTCTATGGGTGGGGTAAAGATCCTTTCAATGCGCTGAGATCCGTTTAAGGCGTCTAAAAGCCTGTGTAAAATTTTAACCTGATCGAAAGAGCCGTTTTCAAAATCCATTTTGCGCGCTATAGTGCGCTTTGTTGCGCTAACGTATTTTATAAAAGTAATTGAGTTCTTTTTAGTGCGCTGAGGTGCCTTTAAAGCCTGTGTAAAGTTTCAGCTTGATCGAAAGAGCTGTTTTCAAAATCGATATAGCACGTCATAGTGCGCGAAGTTGCGCAGAGGTATTTTATAAGAGTAATCGAGTTTATTTTAAAGCGCTGAGGTCTGTTAAAAGCCGGTGATAAATTTAACTTGATTGAAAGAGCTGTTTTCAAAATTGATTTAGCGCGCCATATTGCGCGAAGTTGCGCTGAGGTATTCTATGGGCGCTGCAGAGTTCTTTATAGTGCGCTGAGGTCCGTTTAAAGTCTCTTTAAGCCTGTGCAAAATTTGAGCCAAATCGGATAAAAACCGCATCTTTTAAGAGTGTCTTATATTTTGCTGACAACTACAATTCTTTCATTTTTACTTCAGAATATCCCAAAATTGAAAAAATATAAACGTTAATAAACCGATAAATGTAAAATGACATGTAAAATTTAATAACACGCAATACACGCACCTATAAATCATATTCTTCTTATATTAAAACGTCAGAAAAAAAGAAAAGAAAAGAGTTAACCCTTTTGTATATACTAGGGCACGTGTTCCTACGTATGTGCGCAGGATGTGTGAAGCTTGATCACCTTTCGCTTTACCGATCGTAATAATTCTCAGTGGTCAGTGTCGGATTGTACCCCTCCAGAAACCTTGAAACCTCCTCAGAGGAATCCAAAGCTATAAAAAGACAACTGTCAACAACCATAAGAATGCTACTATGTTCGTGACGCCATGTGTATAATGCGTTGGGGTTGGTTCTCCTATGGGATTTTCGTCTGGGGAGGGATGGCACACGACATTGAAAGACAAACCGCCCATGTTTTACCTTCCATCGACTTACTCCAGCTAAATTACCTAAATGAAGGCTATTAATTTTCCATCTACGTAAAACCGAGATGTTGCTCTTTGTGAAGCAGTAAAAGGGGTTTTCAGGGAAAACTTTCCTTTTTCCAAGGGAATGATTTCTCTGTCAATTCGCTTGCCCAGAATAATTTTGTGCTAACTGCACTTGTCAGGTTGACACCCGTTCTCCATAAGATAAACATAGTGAATCCATGTCAACCTGACAAGTGCACTTAGCACAAAATTATTCTGGGCAAGCGAATTCTTGAGCCCTTGTATTTTCCTCATCGGGTTTAATGATGATGTTTTCGCCTAATCATTCATATTATGCGTTGGTGTGAATCACATATAATAAAATACCTATTGAATCCGTCATTCAAGAAAAAAGTCCCACACATGGGGCAATCAGAGCGCCTAATTCACGTTGTAGACGATGTATTTAAAAAAAATATACATCGAGCGAGAAAGCGAGAATGGAAGATATTTACCGGTGGATTTATTAAAAAAAAAACAGAACAAGTTTTTTTATGGTAGCTTCCGTAATTATTTCCCAACCCACTTAAGTGTAATGAACGATTAGAACAATCCTTTCCCTGCCTACTATTTTTTAATCAAAGCCCGTTAGTTTCCGCGCTGAAAAATTAAAGAGATTCGTTTGGTTGGAAAAAACAACTAGAATTCAAGTGAGATGAAGAAATTAATAGGAGAGGCGAAAGCAACGACCTTGGCGGCTTATTAATACTCATCTAACGATCCTATTTCTATAGAGTTTATGGTGTGGGTAATTATGACTATTGCAAGTCGCAGTTTGAAAGTTTTAGAGTTTAAAATTGGTGGTGGCGGGTTCTCATGTCGACAAGGGCCTGAGGGGGGACAAAAAATTGGCTTGGAAAAAATTTTGAAAAACTAAACCCTCCAGGAATTATATAAGATGCCCCTAAAAAAGTTTGTGCAATCCTCTCGGAAAATCCCCCTTTTTGCCAGATTCCAAATTTCGCGGTTTTTTTTGCACGGATTGGCTCATTGGGCTACCGGGAAAAATAAAAGCGCCTTTTGCTCTTGCAGTTTATTTTGTTTATTTTTTGAATAAAAATATGAAAACAAAACGGAATCGGCTTATATTTCATAGAAAAATGCGACAGCTTTTCTAAAGTTTGTTTTCAAATTAAAAAATTTTTTCTCCGCATTCTAAGAAGACCGGGCACTTATAGACATGTCAATACTTCACCCCGTCTTCTTACAATCTCGGCCAATTTTTTTTATATAAATAAACTAAGCTTTACTGCAATACTGTTGTCACCTTGTGACCGCTTCTGAAATTTTTACCTGCGCCCTTTGGAAAAACCAGTCCGCACCTGCAAACGTTTCGTTTAAGCAAATTCCCGAACGCTCTACACAAAAACCACTTCGAACATATTCAACAAACGAATCCAAGTTGACAAAGATGAAACGATTTTCAACCCGAATGACAGGCAAGATATCAGCTAAGTGATCTGTCATTTTACTGAACACTTCATCCGTTTCTGACAATCTTTTGAAAATTTCAAAATCGACGCAAACCCCGAAATTTTCATTTTAAGCGAGTTTCATACGATTCGAGTAAACCAGGAAAACGCAACATCATCGGGAGAAAAATAAGTTTTCTCTTTCGGGGAAAATGTCCTTTTCACACATCGCATCCAACGTTTCTGTAGATGGCTTGGGACGATATAAAAAATTGATCAGACGTTTGTCACCTAAACCTAAAAGTGTATATCACGATATTTCCAAGAAAAACTCGAGGTGAAGTATGAATGAAACATGTCGATTCACTTTTCTAATCAAGATGAATCATTGGTTCGTGCTTTAGTGCGATAGGTGTTTCTTAAATTAATGTTTCGGGCCAAGCTAGACGCAATTTTGCGATCAGACGAAACAATTAACTGGGATCACGTTTCCAGGCCCGAACTGGCTCTTTTAGAGGGCGTAAGTAAAAATTCCAGAAGAGCTGTCCTTTTTCATAATAAAAAAAATCGGCTCACACTCTAAGAAGACTGGGTGAACTATTGACTAGTCCGTAAATGCCCGATCTTCTTAGAATGAGGAGAAAAATTTTTTTACTTAAAAACTAATCCTGGTGGTGCCGATTTTCTCTACCGTGCTTCCAGCTATCATTTTAGACCGGGAAACCTGGTCCTTGGAGTAATCTATGGTATCAGTTTTGCGTAGCTCGAAAACCAAGTTTCAAATTAATAGTTCGAGAATGCAAAGTGGAAATCACTGCTCCCATTGCAACCTGAATAATGCTAAAAAAAAGTCTCGCTATGCACTTAAAATTTCAAGTAGCTAAAATACCACCGCATTACACAAACCAGCTGAAACTCCCATCCATCACTTTTAATGTTCGCGTAGGTAATACCTCTTCCATTCATACGAGTCCTTACGGGAAAGAATAAATATCCGGTGCGGTAGGCGTACGTATAAAGGATTAGGAACTTACTTTATTGAAAAGCCCTGTGCGAAATGGCTATAACTCATGTTCTTCCTTTTGACTTAAAACACAAAACCCCTCCAAGTGCAGGGTCAAAAAGATGTAAACCCCTACGGCTCTCGCTGTCCTTTTCATTTATATACAAGAAAACCTCGTTGCCATTCTCACAAGTACTCTTCTAATTTGGTAAACAAATACTTGAAGCTACGAAGGAAAAGCGAAAGGACTGTATGTTGCCGTGACAACACCACACCAGTTGTATCCTCCCTTCCTTTTGTGCGGGAGTAAAAAGCCATCCCTTGCTTTAATGTGCATCCGATGATTTGATCCATAACGAAATTTTATATGCTTGTTTTATAATCCGATTGTTTGCTTACCGGAATTTGATTGGGGGGGATAATTAGCCGATAAGATGTTTTGAAAACTTGTTAGAATTCTCGCAGCGAATTAAATAGAGGACGGAGAAAAAAAAATTGAAAATGATTTCGAGGTTAATTTTGTATGAAAAGAGAAGTATCATGTTCAACTTGAAACCCGTCAAAAACAGGGAAAAAAGCTTTGTTTTGAGTGGTTTTCGCTTTTTTGAAAAAAAATTTGACAAACAAGGATTGTTAAAAGCTGATGAAAACGCATTTATCATGACCTGTGCAGTGAAATCGGGAAAAGAGGAAGTTGTTAAGCTTTTTCGGAAATGCTGAAACGTATTTTTTTCGTCGCATGGATTCATTGTGTTGTGATGCTAAACTTTCGGAGAGGAAAAGCTGGAATGAGAAAGGCAGAGGGAAAGCTCATTTAACTTCTGGAAATTTCACTCCTCAACACTTCGTCACAGTTGAGTGTAAAACGTCACGTTGTCAGGGAATAGATATACAATTTACCTCTTTAAAACTCAGTCTTTACATAGGCGGTGGTAATTTTCTCATGGGGTTGCTTAAAATGAAAATTCGTTGCTGGGTTCGGGTCAAGGCGGCAACACTTAAAAAACTTCGTTGTTGATATGCTTTACACTGTCCTTAGTTGTCATAAGTGATAAACACATCGTCACTGAGTGCCACAATTGTGATGTGCATCTTCCCTGAGTGTCACTACATTGATTTACATCGTCACTAAGTACCACTACAAAGATTTACATCGTCACTAAGTGTCAGTACAAAGATTTGCATCGTCACTGAGAGTCACTACAAAGATTTGCATCGTCACTAAGTGTCACAACAAAGATTCGCATCGTCACTACTGTCACTACAAAGATTCGCATCGTCACTACTGTCACTACAAAGATTCGCATCGTCACTACTGTCACTACAAAGATTCGCATCGTCACTACTGTCACTACAAAGATTCGCATCTTCACTAAGTTTCTCTACAAAGATTCGCATCGTCACTAAGTGTCTCTACAAAGATTCGCATCGTCACTAAGTGTCACTACAAAGATTTGCATCGTCACTGAGTGTCTCTACAAAGATTTGCATCGTCACTAAGTGTCACTACAAAGATTCGCATCGTCACTAAGTGTCACTACAAAGATTTGCATCATCACTAAGTGACACTACAAAGATCTGCATCGTCACTACGTGTCACTATCTCAAAATGCATCAGCTCTGAGAGCCTCTACCGTGATGTTCATCTTCACTGAGTATCTCTACAACGATCTGCATCTTCATTACCATATTCAAAACTATATTTTTCCTTTGTTCGGGCCATGAATCATTTAGTCATCGAATCCTATATTTTTTAAACATGGGTAATTGATCAGCTTATTCAGAAGCTTAAACCACTCTCCGCAACTCCGCCTCTGTTCTTGAAACTTTCCTTAAACTCTCTTCCCCACCGCTTTAATTAAATATGCATTTACAATTCACAAACTTTATATTTCGAATTTGCAGGTGCTTCAAAATTTTCTCAAAAAATATTTCCCCGTTTTTCCTACGACGACCCTTTAACATTCTACTTTCATATTCCCGAAAAAAAATTTTCCACTGCAGCTTTGGGACCAGATGTCACCCCCGGGATTATCCCCGAAAAAATCCTCATCTATTGAAGAAATCACGGCGACACAATAAAAAATACTCCAGAGTTTTTTTATTTAATATTCGATGGCCATTGTATAAAAAGGAGAACTCGAATAAAATTAATAGACCCAGTAAACATTTTGATAACAAGGATAAAGACTTCAGCAAATGACAATCTCTTTCTGATTATGTTCATTATTCATTTATTAAGAAGAGAGAAAAAAATAAGTATTTTGAAATCAATCGAGTGTATTTTTAAATGACCACATCCTAAGCCCACATCAATGAAAGGGAATCAAGTGTAGGACGCGCTAGGTTAGGTCGAATCGCCCTATTTGGTTCATTGCAAGGCTACTCCAACTCGCCCCCGTATTGAGTTCAAACCATGCCCCGTAAACTCGAGTTTTTTTTGTTGTTATCTTTTACTATATAACCCGCTGCACCTTCTTTTTATATTCGATTCATGTCTGCGTGTGCGCGCGTAAGATTATGCTAAAGCCAAAAAAAACGGATTAGATTTATGGTTATTTAATTGGTAATAAATGCTACTAGAGCAAAAGTTTGGGCTTGGCAGCCTTCGGGTGGTATAAACGCAGGCGCCATAGTTAAAATTTTTAAAATTTTTTATTATCAAGCGTTAAGGAAAGCTGTGGTTTACTGTTAATTGATTCATTGAGTTGTGATTGATTTAATTCAGCTATTCTGCTAAAGCAAAAGTTTTTATTTTTTATGAGAGAATATTTAAAATTGTGCCCAACACAAAGATTAAAAAAAATTTATGCCACAAAAAAGTGTACTTAGAATATACAATTGAAAAAAACTCGAGCCTTAACACGTAAAAAAATTGTGAGCCCCAAGAAAATTTAAAAAAATTGTGAGCACAAAAAAATCAAAATTATTGTGAGCACAAAAAAATTTTTAAAAAATTGTGAGCACAAAAAATTTTAAAAAATTGTGAGCACAAAAAATTGAACAAAATTGTGAGCACAAAAAATTGAACAAAATTGTGAGCACAAAAAATTGAGAAGAAACTGTGAGCACAAAAATATAAAAAAAATTGTGAGCCCAAGAAAATTAAAAAAATTGTGAGCACAAAAAAATTGAAATAAGTGTGAGCACAAAAAATTTTAAATAATTGTGAGCACAAAAAAATGAAATAATTGTGAGCACAAAAAAATTTTAAATAGTTGCGAGCACAAAAAATTTTAAAAAATTGTGAGCACAAAAAAATTGAAAAAAAATTGTGAGCACAAAAATATAAAAAAGAAATTGTGAGCACAAAAATATAAAAAAATTGTGAGCACAAAAAAATTGAAAAAAAAATTGTGAGCACAAAAAAATTGAAAAAAAATTGTGAGTATTAAAAAACTAAAATTGTGAGTCTACAAAAATTTTAAGAAAAATCCCTCACAACGGAATTAAGATCCCTAAACCTGAAAAGGGAATCAACTTTCCGTCTCTTCGATTTAAATCCGAAACCTATAAGGATTATTACAATTCATATTAAATTAAAAGGGCGTTGCATTTCTTAAAAAAAAGACGACACATTTCTCAAAGATTTCAACGAAAATAAGAAATACAATAGCAATGTCATTGAAAATTTTCTTCACAATAAAAAACTTTCTTTCTAATTTTAATCCCAAACATTCTTCAATATCTTCCTCTCTCGAAAAGATTATTTTTTCGAACTTGCCTAATAATTACAAAAAAAAAAAAAAGCGATTCCTCATTACCCTGGAATAAATTATAATTGTTAAGATCCGTAGCCAAGTCGCGACAAGAGGAATCCCCCCACATTAACAACAAGAATGTTGATCGTGTGGTTGTTGCCCTAAATCAGATGCCGATTTGTCAATCTAACAACCTTGGTTGCTTATTACCGTATAATTCGATCAAATTGTGTATTGAAAAACAATCAATCCAATTTAATGTCCATTGACGTTTAATTTGTGTATGTCAGCGACTTTTGTTTGTTTACCTTCAAAAACAAAAATCAAACCGCAATTTGCATTAGGTTTTTTTTTTAAATTTCGAATGGCGATTAGCTTTACCTTAACATGAGAAAAATGGTTAATTAAGTTTCTCTTACGGTATAAATGTAACAAAAGACGCCGCGATATCGTGGGTGGAGCTAGTAAGATGTTTGTGCTCGCGTAATTGAAATCACTCTAGTAATTTCAGCCAAATATTTAACAAAAGACAAAAGCATGTGTGTGACTTCTGTGATGTCTTTTTATCGGGATCATTAGTCAAGAACTTAATCAATTTGTCTTGAATTGTTATTTTTTCCTCTGAACAAAAAAAATCGAAACCGATGGAAATGTGTAAGATTGTTAGCTTTGGATTCCTGCCACCTATTCGTTATATTTATTTTCATTATTTTACTCTTAAATAACATTCTCATTCTTGTGATGCTTTGGAAGTGTTAATCCGAAACGGATTTCTGGGGAAAATCATAAAGATCTCTTTCTTTTTCAATCGGTGTGGCTAAGAAGTTCAATTAACATTTGCCACGATTCAAAACAATAAAAAGTAATTTGTTGCTCATCTCATTTAATGCCACGGTAATTTGTCGCACATTTGTCAACTCGGGGGCCCCGCGATCGATTTAACTATCGGTCCGACACACGAACGGTGAATAATTGAAACGCGTGCATTCATTTCGTTGGGTTCTTTTTTTTTTCTTTTTTTTTAAAAGTCGGGTTTTTATGGCGAAGTTATCACGAGGGAGCACGACGATAAATCTCGGCCTTGGGAGTTAATTAATGGAAACACTTTCTTTGCTCGGGTAAAAAACGGTTTATTTATTTTACATGATACAGATTTTTTTTAAAAGTAAAAAATCACTTTTAAGCCTTGACCCTTTTTAGGAGAAAGAAAGGATGCGAAATTGTGATTTTTGTTGGGAGGATATTTATGGGGTTTGAAGAAGCTCGCAGGAAATGAAAAGTTTATGGACAGAATATTTTTATGAAACTGTAAACGAGGGGGGGAGGTTATTTTGACCCTGCAGCCGTAAACTGGGCACGGTGGCCTTCAAATCAGAAAATGGACCGGAAATTTGAAATCCCCGACCATTATTCAGTCGAAGTCGAGTCCCATGTCGGCATTGTCTGTAAAATTCAAAATTTTCGGTTTTCCCGGGGAGGGCAAATTTCCACGAAAAAGTGTCAAAGGTAAAAGTTGTTCCAAATGGGGTTAGGTATCTCTGCACAAAAAATGAAAAAAATCGTTCGAGCCGTTTTCGAGAAAAGCCTCTAAACGTTCAAATTTGGGCTGGACTATGGAAGAAATTTTTATCCCTGGAACACGCCTGCCAATTTTTGTTGCGCTGGCTTGTTCGGATTCCAAAAAACGTTCATGGTAAAATTTCACTTTCCCTCTCAAGAAAGCTCGAAAGTAAAAGGCGAAAAGTTCAATTTGAAATTCAAATTCTAAAAAGCCCGCCAAAACCAACCATACATCATTTTTGGGCTAATGACGTCATAACCGGGTTGTACTCTTTCATTTTACTGGCTGATTTTTTCTGGCGGGAAAATTCCACCAATAGGAACAGAGAATCTGACTCAGTTGAGACGCCAATAATTTTTTTGGGCGGAATTTGAATTTCAAAGCAAATTTTCCGCCATCTTAAATATTTCCTTTATATAAAATAATTGTATTGTTAAGCCTTCGTTATTAATCAAAGAATTAATATTAATAAGAATTTGCGATTTTAAAATGAATGCAAGTTGCAACTTTAAGAAAACTTACAGCTCAGAAGATTCCTCCAACTTCCACTTAGCACTTTCAAGCACTTATTCAACGATCCATTCGCTATCCCGGATTGATTATCCATTTTCCCGAACGAACTCGCCAAATTCCCTTCCGATTGACTCCTAAACAATTTTCCTTTAAACGAACTTTGCTTCGTAGTTCTCCTCCTCAAACTACTCCCGGTCGGATTCATAAACCTCGGCGAATCCACTTCATCCTCACCGACAGGTTCATCCACCCTAATCGGTGGATTAATGCATTCATTCCCCCAAAAAATCGTCAAATGAAGATTCTGATACCTCGTGGTCGAATACAAACTCTTCGGATGAAGCGTGTTCGTCGCTTTTTTCAAATCCTCAAAAGTCACACTCGGCAGTTCAGTTTTCAACACGGAATATTTACACTTTTTCGCATCACTTTTAGTCGAATCCTCCGAAAATGTCACGCTACGTTTATAACTACTCCTATCTATTTTAGGTATCACAACATCAGCAGACGGAATGGGCACTGGCTTCAATTTCGGGGAAATAATCGGTTTTTTCGTTTCCGCTAAATTTTGAATCGATTTCGATTTTTCTTTAAGCGTCGATAATAAAGCGTTTTCGAAATCGTTATCGTCCGATTTAAACGTCGATAGGAAAGGTTTCGCCTTTTTAGGCAAGATAGTCGTGTCGGAATAATATCCATCGATCGTTCTTGAGCGATCTCTTCGTTGTTTTCGTGTCTTAACATCATCAAACGAGAAAACTTGATCGGTACCAGATTCGATTCCGCTGTCGGGTTTTCTATAAATCTGAGTCCTTCGTCTACATCTCGCGCTTTTGCAGCGTTTGGGTTCTATCGATATTTCATCTTCGTATGAGTCTCGAAAGCTTCGGTATGTTGATGATAAAAAACGTTTCGCGTGGAGCTCGTCGATGTTTTTATTACAAACGTGAGTGGTACGTGGCCTTTGCAATCTAGGCGGTCGATATGATAAGTCTTTTCTCGGGGGCCGACCTGTCGGGTAATTAATTTCAAACGGCCTTCTGCTAGTCGGTGGTAAAGGTCCGTAACAAGTAGCCATTTAAATTTTTTCTTTTTTTTTTAAAAGAAATTAATTTAACATTTTCTGAAAATAAATCACATTCATTTCCTCTTGAAACTTGTAACCGAAGAGCGGAAGTTTCCTGACGCGTCAACATCGAGAAAGATGAAAGATAAGAAGCAGTGATAGGGAAGTTAACGCGTTCGGTTTTCGTTTAAGATGAGACGTATGCGCGTTAAATTTCCAAATACTGTTCAAAAAAAGAAATTCAAGTCTAACACGAATCAAAAATATATATTTTTAAAAAAAATCAAGCTTATCAAAAGTTAGAACCTGTAGAAACTTGCACGATTTTGCAAACAACTGAATTTCTCAAGTTAAAACCTGTACAAACTTGCACGGTTTAACTAACAATTGAATTTCTCAAGTTAAAACCTGTACGAACTTGCACGGTTTAGCAAACAATTGAATTTCTCAAGTTAAAACCTGTAAAAACTTACTGCTCAGTTTTGCAAACAATTGAATTTCTCAAGTTAAAACCTGTACGAACTTGCATGGTTTAGCAAACAATTGATTTTCTCAAGTTAAAACCTGTATGAACTTGCACGATTTAGCAAACAATCGAATTTCTCAAGTTAAAACCTGTAGAAACTTGCTCAGTTTTGCAAACAAATTAAATTTCTCAAGTTAAAACCTGTAGAAACTTGCACAATTTGGCAAAAAATTGAATCTCTCAAAAAAATATACAGCAGATGATTTTATTCTACTTGCTGACGTATTCTATAACTTTCGACATTTATGATTTTCTCATCCTAGCTCGAATTTGGTGGCAGCGGGACCAAACCTAACCTGTTCCGACTTGCCGGCACTAACCCAAGCTTATTATATAGACTCCAACAGCAGCAGATGTTCTTGTAAGAATAATCGCTTTCTAAAGTCCTGAATTCGTAATAAGTAAATAAATTACTTTAAAAAAAAAAAAACTTTCGAGGTTAGCAGCAACAAATTAGGATTGGGTATAGAATCCAAGGAAAAGGCGATGGCATTTTATATGTAAATAACTTTTGTAGAAAAACTTTTTCCATTACTCAATTCGTATCGCAACAACGCGCGCTGATGCAAAATGGGAGGAAAAAAAATATGCTCATTTCACGACTTTCGATCAAATTATTTTCTCCGTTTGGGGAATGATCGTAAATATGTTCATTAAGGAAACTTTTTCCCCCTGGTTTTGGGGGTTTCGAGTGACGAATGAGAAGAAATTTCGACATATTTTATTTTGACCTCTTAACTGGCCGAAAGCAAAATCCGATTTAAGGGGAGTAAAATCTGGTTTCGGCCCTGCGGGCAGAGTGTTGTGGTACGCAGAAACCTTCCGAAATAATTTTTCCAGTCCTTTGAAGCGAAACATAAAATTATACTTTTTTTCAAGGGAAAAAGCACATTTAATTAATTGAAACGTTACATCTTACCCTTTTTTCCAAATGAAATATTTCTTTTACAAAATTTTTTGTGCCATACCTTTTCCTTACATTACTTTCTCCATATTTCACATGAAAATATTTTAAAAAAATGCTTTCGATATCGTTAAAAACAGTTAACGCTCCATCGTTATCCTTAAAAAAAAAAATTGTTATCCCTTTTTAATGAGCGTTTGAAATCCAAAAATATTATTTCACCTTTAGGAATTTTTTTTGAAAAAAGAAAAAAAATTCATTTTACTTTGAAAAGGTGTTACCTTCCCGCAGAGCAATACAAATACACGTCTTTTCTTTTTAAAAAAAAAAAATTATACCGATGAGCCCGGTGAATCGTTAAATATATCGAAGCATGTTGCTGACATTTTGAATGGCTATCTATAACCTCCTCGTTTTTTCCCCTTATGACCTTCTCGTTTATGCTAAGGGCACGTTGTTTAACCATACGTGTAATTTTCCAGAAGCTCCCAGTAAAAAAATCAAAAAAAAAAAAAGGGGGGGGGGGGAAACCTAATTAAACTTTCCGTTTACTTTCAACTTCCGATTAATTCTTCGGCAAACATAGGTGACGCTTCCTCTTAAAAAGACTTCGAAAGATAATTGGCTACCGGGTTTCGTGTTTTTCTTTGCTAGATCAAAGTATTGAGGTAGGAAATAGATTGATGACCATTATACCCATGAGAAGTGAGGACTTAAGCTGCAATGATTGAGTCTTCAGGGGGATTTCCCCGGTACAGAATGTAATTATTTTCCCTGAGACATAAAAGAGCTTATAAAGGAAAAGGTCTATTGTATTACGGGGAAAAAGGGATAATTGAAAATTGTAGAAAAGTAGCGCAACACAAAACCCTGTCATTTTTTTTTTTAGTTTTAATCAGGCTATTCGTTTAATGTTTTTCCTTGAATAATAATTCGCACCCTTTGAAGTAGGTCAACTCGTTTGCTAATTCCATCTACTATTCTTTTCCGAGAAATCTCGGGGAATCGTGTTTTATCTATCTTTTCCCGCGGCACGCAAAGTATAACCCCGCTGCTATTTAAATGAAAAGACTTTATCCCTGACGTTTTCCTTGGCTGGGATTCTATCTCTACCATCTTAAGAAGTCACGTAGAGGTTTTTTCATTTTTTTTTTCGTTTTTTTTGTAAGAAGTGTAATTGGAATTTGGGGAATGTCGGTGCCATATGTTATGGATCGTTCAGGGATAATAGTTCAAAGACCCGTGACATATTAAATGGTTAATTTAGAGTGTAATTAAATTGAGGAGGAAAGAATGTAAATGAATAATATTGGATTGGGGTATTTTTTTTTTTTTCACTGAGATCATGATCAGTCAAAAATGAAGATTCTGGGCTCAACAGACAATAGCCCAAACAATCAACTAACCGACCTACCCCTCAACGCTCCATTCAAAATAAATGTAGAGACCTGAGGATTAAACTTTTCTATCTCAGGTTTGAAATTGATTGAGCGCTGCAACCAACCAACCAACCAACCAACCGACCAACCAACCAACCAACCAATCAACCAGCCAACTAGCCAGCCAGCCAGCCAGCCAACCAACCAACAAGAGCCAGCCAACCAACCAACCAACCAACCAACCGACCAACCGACCAGCCAACCGACCAGCCAACCAACCAGCCAACCAACCAACCAACCAACCAATCAACCACCAACAATCCAACCGACCGACCAACCAACTAACCAATAATTGACTAAAAGATTGACCAAACAACCGCCAACCCGTGCAACAAAAAGTAACCCACCAAGAAACCAATCAGAAAAACAAACGAACGAACAAACAACCAGTGACGAAATATGATTTTTTTGCCTTTCGCGATTTTCTGTACATTGATCGAAAAATTTGAAGCCATTTCTACCTTCTTCTAATCCAACGAACCCAAAAGCCTTTTTCTGACAATCACCATGCTTTAAGAAAAAACCTTTTTGTTTTCTTGTTTTCCAATCATCGAAAGCCTGTTTTTTAATAGCTCAACCTTGTAGACTCCCCTTCTATTCTTCCGCTATGAAAAGCACATTTCGCATAATCACGGTAGAAACTTTTTCAAGGGAAAAAAAATTGATCACGGTAGGGAAATTGAAATTCCTATTCGACCTTAAAATGATTGCCTTTGAATAAAAAAAAAAAACCGTATTTCCAATTTCAAAAAATGCCTAAGGATTTTTCATATTTGAACGAAAAAATTCTATAAGGGGAAAAATAAAAATCTCTTGTTATAAAAAGGAATGCGAAAGTAGTTTCCCTCAGCCCGATCTATGTTTCGTAAGGAGAAAAATTTCCCTTTTCGCGAAAATTTTTTCTACTTCCAAAAGGCAATAATTTCAATTGTGAATGAATTCATTTGGAGTCATCCTGACCGACATCCTGTCCAAATATTTTACGTGGTATGCATACAAGAATAGCTAATAACATGTTCTCCCTATCAGAGTATAAAAGAAGAAGAAAAAAAAAAATTCTGTTTTGTTCTCGAATGTTGGAATTAACACCGCGTAAACGACATCGTTGTTTCTCATGGTTGCTGCCCAATTGATCTTGTCAATTCTAAGATCATGGGAATCATTTGTATCAAACTTCAATTTTTCCAACCGCTTTTTTTTCCTTTTAAAGATCAATCCTGATTTTCCTTGTCGTTTAAATAAAGTGATAAAAGCAAATTGTAGTAGCGAAGGATTTTCATGAAAAAAGAAAATAAGTGTGAAAGTATCAGGGAATAATAAAAAAAAAAAAGGGGATGAGGTGGAAGGAATCAAGCTCGTCCACCTGGGGCTGCTATCATTTGTCAAAATAAGACATCACTGACATCCAACCCCGACGTCTTTGCATGATCCCTTTTCATTCCCTTTCCCTCCGCCACCAAATGCAATCTTTCGCGATCATTTGCCGTCGTAGGCATTTTCCCATTCAGCAGTCAGCTTTGTTTCCTTTTTAATTAAATTCAGGGAAGTTGCTTAAAATTCATAGGATCTTTATAGTAAAGGATACATATAAAAGGCCTCGTCGGTCGTAAGCTCTTGGAAAACTCATGCAAAGTAAATTAGAAATCTAAGCCGGACGGGTTTTTGAAATGATATTGAAATCCCCGAAAAACAAAATTAAGGAAGCGCCTACAGGATCAGATTTTTTGAACCTCAAGTGTTGTTCGAAATAGGATTAGGGATACGTAAACAGTCCTATAGCTAATCTTGTCAAAGGAAAATGGCTACGTCAAATTTGTTTAGTAACTTTAACGTCGGGAGTGGGTTTTAAACAAACATTTCATTGAAATTCTGAACGTAAACGATTCCCGTGAGATGCGCATGGTGAATGACCAAATATATTGCGGTCGTCGTCGTCGTCTGAAGATTGTCGAGGCTACGAGGAGAAATAAAAAAGGGGAAAAGAGAAAAAAAAATTGCCTTATGATTCACGATATTCATATTGTGAACGCTTTTAACCCCGTTGTTGCTCTATACCTTTCGCTATATTTCATCTTTTTCTTCTCGTCATTTTTCAACAGTTGCACGCAATGTAACATACAGACAGGTTCATTCATCTTGTTGAAATTTCAAAACCGGAAGTGAAAAATCTTTACATTTTTTTTTTTCGTGCCCTCCCCGGTGGCTTTATTTACTTGAGTGCTCTTGAAAGGCGGCTTAAAGAGTGGATGGTCTTTAAGAATATGAAATTTATCACGCTGAAGGGAAGAGAGGAAGAATAAAAATTGGAAAAACAAGAGATCCACGATAGTGGCCTGTCTGTCAATGTGGATGCTTGGTTGGTCGGTTGTTTAAATGTTTGTTTGGCTCGTTGAGTTGTTGATTTGTTTATTGGTCGGTTAGGTTGTTATTTTGTTTGATGGCTGGTCGGTTGGTCCTTAATTTTGTTAATCGATCTGTTGATTAATTAAAGGGTTTTTCGTTAGGTAATTTGTTGGTCGGTTGGTTGGTTTGTTGGTTGGTTGGTTGGTTGGTTGGTTGGTTGGTTGGTTGGTTTGTTTGTTTGTTGGTTGGTTGGTTGGTTGGTTGGTTGTTTGGTTGGGTGGTTGATTGATTGATTGGGTGGTTGGTTGGTTGGTTGGTGGGTTTGTTGGTTGGCGGGTTTGTTGGTTTGTTGGTTGGTTGGTTGTTTGGGTGGTTGATTGATTGATTGATTGGTTGGTTGGTTTGTTGGTTGGTTTGTTGGTTGTTTGGTTGGTTGGTTGGTTGGTTGTTTGGTTGGTTGATTGATTGATTGATCGATTGATTGATTGATTGGCTGGGTGGCTGGTTGGTTGGTTGGTTGGTTGGTTTATTGGTGTGATCGCTGGCTGATTCATTATTAATTAGCCAGTTGCTTATTTTGTTGCTAGCTCATTTAGTTGTCTATCTAATTAGGTAACTTGTCATTCGGGTAGCAATGGTCGATTGTGTCCTTAGAATTTGAATGCATCTCTCCATTTTTTAAATATATAATTTTGTCATCTTGTCAAACAATTAGCCTGGAAAGTTGCAATTGGGTCTGCATTAACCTGAACCTAATTCTTCCTTGAACTTTTGCTTCAAGAAAAAAATCTACTGCAGTTTCATTTGAAACAGCTGACGCATTACTTGAAAAAAAAATCTCTTAATTTTTTTGACAAGTGTATAATGACGACAGCTAACTATTGAATCATCACACCCGATTGTCATTGATTCATAGCCGCAATGTATGAAATGACGTTCTCATTGTTTAATTTTTTCTTCAGACTGCCTATTAATTGATTATCTTATCATCCTACGATCATTACTCGCAAAAAAATCACAATTTTTTTTTCACAACATATCCGACAACTAGACGAAGAAAAAAAAAAATACCTGTCCTATTATTTTTAACGATCTTGCAATCGCATGCGAATTTCACGGTTGTAAATTTTTTCTTTTATATATTTTTACTTTGTATATTATTAAGTTATCCCGTATTTATACTTGTCACCGAGACATCTCTTAAAAAAGCAGATTAGGCTTTTTTTTTTATAAGAAAAGCGTAGCATTAACATAAAATCCTTTTCCATTTTGCATTCCTTTTCCTTCCGAGTGCTTTTATATTTAACATCTTCCCATCCGATTTAAAAAATGAAATGTCAGGTGAGGACATTCTAAAAAGCAGAAAGAAAAAGAGAAAGGATCGGCTTTTTATATATAAAGCCTTTTCTTATCCGACAAGAAAAAATCTTGGGGAGGGATTCTTTTATAAATTCGGCATTTTCAATCAAGGGCAGGGCCGTAGCTTAAGATGTTTAGACATCTTTCTGAAACTTATTAAATTTCAAGAAAAGAATTTCTTAGCTGCGGCGGTGAGGGCTAATTAGACCTTAAGGGAAAGCAGAGCCCAAATTGGGTCTTGGCATATAAAAATTTCTGGGCCCTTGGCTCAGGCCAAGGCCATTTTAAGGCCTCTTGAGTGCCGGGCCCCAACTTTCCTCCCTCTTCCTAACCTGACCTTTTTAACGACCCTGTTCTCTAAATTTATCAATGCAGACTTAATTTTTTCTGCAAGGAAACCTTTCTTCGGTGGAAAGGTACGAAAAATGAATTACACGCACGATGTCTTACACACGGTCAGTGCGTGTATGTTTATTTTTCTCAAAACGCTAAATTTAACAATTCTAATTTTGTTTTCACAGTTTGTTTGAATTGAAATTGAAAATATTTTATTTTTATTAAACAGCTCCCCATGCGAGAGTTATTTTTGAATCAAAACATCAACCATTTCCTTTATCTTGCGTTTCCAATGGTGAGAGAGAGACACACAGGCAAAAGAGTGTTTGTGCACAAGAGGAAAGGGATATCGAAATTCGAATTTTACCCCGTTTTGTATCAGGATTTATTCCCCATCTGCCATTGTCAGGAATTCAAGTGTAACTTCGGGGCTTCGACCATTGGGTTTTTGATTCCTCTATGCTTTACAATATTTGAGGGAAACTTTCAATAAAAGCTGAATGCAAGATTAATGGCGAGGAAAACGGTAATCCTACCTCTCTCCCTTTCTTAAATAATGATATTTTGAGCGAATGGTCATTTTGAAAATTTTGAAAATTAGTTAAAGGGGTGATTTTATGAGGGAAATTCCAATAGAACGTTATATTTAATCGGTGTTCTTTTTTTTTTTTATGGAATTCCGTAAAACTGGTTTTGTTGCTTGCACGTGTGTTGACTTTTTACATTATATGTTCGGTATGATGTGACTACAAGCCACACTCCTTTTAACAAGATTCCGTAATGTAACGGAAGCGTGAAGATCACTGACTTAAACAAAGAACTGTTATGGAGTGTTGATCTTAGTCATATGAGCTGAAAATTATATCCAAATGTGTGAAGATTGTAGGGAGATCTAAAAATTGAATTTTATGGATTGGCTATTCCAGAGGCCGCGGGTAAAAATCCCAGAAGCGGTTCTTTAATGTGTCAACAGAACTCTATGAACTGTTTTCATTTATTTAAAGAAAAAATTTGGCCTACACTCTAAGAAGACGGGGTGAACTATTAATTAGTCCATAAGAGCCCTGTCTTCTTAGAATGCGGGTAAAATTTTTTTTTATTTAAAAATTGAAATTTTGAAAAGTTGTCACATTTTTCTGTGAAAATTACGCCAGTTCCGCCAAGGGTGAAAAAATTACATTTCCCGAATCATATGTTTCAGTCCTATTTTTAAAAACTACAAAAGCAAAAGAGTGCACCTCAATTTTTCCAAGTAGCCCGGTGGACCAATGCGTGCCTGGTCAGAAGGGGCCCTTACAACAACTCAGCCCAAGACCAACTGCGGTCCTCTTCAAAAATAAGGTGGCTAGGAGGTTCTGGGCCTAGACATACATTCTAGCTGCTGACCCGTACGTAAAGACGAACGAGGAGATTTAAAAACTCATTGGCCATCCTCTCATCAACAGTGTGATTCAGACTCGGAGGATGCAATAAGTGGGAAATATTGAGCGTGCGGACTATTAGAAGGGTGATGGATAATGGTAAGCCCTAGACTCTTGGGAAGTCGCAGTTGAGGTGAAAAGACAATTTTTCGATGGATGCCGAATAAAAAGACAATAGAATAATTGGCGGTGCAAGAACAATTTGAATTCCATCAAAAGGAGTTCGAATGATTCACATTTACTCTTCTTACGGGTTAAAAGTTCATCAGATTCCGTTGCTGACGTTATTAAAACCTAACCCAAGCTTATTTGATGGATCAAATGAGTGCAACTTGGCTTCAAAGTGGCCTCACGGCTCCAGAGTAAATTCGAGTTTCATTTTTCGGACAGTTCTTGGCAAATTCTTGAACATATGACAATCCGACAATTCTCCCAGTGTTGACATACGGAGCCCAAACGTGGACATTCACCAAGCAGACCGTAACGAAGCTTCAGGTGACCCAGAGAGCGATGGAGAGATCAATGTTAGGAATATCACTTCGAGACCGCATAAGGAATGAAGAGATCCGACAAATCCCAAAGGTAACTGACATCACTGATCGAGCGGCGAGGCTGAAATGGGATTACGCGGGACACGTGGCAGGTGGAACAGGAAAATCCTGCAGTGGAGGCCATGGGCTGGGCAGCGAAGTAGAGGGAGACCAATAACCCGCTGGTATGATGACTTAAAGAGAACGGCGGGTTTGCACTGAGGACCAAGACAGATGGCATGCCTTGAGGGAGGCCTATGTTCAAAATTGGACGCATTAAGGGCTGGAAAAAAAAAAAGACAATTCGACTTTATATCAAGCCAACTCTGATGATCGTTGTAACAAATGAATTTTTGGTCCCACAAGGCGTTTTTTGTCTATAAAATTTCAAATCTTACTAATGGCCAAAGTGAGTACAGCAAACAACTCATCTCCTTTTCACAAAACTGACTCACTTTTCCCCTCGATTCTTCTGCAAACCCATAACTTTCAGCTAATATTGACAGTATTTATAAAAAAAAAAACCCGCTCATTCTCAAATCGCTCGAGGACCACGTTAAAACAAAAGTACACACGCATAAAAAAAACCGATGTTGTTTAATGTCCGCAGATTATTATTTTATTAATAAATGTTCTCGCAGTTCCTCCCACGTGATACGGATCCCTGAATGATTTATAGCTATCGCATGTCCGATATCAGTTTGTCTATGCGATTTAATTGGCGATTCGCGTCTGGAAATCAGTGTCGCCGTCTTAAATATCTTAAGGGTTTCTTTTTCATACCATAAAGAGACACCTTCCCACGAACGCGCGATAAAAAAGAATTTGTGAACGTTGTAAGTAACTGAAACATGTGGTGCATGTGTTTTGTAAAGGAAGTTAAACTGTTTCCGTTTCCTAGTCACGCTTCGGACGTTGTTGCACCTTTGATATGCCCTTGGTGTTTCTTCTTCTTTTTTTTTCCCCCATCTGAATATAAAGTTTTTTGGGGAGGGACGTTTCGTGGAGAAATTATGCAGGAGACGACGCCATATATGTTTAATAGCTTTGTGACGTTAATTTGACCCTAATATACATGTGTATTTCTCGAATTTAACACCGGCAGACACCGCGCACGTGTTTAATTTCACATGTGCTCGAAAAAAAAAAGTCATCGAATTCGTTTCGCCGAAATTTTTTTAGTCATGATTGGGCAATTATCGCTTTGTGTGACACATTCCACAACTGATTGATGAAACATTCACACCGGTTTGATAAAATTGGAAACTTATTGAAGCAGATCTCAAACTCAAGATGTTGACCGCGAAACTTTGAACGTTAATTTCGGGTGAGAAACAATCGAAAATCAGCGAAAGTAAACAACCAAGTTGAGTTCCGCTTCCCGACCACGTAACCGGGTCTCTCTCCGACAATTCTCAAATGAAACAAAGAGTGTGGCGTTAAATCCGAAAGCAAAGCTCCCTGTTGGAAATTATAGTGTTTACCGACAGGATTTTCGTTGGTTTGTTATATCCTTTTATTTACTTTTTTCGCCTTTAGGATGACCCGAAAGGGTGTAATGGCTTCAATTTAGAAATTAAAGAGGATTTATGAAGAGAGAAGAAAATGTTTGATAAATGGGGGAAAATTTCAATTTTGGAAAAATGGGACTCGTAAGTGACGATTTTCGGGGGGTTTCTAAATTTCTGAATAACGGATTGGCCCTCCGGGCTACAGAGAAAAATCCCCTCGAACAAAAGTTTTAACGTGCAGTTTTTAAAAATAGGACTGAAAAACTTGATCTACAAGCAAATGTATTTTGCCTAAAATTTTTGTGAATTCTTCTTGGAATAAAAATTGAAAACCAAGCGGAATCTGCCAGAAGAATGCAACAACTTTTTAAAATTTCGTTTTTTAAACAAAAAAAATTTACCCGCATTATAAGAAGACAGGGCACTTATGGTCTAGTCAATAGCTCACCCCGTCTTCTTAGAATGTGAGCCAAATTTTTTCTGAAGATAAAGCAGCTCTAGAGTGTTTTGGCCACCTTAGAGCGCCGCTTCTGAAATTTTTACCTGCGACCTTAGGAAGAGCCAGTCCGTGCCTGCGTCAGCTTCCCTCAAGAACTAGACCAAAAAAAATTCACCTCAACTAAAAACCCATTGCAATTATCTGACAGGACGGTCACGTTTGAACTATCAGGCCAATGGGTCATTTGGGTATAACGGAGGATTGGCGACTGACTGGGCTTGTTCGCCTCTGGGAAGGACACAACAAGCAGACAAGGAGATTAGATGATTTGGCGAAACTAATAAATTTATTACACATTAACAACTGCAGTCTATATAATTCATGAAAAAAAAAACGAACTCAAAAAATATTTCACTCAACTTTGATATCTAGTTATAAATTCAAAACCGCAAAGTTTCCGAAAACTGTTTAGCATCAGTCAACATAAACTATTGGTAAAAGTTTCTTTGTTTTCCCTTAGAAAAGCAACTCTAGCCAGCCTAGCTTTCGTATCGTTTATAGAGACTCTATTTTATTTTACAGACCAGCCTGAAAAGATTTTAAATGAAGCTTGATGCACGGGGAGGACGGTCAAAGATTTTATTTCAAGAACTTCCGGTCGGTGAAAAAAATATTTTGGCATTGACGTGGATTGTCCATAACAGCTGACAAAATCATTTTACTATCCCCGTTGTTGAAGAGGAAAAAAAAAAATCTTTAAGCTAAAGATCGAAATCTCAGTTGGATAAGAAAAAACGATTTCAGACATGCCTAATCAACCCGAGAGATGCTTTGGTACATCTCGGGGTGAAAATGGAATCCCGCCGAGACGTTCCGAGACTTCTTTCAATATAAAAAATAAAAGAGAGGAAGAAGAAGAAAAAACGTTCGTGAGAACGTGATGGAGAAAATCATCCATAGGAAATCGGTCGGGATGCTTTTTTTTCTGTGGCAAAAGTCTCTGATCGAAAATTTTTTTGATGTAATTAGCTGTAAGTGTGCTAATCTCCGTTCGTTTTTTTTTCTTGATGGGTGAAGGGTTAATTTCTTATTAAGTGGATAAAGAAAATTGAAAAACCAATCTTAGAAAATTTAATCAACAAACATCGTTGAAAATTGAGTTTTTAATTAATTTGAGAAAATGGTTTTAATGAAAAGTCGGATGAAAATCTTTTTTTAAAGATGAAGTGGACGTTTTATGTTTTCTAGGAACAGATTAGGCGAGTCATGGATAAGAAGTATGATTCGAGTGCTTATTCAAAACAAGAAACTATTTTATCAGTTGTATGATGACAGAATATGCATAAGGTGCAATATAGTTTACTGCACTTTGTTATGTGATCAATACGGCTCCACCAATGATATTAGCTGCTAATTTACAGCCAGGTGACGTCATAGCACGGTAAAAAAATTGAAAATCAGAATTTTAAAAAAAATTCTTGAAAAAAGCTTAGAGATTGGCAGGAAATTCTTATTTTGAAAGAAAAATTTGCCCAAAATTACTTGTAGAGGAATTTTTTCCAAAATCACTTGTCGAGCAATTTTTTCCAAAATCACTTGTCGAGCAATTTTTTCCAAAATTTTTTATTACCCAACAATTTTCTTATAATTCTGAATAATTTTTGCACTGAACCCTTTTACCCCTCAGCTTGACATGTTCGTATCAAAAACGATTTCTCAATTAAAAGTCATACATGGCTCGTTGCTAAAATTTTTCAAGCTAAGAATTTTTTAAAAACACATACAATAATCCATCTAATTTTTATTTTCCTTCTCACACCCAATTTTTCAAAATCCCCGTCAATAAAATTAACTCATACTCATCAAAACGACCACTTCTGTTTTTGACATCTCAGGTATCACTTTCCATCACCAACTCATTAAAACCCGAACAAAAAAATTCGTAAAAACAAAAGCAACACAAACCCCCAACCCGCACACAATCCTCCTTCTAACTACCCTTAACACATTCACCAAACCCGCCAAATGGGAACCATTACATCTCCCCTTAAATAACAACAAAAAAAATCTGGAAGAGATCCATACTGATCTACACACCGCATTATTTAAAAAAAAAAAGAAATGATTTATGATTCATGTGTATGATTTATGCGAACGCATTAAAAATAATGAAAATTCAAAAAAAAAAACCGCCGATTCGTCTCATTTCGGAAGAACAAGGGAAACTTCAAATCTTTCATATTTCTCTAAAAAAAAAAAATGATATCCATAATAATCCACAAAAAAATACCATCAAAACAAAAAATTTCACATTAAGCACGAGCGCGAAAAAAAAACTCCCGGGAAAAAAAAATAAACGCGAACGTCAAAACATCAACGCGACAATGATTAGTCAACGACTAATCCAACTTTAATCAATGCTACTTTAGCTTAAACAAATTCGAAAGCATTAAAACAAATAGTGAGAAGGACTCATGTTTAGTATTCGGATGAAACCCGTCGACTTAGAAAAAAATACGTTTTTAAATTGTTTATAGCAAAATGTTGACAGAAATAAAAAAGACTCTTTAGCTAAGAAATCCTAACTGCGAGATAAACATCATCTTAGACTCCAGCGGGCACAGACACATCACACTTAATTCATAAGGGAACCCACACATGTTTTTTAAATCTCGTCCGCCTATGTTGCTATATTTTTATGTGAAAATCGTTTGTATGGGAACATTAAAAAAACAAAACGGGCCTTAGTATTTTGTGGTGAGGTCAAAGTCTAATTTGTGCTCTATTTTGAAAAAAAAAATGGAGTGTCTGGCGCCACGGAAAAATTTTGAAATGTAGTTGGAAATGCTTAATTTTAATTTTGCAATTAATAAAGGGTCGGTATTTTTATCAGTAAAATTGTTAAGGGAGACTGAAGTCCTGTGTACATAAGTGTGGTGCAGACGAAATGAAATATATTTGCGCAGTTTGCTTGTCATAAAATTTAGTTTTAAGAAGTAAGTAAAAGATTTGATTTGTTTCTACGACTGCTTCTGCAGTCTACAGCTTTTGCACACGAAGTGCTCCTAAATATTTGGATCGGTCGTTATCCCTTGAGTTTGTGCGTGTCTACCGCCCATAAAATTTAGTTTTTATAACTAAGTAACAAATCTGACTTGTTTCTGCAACTGCTTCTGCAGTCTACAGCTTTTGCACACGACGTGGCTCCTAAATTAGTTGGGATTTGTCGTTATCCCTGGAGTTTGCACGTGTCTACCGACCATAAAATTTATTTATAAGAACTAAGTAACAGATCTGACTTGTTTCTGCAACTGCTTCTTCAGTCTACAGCTTTTGCGAACGCTATGGTTCCACGATTTATTGTGAATTTAACGTTATGCCTGCATATGTCCTATCTAAGAGGCACAAGGGATCAGAAGAACTTGTCAGACAGCATGGGGAATTAAAAAGGAGAACTCTACTATGTATAAAAAGTCTGAATTCCGGAAGAATGATTTAGGCACCATACATGTCACATGCCAATGTTCATGGAACCTCATTATCAGAAAAAGCTCTATATCGCAGAAGCAAAGGCAAAATCATGGGAAATCATATCTTAAACTTCGAATACTGATTTGTTTGAACGAATATCTGTCCTTAATGGAAGCTTTTCGGTTTAAATCGAGTGAGAAGGTAGCTAGATGCACATATTCGGGGAACTACGTGGTGTGCAAAAGTTCTAGAGAGAAGAAGCGATTGCGGAACTTCGACAAATCGTTTTTTTAGCATTTATTATTAATGAATTTGGGTGAACGGTTCACCCGAATTCACTCAGAAAGCTTTAAAATAAGACAAAACCAGAATTCAGTTGTCTGCAAAAAGTCCTATAATCGCTGCTCACATTTCCAAACGATTTTGAGTGCAGCTCTTGACTTATTTCTATACAGAGCTATAATCTTGAAAAAAGTACGTACATTCAGGAAACTCAAGCACACAAGCTACCAGGAAACCCTAGGAGCCTTTTCTGAGAACTTAATCGAACTCCCATTCAATTCTGATTCCGAAAAAAATTGCTGATTATCCTCGTTCCAATTTCAACAATCCTAATCTTTTAAGAAAAAAATAAAACAACAATTATATCACAAGGAAAGAATCATAAAGAAATACCAGTTTCTCATAACCACAATATTCCTCATCATATCAAACTATGAATGAATTATCGTAGTTCCGTCATTTCTATAGAAATGTTTGAATAAGCAAGCTGGAAACGGACAGTGGGCAGAGAGAACATGCGACACAATATCCTTATTAAAATTAAAGTTCTTTGTGGCTTAGGCAATTAATAAGAGTATTTAACAAGGGAAGAAGGGTATAAGGTGTTTTTTAAACGGGTCACACTCGAATGAATAATTATTATCATTTTTTTTTTTTTTTACGAAGCGGATGAATGAAGGTTACTCTCAATAGTAATCGATATACAGGGCGCAGCAGCATGCGCTTGGATGTGTGAAATATGATATCTGAATAAAGGCTTTCTGTTGAAAACACGCGTCGCATGGTGATAGAGGTTGCCGGAAGTTGAAAGAATGATCGAGTTTGTTCCATCTGCTTTTGATAGATTAGGTCTCGGGAGGAAAGATCCGAGGAGAAGAAAATTATGATAAATAATGGAGTAGGTTCGCGGGGAAAATTCGCGTTTGATGATGATTTCATTTTGATTTGGAGAACGGGGAAAGAAGTAGAGGCGCTCGGAAATTTTTTTGGGGAAAAAGGATAAAAGAAATTCTATTTTAATGCATGAGTAGAGCGAAGGATGGTAATTATCTTGGCCAAATTCTAAACACTGGGCATCGTCTGGTATTTGTGGAGGGAGAGTAGGTCATCTGCAGGCACAGCTTTTGCAAAAAAAATTTTGAAAAATGATCCTCTATTCAAGGTTAAGATAAGAGACTTGTACTGGCACTTCTGATTGCGAAGGATGTAGATATTTTTAGTGAGGCAAGGTTGGCTAAGCTCATTAAAAATGGAGTAAATGATTTGAGGATCAATGGTAATTCCAAAAGCAGAGATCTTCTTCCATTGGCTTTTCATGAACTGAATTCAAGAATACTGCTCTTGGGACAATCGGGGCTTGATTATTGACTAAGGATTTAATTTCACAAAAGAGTATTCTTAAGGTCTCTTCCCGGAGAGGGGAATCCTTTCATATAGACCTCGAGATTTTAACGGACCTGACTATCCCTTCTCCTAACAACAACTCATAAGGTAGTACAAAATTCCAGGTCATTTTTTTCGAATAATGAATTCTGAACCAATTTTTTGAAAGTCGATTTTTTGTTAATTCGCTGCACAATGGAAATTCGTGCCATTGCAACTACTGATGGCTGTTGGCTGTGCAGTCTTCTTCTTCTCTCACACTTTCGGGGTAGGCTAAGCCTGTTTCTTAATCAATATACTATCCCTCAAGTGACGACGAGGTCCAGCACTCCTTCCATCTTTGGAGCGGCCGACCAGGAAGTCGTCCAGCTGGTCTCCTTCGATGGCTGCACGCACAGGTCATCCAATGGAGTCTTCCACTTCTTTAAATGCCCGCTCCCCGTCGGATATTGGCGATCATCATGGCGATACTAACTTAAAAGGCTGCCAAACGAAAAAGGAATACCGAATCTCAACCGTACCAGTCTCTTAGATACTTGAGCAGTGACGACGCCAGAAAGAAATTCTGGATGGGGCCAAGGGTGAGCCACAAATTTTCGAACAGTGTTGCTGTTCAGCAATATTACTGTTTTTTTCAAATAGGGGGGGGCACCCTTGGCGCCGTCTCTGTACTTAAGCTCGGATGTTTTCCTCCGACCCTGTCTTCGCCTGCAGCCTACCCTCAATCCCCCCTACATCACAGGAGGCGGTACTTTCCATTACGAATAATATGGCAGAAATACTCAAGCCTTCGATCCTTGAAGAACCTCTATCTCCTTGCTTGTAAAATTCAAGACTTCGGCATTGCTTACTCGTGCGGTCCACAGGGGTATCCGTTGGAACACCAACCCAAATTCCGTGATATCATTTGCTGCAAGATCGTTCTTAAAAACTATTCACATACCTCAACACGAAACCATTTTCCCCGTCTAATTTCAAACACCGCGGTGCTCTTGGATTTCAAATAAATTCCACGTAATTTTCCTTATGTAACCCAAGAACCTCCAGTCGTATTATTTACCACCAATCTTTTCAAGTAGGCGCAAGTACTCACCTAAAACAAAAAAAAAAAACAAGATTATAACGGGCTACAATAATGATGTATTATTCCATTACACATAAACAACGCCTTCTACAAATACATTTAGTACACTTCAATATCTTTTATTATGTTGTTAATCGCTTTGGACTTTTCTCAAAAAGGAGACCTTGAAATTTATTCCGAATGCAACGCCGTTTTTTTTTTTTATTATTTACATTACGTACGCATACGGCGAAAAGAAAAAAAAATGCAAGCGGGGAGAAATATATACAACTAAATAAAATTCATATACGACTTGAAAAGGTCGTGACATTATTAAGGGTATTCAACTGCTGAATTATAAAAACAAGATATTCTGCTGATTAATTTCCTTTTATTGAAATAATCAACACCTACGGATTTTTTTTTTTCGTAATATATCCCCGTCGCCATAAACTCAAATTCGAATTTTTATGGATTTCTATGGGCGTAAATAAAGGCAGAAGACATGATACTATGCCGATTTAACAGATATCTCAATCACATGTCAAACAAGCATTTTTATGGCCAGGTTACAATACTGAATAGTGGTTAGGTTTATACCCTGGTTGTGATTCTTCGCCAATGGCGTGAGATGGGAAAAGTTAAGGAGGGGCAAATTCCCATTTGGAATGCTGTTCTCCGACCTAAGCTCACCCTTACCGGAAGCCTTACCTCAGCAGGCTCCTCGTTTTCGAGAACCGCGTCCCACGTGTGATTCCTGGGCTAATGTTTGACCCCGCGGCCGGACAGCCGCGACTTAGTAGCAACCGCGATATCTGAAATGTCACAGCCCAGCCTCTAATCACTAGTCTGATCAAGTCTAGGAGGCTGCGTTGGGCAGAACACGTGGTGCAGGTGCCGGTTAAAAGAGGCGTTTACATAGCCTTGTACGGCCAAGTGGCTGACGACGGCCACAGGGCAGGTTACGACCTTGAATCGCGGTCAGTTGAAGAATTTGATGGAGGCGGGAGTAGGGTTTCAGCCAGAAGCCACCTCTGGTGCCAGCAGAATAGACTGCGGCTTTGTTAGGAAGACAACGTATCGAAGGATGCGGGTCGATTAGACGCCTCAACTGGCGGGCCACCTGCCAGGAAGAGCAATCTATAAGGGAATCTTCGATGCGACGATAAAACGTCAGGCTCTGTAAAGCCATAGATGGTTAGATTCCATTTTTTCATCATCACTATAAATATTTTTGAAAGACGGGGTTTCTGTAGGAAGCCTAATAAGGATCGGGCACTTAGATGAATCGTTCGCTGTATAGGGGTGAGCCATTTTGAAGACTGGCTGCCATGGTCTCGAATTTGATTACCGCCATTCTCGAAATGAAAAGCGAACATCGCGGTTGGCAGCCACCGAGATCTTGGCAGCTTCCAATTTCCAAAATATCGTGCCACTATGTAGCAGACGACTCATCGAAGTGTCCGCTCCATATTAGGCTCTCTATGTTTCATTAGTCAAGCGTATCCGCTGATCAATTAAAAAAGGCCTAGCTAAAATTTTAAACCGGCCGCCAATCTACTTCCCAATTTTTTTCCCAAAAGCCAACGAAAAAATCATCCTTTCGCTGAATCTCAAGCCATAAAAGAAAAAAAAGCTTATGAAATTCCGAGAGAAAAATACGAGATAAAATAAATTGGGTATTCGTAAGCAGCGTTGGGTAAGAAAGGAAAAAAAAAAGAATTCAAAAAAAAAAAGGAGACGAAGGAAAACTCAGCCGGATGATTAGTATCGTCGTTTATTTATGTATGAGTACGAATAGTCTTGCACACTTGGAGAAAAGTGAGATTCTTTTCTATCACGAATTCCCTTTCCCCTCTTTTATTTTTCTCCTTTTCCCTTTTTTTTAGATTTCGTCTTTTTACTACGATTTTATTGCCGGGTTTCCCCCGTTCCGGATTCCTTTCCTCAGAATTTGCCTTATCGAAGGGAAATTCGTTAAAATTTCCAACGGCCGGACTTTTATTTTTTCGCGTTTTCAATCACCGTTGATTCGGTCATAAAATTCGAGTGGAGATTGAAAATTCAGCAACACTTGCTTTCTATGACCCGGAAGATCTTACTAAAAAACTTCCATTTCTTTGAAAATTCACGTCTTTATTAAACTTGACCCGAAATAGACCTTTAGATCACTTTTTCTTTTCCTTTCCCCCTTTTTTTCGACCTCGAAGCTAAATTTTTAATGAGTCTCGCTCATTGGAATTTTAATCAGCTTTTTTTCCATCTAGGGTGCAAAAAGGAATAATAAAAGGCACGAACGAACAAACAAGAAAATGGCAACAACAAAAAAATATACGAGGGCTAATTTAATTAACCCAAAATAAAACACAACGGAACCTGAAAAGGAAACAAAAACCCCCCCCGGGGGGACCGAAGAATAATCCAAAAGGGGAAAAGAGGGGGACGCCCTGAAAAGAAAAACAGTTTTCACGTCACACGATGAATTTTTAAGAGTCTGAAAAGAGGTCGGGAAACCTTATAATCACGTAGCGCAATCAAATTTATATCTTCTGCGTCATATCTTCAAGAACAATTTTTCCAAGATCTAAACTGTGAGCCTTATTTTAACTTTTTTAAAAACGATTCCCTCCCACGTGTTGATTGCGTGTGTGAATTCGGTTGTTGATAAATGGTAAAGTTATTCATTTTATCATCTTATTTTTCTTTTGAAGAAAAATTTTGAATAAGAATTCGAGAAGAAAATTTTGACAGCAATAGCAGTTATTTTTAAAAGACTTGTTTAAACCCAAAAAATTGACCCATTTTATTTTTTTTTAGATTCTTAGGTTTCCAGCCAATTTTTCTTAAAATTTTTATAGTTAAACAAATTTTTTGAAAATTTTTACAATTGAACAGTTTTTTAAAAATCTTCCTTGTTGAACAAATCTTTGGATTATTTTATCATTTTTTAATGTCGAACAAATCTTTGAATCATTTTATCATTTTTTAATGTCGAACAAATCTTTGAATCATTTTTTCATTTTTTCATGTCGAACAAATCTTTGAATCATTTTTTCATGTCGAACAAATCTTTGAATCATTTTATCATTTTTTAATGTCGAACAAATCTTTGAATCATTTTTTCATGTCGAACAAATCTTTGAATCATTTTTTCATGTCGAACAAATCTTTGAATCATTTTTTCATGTCGAACAAATCTTTGAATCATTTTTTCATGTCGAACAAATCTTTGAATCATTTTTTCATGTCGAACAAATCTTTGAATCATTTTTTCATGTCGAACAAATCTTTGAATCATTTTTTCATGTCGAACAAATCTTTGAATCATTTTTTCATGTCGAACAAATCTTTGAATCATTTTTTCATGTCGAACAAATCTTTGAATCATTTTTTCATGTCGAACAAATCTTTGAATCATTTTTTCATGTCGAACAAATCTTTGAATCATTTTTTCATGTCGAACAAATCTTTGAATCATTTTTTCATGTCGAACAAATCTTTTAATAAATTTTTCTGTAAATCTTTTTGAACTTGTAAAAATTTTAATCTTCAAAGGAATTAGGTCAAAAGAGGGACTTTACGGGAAATCAAAACCTGAAAAAGTAATCAAGTTAAGGCAGATCTGGAGGCAGATTCCAGAGTCGTAATTTATAATTTTGGCGCCTAAAACCCTTCTGCGCATAAAATTCACCTCCACAGCATAATAAAATCCTTTTTTTACGAACCCTTTTGTAGGTAAACATAATAAAAAACTTTGATCGCAAAAGGCGTATCTTTAAGCAAAGAAACCGAAATCTTCAAAAGCTAAGTTTAATAAATCATGGCGAAAACCGTGGCACACGAAAACCTCTTTTTTTTTTTTTATTCACCCGAAGGAACGAGAAAGGTAAAAATAAAAGACTTTTTTATACGATCCCGATCGAAAGTAAAGTAAAGGAAGAGGAGAGAAAAAAAAAAACCAAAGGAATGATAAAGTCAGAATTGCAATATGAAGAATAAATCCTCCCAAGGGGTGAATTTTTAGAAACTTTTAACGTTTGAACAATAGCCAAGGTATCGGGGAACTAAAAGAGATGAGGTAAGTAAGGGGAAAAAAGGGGGAGACCGTAGGAGAAAAAAAAATAAAAAGGGAGTTTAAGTGGAGGAGGGAACTAAAAAATGCGTAAGGAAAGGAAACTTGAGCTCCATCCAAACAACAAGCCCAGAACAGTTTCCGTCAAACTCGTCCAAATTCATTTAAAAAACTTTTTCCTCTTGTTACCTAAAACGACGAATGACGGGTTCCTTTTTTCTTAAAAACGTCACGAGATCTCTTAAAAGGAAAAAGGAATATTAAGGAAAATCAAAGACGGCAGATAATAATCCGTTATGGAGCAATATGAAATGGATAACGGCCGCGATGATGGCGTAAGAGTCAAGGAATCCGAAAAACGGTTCAGTAAAAAGTAACGACCCGACAGAAGAAGCAGGAGCAGCAGCCGAGGAGCGAAAAAGGAGAGAGAAAAGGTGTTGTAAATGGGTAGATAACGATCTTGGAACGAGGGAGCGACTAACTTTAACCCCAAAAACATTTCTAATTGCGTCCCGCGGGGGAACGACGAGGGGGTCCGAATGAAAAACCAGGGGGGGAAAATTGTTTCGAGACCGGTTTTCCTTCGAGTCGCAAAAGCGACAAAACCTGAAGGGTAAAATAATGGCTGTGCAGATCTTTTTTTTTTTTAAGGGAAACTTTCTGACTGTTTAAAGTCTCCGTCGCAGTGCAAAAAAATGTAAAGCGATTAATATTCAAGCAATGGTTTAAAGTTGTGAAAGTTTGAGTTTAATTCTCAGATCAAGCTGAGGAGGGTTTCAAGCCAGAATTTGTGCTGAGGGTTTTGTAGCTAAAAATTTTGGTTGGCGGGGTTAAAGACAAAAGTGTGGCAAAGGTTGAGAGACCTATGACGTAGCTGCAGGGGCGGAGCCAGAAAAAATCCTGAGGCCAAGAATGGGACAGAGATTTACATTTGGGGCCAAATTCAAATAACAATGTTCTACTTAAATTTTTTTGCCCTAATTTTTTCCCTTAGCGCCATCTTTGAGTAATTGGTGAGGGGTTGAAAGGACAAGAAGAGGTCCTCAACTTGACAAGATAATTCTTAAAAAAACTAAGGCAATTGACAATTCAAACGATTTGCTCCGGTTTTAAAACTTGGAAAAAAACCGATCTTACATATTGAATATTCAATAGTCTACGAGAAAAAATAAAAATAAATGAATTAAAAAAGGTTATCGTAAATAGTCAAATCCATTGTTTGTATATTCTTTCGTATACGCTGTGGGTGTTAGAATAATTAGCACCTTTGAAACGTTATTTGGATCCGATGCCTATTTTCCATTATTAAATCCTGTTATTTTCTTTTCGATATTATATTTCTTTTCTCCCGCCTAGCGTAAGTATTCGTGAGACAGGGGCAAAATTCGGCCCCGCCTCCATCACGTCCTAATTTTTTTTTGTTTCGATCCCCCCCTCTCCTCCTCTCCCGGATTTTCATTTCCTAAAAAGAAAATAAAATTTGATTTCTTTGTTTTAACTGGCTCAAGATTGATGGGACTTTAGACTCTTCAGACTTTTCTTTTTTTTTTCGGAGAGGAAAACTAAGGCTATTAGAAATCGAAAGTTAAAGAGAAACTCTTGGAGGGATTCCAAAAACACAAAAAAAAAAAATTAAAAGGGGGAGGGGAAATAAATTAGAAGAAAACTTGAGGTTTTAGAAAGAAAACTATAAATTTTCAAGTTAACTGGGTAATGGCTCCTAGAATTTTTTTTTTACTCGGTATAATTTTTTTGACGTGGCGTGAGGTGAGTGAAGGGCGGATCCTCGCGTAACGAATAATATGACGTTTTAAAAAAATTATGTGTACTCGCTTTAGGGCGAGAACATCGGTTTAATTAGAAGATTTTTTTAGATGGGCCCGATGGAAAGTTCGTTTGAAGTTGACGCGAGTCTTCGAGCTCATGCAGAGCAAGCCAGAAGAGCTTTGTGAATATGATAAGCCAGTTGGTTGTTAACGAAATTAAAAACTCCTCAGAGGCAAAATCACGAAATGAACGTTAAAAATTCCCAGCTCCAAAATTAACTCGCGATCGTTCTTCCATTAACTGATTTCCTTTAATAATCTACGATACCAGAAAGAAACGCCAGGGTCATAAATATCGAAAAATGAAAGGAGAAAAAGAAAGAAACCAAAAAAAAAATAATCTCCGACCTCGAGCCAAGTGTATTTCATATTTAACTTCATTTCTCAAATTTTCACCGTTTAAAAATAATTTTTTTTCTGCTGCGGCCACGTCAAGATTTTCACAGTTAAACGCTTATATAGCCTGATGCTAGCATTAAGCCGTACGCAAGCCATTGAGAATGTCGTAAATTCAGGCCTGGAGTTATCTTTAGCCCCTTGAGCTCCTGAATTTTAAATTCCTGCTATCCCTCTGAGATCCAAACTCTGCCTCATCTCCCGCTCTGAGCTCAAAGCTGTGGCGGTAGTATTCGGCCTTGCCGAATACTATCTTCAGTCCTAATCTTCAGCCCGAATCTTCAGCCCTAGGTCAGTATTAGCGAAGCTGCTGCCCTTCACTAACTCATAACCCTGAGACGGGAGCTCATCACAGGGCAAGGACGCCATTCCTTGAGCAAGACAAAACATGCCTCACTTGTTACCCTACTGGCGCCCTCTCTACTTAAGCCAAAACCACCATGGGCAAAATCGATTTTACTCTAAAATGCAACAAACTGCCCCACAAAAATCCAATCCCGAAGGGGGGTAAAAAAAGTTACAGGTGATAAAGTCACTTTACGTTATTGTTTTTTACCCGCCGCCCATGAACTCATTTTGATTTCCGATCCTTGTTTCGGTTCGTTTGATTTTATCGATATATCCCGTATATATATCGCAAAAGTTTTCGGAAACGCAAGTTGAATCGTAGCGAACCGCTTCAAATTTACTTAAAGCTACCTTTTGTGCACTCATGTATTGCAGGAAGCATAAACATGGATCCGAAGGCGCGCCGAAATCGAGCAACGTTAATTCCTCATGCATTTACCGTGGATCAAAAAAAATGACAGAACAATGGTCTATATATAAAAGAGCCAGCTAAATTAAAAGGGAATTGCCATGTGGCATTAATTAGAGCTATCACGAGAAAGTTAAACAATGCCTAAGTGTTTTGCAAATATTGAAATTATCAACCTAGTGACGCAGTACGTCACGTTATGAACTCGGCTGAAAAAAAAGCTGATCTTGCCGTTTTTTTTTTAAAATTATTGTTGAGGATTTTGAACGTTGCGCAAAAAATTACGGTTTTGCCCGTTTTGTGCGTACGTGTGATTCGACTCGCACACTTAAAGCACGTTCTATTTAAAACAAACAAAAAAAAAGAAACTTAACAAAGCGATACCGCCTGCAGCGCAAAAGTGAAACCTAAAACCGAATGGGAGTAGATCTGTGCTTTAAAAAAAAATTAGCGAAGCTTTATTTGCATAGCAATTTATTCCATTACGAGACCTTGCAAGGCCAAGATCGTATTGTCGAGCTGACAAAAAAACGTCAATTACACATCAAATGACGTGATCGCTTTCGAGATTGGGATCCGTGTCGAAAGGGAAAGGCGAATGTTGTTTTGGGGGATTTGCATGTTTGTGTAAAGGCCGAGAAAAAATTTTTGAGTAATGTGTTTTTTTTTTTTGTTTGGGAGAATGATAAATGAAGGGGAAATATCGAACGCTGTGAGATTAGTGATATTATCAAAACGCGAACTGAAAAGTGGATTTTTATAATAAAATTAGCAAGGTGGATATTCAGGAAGGTAGATAATAGGGTAATAAAGTCGATTCGTGATAAGCCATCGACAAGTTGAAGGAGCGCCGACAGACCGTTTAATGTAATGGTTGGGCGAATTTATTAAAATTCGCAATGCGGTTTAGAAACAGGGAAGGATCGAAGTCTAATTTAGGTATTTTAAGCATCTGGAAAACTTGGGGAGTAACTCTTCTTCAGTTTTTTTGCATTCACTTTCAGCTTCTCCTAATTTTTCGGTGCTCATTTGCCCTCTGGAAGTTGGCGCTAAAAATGGCAGACTCGCCATGTCGGTTAGCATTAAGTGGTCGTCTAGAAAAAGAGGCTCCTCTGCTACCAACGGAAGGCCTGTAGCCACTTTTGAATAATCTCAGCCTTTTTTGAGGCTAACCAACCCTACCTAATACTTATACTAATACCAATAAAAAACTATGCAGTACAATCTCCTACGCTGCTACCGTTCACTCGGGAGAAATTACACGAACGTGGGTCAAACAAAAAAATTTTAAGGTGATACGCTTTTCCTTTGCGTCTTAAAGCAAGAAAACCGATGCTATAACAGAAATATTGACGCTAAATGAGAAAAACAGAACTTTAAGCACAAAATCCCCCACCCCGAAACCGGTTTTTGAATTTTTCCTCCTTTCCGGGAACTTTCTCAGCACCGGGAATGGTCGCATCGAATTCCTTGTCCAAAAATACATAACCCTATTAATTTTCATTGCTCTAGGACTTTTTTGAAGACGGCAGTAAGCATAAAACCCAAATTCCCCCACCCCAAAAATTGGTTTTTCAACTTTCCTGCTTTTCCTGGAATTTTCCGAGAGCCGGGAATAGTCTTATCGACTTAGTCGTCCAAAAATACATAGCCCTATTAATTTTCATTGCTCTGGGCTTATTTTGAGTGGTGCAGTGAGCTTTACTCACCTTTTGTCCACCTCTAAAACTGGTTTTTTACTTTTTGGGGCTTCCCGGGAGTTTTTCCCAGCACCGGGAATGGTCGGATCAAACCCCTAGTCCAAAAATACATAACCCTATTTATTTTCATTGCTCTAGGACTTTTTTGAAAACGGCAGTAAGCATAAAACCCAAATTCCCCCACCCCAAAAATTGGTTTTTTAACTTTCCTGCTTTTCCTGGAATTTTCCGAGAACCGGGAATAGTCTTATCGACTTAGTCGTCCAAAAATACATAACCCTGTTTCTTTTCATTGCTCTGAAACTTGTTTGGGGCTGTGGTAAGAATAAAACACCAATTTTCTCCACCTCGAAACAGGTTTTTCAATTCTCCTTCTTTCGGGGAATTGCCTAAGAACCGAAAATCGTCTCATCGAAATCCTCGTCTAAAAATACATCACCCTGGGACTTTTTCTCGAATTTTCACAGGGGTTTGTTCCTCATCCGGACAATAACATTCTTTATACTGTATACAAGTCGGGATACCAATTTGTACCAATAAATTTTTTTAAAAAAAATAAACATTCAAAGCTGAAGTCGAAACCATAACTAAGATACTGGACTTAACTTGTTTTGCTTAAAGGACTAAAGTAAGATATACAATGTTTTTTTAAATGAAAGAAAACCATTTTTACTCTTGTCTTATTGAATGGAATAATAATTTTTATCAGATGCCCGTGTCCTGATATTGTGTGTAGATTTTTTTTTATATATGACATGTTTCTCCGGCCTGATAACATTTATTACGCTCTTCACTCTTTTTTTTTCAAAAGAGAAGAGAAATTTTTAACGGTTTTCGAGGAAATTTTTTTTTTTTAGAAGAGGCATTTAGTTTTATCTCCTTCGATAACGGGGATTTTTGTTATATGGACTGTAGGAGTTGATAACATCATATATTGACCCTTTAACGTTATCAGTCATTGCAGCAGGTCGATTCGGAAACGCCTCCAGCTCTTGCAAGCCAAGTTACGCTATATAAACTAATCGGGGATATCTCATTACTGGCTACTTTACACTCCGACTGGTTTATAAGTTATTATAATCGATGCGTGTCAATCATATTTGGTTTATGGGGACGTGATCGAGGGTGATTTAAATTGGTGTCGTGATTGCTAATAAGGGCGTAGTGCTCTAGTCAGAAGATCGTTCTTAAAATTCTGTCTGCAGGAGCCTCAGCTGAGAGAGCTTAGAAAGCTAATTGAAGAGCAATTGAAAAGGCAATGCTGGACAGTGCCAGAAAAAAATTCTGGATGGGGCCAAGGGAAGGCCAAATTTTTTTTCGGCTCCCCTTGGAGCCGTCCCTGGGTGCTGGAAATTAGCCTGAGGGATTGCTGCTAAAACGAAGAGATGCGAGAGCGTGCAAGGGTTGTTAATAGGCCCTAGAAGCGTTGGCACGATGACATTAAAAAAGTGGTGGCAGAGGTTGCCGATGATTACGGAGAGCCTAAGAGAAAATAACGTGGCAAGAGTCGAGAGAGACCTATCTTCGGATTGGATAGAGACCCTAAATTAAAAGAGACTGGCAAACTGTAGACCATTAAAAAATTTGAGCGCCATTTTGAAGCAGAAGACATTAAAAGAACAAAGCCTCCGTAAATAGGGCGACTTTGCCACTTTTTTTCTGAATCCGGATGGGCATTTACACTGTCACGGCTGCCAAATTTTCTTCTATGTAGTTCGCCACGTTGCTCAAAATGGCGCTCAAAATTTTTTAACGGCTGAGAGTTTGCCAGTCTCTTTTAATTTAGGGTCTCTAGGGTTGGAGGGCCATGAACATAAGATAAATCGAAAAGAAACGATGATCTGACCCGCTTTGAAGATAAGCCAATGTTCTAAATCAAGGAATAAGAAAAAAAATGGCAGGCTAATTCAAGTAGCCATCACAAAATTCATCTGGGAAAGAAAATACCAACGAAATTCGGTACAATAAACTCCTTATAACCCAAAAAGAACCAAAATATCATTTGCCTTTTTATACAACGATGCAATTGTGTACATCACAACTCTGCTTTCATGATTATGTCAGTGCAATTCAAAGATCGTGTGCTTGTTTATTTATTTTCTTTATTTATTTATTCGCTCTTTCCTCGACATCCTTCTTTACGATGCCGATGGCGCGTCAAACTTTTTTTCCTCCCCGTTTTAAAATTCTAAAATGGAGCCAAATAAATCGGGGGAATGCGGGAAACACGCAAAACCAATCAATCAAGCAGCTGCTAAAGTATATGGGAAAATCGAAACCGGTCAGCCAACCGGTAATAATTTAATTGAGTAAAACTTACGCGGGCTTAAGATAAAACGAAAAAAAAAAATAAAATCCTGGATCATCAGCTAAATTTATTTCACTCGCTTAAAAAATTTTAAAGCACAAAAAATTATTCGCAACGAAGGTCCCTTTTATCACTTGAACAAGCCGCTTGAATTGCTCTTTTTTTTTTACAGCATCTCTGCATCGTCAATTAAGATAACCAATCTTAATGTTTATTTCTTTATTTCAAGGATCGTCTAAATCCGGATTCAAGCGCGGATTTTAAATCGTTAAAAGGAGATTGGAGCAATTATTGTTTTTTTTTTTTTTTACTCTCTGGTGCTTTTTATGTAACCGGCCATCCCTTATTAATCAAATAATCTTTTCGCGGTTACTTCATGGGAAATATTTACCTTAATCCTTCGATTAAAATTCTTTGCACAACATAAAAGGGGCTTATTACCAGTTAATACTTTCCACGTAAAGATTAATAACCATAAGAAAAAGTAGAAGGAAGACGGAGAGAAAAAAAAACGAAATTCCGGTTTTTTTCCCTAGCCCGTAAACTGGGCTAATCCGACATTAACCATGCACTACGACTTGTAATCCTTAGTTAAACATATCGAAGTTCGATATGAAGATTGAAGATTTTTTTTTTTTTTTGCGCCGTGTTTCAAGATTTGAATGCGAAGATATTAATTATATTCGTCGAAAAGAATGAGAAAGGACGCGGTGAGAAAAAGATAACGTAATATCACGAAGGCAAAACAAACAACACACGCATGATAAGAGATCATATAATGGGGAAAATGTTGGGGAGTGGATTTTTGCTTTGGGAATTTTACTTTTCCTCTAGATACATCCTACCTAACGTCTGCCGGAGGTATAAAGTTTATTCCTTGGATGAAAAACACACATATAAACCAAACAAAAAAAAAAAAAAGCGGAATGTTTGCGTTGAGTGTAGTATCCGGCTTAAAAAAATTTTTTTTGCGACGTATGTTCCGCATTGGGGATCAGTAAGATGTTAGCTCAGGAAAAATGTCAAGTTTTTTTAAAACGTAAATAGAAGGAAAGTTTTGAAACGAAATGAAGAGGGAGTACGGGTTGTGTAATTTAATTTCATCTTTAGGAGCGATTTGGGTAATTAGGTGTAGCCTAAGAGCCTGCCAAATCGCTTTTCATTTTCTGGATGGATATTTGCCATCTTTGTTTCTTAAGGTAAGAAGGTAGGGAGCCTAATAGGGAGTAAACACTTTGATGAGCCGTCTGCTCCATACGGGGTTGCCAATAGCAGAGATCAAGCTTGATTTCTACCAAAATTTTCTGGACTTTAGGGTCTTCGGAGGCGAACAAATAAGAAGGGTATTACCCCCCATACTAGCCAAAAATAGCCAAATTTTTTCATATGTTCCTGCTATAAGCACATGATATCAGAATTTCAATAGTCGCACAACTTTTTTCAGAATTTTGATAGTCGAACAACTTTTTTCAGAATTTTGATAGTCGAACAACTTTTTTTAGAATTTTGATAATCGAACAACTTTTTTCAGAATTCTAACAGTCGAACAACTTTTTTCAGAATTCTAACAGTCGAACAACTTTTTTCAGAATTTCAATAGTCGAACAACTTTTTTCAGAATTTTAATAGTGGACCAAGTTTTTTAAGAATTCTAACAGTCGAACAACTTTTTTCAGAATTCTAACAGTCGAACAACTTTTTTCAGAATTCCAACAGTTGAACAACTTTTTTCGGAATTTTAATAGTGGACCAAGTTTTTTCAGAATTTTGATAGTGGACCAAATTTTTTCACAATTTTGATAGTCGAACAACTTTTTTCACAATTTCAATAGTGGACCAAGTTTTTTCAGAATTTTGATAGTGGACCAAATTTTTTCACAATTTTGATAGTCGAACAACTTTTTTCACAATTTCAATAGTCGAACAACTTTTTTCACAATTTTAATAGTGGACCAAGTTTTTTAAGAATTCTAACAGTCGAACAACTTTTTTCACAATTTTGATAGTGGACCAAGTTTTTTCAGAATTTTAACAGTCGAACAAGTATTTTCACAAGTTTAACAGTCAAACAAGTTTTTTCAGAATTTTGATAATCGAAAAACTTTTTTCAGAATTTCGATTGTCGAACAACTTTTTTCAGAATTTTAATACTCAAACAATTTTTTTCAGAATTCTGTCTTGTCGACCAAATCTTTTGATAATTTTTTTCTGTCAAATCGATTTTTTGAAGAGAAAATCCCTATTCCAAAAATATGATCAAAAAGCTCAAAGCTTTGAACAATTTCCTTCCAAAGAAAAATTTCAGCACAAAACTCTCACTGTTTGCGCAAATAGAGACTTTTACAAATTTTCTGTAAAAAATAGTAACTTTTATGGATTTCGTTTTAGAAAAAGGACATTTAAGGGGGAAAAGGACCAAGTTCAATCTCTTCAATTGTAATTCCGGAAGCTGCCATGAACTATTAATCCACTATGATCTCGAAATGGGATTCGCCATGTTTTTTTCGCAAGCCAAGTACAGTAATACCCCTCTATGCGGACACCCCTCTTTAGCGGACTCTCTCCGTAAAGGACAAAAACGTCCCGGTACGGATTTTTCTCCATATAACCCCATGTATTTTTTCCCCGCAATAGCGGACTCCCTCAATACCGAACGCGGACAAAAAAATAAAATTTCTTTCCTATGTTGTCCATGTAAAAATACTCCTTAATAAAGGACAAGAAAGTTAAACAAGCAAGCAAAATTGTATGTTTTGTTTTGAATTCCGCGTTTTCAGCAGGTTTTTTCCTGCCGGTAGCAAGATCATGTAATCTCTAATCGGAATTTAAAGCAGACAAAAATCGAAAGTTTTTTCTTTAACTAATTAAATGTGATATACATAAGTGCTTTTTTCCTTATTTTTTTTTAAAAAAAATCGTGGTTCGCAATAGCGGACACCTCTCAATAGCGGACAAAAAGCCTGGTCCCGAAGTGTCCGTTATTGAGGGGTATTACTGTATTAGCTATTTTTCAAACAACAACAAGACGAGACTTCCGACCAGAACCAATTTAAGTTTTGCTCTATTTTTTATCACATTACCGAATCACTCTCACACTTCTTTAAGCTAACGAATTTTTCCCTCAAAAAGTGAACACATTACAAAACCATCTTGCTTACTGATTTTCTCCAATAAAATTACCATTGTCGCGTGAAACCGAAAAAAAAACTATTAAAAATTCACACTTCAAAACTTTTTACCTTTAAAGGTTTTCTCATGAATGAAAATTCGAGTCACGAAACGATCTTACGAGCTTTTTTTGATTATACTCAATATTCTTCGCACAATAAAAATCGAAAAAGAAACTAGGGAAAAAAAAATCCCGATGTAATACACAAGACATACATGCTTCTGAGGAAGACTCAACAAGGGGTTTACAGAAAAATAAACAAAAAGGGAAGCCAATAAACTCGGCGACATTCCGTTGAAATTGATACCGACACCCTCCCCCGTAAAACATGTCAATTTCGAGCAATTAGACGTCAAAAGTCTCGCGTTACTCCTCAAAGATAAGTCTCATCTTTTTTAGTATCTAGAGAAAATTCTTTTTAAAATTAAACCGTCGTCGTAACCAAGGATCGAGGTTACAGAACCTGACTGGGCCATATATGGTAGAAGTGATTATAGAAAATCATTACAATTGATAACGTTAAAAAAGAAAGTATGGTTTAATAATGCAGACGTATGGAATGCGTTTGACTTCTTGAGTTTGACTCGGCTAAGGCGACGAAATTGAAAAAAGTCCTTGTTAAAGGTGGATGTTGACTGCTTTCTATCTCTCAGCCCAATGCGCGAGCGGGGTCCTCCTGGTGAATTATTACCTTTGAAAATATTTAGGTCACTTCCATCACGATGTTTTTTTTTCTGCAAATAAATCTCGAGGAACTCGGACAAGAGTCTCTTTATTTTTTTTTCGAGTGCTTGGAAATTGGACTTGAGAGTTTCATACAAAAACACTAATTTGGTAAAATTGTTTTTTTAAGAAATTCATTCAGAAGATTTTTTCATGGCTCATTGAGTAGGATGTGGTTTGGCAGTGAGGGGAAAAAGCTTGATGCCGACTTGATCGAGTGGTATTAAAGCATAGTTCGAGGTAATGAATAAAATTACAGCTAGCTCAGCCTCACAGGAGCCACTAACCACTAAACCACTGGCCACTTAGCTTTTGGCCATTGGCCACTGAGCCTTTGGCCACTGCTCACTGGCTGCTGAGCCACTAACAACTGGATTCTGAGTCTTTGGCCACTGACCAATCCTACTGAACGTCGGCCACTGGCCACTCCAACGGAGTCTTTGGCCACTGGCCACATTGCAACTGAGTTTTTGGTTACTGAGTCTATGGCCACTGGCCACACTGCAACTGAGTCTTTGGTCACTGGCCACACTGCAACTGAGTCTTTGGCCACTGGCCGCACTGCAACTGAGTCTTTGGCCACTGGCTACAGGTCACTCTAACATACTCACGTCCGTTTCTCTTTCAAATATTCAACAAGAACAGATCAAGATCAACAAATTTTTCCACGATTAAACTGGCTGTTTATTACTAGCTAGGCCAGACCAGGCTCAAGACTTAGCCCATAGAAAAACTAAACCTCTGGCTTTTAATCCAAAACCCCCAAGTTGAAATCTTAACAGAGTCCAACTAAAATATTGACAAAATATGTGTACATCATCTGACATTAGTTAATAGCCGTGCGTCAACTGATTAATGTTAAAATGTTTTTTCAAACTTTCCACAAAAGTCGTAATCCCATTTAAAAATTTCAACGTACAAAATCTTGTTTTTTTTTGCTTCATGCTTCATTCTTTTTTTTGTTTAATGTTTAATTAGATGATGTTAATGCTTATTGTAGCAGAAAAATGATCTTTACATTAGTTTGTGGTCGAAAGAATGCTTGTAAATTTTAATGGCTTTATGACCTTGTCCTTAAGATAAATTGGATTCATCAAATGCTATTTCTTATATGCTTTATATTAAATGCTTTTCCGGTGATGAAAGACCATTAAGGTGCACCGAGATAATTTAAAATTCATTAATAGGATTGCGGCTATTAGTGGTATGCTTTTGCTTTTATTTAAATCGAAGCCTTGAACCTGGTTCTCAGCCACTAAGGTTCAAAGTCAGTCTAAAAACGGTTGGAGCTTCATTTAAAGACGATAAAATATGAAAACACTCCACGACATTTTTAGAGTTGGCAGCTAGATGGCATTAGTGTTGCAAGGCGATAGTGACAATGTTAGTTCCGCGAATGGCTGCTAGATGGCGTTTATGTCGTTCGTATTTTCGGAAATGGCCGCTGCACAAAATTCTTATCAAACTTTTCCTCAATTATTTGGGGCAACTCCAGCGACATTAGCGCTGACTATAGTGATCGTATTAGGAACTAACAGCGACACCAACGCCATCATCTGCAACTTTTGGTGGCTAAAATTTTTTGGGGCTAAAAATTTACAGCGCATTACTTTCATTTTTTTTAAAGATTTTCATCTATTTCCGTGGCATTGGTAAGAGACGGCTTGGCCATGTTTTTTTCCAAACTAAACCCTATTTAACTTACTCAACTGTTCCCTGCAACAGCCGTTCTATATGAATATCATAACACTCACCTGAAAATAAAAAGAAAAAACATAAATTAGAAAAACCAAAAAAAAAAAAAAACTTTAATCTTTTAAACTCTCTTTTGCGCACATAACATTAACCTGTCAAACATTCCAGATAAATGTTGGCCTTTATTCATTTTCAAATTTCAGATCATTTTTCACAATTACCGTTGAACAACTCTCTTTCATACTAATTTTTCCCAATAACTTCATGTGTGGTCTGCAAATACATTCTAATCGTATAAAATTGTCGGATCATTCGCTCTGTTAAATGTACAATATAATTCTTCCCTCGTTTCGATTATCAATTTCAATCGAAGATTGGCCGCTACGCGGCGCTGGTAGATTGGATGAGCCACAGCCGCAAAGACTCTGGCCAAACCAGCTTTTAGAAAGCGGTATGTTCGCCACTGATAACTGAATTAAGCGTTTGGGCAGAATTTTGGTGGCAGTGGCCAAAACAACCAGCGCCGCGTAGCGGCCAATCTTCCTTATTACTTGTCCCGGCACAATAAACCTCGAAGCCTAATCATCGCGGTGGCTTTCCAACACCTTCCGCATTGCAGCACAGGAGCCGTAAGCATCCTGCTTTCTGGAATTAAACTTGGTTTGGGCTATTCTTGAAATTATTTTCCCGGGTCACTACATCTCCCTTCATCTCTTTACCCTCCTACCCAAAACACTATCAATTTCACCTTAAACCGGCGACAAAATCATTAATCCCATCCAGTAGTCTCAAGTGTCATTTAAAAACATAAAAACTAAATCATTAAAAAAAGGGGGGGAGATTACAACGATTCTTGATATTTTTATAGCTACCCATCATCTGATACATCTCATTTAAACTAGGACCCTAATTGCACGCGTTGCACACAATCAAACAAGTCAAGATTAAGAGTTATAAAAGTCAAAGCCATTCAAAACAGGTTCAAGACTTCCTCGTATAAAACTCGCGCAAAACAACAAAGCTTCAGAAACGAAAGGAAAAGAAGAAATTAGAGAGTCAATATACATCAATAGACATGAAGCCTCGTGACCGGTTCGCGACCTAGTCCGATTATCAACGATTGTCTTTTAAAATAATAATCAACGATTGTTTTATGATTTATTAAAAAGAGATTTCTTAGTTAAGAAGTTTATTGACAAAACGATCATCAAGGTTTATTTAAAGAGGAGCTCACCCCGGAACTTTATCATTTTTCAAAACTCGCCTAACCGGGCATGTTGTACGAGAAATCTGAACATTGTTCAGCGTATGACGGCTTATGGACGATAACCTCTATAATTACTCAACTTCGACCCCCTGCGAGGTCTAAAATTGTTACAGTCTTTCAAATACCGTATGGGCCTTTTTATGCTCGCTTACAAGACCGTAACATTTATGATAAATTATAAGGTTTTAATCACGTTTTTAATTGTTGTAAGTTTGGATTTTTATGTGGGTTATGGATGAAAATTAGGCGAATGTATCAATCTCGGGGCTATTCTTCAATTTCTATTGTTTTGGGTGAGGGCTAAGGCTTCCAAATTCAAAAACACGAATAATGCAAAAACTATTATTTTTAAATTTACTTTTTTTCCAAACGCTATTAACATAAAAACATATGTATCCAAGCAAACATTGAATAAAATTTTCAAAAAAAACGAAGAAAAAAATTAGAACTAAAGTGTAAGCACCTCGTTAGCTTCCTACACCCTGTAGATCATTTATTAAAATTTATGTCGACATTCACGATCTCTTTAGTTTTTCTAATTATCAGTGATTGTGCTTTGCTGGCAGCAACAACAACGGGGAAAAAAAATTTTTTAATCTTATAATTCACCCTTGCTTGATTTCAACAAAAAAAACGACACATGTTGAGGGAAAAAAAGAAGCAAAAAATATATCCATTAAATTTCAAGACAGAAAAAAAAAAATAAAATAAAAACTAAAGTGCGTAACTTTTTTTTTTTTTCCTTCTTACTCCCAAACAGAAAGCTTCTGTAAATTCGTCGAAAGGTGCAAAAGCGATCTCGGCTAATGGAAGCAAATGGGGTTGACTGTCATTATGTGCTCAAGGTTGAAGCTGCTGAGAACTATCTGTTAGGCCACACCCCATCTCACTCTCTCTCTCTCGGTTTACACAATGATAACAGTTCATATTTTGCATTTAGCTTCATGCATTTGAGAAAAATAAAATGTTAGGCCACTGACTGGTTTTTATGACAGCAGTGATCAAACTGCATTCCTTCCTAAATTTGGGAAGGGAAAAAATGAAGATATTTTAGGGGCTTAATAAAACAAACAAAATTTATGGGCCAAATTTTGAAATTTTTTTGATTTTTTGTTGTCGAGCAAATTTTATGATTTGTTCTTGTCGAGCAATTTTGTGATTTGTTCTTGTCGAGCAAATTTTTTGATTTGTTCTTGTCGAGCAAATTTTGTGATTTGTTCTTGTCGAGCAAATTTTGTGATTTGTTCTTGTCGAGCAAATTTTGTGATTTGTTCTTGTCGAGCAAATTTTGTGATTTGTTCTTGTCGAGCAAATTTTGTGATTTGTTCTTGTCGAGCAAATTTTGTGATTTGTTCTTGTCGAAACAACCAATCAATGAATACTTAAGTTTTTTTGTCAAACAAAGCTTTTGATAAATTTTTTTACATCAAAAAATTTCAATTTTTTTTCTAGTTAAACCTTTTTTTTCAATAAAATATTTGAAAAAACATTATCAGCAAAAAAAATTTTTAAAAAAAACTTTCAAAAGAAAATTGACAACTGAATTTCATAACAGGGTCAAAATAATTTTTATTTATAGAAGCCCAACCCTGGCACAACGACCCTGAACAACAAAAAAAAAAAACCGTTCGACTTAACATTTCAATAAGTTCATTAACCGTCTTGAATCGTTACGAACTAAATGACTCCGTTCCACCCTTGTTTTAAATACTTAAAAAGTATCTTGTGACTGACAATACTAATGAGTTTACATCTCAAATGAGAGAGAGAGAGAGTATAAAGGGGGGAATGGCCCCCCTTGAAGTGTTATCGTTTACAATGGCGCGTCTATAAAGCTTGACGGTATAAATTTATCAGTTTGTTTTAAATAAGGGGCGAAGGAAAGAAAAATGAAAAAAAAAAAAATCTTTAGATAAGCCTATAAATTTCCCCCCCTTAAAATTTTCTTCAGTTCGAAATTTTTTTTGTCTTCTCGTAATCGAAAACTTTTTTTTTTTATTTCTCTACCATTTTCCTTTATCGGGGAATTCTATTGAAGACTGAAGCACGCCCGGCGATTGATTTCCATTATCAAAGAGAATTCAGTGATAAGGTTTCATCTTTTTTTTCTTTTTCTTTGTCCTTATACGGTTTAACAGCACTTAGACGTTCGTAGTTCTTTACGACAAAGAAATAAAACATAAGTTGGATGCGTAAGACGAAATGAAATTCATGTTCAAGGCATGAAAGAATTTAAAATAAAAAGATTTTTCGTTTTTATTGTTAAAATCATTAAAATAAAAACATCAAGATGGGCTTTTAAAGACAGATGTTGCAGATTTAAGAGAGGTTGAAAAATTTTTGCAACAAGTTGTTAGGTGGATTTAAGAGCGGAAGACAATAAAGAATTTAACTTTTGTAGAAGTTAATTTTTTTGTATATTGTGTTGAAAATAATAAAAACGGGGATTGTTAAAATTTTTGGAGTTTAATTAAGTTTTGCGAGGGAAATTTCGGGTGTCGTGATAAACAATGAATTTTCTTAGTTATTATGAATCAACCCAGCCTTAGCCTAAATTTAGTTTGTAACTTAAAATCTTACCATCGCTAAAAAAAAATTAAACGAAAGTCTATATTCGAATCCGTATATCGATTGAAAGATGCTGATTGTATCAATACGACCTCATTTCTTATGAGCACGCTCTACAAATCGAATCATTAAGAAGAGGTTTTCGGTATATAGGCAATTAGTAATCCTTTCAGAATAAATTAGTATATGAAAAATATTTAGAACGTGGAATTTCAACTTGATTTGTGGATGTGGAAAGATCAGAGCAAAAAAGATATACAAGGTTAAAAATTTCAAAGTCAGGAAATTCATTAACAATAAGCGCGAATTATTTATTTGCAAAAAAAAAAAGCGTCGCTCGTAAATAAGAAAACGGCAATGAACTGATCAAGCTGGCGCCCGCCGTTATAATCCCCCCCGTCAAATATCATTCCATTCCCAGATGATGTAGAACGAGGCTTGCAAATGGCTCCGACTTCCTTAAATGGACATAATCCTTGGGCCTATTTATTTTAATAAACACGAATTAATTGTAAGATCACTTTCTTTTACACAGTGTCGTTGTTGCGTAATCATTGCGAATCAACAAAAGATACTGAGTTGAGTATCTTGACTACTCTTGCATTTAAAAATGAATGATGAATTCGGTATATCACCATTATGTAACACTATCTTTTGTTCCAGTTTTTTTCAAAAATTGTAAATTTTGCTTTGTGATTGGTCATCATGTCCAGCTATAGAGAATTGTTTTTTTTTTTCAACATACTTGGAGTGCTAAAGTATTCCAACCTATTTTGGTTTTGGCTAAACAAAGTCTTCAACATTTTTTATAGTCAAAAAATTTTGTGATTTTTTCTTGTCAAGCAAATTTTGTGATTTGTTCTTGTCGACTAAATTTTTTATTTTGTTCTTGTCGAGCATTTTGTGATTTGTTCTTGTCGAGCAAATTTTGTGATTTGCTCTTGTCTAGCAAATTTTGTGATTTGTTCTTGTCGAGCAAATTTTGTGATTTGTTCTTGTCGAGCAAATTTTGTGATTTGTTCTTGTCGAGCAAATTTTGTGATTTGTTCTTGTCGAGCAAATTTTGTGATTTGTTCTTGTCGAGCAAATTTTGTGATTTGTTCTTGTCGAGCAAATTTTGTGATTTGTTCTTGTCGAGCAAATTTTGTGATTTGTTCTTGTCGAGCAAATTTTGTGATTTGTTCTTGTCGAGCAAATTTTGTGATTTGTTCTTGTCGAGCAAATTTTTTGATTTGTTCCTGTCGAGCCAATTTTTTGATTTGTTCTTGTCGAGCAAATTTTTTGGTTTGTTCTTATCGAGCAAATTTTTGGATTTGTTCTTGTTGAGCAAATTTTTTGATTTGTTCTTGTCGAGCAAATTTTCCCATGAATGGGAATTTATGACAATAGTGACGTTTACTGAATTCTAGTAAAAAAAAATTACTTTTATGGGAAATAAGGGCCAAGTTGTAACTCCATAAAGTTTTGAATCCTTTAAAATAAAATTTGGAAAATCAATTAATTAAAACTTAAAACATTTTGGAATAATAAGATTCCAACATCAGCTTTTTTCGCTGCGTACAAAAACTCTTGTCAATTTTACGCGGGGATGAGTTAAAAAATTGGAAACGTCCGAAACTTTTTATTTCCGGCTTTGCACAAAACCTACAAGCCGATCATTTCCTTCTCTTTCTTTTCCGGGAAAAGGGTCCATCTAAAGGTTTCATCATGGCTCGATTCCAATTTTTACTCGCGAAAACTTAGTTCCACTCGGTAGATTTACAGATTCGAAAAGAAAATCCTTTTTTTTTCCTCTCGTCTGTTATTGGTTATCCCATAAGGGAAGGTTGTTTCGATGCGAGAGAATAAAAAAAAAAAGGGCAAGAATCGAAATAGCTGAAAGGATCGTTCAATTAAATTTATCTCTTCCTCCCCCGAAAATAAAAAACAACAAATCGGAGCTCAATTTTTCAACGAAATTGGTTTTATCTCTTCTCCTGTCATTGCGGTATTATTGTGGCATAGGAAGGATAAAAAAACGGCGAGTGTTGAATCATTAAAAGGGTCATTTTATCGGATTTTTAGATCAGGAATGACAACTAGATCCTAATTTTTAATCAGGGGTGGATTTTGCCAATGGGAAGTTCAAACCGTTTCAATGGGTTGATCGAATTTTTGGTTGGAAAATAAGTACTTTGATTAATTGCAATTGTAGCTCGATATCTTAAGCCCAATTAAGCCATTTGTATGCCGTTCTAGGCTCCAAAATCAGTCTTATTAACCCAAAAAATTTCCTCAAATTAGCTCTCAGCCAATGGTTAACAGGCGGCCAATGTAAAATTGCATAAAATAAAATTCTCAAATTTTTACATCCTGGTGGAAGTGTCACAAAGTGGCGCTGCAAAAGTTGGGGAGAGCTAAAGGCTGAAAAATGACAAATGGAAAGCTTAGTCCTCGTACTGATGCATCGTCAAAAGCGATGTACGCAGTCGCAAGTTGCGCTGATAGCATTGCAGTGGGGGTACATCTTGTGCTATACTTTCTCGCCTTTAAAATTTTAAAAAATACCGCGAAAAATTTTGAACAAAGTGTTTTACAAAATGGTTAAATCGACGTTTTCTTCAGATTAACAACCAAAAGCTATTATTCTTTCCGATTCCTTCTTCTAAACAAACACAGTGACCTAAAATTTTTTACATCTTGGTGGAAGTGTAACAAAGTGGCGCTGCAAAAGTTGGGAAGAGCTAAAGGCTGAAAAATGACAAATGGAAAGCTTAGTCCTCGTACTGATGCATCGTCAAAAGCGATGCACACTGTCGCAAGTTGTGCTGTCAGCATTGCACTGGGGGTACATCTTTTGCCATTAAAAGTTTTGAAAAAACCGTCAAAAATCTTTCACAAACTTTTCGAAAAAATGATAAAATCGACGTTTTCTTCACTTTAACACCTAAAAGCTATTTATTCTTCCCGATTCGTTTCTCCAAACAAACACAGTGATTGATTACGTCATCTTAATATCAACCTAAGATTAGACAGGTGACCAACCTACGACTTCTAAACACCATATAAATCGTCGATAATTTGTTTTTAATTTCAACGAACCAATCAAAACCGTCTCACATTCTAGACACCTAAAACAACATTATTTATATTAATGAGAGTCGTTATTAAATGTAATATGCTAAAGAACCGGGTATACATATTTCTCTCATTTTGTAACGTACCAAGTCTTACAACATTAAAATCGATGCCTTTTAGAATAATTAATGGCTACATTTAATAAGACGACAAAATTTTAACGTAAAATATAAAAAAAAATTCTTAAAAAGTAATAAACATGTTTTGAAATAAATCACAGGGACTGATTAATAATTTTAACGAAAAATTTAAAATTCCTTATGAAAAATTTTTGACGACGAGAAGGAAATTAAAAACGAAATGAGGGGAAAGGATTCCTTATAAAAAAAAATTTTCACGCTTCATTTTTATTTGCAGTAAAAAGCGCATGCCCTCCTCTCATTTTTTTTTTTTATATAAATATAATTACCCATAATCCCGAATAACTTCCGTAACAAAATTAAGACATCTGGCTAATCTCTCTGAGATTAAAAAATAATAATAATGATGATGGCGTTATTTCGAAATGAGTGGTCGGGCAAAACCTTTAAACATAGCATACGATTCGTAATAACAGTATATTACGCTTGAGAAAAAAAATAACGGGTAGTCAAAATGCCTTTAGCCACCACACCTAAGTGAATTATTTAAGTTTGTCAACGCTATTAACAATTAATGTATCGCGTAAAGGCTTCTTAATGTAAATAGTTGTCAGCCAAAATTGGAGTTGATTGTTTTATAGCTTTTTCTTCGAGTACCGTTTCGATTTATTACGGGTATGTTGCCAGGTGTATAATTAAAAACCTGAAGGGGTGACATTTTTGTTTGGGAGGATGTGACGAAAATGTAGCGTGGGAATTTTTTTAAAGAAAAAGATTACAGCCCTGTACAAAAGGCAATTTTGGCCCAGGGGCCCTGGTCGCGATAAAACGCTTCTGCTGCCACGATTTTGTGGCTTACATGAGTCAAGAAAGAAACGAGCAGTGATCGGACTGGATTCCTTTTGAAATTTTTGGGGATTTAAGAACTTCTGACACGAGGGGAAGAAACTTGTTAAGACCAAAATTTGTTTGCAAAATTTTATTTTTCAAATTTTTTGGTTTTGAGCAAAGTTTTCAGAATTTTTATAGTCGAACAACTTTTATGAAAATTTTTCTAGTCGAACAAATCTTTTGATAAATTTTCCTAGGCGAAAAAATCTTTTGATAAATTTTCCTAGTCAAACAAATCTTTAAATAAATTTTTCTAGTCGAACAATCTTTTGGTAAATTTTTCTAGTCGAACAATCTTTTGGTAAATTTTTCTAGTCGAACAATCTTTTGGTAAATTTTTCTAGTCGAACAATCTTTTGGTAAATTTTTCTAGTCGAACAATCTTTTGGTAAATTTTTCTAGTCGAACAATCTTTTGGTAAATTTTTCTAGTTGAACAGTCTTTTGGTAAATTTTTCTAGTCGAACAATCTTTTGGTAAATTTTTTTAGTCGAACAATCTTTTGGTAAATTTTTCCAGTCAAACAATCTTTTGGTAAATTTTTCTATTCGAATAATCTTTTGGTTTTTTCTAGTCGAACAATCTTTTGGTAAATTTTTCTAGTCAAACAAATCTTTTAATAAATTTTTCTAGTCGAACTAATCTTTTAACAAACTTTTCTTATTAACAATCTTTCAACAACACTTTTTCTTGTTAAATCAATTTTTTCAATAAAAAATATTCCAAAAAAATCTGAAAAATGAGCAAAAAATATTCAAAATTTTTTAAGAAAATATTTTACATAAAATTTTTACGGTTTATGAAAATGGGAACTCTTACGAACTTTTTGTAAAAATAATAACCTTTCAGTAATTAGTTTAAGAAAAAGGGCTTTTCTTCCAGAAAATAGGGGCCAAGTTGGATTTCTAGCCGAGATATCATACTATCTTGCTCCTGTTGTCAAATCTCCCAAATTTTTAAATCAATTTCCACAAATCTCTATTTTCCTTTTTTTTTTTTTTTTTTTAAATAATTGCAAAATTTACAATACATTTCACCCCTTAGCAAAGCGAACCCCATGAAATTCTTTTTTAAATCTTTTTTCCTCTGGAATTTATAATGTAGATAACGCTCCTGCTGGCCGGTGGATTATTCAACTTTACAAAATTTATAGCTTCGATTATTTTTCAATAACAGACCGACCGACCGGCCTGCCTGATATATTAAAAGTTATTACGTTGAAGAAAATTATAGCATTAATATATTCACCCCATGGAAAGGTCGGAAAAAGGGGGATGATCGAAAATATTTTTCTTTTTGTATTTCCAAATACATTTTGAAAATAACTTCACTCCATATTTTAAAAAACTGAAACCTAATTCTGATTCCTAATTTCTGCGGTCTCGGCCATAGGTTTTTAGGCAAAGCTACCACATTTTTTTAAAGGCTGAAATTCGACTGATCCAAGGCCTTATTTCAACTGCTCTAATCATTAATCGAGAAACCAACGAAAATTCTCAAACGCTGAGAACTGACGAAATAAAAATTTCCCATTCACTCCCTGGAATCTAGCCAGTTTCCCTAAAAGTACATAATAGAAAATCCTAAAATAAAATTATATTGTTATGTAACCGAAAAATATTTTTTTTATAGCCTAGAGAGATTTTATTGCATTCAATCTTAATAATTGAGATAAGGGGATATCAATTCATCTGATGAATAAGCCACATTTTGGGCAACAATGCATACGATGTTCTTCGACTAACCTAAACATGTTTCGACCTTCGTAAAATGCCCTTTATCCGTAATTTTAAAATAACGTAATAAAAATGACTCAGAAAACTCCTCGGGAAGACTTTTTGCCTCAAAAAAAAAAAAGATGTTATCGATCATGATGAATTTAATTCCATTATTGTGGTGTAATCTAAAAAAGTGTAACCCCACCCTTTGTTTTTAGCCTTGGTTTAATCTCTTTGAATTATTATAAAAAGGCATGATACATCCGGTTTACCTTCGCATTATTCTTCTTTTTTTTTTTTTCACTTTCCGTTGTGCGAATCTCCGATTTCCCCGAAATCCCCCCTTGGCTTTATCCTGATTCCCTCTGATGTTAAATTGCCACGGGAGATATTTTTAAAAAAAATGAAAATTGTTAGGCGCGGCTGATGGAATAATTTTCCCAAGCCTGATTCGGGGAAATGTTTCCAGCAAAAGGAGATGAGAAAATCGTAAATTGAGAACGGTTTTCCAATTAAAATCTATTATTGACATAATATCTAAAAATAATCAAGTTTCTGGATCCTTTTCAATAAAAGATAACAGAATTATAATCCCATATATTTTAATTAATTCCTTCATTCAGATTGGACGGTTTAAATTTTAGAGCTAGGGATGAATAGGAAAAACAGACCCTTCGAGTTTCGAGAGGAGCTTTATCAAAAAGCCTCAGTCAAAGGAAATTATGGTTGTGTGACCCAAACGAAACACTTTATTTTACTTGCTGAGAGCGTTTTAGTTCATAAAAAGGACACTGGGAGCGCTGGCGTCGTTTCAGTTTGTAAAAAAATCGTTAGAGAGCGCTGGAGTCAAGTTAGTTCATGAATAGACCGTAGGAGAGCGTTTTCGTTCACAAAATGATAACTGATAGCGCTGGAATCGTTCTAGTCTGTAAAGTACTCGCTAGAGAGCGCTGGAGCAAAGTTAGTTTAAGGATTAACCGTTGTAGAGCGTTTTCGTTCATAAAAAAGACACCAGGAGCTCTGGCGTCGTTTAACTTTGTAAAGATATCGTTGGAGAGCGCTGAAGTCAAGTTAGTTCATAAAACGACCGTAGGAAAGGGTTTTCATTCATAAAATGATCACTAAAAGCGCTGTTGTCGTTTTAGTTTGTTAAATACTCGCTAGAGAGCGCTAGAGTCAAAGTAGTTTAAAGTACGACCGTAGGAGAATGTTTTAATTTGTACAGCAATCGCTAGAGAGCATTTTTGTTCATAAAACTATCACTGGGAGCGCTGGTGCCGTTTTAGTTTATTAAAAGACCGTTAGAGAGCGTTTTAGTTCGTAAAACGGCCACCGTTGCGCTTGCGTCATTTTGAATTAGAAAAATAATACTTGAAAAAGAATTAACGTAATATTTTTGATTTTGTGGGACGGCCTTTGGGAGCGCTAGTGTCTTTTCAACGATAAAATCATTGATACGAGCTCTTGACCATTTTTCGGCACCCAAATTCCCAAAAATTTGAGGTTAGAAAATAAATGAGCCGATTTTGAAAATATTCGACGACACGTGAAAAGTCGTTTTATTACGATTTTAAAGAGAAGAGTTTCGCGATAAACTTATGACGAACTTTTAATGGAATAATTAATATTGTAACGCTTTTATGGGTTTAATAACGAATTACGGGGGAAAGAGACTGAGAAGGTTGAGATCATTTGGGGTGAAAAGGAAGATGCTCCCCGTCTTACGAGAAGTGATCTTTCTTCTTTCTTGAATTTTCTCAGGATGAGTTTTATAAGAATTCGATTAGGAAGGAGAGAATTTTTTGAAGAAAATTCGATGGGTTCGAGTGGTAAGAAATTTTAACCCTAATTTTCATGACTTGTTCGAAATCCTGCATGAAATTTATATTTTTGGGCGTTAATCGTTTTTACAGATTTTTAGTTTGTGCGGCAAAAAAATTTCCTTCTTAATTAAACAATCCCATTCAAACCCAAAAGAACAAACAAACAAATAACCCGTTAAAATTTTCACATTCAGCGAGCTAAACCTCCCCAAAATTTCCATTCATTCTGCATACATATTTACAAACTCGCAAAACGTTTTGCTTAAATGTCACCACACGCTTTTTGTCCACCGATAGTGTACACATCAAATGAATGAGGAAAAAAAAGAAAACAAAAAAAAAATATGAAAACAAAAGGGAAACCCCAGAATTTTCATCTCGTATCTCGCAAGCGGTTACATATACGAGAGGGAGAATTCGTATAAAAAAAAACAAGAAAGAAAGAGCCGGAGAGACATCCTTGTTTATGTGAAAAGACCAGGGATGAAAGTAAAGAGATAAAAATATGACGGAAAGGGGGGAGTGGGGGGTTGGAAGTTGGGGATCCGTTTTGATGGAGTACACTCGTTCCGGAAAGAACGGCTTGTATGGAAATATTTTATCTATATTTTCTTTTAAAACTTTAGCCACTAAAAAAAAAAAAAAAAAAGGGCAATTCATATCGTTTTCCGGATACTTAAAAAATTGTTAAAGGAAAAAAATTATTTTCCGGTAAGGTCAAAACCGGTCAAGGGAAAAAAAATTGCTCCCTTGTTTTTTTTTTTGGAAAAGTTTGAACAATGACGACGCCAGGGAATTTTTTTGCGGGTTTAGTGGCTTGCAGAATATTCAGTGCTTTCTTAAGTGATTCACACAGAGTTCTAAAGAGACTTACAGAAATTCCAGTGGCTTTTAAAATGACTCATAGATATTATCGTGGCTTGAAAAATGGCTTACAGAAAATCCAGTTGCTTCTAAAGTGGCTTACCGAAATTTTAAAATGACTCGCACAAATGCCAGTGACATTTATAGTGGCTTATTAAATGTCTAGTGGTTTCTATAGTGACTCATACAGATTTTATTGGCTTCTAATGTGGCTTACAAAATTCCAGTGGCTTTAAAAGTTACTCAAAGAAATCCTAGGTGCTGTTTAAGCGGCTTATTAAATGTCTAGTGGCTTCCACAGTGGCTCACACAGATTTTAGTGGCTTCTAATGTGGCTTACAAAATTCCAGTGGCTTTCAAAGTGACTCACAGAAATTTTAGTTGCTTTTTAAGCGACTTAATAAAATTAAGTGGCTTTTAAAGTGGCTTACAGAAATTACAGTGGCTTGCAAAGTGGCTTGCAGAAATTCCAGAGGCTTCTTAAGTGACCCAGAGAAATTTTCATGACTTAAAAATTGCTTAAAGACTGCCAGTGGATTTCAGAGATGCTCGCAGAGATCTCAACAGCTTTCAAAATGGCTCACATGATTTCTAGTGGCTGCTAGGAGTGTCTCATACAGATGCCAATGACTTCTTAAGTGGCTTACAGAGATACCGGTGGTTTGTAAAGAGATTCACAAAGAATCCAGCCGCTTCAGTGGCTTATAAGTCGCTTAATGGGTTTTTTAAAAAAAGTTCACAGACTTTATTGACTTATGAAGTAATTTACCGAGATTCCAGTGGCATCTAGAACGGCAACTGATGGACAAAAACCCTGATAACTTACAAAGCCCAAATCGGCTTCTATATTGATTCCCAGAGGTTTACAGTAAACTTACTTCAGTGAGCATGGCTCTTAGTGGCTTCCACTGTTACTTACAGATACCTAAAGGGTTTTTAAAGGAAATTTTAGTGCTTACAGAAGCTTACAGAAACCTCCGTGACTTTTACAGCGTCTTAAAAAGGCTTCCTCAGCGGCTCAAAAACCTCGATTTTAGTTCTGGCGCTTTTGTCTTGCTCCTGTGACTTTTTTGGGAGAATAGCTGGATAATAATTGACCTGCTTTAAAATTCCTATCTACGCTTAAAAGGTCAAAGCCCTTTTGCAGTCTTTCTCCTCCATTCTTAAAATTGTCTAAAATTTGGAAAATCTCCAGTTTTCACCAGCAAACTCAGTCAATCTTCTCAATAAATCCGTGTTCAAGATCTTTGGCTCCGAAAACCCTTTTAAACATTTTCTTCCGTTGTAGTTTTGTCGCCTGTTAACATCATGTCCTCGAGATATTTAACCCCCTTAGGTTCGTGTTTCAATTTTAAACGCTATCAACTGTGAACTTGTAATTTCCGGCTGTTCGATTTTGATTTCTCACGCAGTTTTCCAAAAAAAAAAAAAAGGAAGGGCGTGTTAGGTTTAAGGGACGAAACTCGGTTTTTAAACCTAAATTTTCTTTTTTTTTTTCTCACTAAACGGTTAAAATTCTTACGGGTCTGGCTTTGTGCAATAACTTCTTAAGTTCGTAAAAGTCAGCAATTTTTTTTTACACTTTTCCCTATATCTTTGAGGCGTAAAACTTGGGGAAAGAAGTTTTCTTCGGAGTTGAAAAATTACGCCTTTTGTGGGTAGAAAGGATAGAAAAATTATTTCCGTTTCCCGTTTTTTTCCCTCTCTCTCTCGTTTGGGTAATTGATTGTTTTATAAGGTAATGGATTTAACGAATTGCTACACCTTTATCTCAGAAGGGGCCATTGACTTTTTTGCGGCCGGTGAAAAATATTCGAGGAAGAATGAAGAGATCGAGATGAAATGGGTTTGTTAAGCTAATATTATGTGAGGAAAAAAAAAAGAGGAGGGAAAAATCCGCATTTTTTTTTTTTCACGTGATTCTTGCACGGAAAATGCGAATTAGTCGGGGAAAGTTTAAGTTACTAATTCCCAAAGGTAAAGTTTAACAGCTTAGCCGGCGCATACTGCGTTTAAAAAAAATGACGACCTACTAATATCCTCATTATCCGTAACGGTTGCAGAGTGCTTAAGGAGGATTTTTATAAAAGAGTATTTTAATAAGGGGAAAAAATCTGCACGGCAAGGGGCGCCTGCGCTTCTAGCTAAATATTTTAAAAGGTAAGTATTTAGCGAAAATTTTGGCTTAATTTAGGGCTTTGGGACTGTTAGTGACTTGTGCTACAACTAGAGAGTTTTCGGCTAAGATGACGAGCCTTTTGCGGCTTGGATGGGATCCATGAAGCCTTTTGTGGCTAATACAGGGACCCATGAAGCCTTCTATAACTAATATTAGGGACCAATGAAGCCTTTTGTGGCCAATACAGGGACCGAACAAGCCATTTGTGGCTATTGCTGGGACCCATGAAGTTTTTGGTGGCTAATACAGGGACCCATGGAGCCTTTTATGGCTAATAGAGGGACCCATAAAGCCTTTTATGGCTAATAAAGGGACTCATGGAGCCTTTTATGGCTAATACAGGGGCCTATGGAGCCTTTTGCGGCTAATATAGGGACCCATGAAGCCTTTTGTGGCAAATATAGGGACCCATGAAGCCTTCCATAACCAATATAGGGACCAATGAACCCTTTTGTGGCTAATATAGGGACCGAAGAAGCCTTTTGTGGCCAATACAGGAACCGAAGAAACCTTTTGTAGCTATTACCGGGGCCGAAGAAGCCTTTTGCGGCTAATACAGGGACCCATGAAGCCTTTTATAACTAATATAGGGACCGATGAAGCCTTTTGTGGCCAATACAGGGACCGAAGAAGCCTTCTGTGGCTATTACAGGGACCGAAGAAGCCTTTTGTGGCTATTACAGGGGCCGAAGAAGCCTTTTGAGGCTAATACAGGGACCCATGAAGCCTTTGGTAGCTAATACAGGAACCCATAGAGCCTTTTGTGGCTAATATAGGGACCGAAGAAGCCTTTTCTGGCCAACACAGGAACTGAAGAAGCCTTTTCTGGCTAATACAGGGGCCTATGGAGCCTTTTGTGGCTAATATAGGGACCCATGAAGCCTTTTATTGCTAATACAGGGACCCAAGGAGTCTTTTATAATGGCCTTAAGAAAGTAAATATTCTAAAAGACTTCAGATCTAAGTCTAGGCAAAAACTGAAGACTATTTTTAGCCTTTTAAGGCTTTGGCCTGAGATTCTGGAAACTGTCTATGAATAACTTTTAGGTCAGTTTCAGCTCACTCAGACCCTCAACCAGGCCAATAATGCCCTAAATTTTTTTAAATATAATCCTAGCATCCTTCTTCATGGGAAGGTTAATAACCTCGCCATATTTTCGCCGAATCGGAAGAAAAACGCATTAATGGCTACGGAATGACGATTCAGAATATTAAAAAAAAACAGAGGAACCACCGCCATATATGGCTGTAACGGGTCAGGGTATAATAAAACAAAAAAAAATGTATAAGAGTGAATTGACCTCTATGAAGTGCATCTCTCAATGCATTTTCAAGACTGTGATCGATGAGCGGTTTTTACAGCGGTTTAAACGATTCTCCCCGGAAATTTCCTATTAAAAATTATTGTCCTAACCATTTTAAGCCAATCAAATGGCTGCTGCTAAAAAATTCAAGGTGCTTATTTTTTTTTTTTGCTCGTGGGTTCAAAGGAGAAAGAAACGAGGAAAAAAAATTAGGTAGGATGAAAAAGAAAAAAGAAAAACTGTTTCAGCGGTTATGGTTTTAACATATCAAATGCAAATGAGAAAATTTCAACAAGGTGTATAATTTCAGAAATGAATTTCAGGCAGACAAGAACCCTTTCCCCGGATTTTGTAATTTAACAAGATATCCTGATTGGGATCTTTCAAAAATGAGAAGAGAGAAAAAGAGATACGGGAAAAAATTTTTGCGGTTTTTAGCGAATGTATGCATCGGGATCGGAAACCTTTTGGAGAAAATTTTTAAAGAATTCTGTGGATTTTTGTGGTTGAATGTAACGGGTTGCGATGTTCGGATGTGCTAAGGCTCCGCCCAAAAAAAAAATCATGCCTTGTAATCTAGCACCATAATCGATCACTAATCGCATACTGCATTTAGTCGGTTAATTAGATATAATGATTAAGTGTGATTAAGGGGAGGCCCTTCCTTCCGGTCGAATTGTGGGCATTAGAAGCAGCAGAGACTGTGGTGGGGCAGTTAGTGGGAATGTAAGTGCTTGTCTGAATTATTGTGATGGAGTTGCCAAGGCAAAAAAGTATGTTTGCATTTAAAAAATTTATTCTAGTCCAGAGTAATCATTGATAGGTCACAATTTACACTAAAAATGGAATTCTCATGAGGAACCTGATTTTTTTATGAATGGCAGAAATTATTTTTGGCCGATTTCCAGGGTCAGTTAATGATTTGAATGACATTAATATTAGTTCAATGCTCTCAATTAAACCGTAAACTATTTTAAGACTGACCTTTTTTTTTTTAAAACAAAATACAGAATCCTAATCGACAGCATCTTTAAAAAAATTATTTAAGCCTTTCTCCAAGAGAATTTTTACTTCCGCCCAAAGAAAAATTTCTGATCCTAAATCCGCTGCTGCAATGCATAAACCAAACAAAATACCTCCTTGCATCTCTTCATTCAAGCAGGATTTAAAAAACAAACAATAAACCAAACACGCATTGCCAAAAAACTCACAAAAAAAAATTAAAAAAAATAAATATCACAAAAAGATTTCCGACAGAAGCGATGAAAGTAACCAGTCACCGATCACCCAATCCAAACATTTTATTTTTAGCTATTTACTCCATGAATTTCGCTTTCTTTTACAACCTAAACGTGCAAACGGAGGATTCCTTTTATTTAAACCGTTATAAACTTTTACTAAAAAATTTTTAAGGACATTATCTCATTGAATAAGGAAGCGATATATTCACCAAATCGATAACCGTACGATTTTATCCTCGACCTTGGCCCTAACCGTCCTCCCGTGGCCTTGGCCCCATTGGGTGTTGCCGGTAATCCCTCGTCCTTGAAAAATCGAGACCCAAATAAACCTGGCTTGGTCAGTGACCTATCAATTTTTATTTTGATACTTTTTTTTTTGTCATTTAATTTCGCCGTTGCCAACTTTCCTGTCATTCAATTTGAATAATGAGGTTATTATCACGGTTTATTTTTTTTGATTAAAAAAAAAATAAAAGTGTTCGCTTCGTTTAACGCTTTTCCGCTTCCATACGATTGATAACGTATTACGCTTAATAACGCAATAAAAGTTTTCAACAATTTGTATCGGCGATATTTAAACCTGATAAGTATAATTTAATTTTCACAAATAAAAGGATTTTAATGTTTTTAATGTTCTGGTTGGGTGATGGGGAAATGTAATCAAAAGGTGTTGTCGATGAAATTAAATTGATGATGTGTTTCATAATGATAGGAATAAATGTTTGGATCGTTTTAGTAGGAGATCTAAATTCATGCTCGGGATCTGATTGTGGAGTATGTTTTTGGGGAAAAATTGAGTAAGAGATGCAAAGCATAAAGATAATGGCTTCTATTGTGAGTGCCCGGAAAAAATTTAAATGTACAAATTTAGGTATAAAAAATTTTGTTTAACCAAAAAATTTTCTTAGGAATCTTGTATGACTCACAAAGTTTCTCAAAAAGTTTATTTTGATTAACAAATTTTCTGAAAAAGTTTAATCGACTAAACAAATTTTCTCAAAACATTTGATTCACTAACTAATTATCTCAAAAATTTTGTTCGACAGACAAATTACCTCAAAAAGTTTGGTTGACTAACTAATTTTCTCAAAAATTTTGTTCGACTAACTAATTTTCTGAAAAATTTTGTTCGACTAACTAATTTTCTGAAAAATTTTGTTCGACTAACTAATTTTCTCAAAAATTTTGTTCGACTAACTAATTTTCTGAAAAATTTTGTTCGACTAACTAATTTTCTGAAAAATTTTGTTCGACTAACTAATTTTCTCAAAAATTTTGTTCGACTAACTAATTTTCTCAAAAATTTTGTTCGACTAACTAATTTTCTCAAATATTTTGTTCGACTAACTAATTTTCTCAAAAATTTTGTTCGACTAACTAATTATCTCAAGAATTTTGTTCGGCTAATAAAATCTCTCAAAAAAATTTTCTTGTAAAACAATTCTTTAGATAATTTCTCCCTGTTGATCAAAGCATTTGCATTTTGTCCAACAAATCTTTTGATAATTTTTTCTTGTCGGACAAATCTTTTAATACATTTTTCGAGTGGAACAAACCTTTTGATTATTTTTTCTTTTGATAAATTTTTCTTGTTGAATTAATTTAACAAAGAAAAATTATTCCGAATAAAATTTTAAAATTAAAATTTATTATATAATTTTAGAATTAAAATTTTAAAGAATATTTGAGATATTTTTCGACATCTAAAATATTTTGGAAAAATTCTTTGGTAAAAAATTATTCTTTATATTTTGGGTTATGAAAATAGAGACTTTAATGGAATTATCGTAAAAATAAAAACCCTTAAGGACGATCTTTGGCTGGTGAAATCCAGCGACCATTACTAAAAAAATTTTCATGACAAGGGAAGTAAAATATTTTTTACTCTACAAGGGTCAATACAAACACAAAATAAAAAAAATATCTGCCCTTCGCATTAAAAAAAAAAACTTTTTTACACCTTAACTCATTATAAACTGCCTTATTAAATATTCTTACATCCACTACTGTTTAAAAAAAATTATCTGTCGACCTGATCCTCACAAAACCCATCAATAATGCCGAACATGCCTTTCGTGACATGTCAATTATTACTTCTTCCTGATCGCATGTGGACTTAAACAAACACCTTGAACATTATCATCAAGGACGTTGCTGATGAATGCAAAATACAAAAAAGGAAAAAAAATCAAGCCTGCGGAATTATTCAATCAAAGCAAAGGAAACAAAAGACAAAAAAAAAACCATCCATAAATAAATTCATCATATCAATTTCGCTTTCAATACAAAATTTTAATTCATTATTATTTATTTTTGCCGAGATTGTCATTCCTGCATACCAGTGCTTCATTTACATTTTATTTACGGTTGCAGTCTATATACAATCCAATCTATACTTTTTTTTTTCAACTTCCGGTTTCTGGTTCTGTGACGAATTTATGTTTCGAATGATAACTACAGTCACGGTGAAGTGTTAGGATAACAATACCTATTAATAATTATACCTAAGATTCCAACGCCTTTTTATTTATAGTAAGGACGTACGCACGTAAACTTCGCCTAGAGGTAAATACTCGAATAGGTGAGGCTAAGATATCGAAAATTAAAAAAAAAAAAAAAAAGAGATGTTAAGAATGAGCAGGGTTAAATTCCTCGACGATGGAGAATTCATTTTTTTTTTAACCTGACCGATCCCAAAGAATACGTGAAACTAATTCCAGTATCACGGGCAACAATTTCAATCTTGGATGAGGATAGTATACAAAATTAGCAGGATATTTTTGATGTTATCGCGAGTATGTGAGAAAGTAAAGGGGATCGTTCGCGAATTCCCTAAGGCGATTTTTTTTTAACATTTTATATTGAGGGAATTTTTCAAAGAAAATCAGGAACGGACTGGCCAGTTTAACTATAAAAGCTTTAGCTTTTGAGGGTCGTCAGAAGAAATGCTTAAAAAATGGCTTAATTTGGCTAAAACCTAACATGAGGATTTAATTAAGGCAAAACCCACCAACTTTGTTTAAAAAAAACCAAGATTAAATTTTAATCCAGTAAATCGATTAAAAGAAGTTTGAGTTAGTGAGAGCTCTAAGCTTAGTTCAAACCTAATGGGCTTAACATGACCTCACTGGAGCTTAACCAAAGTAAATAAAGAGTTTTGGGGCTTCAGCTGATCTGGTTTGGTTCTCAAGCAATTTAACTTGAGCCTACGGCTGCAAAAAGCATTCCCGGGAAAATTCTGGTATTTCCAGACATCTTTAACTTTTCTAACAAGATTAGCTCTAGTTTGATATACTAAGCCCAAGTCCTGTAAATGACTTTGTTCAAGCCTCTAGCTCTTCTATCGGGCTTAACTTGACTTTCTAAAGGGTCTACTGGGCTTAGCTTCGGCTTTTAAATGGCTTAACTCTTAAAATACTCTTATAAACCTTAGCTGGACTTACAAGTTTAAACAAGCCTAGATCGAGTTATTATTCTCTTGATCATGCCAGATTTGGGCCAATTATGGCTTTCATAAAGAAAACCTAAGCTATTGCTAAATAGCTTTTGGCAAGAGTTTTTAAGGCTTCAAGTCAAAGCTAAGACGAAGCGTATTTTCTGGGATGCAGTTAGATCGTTAAAGGCTTCCAGTCTGCCACTGCTTGATGCAATGACGATTACTGTTCCGGTCATGTCGCGTTATTTGCTTCGTCACTATTTTAAAATAAACAAGAACCAATAATTGGAAAAGAAAATAGTCATTATTAACTTATTTTTTCGTCCGTGGTTACACTTGTTTTCAATTCTTTGATGAGAGATAATAATTTTCGTCTTAACTGTATTTTAATGCCCTGAAATTGCCTGTCACATCAGATTCTTAGCCTAACCTGACCTAACCTAGCTTTCAGCTTCTCAGCATTTCCTACCCGGAGGAAACAAGTCTCGCATGGATCATTATGGCCGAAGATTGTAGTGCACTTACCAGCGAAAGATGAAGCCTCAAAAAAAATGAAGAAAAAAAAAACCAGTTGCCGACAGAAATTTTAAGAATGAAGACACTTACCTAAAACGAAACAAAAAATATAAATTAGATCAGTTTTTAGTTAGCTCTTTAGGACGCGGGTAAAAATAGCTGAAGCAGAACTCTAAGAAGACGGGGTGAACTAATGACTAATCCATAAGAACCCTGTCTTCTTAGAATGCGTGTTAAAAAATTTTTATTTGATAAAAACTATTTACAAAACTTTGTCCGATCTGTTTCAAATTTTTATTCAAAAAAAAAAAAAATTACATCTGCTGAATCAACCTGCTTCAGCTTGCATGAAACCTGCAAAATATTGCTCTTAATTGTAAAGCATGAAAATGTCACTTTTTTGCGTCACAGCGAAAAACGCAAGGCCATAATTCTTCTCCGAACTTTTACTGCAGAATCCATTAAAAATTATTCGTTATTACTTTCGAAAAACAATCCGGGCAAAACATTCTTTTTATTATCTTTCCCCCTTCCCGGGATTCGAAAAAAAAATAAATAAATGCTAGAAAGTGCAACGGGGAAACAATGATGAATGAAAAATTACGGTTTCACCTGGGTTGAAGGGAGATTGGTAAAGACGAATTTCCTGTGAGCGCAACTTTGCGTGACTGGGACACTAAGGGTTGGGATTAAACATTCGGGTGGTCAGAATGGTTTTTTTTTCTAACACAAACCGCACCCCTGAGATAAGGGGGCTGAAGGTTTTTTTTTTTTTTTTACAAGCAATTGAAGTCAAGCAGCGAGATTCCACGTAACAGACATTGCATAAAATGTTGAATTGATGTTATTACTATTCTTTGGGGTAAGGTGTAAAATTTTTTTTTTTTTCGGTGTTACACGAAACGAGGTTTGAACCGATGAGAAAGAGAATGGAATAAGAATGCGTAACGATCCGCTCAAAGTTTTAGAGTTTACAGAATTAGTTTCCCTAATTGTAAATTAGCACCGGCAGTAATGAGGTTTCTACGTGGATCACACTTTTAAATAGATCACTTCATTTTAAACAACCGGAATTTTTTTTTCCTCGCGTTGTTTCTGGAAGTGACGGTTGGTGGAATTTTTAAAAGGGGAAAGCCTTGTGCCCGGGTAAGGTAGAGCCTGACATAGTATGGAAGGAAAAAAAATCGAAATTTCGTTCAAGAAAAATTCATTCAAAGATAAGTTGGACAAAAAAATAAGATATTCAAAAGATTATGTCATCAAATCATCAAAAGATTTGTTTGACTACAAAATATCATCAGAGGTTTAAAAGATTTGTTCGACAAGATTTGTTTGACTGCAAAATATCATCAGAGCTTCAAAAGGTTTATTCAACTACAAAATATCATCAAAACTTCCAAAGATTTGTTCGATTACAAAATATGATCCAAAGATTTGTTCGACTACAAAATATCATCCAAGATTTGTTCAACTACAAAATATCATCCAAGATTTGTTCGACTACAAAATATCATCCAAGATTTGTTCGACTACAAAATATCATCCAAGATTTGTTCGACTACAAAATATCATCCAAGATTTGTTCGACTACAAAATATCATCCAAGATTTGTTCGACTACAAAATATCATCCAAGATTTGTTCGACTACAAAATATCATAAGAGCTTCAAAAGGTTTGTTCGACTACATAATATCTTCAAAACTTGAGAAGATTTGTTTGACAAGAAAAAATTATCAATAGATTTTTTTAGTTCCCTAAAAAAAAATGTTTAAAAAATTGCTCGAAACCAAAAATTCTGCTGAATGAAAGGCTAAATAATTTTTTAGTCGTAATCAATCCCTAACAAGTCTTTATTTTTTCCCTCAGAAGACCCTATAGTTCCTTAATTTGCACAGGAATCCAGTTCAATCACTCCTTGAAACAGTCAAATCTCAAAGGACTCCTCTCTTATCGCTACCCAAGTTAAACATTTAATGTATAAAAATAATTAAATAAAAAAAATTCTCCCCAAAATAAAAATAAAAAGTTTCATGTGCATCATTTATTCAATCAGCTTAGGCGAGTGCCAGGATGTAACTTTAAACTAAAAAGGGCAATAACATTAATATGCATGCATGAATTATATACAATTGTTTAATTTAGCTGATTGTATATAACGTTTATTCAAGCGTATGCTTTTAATCATTCCTTTTTTCAAGTTAAAGAATTAATTCCGCGCTCAATGAAGTAAAATCGGAGGAGTTTATCTCTCACGATATAATTATATGAGGATTGCCAAGCTCGTACGTTTTTTTTCTCGCTTTTTCGAAACGCGGGAGACGATATTGTTTGATGATGAAGCTATATAATTTTTCAATCAACTAACTCCCTAGCAATGTTAATTAACAAGCCTTAATATTATTCACTTTGAAACAAACCCCTTATACCATTAATTAAGATTTTCAACAGTGTAATTTATACAGCATCTTAAAAATTATAATTTTAGATTTCCTTTGCAGTGGTTTGATGTTCTTAAAGAATTTTCGCTGTTTTTGAAAATAATCCCCCCCGATAAAGTTGAATTTATTTGGGGTTTTTTTTTTTTTTTAATGGAATGAGTTGATAATTTTTTTAATGCGGGTTTTTTTTCCCAAAGAAGAAACACAGGTTTCGTTTTGCTGGATATGTTAAGTACCCCTATTCGATTTTTAATTATTTGGTATGGATTTTACAATATTTCGTGTCTTGTCTTGTCGTGTAGGAAATTAAAGATATTTTTCAACAAATCAAGGTTTATTTGAGAGTCATCCAAAGCGGTTTTTTTTTGAGAATACAGAAGAATCGATATTGGATATAATAATTATAAAACCTAAAACGAATTTAATGATAGATTTTAGCTTTTTGAAATCTTACTCATTAACATAATACGCATTTAATTTCAAGGGATATGTTTAATTACTACTTTGATTGTATAGCAACACCTACATGGACTTTAATATTGAAATATAATAATTATGAGCTGTTATCTATGAATGTCAAGAGATCAGTCGATAGTTTTTTTTAGTTTAAAAAATATTAGCAAAAACTGGTGATGATAATTATTTTAAAAATTCTGGCTCACAAGTAATTCTGCAATTTTTTAAAGATTTGCAATTTCATTTATTTTTTGTTTTAACTTTTGGAACTGAGCACTCAAACTATATTTATTTATTTATTTATTTATATATTATAATTTTATATTTTTATATTTTAATTTTATATTAATATATTTATATATTATATATTTTATATATTATTTATTTATATATTTTGCTTTAAAACCACAAACTTTTCCCCTCCATTCATTATCTACTGGATTATAAGATTTAAGAAAACTGCAGTCTAAAAATTGTCAAAAATAAACCTTGTCAAAATTAATAGCACTCCGCTTTTGTTTCTCTCCGATATATTTCAACTCGAAAAATTTTAAAAAGTAATTTATCATTTCATGAAATAAACAACCATAAAGCGTTTTTTGTGACGCTTTTTTTTTTGCGTAAAAAAACATCCTTTTTCATCTGTCACGTCGACATGTTACAGTTTTTTTCAAGTCAATTTTTTATCTGAGAAATCGATGTTTATTAGATATATCGGTCGTGAAACTAGAATCCATAAATCCTTTTTTTTTCCCCGGAATAAAAAAGTGCGTCATTGTTTAATCTTCCGGTAGAGACACTCTGGAACCAGCTCAAAAACGAGCTTTTTGTTCTCGAAATTGAAGAAATGCAACATTAGCGTCTTAGCGGGTTATAAATCAAAAATTTTTGAATGGTTCCAACAAAGAGGGGCAAATGCGACGCATTCTTTAGACGCTTTTAAAAACTATTCGTTGTAATAATTTATTATGTAATGTTAAAAGAAGAGTGGATCAAAGAGCAGGTCAACTTTTTTATGTTTGAAGATCGCTTTCCAAACGAAGGTCGTAGGAAATATGGGATTGATTTCGAATCGATTCGACCACGGGCATTTTTCGAGTGATCTAAGGATTTGAAATTTAGAGGATCTACTCATTCGACACATGCTAGCGTGTTATAACATTGCAAGGAGGACAACATCCGAACGATAGCGAGCGAGTCACTACTTCGAATTCTGCCACAAAAGTTGATGGTCAGAGGTGAAATTTGGTCGCGGGAAAATTCCAGACCATTCTTGAAGCCGGCATCGAGGATCTACTGCCTTCTGGTAATCATTTAGCTACTATCCCAAATTTTAGGGATCTCAGGGTCGTCTGAAGGGAAAAATAAGGACTTTTTAGAAACTTATTGTAAGCAAAATTTTTTGGCCGTTTAATTTTTTCAGAATTGTTATAAGTGTAATAAATTTTTTTCAGGATTTTTTCTTTTCGAAGAAATCACTTGTTTAACTTTTTTTTGCCTAACAAATCTTCTGGTAAGTTTTTTTTTGTCGAACAAATTTTTTGATAATTTTTTCATGTCGAACAAATCTTTTGACAATTTTTCATATCAAACAAATCTTTAAAAAACTTTTTCTTGTACATCAAGTTTTATGATAATTTTTTCTTGTTGAGCCAATTTTTTGTTAATTTTTTAATGTCGAACAAATCTTTTGATAATTTTTAATGTCGAACAAATCTTTTGATAATTTTTTCATATCAAACAAATCTTTTAAAAACATTTTCTTGTCGAACAAGTTTTATGATAATTTTTTCTTGTTGAGCCAATTTTTTGTTAATTTTTTAATGTCGAACAAATCTTTTGATAATTTTTAATGTCGAACAAATCTTTTGATAATTTTTCATGTCGAACAAATCTTTTGATAATTTTTCATGTCGAACAAATCTTTTGACAATTTTTCATATCAAACAAATCTTTTAAAAACTTTTTCTTGTCGATCAAGTTTTATGATAATTTTTTCTTGTTGAACCAATTTTTTCATGATGTTTTCTTGTTGAATCAATTTTTCCAAGGAAAAATATTTAAAAAACTTTTCAGAAAACTTCATAACTTCAAAAGAGTTTTGAAAAGAAAATTCTTCAAAATATTTTGACACCTAATTCAATTCAAACTCTTTAACCTTTAGCGGCTGAAGTTTGGCTAAGGCAGATGTTAAACCCTTCAAGAAGCTATTCTTTAAAATATTTCGGGCCTTTCAACACTTTAGTTCTTTCTGCGGTCCTGCATAAAATCACATTGTACAGTTAAAGCTCAATTCTTTAAACATATCATCGAAAGGGCATTCAAGGGTCAACACTACATTCGACTAACTTCAAATTCATACGAGATCAACAACTCCGGAAAATACAAAAATAACCGCGTCCAAATATTTAAAACTTTCAATTCCCCAAATCGAAATATATATTTCCTGTTTTCAAATGAAAAAATTCACCTGTTCAAAAAAATTCCAAGAGAAAAAAATTTTCAAGCTCATATTAAATTTCGCATCACACTCAAAGATATTAAATAACCTATAACTTTCAAAAAATGCCTAAAAACAGTAATTTGAAGACACCGAATAAGAGGCGGAATAATGCCTTTCAGCGTTAAAAAATAATCACGATCCGGTTCGCGATCCTCAAACGGAAAGAAAAAATAAAAATTAACAAAAACAAAAACAAAAAAAACCGTTAAAACTCTTCAAGCTATGACAAAATATAACACAGTAAAGTCCACATATTCATTAAATAATTGACGGGTACGTACCCAATGCCCATCCTAAACGGGTTGACGCTCGCATGTTTCAAATCAATTGTGCGCAACTCTTATGGGCTAGTTTTCGAGCTCACGAAACACCCGAGAGATCATGTCATACATTTCGCGGTGCCGTATCATTAAGCCATTTTCATTTAATTACTCACGAATGAATGAGGAGGAGGGAGGAAGGTAAGAAGAAGGAAATCCTTTTTCTCCGGGATAAGTTTTAAAATAATGGTGCCTTAACTCCGTTTGCGAATCACTTTTCCGGAAGGGAATTAGTTTTCATCTTGAGTTACTGCTTGAATAGCGTAGGCAACAAAGTAAGGGCATAATCTCAAGTGTATTCTAACAAATCCGAAGTCCTTAATCCCGGACAGTAAATTTATTGCAATTCTAACTTCTCCTTTATATAGATTAATCAATCGGTTTTCGGGGGGAAATCGTTTTACTTAACAATTTGAAAAGAAAAAGAAAAGTTTTTGTGGAATGTGGATAAAAATCGATGGCGCGGGGGAAAAAAAAGCTCTTCCGAGTAAGATTAATCAAACGCGGCCACGGAAAAATCTCAGTGCGCTTCCAAAACAAAAGCGCCCTTTTGCAATTATTGGCTCAGGCGATGTAATATTTATGCCCAAAATTTTTGTGAATTTGTTTTAAATAAAAATTGAAAACAAAGCGGAAGCGACGTTTTTTTTTACAGAAGAATACGACAACTTTTCAAAATTTCAATATTTAAATAAAAAAAATTTTTACCGGAATTTTAAGAAAACAGGGGCCTTATGGATTAGTCAATAGTTCACACCGTCTTCTTAGAGTGCGGGTCAAATTTTTTCTTTGATTGAAAAAACAGCTTTAAGGGAGATCTGTAATCATCTTAGAGTGGAAGAGCCAGAGGAAGCCCAGAGCCGTTTCTTTAGGTAAATTTTAGTTCCAAGCTTGAATTCTGACAGGGCCAAAGCGAGAAAGTGAAAATCAGCTGCAGGAATATTAGCGAGTGTTTGGACTGTCTTTGCGCGTTGGCTCAAAGCTCTGATGGGCATCCTCGATGACCTGTCCCCTGTTAGAGCTGAGGGTTGTCACGTCTATTCTGGATTCGGTTTTTAAGAAGCTCGATGATAACAAGCAACGTCATCTTTTTATTTTATTACATCGGGCTCTGGACGGAGCTTGGACTTGGCACTCTTGTTTCAATTAAGTTTTCTATTTTCTTCAACTCCATAAATTATAACCGTACTGAGCTACCGATTTAAAAAGGAGGCTCATGTTTGTTTTTTTTATTTAAAACAAGCACTTTAAATCCTAATTAAGAAGACACCCACCGAGGAAATTAGGAATTTTCCAATAATATTTAAACGGTGTTTATCGATTAACTCGAATAGCAGGCATCAATTAGATATTTTAAAAAGTAATTAACAACCAAGCTAAGAAACACAAGGGCATATAACTTTCATTTTTAAATCATTTCCTTATCTATTAAACTATTTATCCTGTTACAATATTCAGATGTTAAAAATCTGGACTACAGACATACTATTGGTAATTTCTGAACAGTCTTCAGAGCGTACAACTCCGAGATTAATACACAACATACGAGAATCTGCAGCTCAAATCAACATGATGGGGGAAACCTCTCCTTAAATAAAACTCGACGGATCATTAAATTAGCCATATGGATTGTAAATTAGGATCACGACACAACACACCTTTAATTACAACGAAGGGAAGCTTCTTTTTAATCGAAACGCTCAATCTCCTCGAATTTCGTATCACAGAAATCTTATTCAGATTTTGGAAAACGATACACGGGGGGAGATTCCAAACTACTCAAAATGAAAGCTGTCGCTTGGAGACTTTAATTAACGTCAACAAACGCTGATGTTATGTCGTGCGAGGTGCAAGGCCTGACACATGTTTAACGTATAACGTAAACTTCAACCGATCACGTAATTCATCCCAGAGGCAAGAATCACACACAAACGAAATGCATCGGCGTGAAAGTATACAAAAAAAAAAAAAAATTGAAGGAACGTGTGAAAAGTCTTTCCGAGATCACGGGAAAATACAAGGAAGTAAACTGTAAAGATACAAGAGGGAGAAGGAAAGGAGAGGAAGAGAAAAAAGTTGGCAACAACCTTGATCATTAAAACGACAGATGCGTGTGTATGCGTTAGGGTGGGTAGATCATGGAAAAAAAGAAACTCCATAGGGGAAGATTTCACCCTTCACCCCTCCTCCGGCGAAAAGGTGTTTCCAACAAAACGTGTCAGATTTGTATGTAATAATATTTTTGTTTTGTTTTCTTTTTTTTCATTTCTCCTTTCCTCGGAATCTACTGTTTTCCATGAATTATTAAAAAAAAAAAAATTCGAGCTTTTTTCCTTTTAACATCCTTAGGAAAATGTCTGCGACTTGCCCTATTCATTTTAAATTTAGATCCTAGTTTTGCATTTTGTATCTTCGCCTGGGGATGAATGATACTCCTATTTATGTTTTTTAAAAGAATAAACGAGAACGGTGATTTCAATTCAAAGGAAAATAAGGCAATTTTGGGAGTTTTATGTCTGTTTTTTTTGCCCAAAAAGCGGTTTGTCAAGAGCTTAGTTCAGGGCCGTAGTGGAGTGGTAATAAAATGTTGGGACCGCTCTCAAATGTCTATGGAAAAATTATAGGATGTCTACATTCGGTTTCAAAGCAGTAGAGGGAAGGGGAGGGAAAAGGGCCCAGAGGAGTCCTGAGGAGCAAATAAAGCATTGAAGACTTGAGTCAAGTCCAATTAGAAACTTCAACTAAGCCTTAAATATTTATCAAAAACCACAATAAAGTCAAGAAATCAAAGATTCTAGGTAAGGCTCCTAAAGCCGTTAGAGGTCTTAAATAAATTTTACAAAGCCATCAGAGACCCGAGCTTTTTTTGATTCATTAAAACCTCTTAAAAGCCTTTTAACGGCCTTTTAAAGCATTTTCGGCCCTTTTCATTTTCGGCCCTTTTCATTTTTTGCTCTCCAATTTTCTTCATTTTCGGCCCTTTTCATTTTCGACCCTTTTCGTTTTCGGCCCATTTCATTTTCGACCCTTTTCGTTTTCGGCCCTTTTCATTTTCGGCCCTTTTCATTTTTTGTCCTTTTCGTTTTCGGCCCTTTTCATTTTCGGCCCTTTCCAATTTTTTAATTTTTTTTTGGCCCTTTTAAAATTTTTATTTTTTCAATCACGCGTGACTCTCGGGATCTTACACCTCAGTCTGCTCCTCCCATTTCTAAAATTTTTAATTTTCCATGCTTTAAATTTTTTTTTTCAAACCAGTTACGCGTAACTCTCAGTTTTTTACCTCCCAAACGGGACAAAAGAAGTTTCACTTCAAAAAAATGGCTTACACTCTAAGAAGACGGGCTTAAATATTGACTAGTCCATAAGTGCACTTTCTTATAAAACAAGTATAAAATTTTTTAACGTAGGACTACGTTGTTAGGGGGCGACCTGGCAAATTTTCTCTGTCCCTCTGTCCCCCTCCCCGGTTGTCTGTTCGCACCGCACCAATGACATAATTTGAAATTGAAATTTTTGAGCCCTAAAAAATTTTACAAAATATTTTGGACAAATGTTTAGCTCAAAAAAATTTAAAAAAATTTGAGATATCATTTTGAGTTTAAAAAGATTTTAGGAAAAGTTTTGGCATATTTTTGAGCTCTAATAAATTTCAGAAACGATTTTTGATAAATATTTGAGCTCCAAATAGCAGCAAATTTTAATTAGCAGTAAAGTTAACTTCAGAAGATATCTCAGTGCTAACACTTTTATTAAAATTACCCGTCCCGTTGTCCGCAGACAACGTAGTCCTACGTAAAAACTTGCGGTTATGTCTGCATAACCCTGCCGCTTTTTATTTAAAAAACTGTAATTTCAAAAAGTTTCTGCATTTTTCTGAGAAAAATTTCCGTTTTGTTTCAATTTTTATTCCAAAAAATGTTCACAAACATTTTTGACAAGAAAATTATATTTGCTGAATCAAATTCCATCCTATTTTTAAAAACAAAAGGCAAAAAGAAAGGTTTTGTTTGAAGCTAAACGTCTTAAAGTTACCAGAGACACTAACTAAAATTCAGCTAATCCGAGCTAACCTACTGTTGGCCCAAAACAAGTCATCAGAAGTCCTAGCCAAGCTTCCTGAAGTTATCAAAGACCCCAGGTAACTTCCAGACAATCATTTAAAATTCAGGTTAAGCGTTTATTAAAAATCCTTGTCAAAGCACACATCTTCAGCGGAGGACATCAAGTATGACCGAAGAAGAACAAAAAAAAAAATTTTAAATCGTTCTCCATAACCGTGCTTCTTATCGTACCTCTCTCGCAAACAAATTCATTTCGTATAGAAGCGAAAAGAAAAGATTTTAAAAGCGAGTTATTTCCGCTTATATTTAGATTATGTATTTCCTCAGGCGTTTGTGCATCTGATGGACGTGCCCAACCCAACAGAACACACATTCGGTTTTAGGTCGTCAAATTTCATTCGTGACCTCTATATTCTCGAAATGTGCGTTTAATAGATTTTTCAGGTCGGAATGGTCAACCGTTTTTATGCGACTCTTCCACACAAAAAATTTTAAGAGGGTTGAATTTTTTTTTTTTTTCGTTTACGGTTAATTTATCGAAGCAAGGTCGTTTGAAAAAAAAAAGTTAAATATCGCCTTATTGGAAATATCGGGTAGCTCAATAAGAGAGAGAGCCCGTTATAAAGTGAATAGGGGTGTAAATCATATTAGAACTCGTAAAAAAAGGAATGGACCGTGACATAACCATAATGGAACTACTCGGTTTATGACACTTGACCAAAAAAAAAAAAAAAGTAGAAGCTTGTCTTTCCGCAATCCGTCTGATTTCAAAATGGAAATAGACGGGTTTTTTATGCATTAGTCAAAACCATTACATTTTGTTTCGAAGTCAGCGATATTTATCAGCGCGAGGCTCAGCTGCAAATATGCTCATCGGTTCCCGTTGTATAAAAACCGAACACGTTTTCAGCTGATTTCAAATTAGTTCGTGAACTTCCAATATTTTATCAAAATTTGATTGACCATTAATATTGACGTTTGATTTATGATCGTATGTTGTTTGATAAGGAGGGTCGTCAGTTATATAGACATTACATGATTACGGTATATCCGCAGACCTGTTATCAGGATTATGGGAATAGGGGGATGCGTTGGTCGGATTTTTTTTTTTTAAAGGGTGGAGTAGGGGTTTTCATGTTTCGCATTTAATAGTTTTGCTCGGTGTATATTAGAATAGATTTATGGCGTCGGGTTTTGGAGACCCCACCTTCTTCCTCTAACAGTGCCTTCCCGCGACGGGGATTGGCGACCATCATGATATGAGAGCTTATTGCGTCGTGCAAGAGCCCTAGCCGAATCGACTGTCTTGGGTTTTGCACAGGAAACCTTCGGCGATGATGGCTTTACTAGGGAGCTTAATGCGGGGGCTTTCCAACACCTTCCGCATCGCAGCACAGGAGCCATACCGTCAGTTTTCGACTCAGCCTCCTGCTTTCTGGCCTTGCCAACTTTTACCGTCTTCAGCCTTAAGCCAGTACTGGTAGGACTGCTGCCCCCTGCCAGAACCCTTACCGGAATCTGGAGCTCGTCAAGGGCAGGTGCGCCAAACCTGAAGCAGGACTCTTAATATTCTCACCGACTACCCGGCGACCTCACCGCCCAGTGGTTAATTCATTGCAGACAGCCGAAAAAAAGAAGTAGTGGAAGCACCTTTGTCCTGGGTCGACTAGATACTGGTCCTAACTGCTTCAGAGGGTAAAATGATGAGATTATAGTTCCGTAAAAGGAACCTCAGCCTTTCCCTTGCCAAGACCGTAGTGGATGGAGGAGCCATACACTGCTAGTCTAGCAGTTCTCTACGGATCTAGACCGGAAGGTCAGAAATCATTCCTTGATAGGGGGTAGAAGCTCTACCAAGTATTGAGTTCCAGCCCGCGGAGGCCGAGATAAAGCGTTTAAGCTGCAGAAAGATTCCGTCCAACGGTGAAGGGCAGGTCTCAGGTTTGGTGGCCGAAGAACCACGGTCTTATTTAGATAGACTACCACCTAATGCCAAACAAGCGAGGCATTTAAACGCAAAACCTTCAAAATATTACAACACAACTAGTACCCCAGAGGAGTAGGGCCTTGGGCTCTGAATTTCACACTGAAGAAAGGGGTTGGTTCCGGAGAGCGGAGAAGCGTAGGACATGGAAAAATTTTGGAGAGGCCTATATCCAGGAGTGGATGAGAACAGACTGAAGAAGAAGAAGATAATGTATTCAGGAAGTGTCGCTGGTGTCATTATAATCCTCAGGCTAGTCTGTATCTCGAGACAAGCCCGAAAAGCTCGGTAGCCAACATCCTAAAGGCACTATGCTGTTTAGCTACATTAAAAACCTGAGTTTGAAGCCATCAGAGACCTCAGCTAAGTCTCATAAAATCACTAGAAACCCAAGCTTAACCCTTTAGAGCATCTAGAGATTAGACATAAGCTATTTAAATCCATTACAGACTCTTGAGCTAAGTCTGAATGCCGTAAGGGCCAAAAATTGTCCAAATTTAGTCATGTGAATTCCTCTAATCACTTTTTGGACCCTAGTCATGCCTAATCCAAGATTCTATAGAGCCCTCAACGATCCTCACAATTTCTTCAAGCCCAGCTAAAAACATTTTCCCCGTCATACCTTAACTATTCTGCGATTGGCTAATTTTTTCTTTTCAAAAGAATTCACCTGTTATAAAAATCAAACCTTTGTACCTTAAACACGTCGTGACATGCAAACGTCAAGCTCCAGTAACAGATCCCCTTGACCTTTTAACATTTGCCATTCTTAAATTGGTTAACCCAAGCTAAAACAAGAGGAATGGGATTTGGGGTGCTTCGCACCCCATCCAACTTTCTCGCGAAATTAAAAAATGGAGAAAGGGGATTTATTATTTTAATTGTGTTCAACTAAGATAAATCGATTTCACACAAAAAATGAAATTCTGTGAACCCATCCACCGATTAATCTCAAAATTTAAACAGTTAATCCTTGCACACTGTCTCTTCATCTCACGCAAAATTATCACGTTTCGTTGTGCTCAAGCTATATCGCAAAATATCAAAGTTCTAATATTCGCCATTTAAATTCTACAGAGTCTAAGCTTTCGTGGTGCTTTAGAGTCTAGACTTTCGAAATTTTGACTCATTTCCCTTCAAAAATGACTTCAAAAAATGGCACCCTGAAATTTTTCATAAACTAAGCTTTGACAGTTCTGGCCTTCGTTTTTTGAAATTTAAACTCCTTCCTCCTTAAAAATTACGTCAAAGAACATCTCATCGAATTATTTAAAGTCGAAATGAAGACGTCATTACAGCCCACTATCTTGTAAATAGTGATGTCAACACGACAGCCATCTTGGTTTGGTGTTTATAAACAGGTCTTTGATTGTAATTTGTGAACCCATCCACCGATTGTTCTGAAATTTTAAACAGTTAACCCTTGCACAATGCTCCTTCATCCCACGCAAAATTATCACAATCCGTTGTGGTTTGCCCGAGCTATGTCGCAAAGAGACAGGCCAAAATTTCAAAGTTCAAATATTCGGCATTTCCATAATTTTTCGAATTTCGAAAAAAGAAAATGCTTTTAAAATTTTGTTTTTAATTAAATGCCCAAATTTAATTTTTTTCAAAATTTTTGGTTTTAAGCAAATTTTCTCTTGTCAAACAAAATTTTTTCAAATTTGTCTCTAGTCAGGCAAATGTTTTCAAAATTGTTTCTTGTTGAATCAATGTTTCCAGAATTTTTTCTTGTCGAGCAAATGTTTCCAGATTTTTTTCTTGTCGAGCAAATATTTTCAATATTTTCTCTTGTCGAGCAAATGTTTTCAATATTTTTTCTTGTCGAGCAAATGTTTTCAATATTTTTTCTTGTCGAGCAAATGTTTTCAATATTTTCTCTTGTCGAGCAAATGTTTTCAATATTTTCTCTTGTCGAGCAAATGTTTTCAATATTTTCTCTTGTCGAGCAAATGTTTTCAATATTTTTTCTTGTCGAGCAAATGTTTTCAATATTTTCTCTTGTCGAGCAAATGTTTTCAATATTTTCTCTTGTCGAGCAAATGTTTTCAATATTTTCTCTTGTCGAGCAAATGTTTTCAATATTTTCTCTTGTCGAGCAAATGTTTTCAATATTTTCTCTTGTCGAGCAAATGTTTTGAAAACATCTTCTTGTCGTGCAAGTGTTTTGAAAATTGTTTCTTGTCGAGCAATAGTTTGAAAATTATTTGTTGTCGAGCAATAGTTTGAAAATTATTTGTTGTCGAGCAATAGTTTGAAAATTATTTGTTGTCGAGCAATAGTTTGAAAATTATTTGTTGTCGAGCAATAGTTTGAAAATTATTTGTTGTCGAGCAATAGTTTGAAAATTATTTGTTGTCGAGCAATAGTTTGAAAATTATTTGTTGTCGAGCAATAGTTTGAAAATTATTTGTTGTCGAGCAATAGTTTGAAAATTATTTGTTGTCGAGCAAACGCTTTCAAAATTTTTTCTATTCAAACAAAATGCTTTTAAAATTGTTTCTTGTCGAGCAAATGTTTTCAATATTTCTTCTTGTCGAACTGATTTCATGATAAATATCATTTGTCGAATCAATTTTTTCAAAAAAAAATATTTTGATGGAACTCTAAAAACCCCTTAAACACAAAAATCTTTCAAAAAAATTCTTTAATAAAAAAAATCCTAAGAAAACACTTTAAAATCTTTAAAATTCAGAAAAAATTTTTCTTGCCAACAATATTTTCTGAGCTTATTTGGGGGACTTATCCTAAAAATTTTAGCACATATTACATAAGTGAACTTAAAAAATTTTACTCCAACTCTGTTTCAACCACTCTCTCAATTTTCCTTAGCACAAACATAAAATCATCTCTAAATCAAAACAGAGTTACAAATCAAACACCAAGTCGTTTTCATTAGTTTAAATAAATTTCATAGCCGGCGAAATAAATTTCAAAAAGCGTTCTCATTACAAAAAGGAAATTTAGATATACGGTTCTGAAATAAGTACACAGCATAGTAAATTACGCGGGTTATTTTATGCAGAGCCTCTCTCTCCGCAGTCTATAAAAATAAATTACATCATGGTAAACCCCTAAAGCGCAAAAATAGTTAATTGAATTAATGTAAAAAAAAAAAAAAAACATGGGCATAAGCGTTTCGAAAAATATGTTTCCCGATAATTTGATTGATTGACATGAAGTCACGCATTGTGATCCCATCGACAGATGTTTTCTGGCTTATTTCAATTTATTTTCTTCCCGATTGGCTGTATCTAATGCTTGAATTGCATCAAAACGCATCGTTAGATTAGAATGAAAATTATCTAGCCCTAGATTGATATCTTTCACATCCTCAAATCAAAGTCCCTCAGCTGGAAAAAAATCATTCAAGGACTTTTTACAAACCCTAACGCATCTAAAAATACACAAATGGTCAACTATAAACATAATCAGTTGATCGTATCAAAGAATGCAATGGCAAATAGGCTGAATTCCTCATCCACTAACTGGATCTAATTACAACAAATAAAACGGAGCCATTATTGTTATTTTTTTTCCTTTTCAAAACTCCATTCCATCGCCCCTACTATCATTTATAACCCCTTCAGGTCCTGCATGCTGGTTTCATAATCTAACAAACCTAAAATAATCTGATGGTAATTTAATAACCACAACTTTTTTCTCGCGACCCTTCTAAAAAAAATTTTTTAAGACCGAGCACACGTAATCATTACGCAAATAAATGACCATCATCAAAAAACGAAGTGTTAATTTGTTTAGAAAAAAAAAAGTTATTGACATCCATTTTAAGTCTTATCACGTGAAAGAAAGAAGAAAGTGACGAAATAAACCAGCGTGCAGTTTTTTTTTTCGATAAACAAAATAACCTAAAAAAATACATATATTTCGCGGAGTGTATAAACTCGCAGTCTCAACAAATCCTAAGAAATTCAGTATTTCGCCACGTATGAATTCTATTACAAATCATGAAACTCCTAATATTACCCATTCAATAAAAATTCTTTTCTTTAAAGTCAATAACATCAAGTCTTAGGTTTTTTTTCTTCGTAATATTTCACACGTATTGGCTTAGCAATGGATTTTTTTTAAAGTAGGCTAAACGTTAGGATTTTTTATGAGACAAAAACGGCTTGGCTAAAGCAGGCCTGGATTTTTTTAGCCTCGTACAAGGTCTCGTAGGCTCTTGAAATGGCGAGTTTTTTGAGCCAGAGTTCGAATCAAGAAAAAATGAAAGCTCTAGGTAACTATTATAAATTAGGCTGCGTCCAGCTTGAGCCAAAATGAAGAAAATTTCGGCCTAAGGCTAATAAATCAAAATCAAAGTCTAGCTCATCCATGCAAGGCCCAAGTCAAGTCCCTTATTAGCCCTAGAGATTCAAACTAAGCCCTCTAAAGCCATTAAAAACCAGAGCTAAGCCCTTTAAAATCACTGGAGGCTCCATCTAAGTCCCCTCTAGCCATTAAAGGCCCAAATTAAGCCATTTTAAGTCATTAAACGACCGATTTCAGCGCTTACAGCCATTAGGAGCCCAAGTAAAGGCTTTATAGAGCAATACTAAGCCCAAAATAAGCCATTAAAAACCATTACATACCTGAAATAGGCCATTAAAAGTCATTAGCAGCCCAAAAAAATTCAATATGAGGCTCCAAAAGCGCTAGAGGCCCGAACAGAGCCTCGGAAGCCAAAAGAAGCCCTAGCAAGGTCCCCGAAAGCCATTAAATGCCCCAGCAAGGCCCATTAAAAGAATCAGAGGCCCGAACTGAACCTTTAAAGCCATTAGAAGCCTAAGCTAAGGCCGTTAAAGCAATCAGAAGCCCGAGTTAAGCGCCTTAAAACCGTTACATGCCCAAGCAAAACCCCTTAAAGTCAATAGATGCCGGATCAAAGCCCCTGCAAGCCATTAAGAGCCACCAGAAGCCATTAAAAGCCCAAACTTGACTCTAAAAAACAACAAGAAGCCCAAAATAAACCCTTAAAGTCATTAGATGCCTGATCAAAGCCCCTGCAAGCCATTAAAAGCCAATTGAAGCCCAAGCAAAATTCCTGAAAACCACTGAGCAAAGCCCTCCAAACTACTAACAGTTCTTCAAGGTCCATAAGAAGCCAGATCCTGCAAAGTCATTAGAAGCCCAAACTAAGACCTTTAAAATCATTAGAAACCTAAATCAGGCACCTTCTAAAGGCCCGAAATCTGATCTCCTCTCATTTCTCTCGGCGCCAAAATTCGCCCTCTCCCACATTTCCCTTTTAAACTTGACAAAAATGAAATATTCGAATTCTCATCATCAAAGGATTAAATCTCTTCGAAAAAAAATTATTTAAGAAAATGGGCTGCTATTAATTTAATCGATCGTTTAAAAGGCGATCAACCCAGCAGCTAAAACTAATTTCAAAGATCAAAAGAAGTTCAATAATTAAGCAAAAGCTTTTTGCTGCTTTTAATATAAAAAACTTTTTTTTTTTTTAAAAAACATCTTCAACTTTTTTTTCTCCTCGAAATTAAATAACGCGTAAGAGAGAAGAAGGACAGGAGAAAAGTATAAGGGGAAAAAAAAAAGTGGAAGCAGATTAAGAGACTGCGGTTGTTATCATTCGAGAGCAAGTGAAGAGCTTTTAAATTCGTAACAATAATTAATAATCAAGGGGCTCGGTAGAGCCCCGAGCCAAGAACCGCGCGAAACCACTGTTCACGCAAAACTACTGTGCACGCAAAAAGGCTATACCGTCCCCTCTTTATAGGAACCAAAGTAGGCCATTTTCGAGATTGCTTTTCTCCGCAACGGTGATAGATAGAACATTCGAATTTTTTTTAAATGCTTGGGACTAAGGGTACCTTTTCCCCTTTTCAATATTAATTTCACAATTTGTTTATCAAAGAAGCTACACAGGTTCAAAATTGCTGATTTTAAAAGCAAAAAGTTTTCCTCTTTCTTCTTCTTCTTCAGCTAAAACATGCAGACGCGATTATCTCGAAAACGAGACAACGGATTTTTTTGAAATTTGGCATACGTGCGGGCAATGCCTTCCCGAAGGGGGCTCAAAAGGTTTCATCTCAATAACAATAACAGGAATTGCAAAAAACCCGAAAAAAGTGAGCAATTTTAATGAAAAAAGAAAAAAAAGTCAAGAAAACAAAACGAAGCGATAAAAAAACACGAACAAGTATAATATAAATAAACAAAGATAAGAGTCAGATGACTGTCGATGACGTTTATACAGTATATGGATGGACTTTTTTTTCGTATTAATTGGTTGTCATTTTACCTGAACAGTGGCGGTAAAGAGTAGAGACATTTTAGCATGTTTTATTTCCTGCCTCAAAAGATTGGGTTGAAAAAATAACGTGTCACAATTACTTTATTATTTGTATTTTTTGATGAGAAGCATGAAATGCATAGCTATAAGAAGTGTAGCAGGTTGCATATATTGGAAATCGCAGAAAACACCAAAGTCAAAATTTTTTTGACTTTTCCCCATATGCTATATTTGCAACAAAAGCCCTACGACATCCCTTGCAAAAATGACTGATATCCCAACAAAAACACCAGAAGTGTAAAGGCGGCCAAGAACCTTCCACTTTCAAAAGCCCTGATATCAAACAGGGCCAAGAACTACACTTCAAAACCTTTTCCAACCTGCTTCAATACCGGTTCGCGGCCGACTTTTCTCTCTTTCCAACACGAAATCTTTTATGCCTTATATACGCAACGCCATTACGTAAGAAATCACATCCGTTCAACAATGACATTGCGGGATGTGTTCGCTCGAAACTGATCAAGGCAAAATTTTTGGCACGCGCCTATTTACCCTGGCATTCTGGTAAATAAATTAAATTAAAACCAGCAGTGGTGTATAAATAACAGTAATTTCCTTGCTTTTATAATTTCAAAAAAAAAAAGTGAAAAAGTGTTGCAAGTATTTGGAAAATTTTAATGAATTATGAAATGATTTTTCCTTCACTTAGTTGACACCCCTCCATTATTAAAAAAACGTTTAAATCCCTTAAAAACGTAAGGTGGCATTGATGACGCCTTCAATCACTAGAAAAACTAAGAAATCGACGAAACAAGTCGGCCGCGAACCGGTATTGAAGCAGGTTGGAAAAGGTTTTGAAGTGTAGTTCTTGGCCCTGTTTGATATCAGGGCTTTTGAAAGTGGAAGGTTCTTGGCCGCCTTTACACTTCTGGTGTTTTTGTTGGGATTAAATAAATGCGAGGAGAGAAAAAAAAAAAAGAGGGAAAAAAATGAAATGGCCGCTCCATTACCTTGCTTCTTTAAAAACTTCTACCAAGTGAAGTTGTTAAACGTAATAAAATATCAAATCTAATGTTATTTACACGGTGAAAACCATTCTTATTAAATAAAATAAAAAAAAACATCTTCACTCAAGTTTAGTCCCATCTACTGGAAATAAATTTAAAACACAAGACATCTTATTTGATGGCTCCTTTAAAAATTTAACCTGACAGATTTCTTGTTGACAATATTGTTCATGTATCAGAAATGCTTGATCATGTAATATTTAAATTTAATTTTGTTATTACGTCATTTGGAATTTTTTTTGAGTGGAGAAATGTTTGGAGTTCAGATTAGAAGGTTTAGAAATTGTAGACAAGCACAAACGTGCAAGGTTAATAAAAAATCTTGTTCTTGTGAGGCTCAGAAAGTGATTTGTAAAAACAATGAGTAAAATGGTCACTGTGATTTTACAACTATCAATCAAAGCCAATGACCTTGCATTATGCTGCTTTAGGTCAACCCCTATTTTAAGGTATGAATGGCCTAAAGCAGTCAATGACCTTAACATTAGCGAATATAGCCTTAAAATTTAAAAACCAGCTCAATAAATTCTCGATGAAAAACAATAATACAATTTACCAATCCATTGACTTTCTCATTTTAAATAGAAAAATCAATTTTTCATTTCTCGATATTTTTATGAATGAACTTTATGAATCCAACTGCAAAAAAATTAACCTTACACAATATCGGGGAACCTTTCTGTCATATTATTTCACATCAACGTTCAAATTTTATAACACACACCATCTGAAAAAATTACATTTCCACATTCTTACTTTCTTCTGGTGACATTTTATGAGCCATGAAAAAGCCCTATGCCAAGCTACCCACTAACCACCACATGAAAAAAAAATGCGGTGAACAAAAAAAGGATTGAACTTGCATATGTGAGGTGGAAATGTTTCTCCCTATGAAATACGACCAAATTTTTTTAGTCAAACATCTGATGCCCTAAAGTAATGCAGAGAAACAAAGTAAAATTTGTTATGCCTGCAAAAGCACCTTCATATGCAATCAGGCCATATGGGTCGTCTGACATTCAAAAATGATAAAATTTATTCTTAAAAAATTTCACACCTGGATCTCGACCTACAAAAATTAGCAATTCAAAAAGCAAATATATCCTCAAGCTTTTTACGATTCTTCAAATTGCAATTAACCATGTTAAATGATTAAATTAAGACCACTTACAAAGAACAATTATCTAATAAATCAAAAACGAACAAGGCTTTACAAGTAAGCATGAATTCAACTCAGAAGAGTTTAATATTTAAGGTCAGATAACTCTCTGTTTATATAAACAAAGCTGATAAAATTTGACATTACAAAAAAAAAAGTCTGTACTTGGTTGACTTTACACACGAAGATAAGCTGAAAGTCAACCCTGATTATGATTTTTTTTTTCTGGAATAAAAAAACATCTGCTGATCCAGGTGGACTGTTTGATTCTTGTACAACTTGGCACTCATTAAAAATATGTAACATGTGGTTGTTTCGAGAAACACACACAACTACCCCTATATCATCTGATGAAAAAAAAAAGCTTGTCAGTGCCATTTTGAATAATTTTATATGGAGTTTAACTGAATCACTTTTCATTAACAAATTGAGGTTTCAAGATTTCGGTTTGAATTCAGAAAAAAAAAGAAGCTTACCACTAATTTTCCTCATCTTGATTTCTACAGTCAGATCCTGGCTATAAAATATCCCTATTCCTCCATTGTAGATTCAAATATCCAATAATCCGCCCAAAAAACTAAAATCCTCAAATGGCAAACGTCCTCATCTTAATTCCTGGTACAATATAATTCCAATCACTGAGAATTTTAAAAAAAACACGAAATTAACCGGCGTTATTTCAAAAATTTACACGAACCAAACCATCTAATAAAAAAATAATAAAGGCGAATCAAATAAATTAACTTATTCGGAAACAGCACGCTTGGCAATAGAGGGAAGACACTTCGCCTTCATCCACATGACAAATTTACGATAATTTCCGGGCTATAGCATTTTCATGAAAAACGGATTCACATTCACTTAAAAAACACTCAGAGATGCGATATTTACTCGAAACCGGCTATATTTCATTCATGGTCATTATATTTTATTAAAAACATGCGGTTTAATAAATAAAAACTTGTGTTTTTAATATAAAAAAAATGTGAACACACGACCGTAAACATTCCCACCTTCACCAAACCGAATACGACGCGTCTCTGATCAACAATATTTATGTAATGCTTCGCGTCCATAAAAACTAGCGCCACAAACTCCATGCAGTGGCCGTTTTTTGAACTACACGGCCGCCATGACAGTCGCAAGTGGTTTCCGTGTTCGTAAATTCACGTGTTATTCATTTTTTTTTCATTATTTCTCATGTAATTCAGATCGAATATCGTAAGATTATTAATTAACATCACATAATTAATTAATATCTCAAATTACAAATGGAATAAATCAAAGCGTTGTTGAAATTTCGACATTTTTTTTCCATTGGTAAATTTTTGTAGATTTTACGAACAACGGTTTTGTTTAGCGATGTCAAGGAGTTTTCATACGGAATATTACTTAGTTGGGATGCGTGGAGTTGAAAAAATAAATGATCATCGTATTTTATATGACACTTGTCAAGGCGCATCGTTGCCGGAAGAATGAAAATGCTTCCAGTTTTGAACGCAAGAGAGCAGAAGAGAATAAGGGGGGGTTTTAAGACGCGCGCCAATATCGCCATTTCGTGATCATTATTATGTCACGGAACTTTTTAATCTATTTCTAATTTGTATTCACGCCGTTCTTTCAATTTATCTTCTGATAACTTTGATACCCGATGTTGCTGCATTTGAATGATTGCGGATGATGTAAGCACGAAATGCTTATGGGATCTTGTTCTACATGTAAAATACGAAATCATGTACATTCGAATGTCTTTTTTTTCCTTATAAGATTTTATTATCGTATTGTATTCTGCAGGGGAACATAATTAGATATGTCGGCAACTTTGAAACATGCAGAGAAGGTTAGGTCCAAAAACCGAAAATGCAAATGGACGATTTGAAATTAAAACATATCACCTGAGTGCTCCAGAGTCTGTTCAGTTAGAACCATTTTTGACAAAGGTCGACAAATGCTTTCATTTTCCATTGTTAAACGGACTCACAGACTATACATTTGTTTAATATGGAAATTTTCTGCTTATAAGAGTTCCAGGCTTACGAATACTATATAACCCTACCTGGTCAACTGATTTGATTTTAATAGTTGGTGATTTCGAACCACAGCCTTCTATATACTCAATGCTTATCTTATAGGAACATTAACTTACCCTTTTAGCAGACGAAATGATATACCTCGTCCCTGGCGGGAGTGGCGGATCAAAATCGTGATAGTAATTTCCATTAAAGCTCGATAACCTATAACCCTACATAAAAGCGATGTGCTAAACAATGTTACGGTGATTTATTTAAGCCCCTGGATTAAACCCAATGAACTCACGCTTGGATTAAATAAAATTTTCCCGGACTATCTATAAATTAAAAAAAAAAAAAATTCAATCACTATTTCCCAATAAATCTCTCTCCTTTTTTTTCCAAATTAAAAACCGATTTTACCAACATGCCAAATTTAAATTCCCGGAATCCATTTAAATTTTCCCCAAAGAAACTCACGAGATTAATTCTTACCAAAGACAATGAGGAAGGTAATCCCGGATGATTAATCGACTGAAGCCAGGTGCTTCATAACCCACGCCAGTTATTCTGAAATAATTTGACGGGGAAAATTAGTCATAACTCGGTTGTGTGATTCTTTTTTAGCACAATACTGGTAATAAATTAATTGATAGCTTCATCGGACTTTCTTTTCATCTTTATTATTTTTTTTTTATATTTATGAATTTTATAAATGATCTATTGTGAATATTGACCTTAGATTGACGTCCCCGATGACCTTTCCCCGTTGACCTTAAACGTGTGTCACGTTAGGAAGTGTTCCAGTTTTAAAACAAAGGAGTAAGATGTTGAGATATGTGGGATTAATGAATGAAAAGCTTGGAAAAGAAATTTACTTTTATATCGGAATGATTAATAACTCGGATGTTGACTGCCTTTAATAAATAAGTTGATGGTGCATTGAAAACAATGGCGGATTGGAAGACTCGTGTTAGTCTGGGTTGAGCTGAGCCTGTGGACAGACAGTCGGGTATGCAGCCATGATCGTTGAGGCAGTCAAAGGCCCTAGCAAAGATCGTTGGCAGTCAGAGACCCTAGCCAAGATCGATGGGTCAGTCAGGGACCCTATCCAAGACCGTTGAGGCAGTAAGAGCTCCTAGCCAAGGTTGATGGGGCAGTCAGAGTCCCTAGCCAAAACCATTGAGGCAGTTAGAGACCCTAGCCAAGGTCGATGGGGCAGTTAGAGACCCTAGCCAAGATCAATGTGGCAGTCAGAGGCCCTAGCTAAGATCAATGGGGCAGTCAGAGGCCCTAGCCAAGATCGATAAGGCAGTCAGGAGTCCTAGTTAAGCCTACTGGAGCATTTATAGCCTTAAACTAGGTCAGTTAAAGCACATAGAGGTGCAAATTAAACCAGCTATGGTCCGTTCAAAATCTAAAGCAACCTGGAATGAAAAGGGAGTAAGTGGAAAACTGCTTCCCATTTTTTTCTTACGCCAGCTGAGCTAAAGGGAAAAACTGAGCAAATACATTTCATAATATAATTTCTTAGGGCCAATCCGCTTCTGTGAGCCTTGTACATTGTAACGGTGAACTCATATAAAGATGAATCAATATCAGATTAAAAATAAAAATAGATGAATGGATACCTGATACGGTGGAATAATTATTGAATGCATAATAACTGACGAATGCAGTAGGTCAATATTTTCTTATCGCTGTCGCCTTGTGTGAGAAGTCTTGTCATATCTGTGTCATGTTTACATTTTACTTACGCTTAATAAGGACATCGTTGCAATTGTAATTTTAAAGTGTCGCATAAATACAGCTGAAATAATATTCCAAGAGGAAAACTTTGCTTGAGTAAAAATGGGCCAAGGAAAAGACGAAAGTTTGTTATCTTGAGTTTATGAGAAGCTAAAAGAGAAATTAGGAAAATTTTGATTTTCAGGCGCGCTCCATGTTTATGCTTATCTGCATTTTCTGTTTAAGTTTCGTAATGACCAATTTCCACGCATTGCAGCTACATTAATTGCCTAAATGAACCGAGGGTTATTTACTGTTTAGGGATGTGGAATGTACAATGTTGTATTCCGGTGGGAATCAAAGCTCTTCGGGTTTTCTTCCTTTTAATCAAAATTCATGCAGGAATTTACATGCATGATTTTTGTCCGTTTAAGAATTGAAATAAATCCTTTTGATCCATTTGTTAAAAATTCAAATTTTGGTGGCAGCGGAAAGTCTCTTTTGTCAAATACATCTTCACTTCTACACTCACTTTATTTGCTTTCCCAAAAGTTAGCTGTGAATAAAAACTTCTATTTTCCCAGAAGCTCCTACGAATTATTTTGAGAGAGAAAAACCATTTCCGGAAAGGATTAGATCTATAACCGTAAAGCTTGATCATTAAAAATGTTTTTTTATACTTTTAACCAACGGCCATACCTTGTTAAAAAAAGTTAGAAGATCAAAAAAACTCCTACCTTTTTCCTATTTCCTTTCTTTTAACTCGCACCAATAACTTTTGCCTTTTTTCCCTAGCCACAATAAACTTTTGAATTTTAATCTTTTGTTTTCCTCCCGAAATATTATTAACCGTCTGGCAATTTAATTTGTCCCTTCCGTTTATTCATTAGCTTTTATTTTAATAAAATTGCCGAAGCTTTTTAATACGATCCTTTTTCGGTGAGAGAATGAAATTTAATACTCCCTTTGATCCTTCGATACAACAAATGAGATATGGCCGCGTTGTCATCGTCATCCCAGAGGCACATGTGCCGTATTAATTTCCTCATACCTCAGGCGTTAAAAAATTAAAAAATTTTCCCCCCCGATAAACGATCGTTTCACGTCCTCGACACGCCAATCAAATCCGTAATAAAATTAGATTCCAAGATATTCGAAAACGTTTTCCCTCCAGGTGAATGATCATCAATCCCAAGCAACAATATCAATCATTGTCGAAGCTTTCAAAGCTTTACATATTCCACTACATCAATTTTAAACCCCTTTTTCGGTGTGTTTAAAAATCCTAAAAGAAAATCCGTTTTTCGAATTTTTCAAAAGGGGGGCAAAGACATCAAAAGCTTCATCTTGATATCTCTTATATATATATTTTTTTTTAAAGTTTAAAAAACGTGGCTGTGGGAAAATCAAAGCGTGAAAACAAAAACTAACAGATAAAAATGTCATCTGGCTTGCCATAACGCGGATGTTTTTCATCCCACATCCATTACTAAAACATCGAAATATGACTTTGTGTCATCTCAAGACATTTGTTTTAAGATTGGGGTCCTGAAGTTATTACGTCATTTCGAATAACTTTTTTTTTTCTTCTTCATCTTCATCTCGTTCCTTCATTTAAATCAAAAACAGAAGGAAAAAAATTTTTTTTTCTTAAACTTCTTAAATTTGCCCCCTTCTCCCCGATTTTTTCTTACTCTCCTTATATCCCCCATTTTACTGGATTCGAAATGAGTTATTGCTTATTTTTTGTAGTCATTTGTTTTTAACGGCCTTGAACATTATAATAATTCTGGGTATTAAATGAATTCAGAGTAATCTATATTCTTTTTATTGACATTAATTTCCTTCTTGCTTCCCCGATATGGCTTCCTTGAAATTGCAAAGAAGTATAAATTTGAATAAGTGGATTCATGCTTTAATCTAACAGCAACAGCTTCTCATTCCTTTCCACGAGATGGAAAGAGCATTAAACTTAATCTTAAGGCTAAAGAGTTAACAGCACTGAAATCAATCATAGCGCACTCCAGAGCAATCATAGACAATCATAGCGCACTTCAGAGCAATTATAGACAATCATAGCGCACTCAAGAGCAATCATAGACAATCATAGCGCACTCCAGAGCAATCATAGACAATCATAGCGCACTCCAGAGCAATCATAGACAATCATAGCGCACTCCAGAGCAATCATAGCGCACCCCAGAGCAATCATAGCGCACTCCAGAGCAATCATAGACAATCATAGCGCACTCCAGAGCAATCATAGACAATAATAGACAATCATAGCGCACTCCAGAGCAATCATAGACAATAATAGACAATCATAGCGCACTCCAGAGCAATCATAGACAATAATAGACAATCATAGCGCACTCCAGAGCAATCATAGACAATCATAGCGCACTCCAGAGCAATCATAGACAATCATAGCGCACTCCTACACAATCATAGCGCACTCCAGAGCAATCGTAGACAATCATACCGCACTCCTATACAATCATAGACGATCATAAATAATCATAGCGCACTCCAGAGCAATCATAGCGCACTCCAATGCAATCATAGACAACTATAGCGCACTCTAGAGCAATCATAGACAATCATTGCGCACTCCAACGTAATCATAGACCGTCACAGCGCACTCCAATGCAATCATAGTGCATTCCAGAGCAACCATAAACAAACAATCATAGCGCACTCAAGAGCAATTACAGACAATCACAGAGCACTCTAGCTAGTTACTTACCGGCGCTCACGGTTCATTCCAGGCAAAGATCATAACGAAAATTCACTTCTTACTTCTAATAAAACCTGATTGCATGTTTTCAACAAATTAACTAACAGAAAAAGTTTATTTTGGTTGGTCTTAAAAGAATTCATCTGTATGAAGCAAAAATTTGCCAACTGTATACCTAAAAAAAGTTAATTTTCGTTCTGCTTGTGTCCTTTTTTTTATTTCTCTTATAACTTCACGCTTTTTTGCTTTAAGAAAAAAAAAACGAGTCGGAGTAGATGAAAATTAATATGTTAACACCAATGGAGGAAATTTAATATCACGAGGAAGGATGCTTTAAATTAAGTTTTAAATTTTTTTTCTCTCGTCCTTAATATAAATAAGCCTAATGTTACGATAAAAATTTAATCTGTTTAAAAAGATCCATCTTTTAAATTTTTTCTTTTTTTTTATGCGAATTTAATTAAGGATGTTATTTTTTAATGATGAGGTTTTTTCCTATTTAAAAAAAATTATTTGTTTTCGGGTGGCTGTAAGCAGCTTTGTAGCTAATGGCGACAGGCTCCCTCCAAAAACATGCTTCCTTAACTTTTTTACCTCGCCATTAGTTGGCTAATAAAATTCTATCATCAAAAAATGCATTTCTATGAACGTTGTTCACAGTAAAATGCAACATTGACTCGAATTCCATAATTTCCTTGGATTTTCATAAATTATTTTCAAATCAGCCAATTTAACTTCACACTCAAACTTTTTGCAAACGAAAACCAATTACTTAACAACAAGGAAATAAACAAACATTTTCTAAAACGTGACGAAGACTCTCTCTTTCTCATCCCCTTACTTTAAAAATACCTTCGTTCCAAGCTCCGTGACCTAAACATCCCACAGCGATTTTCTCTTTACTCTCTTCTCATCAAAGCAAAAACCTATACGATTTATATAGGAGTAAGTAGGAGGTTAGAAAAGGTTAAATCATTTCAACCTTCATAATTAAAATATGATTACGAGGGTGGGCTAATTCATTACATACTCACTCGTAGCAAGGGCAGGTCTATGTCACCATTACAATTTCAGTGAGCAGCGTTAAAAAACTTTGTAACGACGTCAACGGGCTAAGAGGAGGAGAGTGAAAACTTTTAGGGGTAGAAAAAGACACTAGTAGTAAGTAGCTTAAAGAGATATTAAGGATGATCAAAAGTGCGGCCAGTAATAGAGAATCATTAAGCACTCCAATACAATTACAGGTAATCATAGCGCACTCCAGTCCAACCATAGACGATCATAGCGCACTCCAGAGGAATCATAGATCATCACAGCGCACTTCAGAGCGATCACAGACGATCATAGCGCACTCCCGAGCAATCACAGACAATCATAGCGCACTTCAGAGCGATCACAGACAATCATAGCGCACTCTTTTGCAATCATAGACGCTCATAGCTCACTACAGAGCAATCATAGACAATTATGCAGCAGTTCAATACAATCATAGAGCCCTTGGGGAAATTATCACCAGTCAAAACACATTCTATTTCGATCATAGACAATCATAGCGCACTCTAACCCAAACATGGACAATGAAAGCGCATTTCGGTGCAATCTTAGACAATCATAGCGAACTTTATAGTAATCTTAGACAATCATAGCGCACTCTAGAGTAATCATAGATAATCACAGCTCACTTTAGGGTAATCATAGATAATCACAGCTAACTTTAGGGCAATCATAGACAATCATAGCGCACTCCGGAGCAATCATAGACAATCATAGCGCACTTCAGAGCGATCATAGACAATCATAGCGCACTCCGGAGCAATCATAGACAATCATAGAGCATTCCAATGCAATCATAGACAATTGTAGCGCATTCCAGAACAATCATAGACAATCACAGCGCACTTCAATGCAATAAAGACCATCATAGTGCATTTCAGAGCAATCTTAGGCAATCATTGCGTACTCGAATGCAATCATTTATATTCATAGCGCACTCCAGTACGATCACGACTTCTTTTAGGATAAATCTACACAATCATAGCTTGTTTTGCAGGAATACTGGCAGATGGAAGAGCTGAGAAAAAGTACAAAGACCAATTTAGCCTTCCCAATCTCCTTCAGTATTTTTGCTTTGTTGTCATTGCTTTGCTTAAGCACTAAGTGCTCCAAGACTTTTTTATCGTTCAGAAAAATTTGACTTATACTTAAGTTTTACCCCAAAATCAGTAAACCTATCCTCTCCATTACCTCCCTTCGAAAAATTTCTAAAATCGCAAAATATTACACAGCTTCCTAGGCTCTTAATTTGGCCTCGCTATTCTACCCATAACACTAAACGAAAATTACCTAAAGCTCAAATTTTTTTCTCATTAATCCCTTTAATCTAATGACCTAATTACCAATGGCATATCTACCTTAATTACAGGGGAAATTAGTGCAACCCGAGTCTCTAAACATTAATCAAAGCTATCGTAACAATCTTGGAGAGAAAATTCCACAACGTTCTATATATAAAATAAATAATATACACAACCCACATACAAAAGCTAAATCAATATCATAAATAAAAAAAATTCCGGAATAATCTAATCATTTCCAGCTAAAACCTTTATTTATTTCCTTTTTTTTCCCTCCCCTTGAAAAACATTCGAACAAAAGTTCAAACACCTTTAGAAACAATTTATCAAATAAAACCGGCCTTCAAATTTAAATTCAATTACCTCGCCGGTTTTTCCGTTAAATTTCAAATAAAAATCCCAACACGGGTTTAACCCTTACCTTGGCCAAATTAAAAATTAAAATCCTTTTAATGCATGTCGAAACCATTCATAAAATTTCACACATACACACACCAAAAAAAAAAAAAAAAAAACGTAAACAAGTTTTTTTCCGAAAAAAAGAAATTCACGATCACGACTTCATTGACGGGACGATTCTTATAATTTTTTTCTTTTTTTAGAAAACTACAGAAAAAGCACGTTTCACGAAAATCCCAACATTTTTTTTTGATCCGTTACCGGGTATTTTTTTTTATTTTATTTTGCTTTTTGTTGTCTTTTTTTTTTACAAACCCCAAGAGACCGAGTTTATGCCTGTTTTTACTTTGAAATATCCGAATCCACAACACTGCCACAGTTTTTGAAAAACTCGACTATATTTCAATACGAAACCGACACATCTGTCATTCTGAAATTTATACTCTGTTCTTTAATGTTTTCATCGATAAAATTTCCCTGCAGATAAAACCTTTTTACAGTTTAACCTACATCCGAAATAGTTCAAAATTTAAGAAGCCTTTCCCGGTGATAACTTTCACCGTTATCGAAAAGACCTTTCTCATGGGTTCGAATAAACTCGATTGTGAAATCTAAAATAGATAATAATTCCCTTTCGTTTCGCTGAGCATTTTCCTTTTTTTAAAGAGTCTGATCGTGCAAAAAATTTAAATATAAGAAGAGGGGGTGCGTCATTGAATTCTAAAGGGCACCCCCGTCTTTTTACGTTGCGGCTTCTTAAAATAGACCGTACTATCGATTATTTAGACGCCATGGTGATGAAGGGACGCCGCTTGAGAGGGGGTGGTGTTCTAGGGGTGCAATTTTCAAAAAGGAGAAGAGGTACTTGTTCTTTTAGGATAATCATTAAAAAAATTGGCAATTGAAATTTTTTTTTCCCCTTAATATTCAGGACGAAGAAAAAGAAATAACGGTTTGAATTTAGAGTTAATGGATGTTTTTTTCTTTATAGCCTCGTATTTTTTTTTTTTTTTAAATAAACAAAGTTTTCCTTTAAAACGTTTTTTTTTTGTACTAATCGGGCGATTGTAAGGCAAAAGAAGCTAATAGAAAACGTTTTTTTTTTCATCTTACTTTTTTTTTTATAAAAAGCTTCTTAACGATTCTTCAAAGATAAATATGCGCATCAGTCATTTTTGAGTTTTCTTTCGTTTTTCCTGATTTTACTTTTTTAAGGAGTTTTTTTCCTCGTGAAACTAAGTTATGAAAATTTTTAGTTTTTATTTTTATTTGTCTTTGCAAATTATTACGATAATTTGTGGGGAAAATGTAACTGAAAAAGATTCTTAAAATGAAATGAGCTTCCAAAAAATTCAGCAGATGCCGGCGACAAAGTTAAGCTGAATAATCAGGATGTGCGGAAGAAAGGCGCTAGTATCGTTTTAGTTCATGAAATAATCGTTAGAAAGCGCTAGTGTCGCTTTAGTTCATGAAATAATACTTGAAGAGCGCTAGTGTCGCTTTAGTTCATGAAATAATCGTTGAAGAGCGCTAGTGTCTCTTCAGTTCATGAAATGAAAAGTTGGAGAGTGTTAGTATGAATTTAGTTCATGAAATGAAGTTGGAAAACGGTAATGACAATTCAGTTTTGAACTGTAATCGTGCGATTAACGACTAATAATCGCAATATCGGTAAAACATTAATCGTTGCAGCATTAATTTTAACTGACACAACTTTACCCGCTAATTTAAAAATGTTATGTAAATAAATATGTGCGAAATTCGGCGTCAAATCAAGATATCCAGAGTACAATTGATGACTTATTTCTGAGATTTTTAAGTTTCACAGGATTTCCTTATCAAAAAAAATTTTTTACTCACCCATTTTGAAGTTTTCTTCCGCCCAATATCAAAATATTCTCCCTAGGATCGAAGTTCCAGGTTACATCCATAACGTCCGCAAACAAATTTCTTCATTTCAAAACTCTATAAATAAAACGAGAAAACAAAACTATTACAATCACGAAAAAAATATCCCGTAGGCAATTCTTTTCAATCCTCCCCAAAATTTTAAATAAACAAAAAGCTTATAAGAAAACTTCTAGCATGAACCATATAAAACAAAATTGTACAGGATATAAAACTACCCCTCTCTCAACCACATTTTGACCTATATTATCTAAAGCAACAAATTAACTAAACTTCTTTTCAGTTATGCAGTATAACATCCTTTACAACCCGTTTTTCCCTCCCCGCAAAAAGTTTTCTAGGTCAGTTACGACTCCGGAAACTCATTCCTGCCACAAAAAAAAAACTCAAAGAAAAAAAAATTAAGAATAAATCAAGTAGTGGAACAATTCCAACTAGATCGTCGACCCCTTGCTGGTTTGAAAATACTGCAATCGTTACTTCAAAAAAGAAAAGTTTTACAGTATTTTCTCACTTCAACTCTTTTTTTAAGTCTTTCATGCTATCCAGTTTTCATTAAAGCTTTTATTGATTAGCTCTTTTTAAAACTTTTCAAACCGAGAATAAAAAAAAATTCTTAACCATTGAAAATTTTTCTTGTTTTTTAATTTGTTACTGAACAATTATACGCGAACGTGAACAAATAAATTAATAAATAAATAAAACGAACAAACTTACAAAGAGAAAATAAAAAATAGTTTGAATTTTTTTTTTTTTGCAATCACACCGAACTTAATTTTTTTGAGAAAAAAAATTGAAATGAGATCATGTAATTAATAAAAAAAGAAAATTATTAAAGAATTAATAGTTAAAGTTCGGTGTAATTGATCAATGATTAATAAGTTCATCACGTTTTTAATAATAATAAAAAACGAAATACGAACACAGCCTTAAAGCCAAAAAAATAATCCACAAAGTAGAATCTTGATTTACACACGGCAGAGTTGTTTCCTCATTTGAACGCTAAGAGCGCTGAGATCACCATAAGCGTGAGCAGCGCTATCTATCCGGTCAAATGAAGAAACCATGGACTGTAAATCATGTGTGATTGATGTTTGATAGAGCACAATAAATGGTTTATAGATGGCGGTAGTGTCGCTTTAGTTTTCCACGGGGCTGTGTGCGAAAGGTCAACTTAAAATTATGCAAAAGTTATTCTAATTATTTCTCCTTAAAAAAATTTTAATACCATTTAAATTAACCAAACTTATTTTTTCTTAAATCTACTTAAAGGAGAAGCAATTAAAATTACCCATAATAATATTCCAAAAACATGAAATAAACTAAAAATTAAAAATTTTGTATTCGCCATTTAGATTTGTCTTTTAAAAAAAAAAAAAAAACTTCTGATATGTTCAGAATTTAGAAATAAAAATTGAAAGTATTAATTTTTTTTTTGTTTCCTTTGATTGATTAAACGTTGATTGCATGTCAATTAGGGCACCCATTGGATAAACATTTGTAAAAAAAATTAATTAATTAATATGAACCACCCAAAAAAAAAATTTTACACATACATATTGCTTTTAAAGCATTTTAAGCTTGTAAACGGTTTACAACGATTTTGCTAAATTTTTAACTTTGGCAGTTCAAGTAAATTTTTTTGTTTTAGGGCTTAAGAATGAAAATCAGAACTGCCTAAATATAAAATTTTAGCAATTAAAATTAATTTTTCATTATTTTATAATCATGAATAAGGTACTTGAAATTAAAAATTAGGGTCAAGCTTTTATGTTAAATTAATAAATAAATTTTTCGGAGCTGTAATGCGTTGTAGAATAACGTGAGCGTGGCACCAAATAAGATTTTTTTTTAAAATTGTGTTAAAATAATCTCAAAATGATTTGATTTTCCAACCCGTTTCTCTTTACATAAGTTTTAAGTAATCATTTTCATTTGATACAACGCTCAGCAAAAAAATAACATTTTAAAAACAACCATCAACTTTTAAAACAAATAAAATCAAACGCTTTTCAGCCCCGAAAATTTCACCCTTTAAAACACTATTTTTCCATTCAACTTTCAAATATTACATTTCTACCCTTAAAACAAACTCTCCTCATTAATACTTTTTTAAAAATGAGCAAAATTAAAAAAAAATATGAAAGACCATTAAAAAAAATTATTTAGTCAAAATCTAAAAATCCTTCCTTCCCAACATCTCTTTTAAATTTCCCAATAACAACTAAAAAAAATCTAAATTCAACACATAGATTACCGTTTTTTCTTCATATGTTTTTTATACCCTTTCCCATACCACCCAGGATTAACAGGTTTCTGAGTTTCGTTAACTTTTTCATCGGACGACGCTTTATCCTCTAATCCTTTCTCATCGCTAACCTCCTCTTCCTCATCCTCATCATCACAACATTCACACGTAGGTACATCTTGTTTAAAAACAGGTTCCTTTTTTACATAAAACAAACACGTATTCGATGAATATTGCTTATAACAAAACGAACATTTACCAGATAAACTTAAATTATTAGCTAATTTCCTCGGGCTACTTTTTGTACTTTCCAAAACTTTAGTATTACGATTCGTCCTTATCCTCGTTCTTCTCCCTTCATTAGAATTCCCAGCTATGGGTTCACTATTATCACTAACCACTTCAACTTTTGGCTTTTTCCTTGGCAAATCAACCGTCGCTACAACGTTCGACCTTTTGAAACTATTCGTGGGCGTAATCGCGTTTTGATTATTCTCGACAATACTGAAATTTTGTAGCAACGGCATTACCATTCCTAAATTTTGCAAATGAAAATTAGGGTTAAATAAATTATTCATAAAAAATGTCCCGTTAAATAATTGAGCGGCGTTTTGAATTGGGAATAAATTATATAACTGATTTAAAATTAAAGTATGTGGAGATAATAAATTTATGCTTGGAGACCACGGCGGCGTTGAATTATTTTTAACTGATAAAATATTGCTCATTGAAAAACTATTAGAATGATTAAAATTTTGTTTTCCAGCCAAAACAATTGCCTTTTCCGTTTCTTCTAATTTAGGGTTTTCTTCAATTTTCACGTCATCTTCCATGACAATAGGAATCTCATTTCTATCGTCTGAAAAATTCGCACAGCTTCCATCATGATTTTGATTGTTTTTAAATGAGCTACAGCAGTCTTCTAAATTTTCACCTGATTTAATTGTGATTAATATTAATTCTTCTTTAGCAGGATTCGATTGTCCTGTGTCGATTACGATTTCAGTTTTAACTTCCTGTTCCTCGATTTCTAATTTAATATTTTCTGTAACGTTTTTTTCGTCTACTTTATCATTTTCTTCTTTAATATCTTCGGTTTTAATGAATCTAAGAAAAGGACGGTTTGTTGTGTGCTTCTCTTCTTTACATAATTCAGTTGCGTGAATGAAAATAGGATCTAAATCTCTTGAGTATTCAGGAACATCGACTGATAAATATTTCATTAGCTTTTTCATTACGTTATCACATTTTCCATTGATTTTGATTGCGGCGTGACAATCTTTAGGAGTCCATTGTAAGTTGACTATGTACAATTGAGGGCGACGCTTTGCTGGTTTATCCATACCCCAAAGCCATGGATATCTTTTTAAAACCTAAAATTAGAATTTTTAATCATAAAATTTTCAACACGACTTTGTAACTCTTGTTTGATTATGCTTATTGCAAGAATGGCTAATAAGAATCCCAAACTTTTGAATTAGAACCCATCCTGAGTAGCAGAAACACAATTAAAGTCACCGCTAAAATTTGATATAACCTAACTTGGTTTCCTTCTTGAAAAAATGTTGCCTCGGTTATTTTTATAAATTTCCTGTTTCTACATACCTTTAAACTAGAACCAATACAAAGAATCATATCCGCTTTCTCTGCAGCTTTACAAGCTCCCTTCCAATTGAGCGGCCATGGCAAATTACCTCTCTCTCCAAAATGAACTATTGAATCCACTAAAGACGAATTACATTTATAACATCTCCTGTATGTTTTATGACTATAACGAGCAGTATTTTCAGTTACATCGAAAAGTCTTAAATATTCTACAATAGGACGACAGGTACGACACACCTAAAAAAAATTCAAACAATTAAGATTTTTATTCATCCCCTTGGTATGCATTCTCCGCCCATACTAACCTCTATATACATATTGCCATGAACCTCTGAGAGAGCTCTTCTTGGAAGACCACTTCGTAAATGAAGACCATCACAATTTTGAGAAACTACATGCTTTAACTTCCCTTGATGATGAAGTTGTGATATGGCCATATGAGTATATGTTGGTTCTGCTTGTGTGAGATCATGAGATCCAATGTCTTTTCCTTGTTGAAGTAAAGTCCATATTCCTGATGTTCCTCGATAATCAGGGATTCTTGCAGCTGTTGAAATTCCAGCTCCAGTATAAACAACTAAATATTCTGCTTTTGCAACAGCTTCAGCTAATTGTTTGCATTTAACATCTAAAACCGCTTCTGAATCTTCTATTTCTTGAAGACGCTCTTTTAATTTCTGACGTCTCTCTATTCTTACTGCAGCTTCTTTAACTACCTCTGAATAATTGAATAACAATTCCTTTTCTTCTTTTGTCCTGTTTGATTCATCTTTCTGAAGTATCACAGATACCTGAAAAGACAAAAAAATTAATTAGTTGCAATGAAGGTTAACATTTTGACATGATTCCACAATTTTTCAGTTCCTTGTAAGCTAACAACTTCAAAATTGCAACTACCACAAAATATAATAATCAAACTCTGCTTTTCTTTCAAGATTCAGCAAAAAACATTCAGTTTATTGCAATTCAACATAGGCAATTTTATGTAAATTTAATGCAATGAAAATTATTACAGGACAAGGGGATTGAAAAAAAAAATGAAGATCATCATTGCTGTGAATTGGGGAAAGAGGAAGATTTTCAAAATCTAAACGCCACGGTATTTTCTTTTCCGGGTTGTGTGGCATACATAACAACCCGTTATGCTGGAAATCTGGTTATAAGAGTTGTTCGTCTCCATATACCAGTTCTTAAGTACGACCTAAAAACTTACGTTTTATTGCTAAATTTAAAATGAAAAAGATGCTAAATTCATGACAAACCTTTTTAATGGATAAATTTCTCTCTTTCTGTGCTGAAACTGGTACGGGTTTCGGTTGTTTTTTCCTTAATCTGCTATAATTTCCCGTATTATTATTATTAACAGACATTTTGTTTTGACTGAAAACCCAGCGTTTGCTTGCAATGTGCGTTCTTCAGAAATTATTCGGAGCCCGCCATCTTGTAAAAAAAGGTCCCTGACAAACAGCGTTGCCAAACTGGTCGAAACTTGTTTACTTGATTTTTTTTCAAGTAATTATTCAAATTCTTTCAAAAAACGCATCAGATAATTGAAATACTAAAATACTGTAAGATTTAAGTATATACATGGTGGCGGGTAGCATTAAACAAGCTTCTTATATAATTTAACACGAAAATTCAATTGCGATAACTTTTTGGCTCAAATCCATTATTTTCACAGAATATGGGTTTTCACGCCAATAATAAATTTAAAGAGAAAGATTTAAAGTTAAATTTACTATCTAACACGTTTCCCGCAGCTGATAATTAATTAAATACCCATAAAAAAAATTAAAGTGCTTAGCGTGGCAACACTGCTTGTAACGTATGACGTCACTCATTTGTCATCCTCAGCTGATATCTCAAAATTACTGTATTCAAAATCTTTGTACATGCAGTTGTGTTTTAAAATAAAATTATGTTCTCTAGGACGAGTCAATTTGATAAGCTGTTAGGTAAGTGAAAGCCTTATGTTGAATAATTGGATTAGAGCAGCATTAGTTTCGTAATATGCACACCGATGCCGATACGTATTGCTTACTTTTTTTACCTTTAATTTTTAGAGAAAGCTACTAGTCATTTAAAATTGGAACCAGATTGGGTGACAATTCTTCAGATATGTGACCTCATTAGGCAAGGGGATTGTCCGTAAGTATCGAAAATAATCATTTATTAGGTTATAATATGGTCAGGGTTAGCAAGGTTATGAAGTTGATGTGAAATATCAAAACCATATAAGTTGAGTAAAGTTTTTCACTTTTCCTCTGATAATATTTTTTTTTAAGTGACAAAATTTCTTTTTTTTACAGACCAAAGTATGCATTAGCTGGGATCAAGAAGAAATTATTCAACCAAAATCCACACATCGCTAACTTTGCATTATTAGTATTGGAGTCATTAGTAAAAAATTGCGGTTACCTCATTCATGATGAAATCGGTACCAAGTCTTATATGGAACAACTTAGGGAATTGGTTAAAACTACACAGCATGAACAAGTTCGAATGAAAACGTTGGAATTGATTCAAGCGTGGGCATATGCGTTTAGGTCTAATCCTAAATACCATGCTGTTCAAGAAACAGTGACTATTATGAAAGCTGAAGGTTACAAATTTCCTGCATTAAAAGAAAGTGACGCAATGTTTTCAGCAGATACAGCTCCTGAGTGGGTAGATGCAAGTGTTTGTCATAGATGTCGAGTTAGCTTTGGTGTTGTGCAAAGAAAGGTAAAAAGAAATTTACCTGCAACTTTTTGGAAAAGAGTAATGAAAGCTAAATTTAAAATTCTTTACAGCATCATTGCAGAGCATGTGGCAATGTATTTTGTGGCCAGTGTTCATCGAAAACGTCAACATTACCTAAGTTTGGCATTGAGAAGGAAGTTCGAGTCTGTGAAGCTTGTTTTGATTTATATAACAAGTAAGTTGTTTAAGGATAATCAATAATGAATAGCATTAATGTTTATGAATTTTTTTTCCAGGCCAAGATCAGGATCGCCTCATGCGAAATCGGAAACTGATAGTTTACCTGCTGAGTACTTATCTAGTTCATTATCTCAGCAGAGTCAAAATCCAAAGCCAAAGAAAACAGAAGAAGAATTAAAAGAAGAAGAAGAGTTTCAATTGGCTTTAGCTTTATCCCAATCTGAAGCAGAAGCCAAGGAGAAAGAAAAGAAAAGAATGACTAGTGAAATAATGCATAATGCGGCTACTGTTCATCGCAGCAAAACTCCAACGCTTGTGGTTAGTTATTAAACTTTTTTTTTACAAAGGAAAAAATCCTAGGAAAAATATATCAAGTCATTTTTTGTAGAAAGAAGAAGAAGAGGAAGAAGATCCGGAATTGGCCAGATACCTAAATCGGTCTTACTGGGAAGAACGCCATGTTGCTGAGAGATCAAGCGAGAAGAAAAAGACTGTTAGTCCTGATCATTTTCGTGTAAGCCCAGCAGGGCCTCCAAGTGCTCCGACTACCCCTACGCATCAGCTTGTAAGTTTACAAATATTTTTTCCATTCAGAATTTAAGGGTATTTCATAATTTTTGTTTTTCTTTCCCCCAAGGAAAATGGCGAAGTTTCCGAATCAGAAATGAAGGAACTAAACGAATTCGTTAGTTTTCTTAAGTCTCAAGTTGAAATATTTGTAAATAGAATGAAATCAAATTCAAGTCGAGGAAGAAGTATTTCAAACGACTCATCAGTTCAGACGTTATTTATGAACGTGACGACTAATCATTCCAAGCTTTTAAGATACATCCATCAACAAGATGATTTAAGAGGTAAAAATAATTTTTTTTAAATTGAAAAAATATTTACTAAAAACTTTTGAATGTTCGTATAGTATACTACGAAGGATTGCAAGATAAATTAGCTCAAGTAAAAGACGCTATGATGGCATTAGACGCATTACGCGAAGAACACCGAGAAAAACTTCGAAGAGAAGCAGAAGAAGCCGAGCGATTGAAACAATTGCAAATGGCCCAAAAATTACAAATTATGAGGAAGAAAAAACAAGAATATTTGCAGGTAAGTTCTGAAATATTTGAAAATCGTTTTTTTGAAACTTTGTTAATGTTTTGATATTAATTTTAACAGTATCAACGGCAATTGGCAATTCAAAAAGTTCAGGAACAAGAAAGAGAAATGCAGATGAGACAAGAGCAACAAAAACAACAATATTTAATGGGTTCAATGGGCGTGTCTCAAGGTTACGTGTCTTGGGATCCAAATATGGGATCGATGCAACCGCCGCCTCAACAGTATGGTCAACAGTATCAGTCGTTACCGCATGGATATATGCCTCCGCCTGCTTACGCTTTATCAGGACCTTCAGCTAATATTCAGCAACAGGTAATGAGAGAAATTTTATTGGAAACGCAAAACTGCGGAGTGAGGTGGAGGAATAACATGACGTCCTCATTATTTAATTTTTTATTGTAGCCAATGCCTGGTATGGTACCTCCTGGCATGATGCCACCTCAACCTCAAGGAATGCCTCCATCAGGGCCTCATTCTCTTCAGCAACAACCTAGAGGCCCTCCTCCACCCCTCCAGCAACCACCAGGACAACCACGCGTCGGTCCTAACCAACCAAATCAACCAACAGGACCGATGCACAACCCCCAGTTACCGCCAATGCATCATCATCAAATTCCATCAACTAATTATCAAGGTAAATCTCAAAATAATCCAAAGTCTTATTTACCAATGTAACCAAGGAATTTATTTACAGGAATGCCGCTGCCGGGGCAGAATCCACCAATCGGACCAGGTGGCGTCCCTCAAACTCAATCCCTTGTTATGCCACCAGGTGGACCTCAAATTTCATCAACCGGACCACCAAACATAGGCCCTCAAATGCCAATAGGCGGTCCACCTCCGCAAAACGTTGGCCTACCACCAGGTGCTCCACAAGGGATGCCAATCAACCAAGGAAGTCAGCAAAGGTTACCGCAAGGACAACCACCTAACGTCCCGATCCCAGGGCAAATCCCCCAAGGTCCTCCTGGTATGCCTCAAACCGGCCAGCCGCAACCTAATCAGCAAAATGTGCCACAACAATTTCAGACCCAAACGCCTACTAATGTCGGAGAACAAAATCAATCGAATAGTAACACAGGTGAACTTATTAGTTTCGATTAAACGTATTATCGTCATTTTTCTTTTTTAACATTTTAACGTTTTTTTAGAGAAGAAACCCGTTAAAAGTGGCTATGCAAGTATATGAATTTCCCCCGTGCTTTGTTTTTGTGGCCATTTTTTTGTTTCAAAGTGATTTTTTAGTTATTCGTGGAATTTTTTAATTGTTTCAAGTCGTTCAAGCCCCTCATGTCAAGATTTTTCGAGGAAAAAAGTGTAGTAACATTATATATTATTTCTTTTTTGTTACAAGAAGCCTAATGGCGGACTAGCCCTATAAAAATTACATTTATAACTTTAAAAAAATTTTTTTTATTATAATTAAAATTATTATGCCTTAATAGTTTTTTTTAAAAAAAAATATTATTTAATTGTTGAAAATAAAATATGTGTAGATGTGCATTTAAGGACGAAAATAATTGGATTGAATAAAGCTTAAATGTGAAAAGTGCTGAAGTCATGAGTCAAAAGTAAAGAAGCTCATCGTCTTATTTATTTAAGTTGTATTAAATTTTTTTTTCGCAATTTATATTCAAGAAAAATAACGTATTAATTAAATGAATTAAAAAATTAATGACTGGTAATAGTTTTAATTTTTAGGATCCATGTTAATCACCCAGTGTAGCTCGAATGAGAAAAAATAAAGCTGTAGGCAAATGAACAGCTTTTGAAAAATGGCGTCATTGATAGTGGTGGTGGAGACGGCGATATCCCGAGGAATGCAGAAGACCCAAGACAAAAGAGTGTGCAAGGGTTGAAAGGGACCTGAGACTTTAATCACGGTCTTCTAAACAGGTCTCGGAACTATGCTCCCATCTTTCTTAATTACGCGAATTTTAGTTTTAGATTTCTCCGAGCTACATGCATTTCGTGGCGCTCAGGTTTTTCAAAATGCTTCTGATTGGTCAATTCTGGAAACGGACCAATCAGAGACGGCTTGAAAGACTGCTGCGCCATCTGTTTCCGAACTATAATCCGCGTTTTTAAGGAGGATATCCCCTATCAGAAAAAAAGACTATGATTGTCATATTTGAGCTACTAATGCTAAACGTAAAAGTTTTGACTATAAATAATCAAAATTGATTATCATTTTTAGTCATCAATGGCTTAAATATGACAATGATAGTCATTTTTCTGGTAGGGTCCCATGTGCTAAATGCAGAAGTTTCGAGATTTGTTTAGAAGACCGTACTCTAAGTTAAAAGAGGCGGAGGAAGCGCGTCTTCTGCTAATAAAGGCAGCTTACCGTATATAAAATTCAACATGGAGGACCGATTCGCTGGTTCTAACTTTATTCCTCCAAATTGCTTATTACAAAAATACTCTCCAACTGTGAGCAACCATTACAAGCAGAAGACGCATCATCCAATTTATCAGATTATTTGATCAGCTTAAATACTAAAACAGTTATATTGCAAAAATAAATAAACAAAAAAAAATTCAACTATACAAATCTGTACGTGAGAGCTAATCAGTTATAACTCTGTCTGCTAAATATCAAGGCAACCCCTCTCAGCTTTAATTAAACAAAATGGCCGAACTTTTTTAGAAACCCTAGCAAAGAAGTTACAACCATTTAGCCCTCACCTACAGAATAAAAATGTTAATGTTACAACTACATGATGGCACTTGTTTTTAAAAATTAAAATAAAATAAAGCTTAAATGGCATAAATACGAAGAAACCATTGTTTGTTTTACTTACAGTAAAAATTATGCTATGCAATATTTTCTTATCTTAAGTAGCCATCAGAATTAGTTACGGTTTTATTCATTCTCAATTTACAGTATGTAAATGTTATTTTATGATATTTGAAAGAAATTTTAATTTTTCTTAAAAGAGATAGTCTGACAAAAATTCATCCGCTAGGGTCGATAGTGAATGTCTTCTGCTTTTGTCCAATAAGAGCTTTGTTTACTTTCAACACGATTGGATGACAACAATGCGACCGCTATGTCAGCCTTTCCCATTAGAAACATTTTTGCCGATTATTATAATTTAATTATTCAGTTACAATTATTTATGCTAAAATTAATGGTAAAAATTTTCTGAAATTTATAAAAAATAAAAGTTAGTATATCCAATTACACTTCGTGGCGAATTTCTTTAGACAGCTTTTCGTGATTTTGTAGAAACTATAAAATGTGCACATATAAGGCCTTACTGATAGAAACAAAGACCGTAACCGAGATCATACGTGTTCAATAAAAATTAAAAATTTTCATCAAATTTATGGTTTTCTTTGGTAAGGATCGTATATAGGCCTGAAGTACGGACCTCTCCCGTCTTTTTCTTCTTGGATAAGCTGGAAGTAACTAAATACTACCAACCAGAAATAAATGCAAATCGCTGAAAATAAAAATAACAGAAAATTATTAAATTAGCACCAATTAAAATTTTATAAATTATAAGTGAAGAACTTACCGCAGCCAAGTAGCCCAAATATCAGCCAAACAGTTCCGTTTACTGGTTGGTTATTAATGTAAAATTCTACTGATGTATAAATAACGGACACTGCTAAGCCGATGGCTAAAATAATGGCGAGGATTACCCATGGTGCCATCATCCATCGATTTTTCTAGTTGAAAATTTTTTTTTCAATTATTTGTACTTAGTTAATAATTAATTAATTAATTAATACTTACTCTAAGTGCTCCTATTATAAGAAGCGCTGAAATTAACATTGTCATGACCAGATTTATAGAAACGATGATTTTTACTAGAAAAAAAAAATTAAGAATTTTTAAGTTTGACGTTTAAAATTTTTGAGGTCATTATCAATGTGCTTAATTAATTGCTTATGAAAGTAGGTCGGTGAAGTTTAAAAAAAAATTATGTCAGAATTCTCAGCGATGTAAACACACACGTTTTGATGTTTCAAGAATGAACGTGAGCTAAAAATAATTCGTAAGCAATGGCTTGTGGAATTGGCTTCGATTCCCGTACTCTGATTAGCGAAGAGATTTTCGCAACGAGGAAAAAAAAAAGAATAATTTAATAAACCTAGCCTAATTTAAAATGAAGTGTGAAAAATTTTAACTCGTTCTCAGAAAATTAAACCGTGAAGGGGAGTTTAATTTATCAAATTGGCAACGGTGTGATTGTTGTTACTTGAATTCAAAATGGCGTCGGTTTGATTAAACCGAAAAATGCTTTAATTTTTATTTTTCACCAGAAAAAAAAAACCAAATAACATTGGAAACGATCCAATTCACAAATATTTAGTCAACTTAAGACTTTAATTTATATTTTCCCCCTTTATACAGAAAAAAAGAAACACAAATTACACGCTTCATTATGCCGCTTGCCAAGGGGAAATTAACGATTTTAAAATACTCACCGGTTTCCGATGACAAATGATCAGCTACAATTGTTTTCATCTTCATTTTAATAACTAAAATTGCTATTAATGTTGAAAAAGCTATGGCAATCCCAAGTGCTCCGCTTATGATCGTGCCTGTCCTCAAGGTACAGCACCTACAGCAATTCTTTAAAATCGGCATTTTGCTATTTTTTTAATCCTAAAAAAAACATACCAAAAAATTAATACATATCCCACATGGCATTCCGGGCCAAAATCAACCATATGGTTTTATCCTGTCGGAGAAAATGTTAATGAACGTCATTGATCGTGACTAAATGGTTTTGGCGATTATGCAATGAACTTTCTTTACAGCAGAGAGAGAAGTAAATAAATAAATATACGTAAGCTTTGCCCTAGAACTGTTAAACACATTATTCAAGGCGACTCATCATTAAAAAGACCTCGTTAAAAAAAATTTGTCTTCTCCTTTTTAAAAAAAAATTAAATTTTTCCCCGTCTAAAGACCTTTAAGTTTCTTGAATAGGGAACTGCGACTTGCATATATTGCCCGTTTTCAAGGTTGATACTTAAAACTGGGTTTAATAATACGCTTGATGACCGTTTATTGTTGCAAAAAAAAAAAAAATTTTGCCGGTAGTGCGGAACGTCCTCTTTGCCCTGTTCGTGTTAAAAAAAATGTAAAAGAGGTTTGAAGAAATGTTCACGTTTGACAGATCGAGTTACGGCCATATTGTTATAAAATTATTATATATGATCGGTCAAGGTTATTTATCGTCATTACCGCACGAGCCTGATTATTAAAGAATATCGTTTACCTTTGTATGATTTAAGATCATGAGCGTGATTTGGAATCTGCATGTTACTTTAATTTTTTTAAACGGAATGAAAGAATGTTGAAATTTTTTTGGATTTCATTGTTTTTCTCCTACGTATGTTTTTCAATATTTTGTAATGTTTTATAGAGTTTGTTTTGACGTTTTGACCTGGGAATGTAAGCCTGCTTTTATGTAAAAAGTCAAAGACGCGTTTTTGAGAAAGGATTGTAAATTGTATTATATGGTTTGGCCACTGTGATGGACGCGTGTGTGTATGAGCATGTTTGAACTTGCACGGTGATGTCATCCACTAGTGTTTAGGATGGGCAGAGAATATGTAGTAGAATGGAATTTTGATTTATAAAAACTTATGGTTCGTTGCTGAGGTAAACAATCTCTCATCCTCGAACTCCAGAGGTTATCGTTCTATATCTTGGAGCTGCTTGTCAAACCATGGAGAGGTCTAGCACAAAATTCATCCGCTTGGGGGTTGTTGGTGAATATTGTATGCTGTAGGAGTCAAATTGCAGTTACTTTGTTTTGATCTAAATAAAATAAGCTCTGATTGCAGGGCCTGGAGATACCTGACCCTATAATGAACAACTTTTCCCTTTGGAATTTTTCCGTGAAAAATCGCCCTCCCCGGAAAATCCGAAAATTTTTGAGTTTTACTGTCAGGGCCCACATATGACTCGATTTCGACTGAAAAATGGTCGGTGATTTCAAATTTTCGGTCAATTTTGTGATTTGATGGCAACCTTTTTAAGTTTAGAACTTTGGCAGGGCCAAAAAGGCCAAACAATGATTTTCAAAGATTTTCTCGAAAACGGCTCAAACGATTTTTCTTATTTTTTTGTGTGAAGATACCTGACCCTATAAGGAACAACTTTTCCTTTTAGCAATTTTTCTTAAAAATTCGGCCTTTCCGAAAAATCCTGAAAAAACGAAAATTTTAAAATTTAACAAATAGCGGTGATATAGGACTCGATTTCGACTAATTAACAGTTAGGGATTTTAAATTTTTGGTCCATTTCCTGATTTCAAGCCACCCCCCGACCTCCCAAGTCCCCAATGATGCCTTAATCGAATGAAGCTATACCCCGACTGGAGCGAGAAAGTGAGTAGTCCTCCCCGGACTGCTAAAGGCATATTCACTTAAGATGAGCAATAAATTTTTGGCAAATTCTCAAAAAAGTTCGAGCAATAAATAACCTCTTTCAAATTTTTACCAAAAATCAAATCCAAGTTTCATAATTCTTTTATTCCAAATTACCTCATCCTGAAGCATGGGAAATACGCCCAAAAGTACAATCGTACGTATCTTTATTCGTTCTGTAAGTCAAACTTAACGATCTGTCAAACACGGTTCAAAGCATAAAAATCCCGATCAAGACACATTTTATTTCCTTATTTTATTGCTATTGTCTCTTTTATAAATCCTCGACAGGACATTTTTTTAATTTACTTTACCAATCGAACATTCAATAAAAATCCTTCTATTCCATTTACTTTTTATATTCACAACGCCGTATATAGACTTGAAAACCGACTTAGCTACCTTGTCCTTCCTTAAGATAAAAAGGGCAAAACCTGATTGGGTTTATTTTATTGACGAAATTACCACACCTTTAAAAAAAATCGAAACTTTTAATAAAGATTGACGTTTCCAAAAAAAACGTCTAACGATGACTTTTTCTATTTTGTTTTTTTTTTTCTTCATCATTAATTAAACGATGTTGTGATCACAAAAAAGATCAAAGTTGAAAATTCATTTTTATCCCGTCAACTATTTTATACATGATAATTGACCTAATTCGAAATTTGACATCAATTCAAACTCGACTTTTAACCTATCTTCTTTCGAAAAAACTTTTAGCACGCATGAACGTGTGGGTGAACAGGTCCACCTTCAGTCATAAAAATTTTATAAGCTCACTCATCGTCGGATTTAATGAATGATTTTTCTTTATGATTAATCGAAACGAGTATCTGGAAAATTATTACGTAATCTTATTACGGGCAAAATTTTTCAGGTGGCAAGTCTGCAGTCTCTTTCCCTTAAATCGCCGCTGCCATAAATCACAAAAAAAAACGAAGGATGATGTGAGTAAATAATGTTAAAAAAAAAGCGTCATGAAACAGAACATTAGTTTTATAGTCGGTTTAAATTTAAATGGCACTAACCTTGAAAAAGAGAAAAAAAAGAAAATAAAATTCGTAAATATAATAAGACGCTACACGAGAAACATTGAAAACCACTCTCTTTCACAACGTCTCCTTTAAAACTAAACCAGTGATGCTGAGTTTGATGTAGCAGAAGTTGGTGCCAACTCCCACCTACATTTTTACATCCACATGATTCGTATGGTTTTTAAATATAGTTATTCCTGTTTTGGAAAATAAATACATTACGCGAATGTTGAGTTCATTTTCTGTGAAATTTCAAAAGAAGTTTTTCCTTATAATTTTTATTTCATTTTATGTAAATGGATTTGAGTCATGTTCTTTGTTCTTCGGTAAATTTCTTAGGAGAAGAAGATCCGACCAGAAAAAAATCAAAGACTTTATTAGTTTTAAAAAAAATTGAAAAGTTACTCTCTTCTATATTTTCTTCTTTACCCAGTAAATCAAATGAGGAATTTCAAGACAAAAATGTTCATAAACATGAACATGATCTACAATAACCGAAAAAAAGTTCTCTGAAGTTGATTGATCGTAATCACGTTTGAGATTGTTGTGTAACATGTCTACAAACATGTTCATAAACATGCTGAACGTGTTCATGAACATTATCGTGAACATGGCTTTTTCGGCAAAAAAAGGTTTAGCATCAAGTGGAATTAATCCGGGGTGACGTCGGGGAATTTTTTTGAACATGTCAACAACCCTGTTCATGAACACACTGAACATGTTCATGAACATTATCATTATCATGAACATGGCTTCTTTTACACAAAAAGGTTTAAGATGAAATGAAATTAATCCGGGGTGACGTCGGGGAATTTTTGTGAACATGTCAACAACCCTGTTCATGAACACACTGAACATGGTCATGAACATGATCATGAACATGGTATTATCGACACAAAAAACATGCATGAAGTGAAATTTATTTGGGATGACGTCTAAGAATGTTCGTGAACATGATCAAAAACATATTTGTGAACAATTTGTGAACATTATCGTGAAATAGCATTCTGGACATAAAAGACTAAGATCCTGAAGTTTAAAAAAATAAATCAAGACAATTTTTTTGATTTGATTCCATTGTTCTTTATTGTTTGAAAATTAGCAGTGCCATCTTCCTGAAAATTTTGAAATGTTTACAACCTTCCGACATAATTGTTTGAAAATTAATGAAAGATGAGTCTATGAAGCGTCGAGCAGGGATAGAAATTCTTCATTAGTTGATTTAAAAGCATGGTGGCAAGCATGGTGGAAGAGCTGGTAGAGCTGGCAAGCACGGTGGAAGAGCTGGGAGTGGTGGCAAGCATGGCGGAAGAGCTGGGAGTGGTGGCAAGCACGGTGGAAGAGCTGGGAGTGGTGGCAAGCACGGTGGAAGAGCTGGGAGTGGTGGCAAGCAAGGTGGAAGAGCTGGGAGTGGTGGCAAGCATGGTGGAAGAGCTGGGAATGGTGGCAAGCATGGTGGAAGAGCTGGGAGTGGTGGCAAGCATGGTGGAAGAGCTGGAAGTGGTGGCAAGCATGGTGGAAGAGCTGGGAGTGGTGGCAAGCAAGGTGGAAGGGCTGGGAGTGGTGGCAAGCATGGTGGAAGAGCTGGTAAACATGGTGGAAGAGCTGGAAGTGGTGGTAAGCATGGAGGCAACAATGCTGGAAGACCGTATCCCTAAAAAGAAAACAAAAAATTAAAAATTAAAAAAATAATTTTTTAATCTCAAAATAATTTTTAGAAAACTTACTGCTGGGGGGCAGGCGTCAGCAACCAAAGCTGCAAGAGCGATGAAAGCTACGATTTTACCGAACATGTTGCCTGTTTGAGATTGATCAGATTGTATCTGAATGTTTCTTGAAGTGAGAATGATTTAAAAACCCGAGCCGTATCCTTTTATACTCGCACATTATAATCGAAACGTGATGTAAAGAAAAAACATTTTAAAAAATAGGCTCTTTGTTATTGCTTGGAAACATTGTAAGCAAATGGCTTTTATTACTTTAAACACTTTTGATAATTAAACGCTCTTACCGTCTTCATTACGCGAGATAGGCTCGTTGTATTTAGAATGTATATAACTCGCCGTGTGTTATCAATGCCACCATTTGATGAACAACCTCCGCGGTGTGTATATCACAACAAAGAGATGGAAACATTTTTGAATAGTAAAACTAGAGACAGTAAGAATTATTTGCGTAGGGAAATTACATTCAGAGTGGAGAAAATTTATCAGAGTATGAGAGGGTGAATTTTTGCAGACGTCAAAAGGCGGTCGAAGTAAAAAATTTTACCGTTATAAACCCCCAAAGTTTCTTGAGTTGCTTCAATTCACGCAAGTCTAGACTTGCACTCGGTTATTTCTTTCCAACAGGTTGAGCTTCTTTAGCACACCCCAGGATCAGGTGACTGGGCACCAACAAAGGTTTATAGTGAGGAACTCTACCTGCAAAGGTTTTTTCACATTTTTACACATCATACAAAAGTTCAGAATTTTGAAACGGATTCCTTTTTCAAAAACTAATAAAATCTCTTGGATGCAGACGGGCGAATTCCACCCATCACAGTTACAGGCATTCATTAGCCAATGGCAGGTCTGGCAGGTTTAAACTTGAGCTGAATACAGCTAAAAGGACTTAAGTCCTGAGCAAGTCAGCAAAATTTAGAATGGCAATGCCGAATCAACGGGTGGATTTCTGGTAGTTTCTTTGGGGTTGTTAATAGCCTCAGACTCTGCTGAGTGATGAGCTGTTTTTTGGCCCCGTTTTGCGTATCAATAAAATTCTGCAGAGTTGTGTAAAGATTTTAAGTCGGTTATTTTTGTTTCCTTTAATCCCAGAGACGTTCTCTGTTATTTTTCATTTTTCCCTCAAAATTTTTAACAGAACACGCTTAGCTGATAGTCGTGTGTCTTCATTACTAACAAGAAAATTCTATGAAATTATATGGATGGAAATAAGACAGTAACAAGACTTTTGTTTTAGGATTGAATAAAACTTTTTTATATTTTGAAAAAAAAAAAAATTATTCCATTAATAATTTCAAAAATCTGTCCAAAACATCTAAATTTTCATTCGGGTAGGAGTGAGCCTATGTGATTATATTGCGGATTCTTCTTAAAATTTTTACTTGTGGACTTGTTTAATAGCATCCGCATCCTGGGTATGGAGCTGGAAGAGCAAGAGGAGCTGGTAAGCAAGCTGGGAATGGAAGAGGAGCTGGAAGGCATGGTGGAAGAGCTGGGAGACATGGTGGAAGAGCTGGAAGACATGGTGGAAGAGCTGGGAGGCATGGTGGAAGAGCCGGAGCACATGGTGGAAGGAATGGTGGAAGAGCTGGAAGACATGGTGGAAGTGGTGGAAGACATGGTGGAAGAGCTGGAGCACATGGTGGAAGGAATGGTGGAAGAGGTGGCAAGAATGGTGGTAATCCTCCCAAGAACGGAAGACCAAGGCCAAAACCGAGACCAAGACCACATGATCCCTGAAGAAAAAATTAGAAACAATTAATTTTAAAAAACAAATTCCTTAAAAAAAATATAATTTAAATTGATGACTTACGGATAAAGCTGCTGGGCAAGCGTCAGCGGCGAAAGCTGCAACAGCGATGAAAGCAATAATTTTTCCAATCATTTTTGAGTTTTTTGGTTTTTTTTTCTTACTGTACTTTGCAAGATTTGATTTGATAATGATTTGAAATCCTGCAGCACAACGTTATATACTAGTCAATGAGAAACTCGAAACGTGTTTACTTTCATAACAAAATTTACAATCAACAAAGAGAAAAACGATTAAGGATTTCTTATCCTAATATTCATGTTATTGAAAATTTAAAATGATGCGATTTTAAGATTCAACAACAAAAAAATTTGCGGAACCCAAGGTTCGTGCTTTAGCGTATTTAGTGTAGCCTCTGTTTTACTATTTATAAGGCTAAAGCTATGCAACATGTCAAAATCCAACTTCCAAATTGTCCATGTTAAATATCATTATTTAAAAAAGAAGAATTTATTAAAAAAACTGGTTATTACTTCCTTCCGAAATGGCTAAAGTTTAAAAAATAAGATTCTGTGAGAAGGTCTAATTTTGTAGGAGGCCCAAGAAAATTAACAACAAAATCATTGATTCGCTCAAAAGCTAGGCAATAATGTAAAAATTTAATACACCAGACTTATTTCATTATCTCACTTATCAAAGTTATCGGATTGGACGAGAAGAGCCAAAACAAATATTAGCCACCATCCTCCAAATATCAGCTGGCACCTTTCTCTCCCATGAAATTTTTCTTGGCAATTATACATTAAAATAGAGCATAATTATAACGGTCTCAGGGTTGTTGATAATCCTAAATATGCGCCCTAATAAAAAATGGAGTTGGAACCTAAAATTGGCACCAAACCCATTTATGGGAAAAAATCAAATGGGGTTGCTTCATAGAACAAACTTTAAGCTCCCAATATTTTTGAATTTGAAGTCTTACAAATTCCTATTACAATATTCAATAACATATGATCATTAGGATAAGGAAATAACCATCATCATTTTTCTATTGTTGATGTAAATTTTGTTTTGAGAGTAAACACGTTTCGGATTTCTCATTGACTAGTATATAACGTTGTGCTGCAGGATCTCAAATCATTATCAAATCAAATCTTGCAAAGTACAGTAAGAAAAAAAAACCAAAAAACTCAAAAATGATTGGAAAAATTATTGCTTTCATCGCTGTTGCAGCTTTCGCCGCTGACGCTTGCCCAGCAGCTTTACCCGTAAGTCATCAATATAAATTATATTTTTTTAAGGAATTTGTTTTTTAAAATTAATTGTTTCTAATTTTTTCTTCAGGGAACATGTGGTCTTGGTCTCGGTTTCGGCCTTGGTCTTCCGTTCTTGGGAGGATTACCACCATTCTTGCCACCTCTTCCACCATTCCTTCCACCATGTGCTCCAGCTCTTCCACCATGCCTTCCAGCTCTTCCACCATGTCTTCCACCACTTCCACCATGTCTTCCAGCTCTTCCACCATGCCTCCCAGCTCTTCCACCGTGCCTCCCAGCTCTTCCACCATGTCTTCCAGCTCTTCCACCATGCCTCCCAGCTCTTCCACCATGTCTCCCAGCTCTTCCACCATGCCTTCCAGCTCCTCTTCCATTCCCAGCTTGCTTACCAGCTCCTCTTGCTCTTCCAGCTCCATACCCAGGATGCGGATGCTTTTAAACAAGTCCACAAGTCAAAATTTTAAGAAGAACCCGCAATACAATCACATTGGCTCTCTCCTACTCAAATGGAACCTTTAATGTTTTGATCGCATATTTAAAATTATTAGCGAAATAATTTTTTTTTTCCAAAATATATCAAAGTTTTATTCAATCCTGAAACAAAAAGTCTTTTTACTGCTTTTATTTTTATTCATACGGATAATTATTCTTTCGTCGATGTAAATACAAAAATATGGAAACTAAAGACAATACCCATCATGATAATGATAATTATGATCATTGTTCTACAATCTTTTTCTTCCTAATAGGCTTCTGATTGTCAATGATAAAATCATAACAAACGAGCCTCCGCCTTCATTATTCATGTAAATCAATACCTAATGTTTTTAATTATGATCACGTTCTACTTACAACTAAAGCGACAATAAAACGATTCTTAATTATTCTAGAATCGAACTCATCGTAACTCGAAGGCGAAATCTCATAAAAAACAATAAAATGCCACCTTGCGCTCTTGTAGAACAAAATATGAAACCTCTTTTGGTCAAGCATAAAAAATCAGATAAAATTTGGGCAACTTTTTTTTCTGGTACCAGCCTCACCCCAAGATTTCCGCTATGCCTTTGATTCTAGATAGACATCCTTATAGAGGTTCAAAATAAATTAAAACTCTTCTAAATTTTTTCGACCTTCTCATGCGCATCATCAATATTGTTTTAAAGGAAACACCCAAACAATTTGCTCATTGTTGGGTCGGCATTGCTTCCGAATTTCTATGCAACTTGCAGTGCTCTTGTGAACATGCTAAACTTTTAGACGATAACCCCTTCTTACTCGTGTTTATGCAAACATGTGATTTACACTTTTCGTCTCTGAAGAGCCAGTCAATTTTTCTCTAAATATTCACTCTTGAAGAATTGATGTGCCGGATCAAAATGCAGCTAACCAACTTCCTGAAACTGCAAATATATCCGGGTAAGCGCAGAGCTAAAACTATACGTCACCTTTGGTAGTCGCATGCTGGCTCCACAGCCGTAAACGAATTTTAAAAACAGCAGAGTTTTTAAAGATGAACGTGTTCGGAAACATGTTCAGCATGTTGACAAACAGGATTATCTTCTTGGATTCAGAAAATCATAAACTTTGACGGTCAAAAAATACAAAATAGTGTCTGTACAATGTTCGAGCCCAAGTAGCACAGGGATGTCCCCGGATGTCCCATGAATATCCATGTTCCATAATTATCCATTTTCTAGCCTGATATATCCTATGGCTGTCCGTAGGACAGACGAAGTGTAACAATTGATCGTTGGGCTATAGTGTGCCACTTGGGAGGGCTCAGATAGCCACAGCCCCCTTGTTTATGCCAGCAGCACGGTCTTACAGTTCTTGCAACTTCGGGTTTTTGTTGTGACTCCGATTTTGAATACAAAAATTGTTTATGACCCACCGCTAGATGGTGCGAATGTCGTAGTGGCCAGCCAATCATAAGCCGGAAGGTTCCAAATTATGTAGGACATTACTAATCGATCTCTAAAGCGATCAATTTTATTGGTCGACCGCAGGTACACTGATGTGATCTAGAGCATGGTCGTAGCCAGCAGTAAAAGCTGGAAGCCCCACTAACACATCATAGACGAGCTGACAGGGGGATCTGCCCTGAGCCTACCCTTCGACCTCACACTCCATCACGAATTTTATCCGTAAGACTTGTTTTTCCACTTCAACCGCGACCGTCTTAAGTCTTCAGTTCCTTGGATATTTACCACGGCTCCTCCTTCCGAGTCATTGGCACACTTGTTACATGTCCCTCAGTGACTTAACCACATTTGTGTTCAGCGATCTGTCTTCGGAGTTCCGATTTCCTCACGTTTGTCGTTAAGTGTCCGCTAAGAAAATCCATGTTAAGCCCCAGTATCCCATCGAGCTTCCAAAGCAAACTGAAGAAAAATAATTTGAGTTGATAGTCGAACTAATCCAAGAATTATTATCAACATTCTTATCGCAAACGATTTTCCTTCCAAATCTTTTGAAAGAATGTTTGAATCAGTCAGTTTAATACTCTTCCCATTTCCTCTTTTCCTCAATAAGATTAATCACGGAGAGATTAAATAGATTTGTATTCAAATCAATTTCCGCATGGGAAAAAGTATATAAAAATCGTAGTTATACACTTTACTTCATCACTCAGGATAACTTCCAAGAAAAAATCCAAAAAAATGTTGGGGAAATTGATTATAGTGCTCTCAGTTACAGCTATCACTATGGCAGCCTGTCCTATTCCTATCGTAAGTTAATATTATTATTTGTTTCCTTAACTAATAACTCCACTAATAAAATTTTAAATTTCTCAGGGTATTGCAGCTCCTTCATGTCTACCAGGTTTTTCACCGTTTTTACCGACTGCAATCGATGCATATGGTTTTGCATCAGCATTCCCAGCGGTAATCCCGCCTTATTTACCAGCAATTTCAACTTCTTGCGGATGCTCTTTGGATGCTTCAGTTTATTCAGCGCCACTGTTGCCTCCTGTAGCTGTTCCATCTTGCCCGCCGGCAGGACTTCCATCAGTGTCGCCATTTTTAACAGCCTTATTGGGCTGTTGTTAATTGCTGTAGTTGAAATCATCATGCATTTATTTAATAAATAACTTAATAACAGAAAATATCAGTTTGAAATGTACACTTCTTATTCCCAGTTCTTTGATAAGGGGAGGGCGGTAGCGTAGTGTCTAGAGTCGTTGACTCCGAATCCGTGCGTCCCTGGTTCGAGTCTCAGGCTCGGACCGAGAGGATGGTTTTTTCGAATAGATAAAACATCCGCTTAGAGTAAAAAAACGTTATCAATAAAGAAAATCTGTCCGGAACGACAATGTAAAAACTACGAAGAGAATCAAACAAAAATAATAAATTGAGTATTTGGTGAACGGTGAATCTTCTTTGGCTGCCATACTCGTTTCCGAGCGTAGGCGACCTCTCTGCATATAGCTGGTTTGTGTATTCCGAGTTGACACAGCTATATGGGACCTACAGTTTATTGCCGATTCAGAACGGCTAAGTAGTTCTAAGAAAGTTACCATTTCCTGGTTTGCCATTGCCTTGCAGGGGGGGTGAGACCGAGCGACAACACACGTTAATCGCTTTTTCGGAATCCCCAAATCCTCGAATTAAGTTCGCATGACGCAGATGATAGTGGTCTGAGGTGAAATACGGTCGGAAAAAATCCCAACCGTAGAGTGCAATCGAACCAGTGTGAGTCGGGCACGTTATCCACTGAGCCACGAGGCTGGCTGAATAGCCAGGTAGAAGGGTGAATAGCCAAATCCAAATCCCTAATATGGTCCTCAGAATTTTCAGTACCCCAGTGATAGAGGACCGAGCCAGAAAAAGTACAAATTGTTGTAGTCTTAAGAGTCGCCGCATCCTTCTTTTACAATGAGTTCTGAACGCTAGAGACTAAATAGAACGACTTGGAACGTCTCCTGATTGGCTGGACACAAACACTGTACCCTTCGGCTTGCCACCTCTTTCCAGTCTATAGTCGCTCTTATACAAGCTGAACATTTGAAACTCGGTCTCCTGAGAATTCTATGAAAGTCTGAGCGTAAATGTTTAGATGGGTATTTCTAAAGTTGTGACCCTTGATCTTTCATTACCAGACCTCAACAGGTATATTATTACAGCGTGCAGCATTATTATTCAAGGTCAGATGGCTGAGAAGAAAGTAGGTGCAATTTTTTCGAGTTATTTTGGTGTCGAGCTTATCAGAAGTCTTAAAGAGTAAAAACTTCTAACTTTTGGCCATTTTACCTATGGAAAAATATCTCTTCAACTTATTTTACATGAGGCTTCAGTTAAGTTCACTGCGGGTTTGAAAGTCATACGGAAATATTTTTGGTAGAAATTCCTGATGCCAAGCTAGCTACGGTTTTCGGGGAAGAAAACAAAATTCTTTGTGGTTTGATTTCTGAGAAATTTTTTTACGGCCTTCAGTAGTTTGGATGAGCCCTCCCTTGACTCGCGTACCAGGTCTTAGAAGGTTTCAGAATTCAACGCTGCCGATTGTTTTTTGTTTCTAAGCTCATTTAAGCTTTGAAAATGAGAGAGTAAATATTTTGCAGGAGGAAGCATTAAAGGGGCCGTACACATATTACGTAAGGCTTTTTTTGACCATTTTCAACCCCCTCCCCCCCGGGTGTAAGCATTCGTAAGAATCTAATGACCCCCTCCCCTAATATTACGTAATATTTCAAATTTCCCCCCCCCCCCTTTTTGGACCTTTTTTTTAATGCCTTTTTTCTTTATTTGTTAATAATTCCTTTCAGTTTGTAATTTTTAAATGCTTACGTAAGAATTTCCAAACCCCCCCTCCCCCCTTCGTAAGGAATCGTAAGCATTTCGAGGACCCCCTCCCCCCCCTAAACATGCTTACGTAATATGTGTACGGCCCCAAACAAGCGTTAAGTCAATAAATCAGATAGACTAATTTTGGCTTAAAATTTTTTATTTTAATTCAAAAAACTTTCACAGAGATATTAGTAACAACCAGTTACATAAGGAGCAGCTGGGTAATAAGGAGCAGCTCCCAAAGCTGGAAAGCAGGATGATACTCCATACGGTGCTGCGAATGGACTTCCGTAAAGACCCAAATCCCCTGGATAACCATATGGGGAAAGTCCAAGTGGAGACAAGCAAGATGGAACCGCTGCTGCTGAATATACTGCTGCGAGTGAAGCCACATCTGGGATTAATGGGCTGCAAGGAGAGACTGCTGGGAGGCAACCAGTAGTCGGTAAACCCTAAATTACAAATAAAAATGAATTATATTTCGAGTAAAACAAATGATCACTGAAAATTTGTAAAAATACTTACGAGTGGATACGAGCAGCGTCGACAGCGGCGGCCATGGCAGCAATAGCTACAATAACTTTTCCAATCATTTTGTTATTTTTTTGATTTTATTTCAGATCGTGTTCTGAATGTGCTTGAAATAAGGAAAGTCAGCAGTTATATACTCCTGCAATGGAGGAAGTTAGATTATTCCTAATCTTATTCCGGAAGTTGCATTGACAAAGCTATCGATTACTTCCTCAAAATGATCGTGATCAATCGCTTGATCAATCAAATCCGCAAATCGAAGGGGTATAAATATCGAGGTGAAATTTCAGTAAAGCACATTCAGAAGAAATCCTGAAAAAAAATCAAACCTCAAAAAATGATTGGAAAAATTATTATTGCTCTTGCTGTTTCAGCTGTGGCTGCAAATGCATGCCCGTACTCATCATCATATGTAAGTATCAATTCTTTATTTCAAATTTTTTTAATGAGCAGAAATATTAATTCAAACTTTTATTATTTAGGGTCTTGGTGGAGGCTGTGGTTGCTCGTCTCCGTATGGCTTCTCAGGTTATCCAGACACAGCTGCATTTTTGGCATCTTACTCAGCAGCAGTTCCATCATGCCTTCCTTCAATCTCTTTACCGGCACTAAATCCACTTTTACCAGTTTCTTCCTGCTTGTCAAATTCGATTGCCGCACCGTTCTTCCCAGCTTCATTAGCTGCTGCTCCATTAGCTTATCCAGCTGCGTCATGCGGTTTAATTTATTAAATAGGAAAAGTTGTAGATAATTATTATTAAGAAAAATAAAACCACTTTAAGTCTAAAAACTTGGTGTCCTTATTTTATTTTCGAATTTTTCTAATTTCATCATTTTTTCCTTCCTCAGTTTGTTTAGGTAGAAACTAGTTGTTCATCGATATGGATAGCATTGGGTAAGCTTGCCTGCCTGCTCAGTCTGTGGATATAAGCAAACTTGACCTATTATTAAATTCGGCTGCAGCATAGGAAACCACTTTGTCCCAAGCAAAAAAAAAAGATCAGAATTGTGGTTGACTAAATTCAAAATTATTCAAACGTTCGCATGGAGTAGCCTTGTGAACAAGGAGCTTTAGCCTAGTAAAAAGGTAAAGCCTTTCAAAATACTATTTTAATTTTTTCTCGTCAAATGTTTTAAAAATTCCTTCCAACGAAAATAATTTTTTTAATCAAAAAATTTGTCCCATTAATCCCAAAAAAAATTTTAAAAGCTTTTATAATTTTATAAAAGCTCACCCAAAAAGGTTCCTCTTAAAATTTTTTCTTCAAAAATATTTTTTCTTGTGATTTTATTTTATTTTAATTAATCCCGTAATTATATTTCTCAGAAGGAATTTTCCAGAGGCGTACCAATATTAAGGTAAGATTACTTGAGGCCCCTTACTATATTTTTCCAGCTTTCTATCTAGTAAGGTATTAGTGTCATACTCAAAGAGCTGGAACCAGCTACTAGCTACAGAGGTAGCTACACCAGTCGAGTACATTTACCCTTTTTTTATCTAGAAAAATTCTTTTAATTTACATTCTCAGAATAATTATTAGTTCAAGAATATTTTCCCTGAACTAATACTTAAAATCCAAATACTTCTGATAAGATTTTTATTATTATAAAAAGAGAAACTCCATCCAGGATTTTAACTCTCAAAAAAGTCTTTCCAATTTAAGTTCATTTACCAAATTATTTTTCACAATTTCATGCCCTTCCTAGAAAGTTCCAGAATTTTTCTGGTCCCAGCAGACTAGTTAAGTTTTTCCTTATTTAAAAGACCTATTTTGCTGACAAATCCGTTCGGTTGTCCTCCGTTTTTTTTTTTTGCTGTTTGAACGTTGATTGGAGTACACAAAAAGCCGCAGCAAAACCTGCAGGTCAATTTTAAAATTTTATCTTTGTTAAAAAAAATTTACCAAACAAAATATCAAATTGGTGCAAACTGGTAATTTCGCTAAAAGCTAAGCGAACTGTAATTTTCACCTCCGCGATATTACTAATGCCCATGGAATAAAATAATTAAAACTAAAAATTGTTTTTATGAATTTTTTTTATTGTTCTTGATGATTATCTATTAAGTTTTTTTCATTTAATAAATTAAACCACAAGACGTAGCTGGATAAGCTGGGAAGAATGGTGCGGCAACCGGATTTGACAAGCACGAAGAAACTGGTAAAAGTGGATTTAGTGCCGGTAAAGAGATTGAGGGAAGGCATGATGGAACTGCTGCTGAGTAAGATGCCAAAAATGCAGCTGTGTCTGGGTAACCTGCGAAGCCATACGGAGACGAGCAACCACAGCCTCCACCAAGACCCTAAATAATAAAAGTTTGAATTAATATTTCTGCTCATTAAAAAAAATTGAAATAAAGGATTAATACTTACATATGATGATGAGTATGGGCATGCATTAGCAGCCACAGCTGAAACAGCAAGAGCAATAATAATTTTTCCAATCATTTTTTGAGGTTTGATTTTTTTTCAGGATTTCTTCTGAATGTGCCTTACTAAAATTTCTCCTAGATATTTATACCTCTTCAATTTGTGGATTTGATTCATATCAAGCGATTGATCACGATCATTTTGAGGAAGTAATCGATAGCTTTGTCAATATTACTTCCGGAATAAGATTAGGAATAATCTAACTTCCTCCATTGCAGGAGTATATAACTGCTGATTTTCCGTATTTCAAGCACATTCAGAACACGATCTGGAATAAAATAAAAAAATCTCAAAAATGATTGGAAAAGTTATTGTAGCTATTGCTGTCATGGCCGCCGCTGTCGACGCAGCTTGTTATCCACTTGTAAGTATTTTTACAAATTTTCAGTAATCATTTGTTTTATTGGAAATCTAATTCGTTTGTATTTTTAATTTAGGGTTTACCGGCTACTGGTTGTCTCCCAGCAGTCTCTCCTTGCAGTCCATTAATCCCAGATGTGGCTTCACTCGCAGCAGTATATTCAGCAGCAGCGGTTCCATCTTGCTTGTCTCCACTTGGACTTTCCCCATATGGTTATCCAGGTGATTTGTCTCTTTACGGAAGTGCATTCGCAGCACCGTATGGAGTATCATCCTGCCTTCCAGCTTTGGGAGCTGCTCCTTATTACCCAGCTATAACCGGTTGTTTTTAACTTTTTTTTTTTGAAAATAATTGCAATAAAATAAACGATTATTTTACAGTAAAAATCCATACTCTCAGTTCATGTTTATTTTACCTTTAATTTAAAAAAGTCGAGTTTGGTTTGCCAAGTTACTGAAAAGCAACTAATGCTGCCATCCATGAACCGTTTACTGAAGGAGCGAATAACGACTCAATAGTTTTAGCAAAAGGGTTAGGTATCCCTCCAGCAGTTCATGATTAACATGGTTCCAGAAGTGAGAGAGCTAAAAATTGAAAGTTCTGTTTACTTTCAATTATACTCGCAACGAAGCTGAGCCCTTGCCAAAACTCGAATAGTTGACTTTCACAATGGCCCTGTCGATGGTGCAAGATACAATGTTCTTACAATATTTTGTCCCAAAAAATTTTCATTTTTATTAATGCTTTATAGGATTCCAAAAATCCTAATTTTTTTTAGAACTTTGTCTTTCACGTCTCAGCAAATGTTTGCTGGCTTGGCTTGTAGCGCTTGGCTGATAGTCGATTTAAATGGGAATAAGTCAACTCCGAGGACTGTGAACTACTTGCGACTAAAAAGCGCAGAAAATAGGAGCATCTTAGGCTGGAGACTATCATGCAGGGGAAGGTCGAGGGTAAAAGAAGACTTAAGCGTAAGAATCTCTATCGGTTGCGAAATATCCGGAATTGGACCGGGTTAACCTTATCAGTCCCGCGAGCCACTATACTCGGAATTTTTAAATAAAATCTAAACGATGGTAATTACGAAGTAGCTTTAAGAAGCTTTTTTGTAGAACTCGAAAAGCCCTACAAGACGCTTTTTTAGACTTTTCTCTAGGCCTAAAAAAGGCAGATATGGCAAAAACAAAAACCCCCTTCTTACACTTGAAAATATTCTAAGTCCCAAAAAATTTAAAATTCCCAACTCTGCCAAAAATCGACTTGGTCGCCGCATGGTCGCCGATCGTGAAAGATTCAAGGAGCTCTTCGGATCGACCGCCTAAGCTCGCGTGGGAGCAGGGCACTCTAAGAAGAAAAAGTCAACTGCTTACTAATCTCGGTGTTTTCGTCTATTTTTCTTTTTTCTTCATTTATTCTTCTGATATAACGAAAGTAATCACGAGGACCTTAGAACGTAAAAACATATAAAAAAAAACAGTAGCTGTTAATCACGAGCTGGTAGACCGAAATTTGGTTTCGGGGAAATTCCACTCTAAGAACAAAGAGAGCTGTTTCAGGTACTATAAAACCTATTGAAGCATGCTGTTGACATTTTTTTATGACGCCACACGAGCAGGGTTTCTCTAAGACTTCTACATGGTTTCGGTTCGAAACCATGTAGAAGTCGAATTCGGTACAAGTAAATTTTGAATTATTTTAAACTTTTAGTTCTCCAATTATTTTTAGTCGTTGTTTAACAGTTCAGTAAATGATTCATGAATGGAGCTTTTTATTTCGTCTGGTTTGGTTGTAAAAAACGCTATTCGCTGAAAATAAATCTGTTCAATATTAGGAGTAGAAAAAAATCAGAAAAAAACTGGAACTTCGTGAGCAAGTAATTTTTTATTTCAATATAATTAGGCATATTTAAAAAAAATTAAAAGCAGCCAGTTATAGCTGGGTAATAAGGAGCAGCTCCCAAACCTGGAAGGCAGGATGATACTCCATATGGTGCTGCGAATGGACTTCCGTAAAGTGACAAATCACCTGGATAACCATATGGGGAAAGTCCAAGTGGAGACAAGCAAGATGGAACCGCTGCTGCTGAATATACTGCTGCGAGTGAAGCCACATCTGGGATTAATGGACTGCAAGGAGAGACTGCTGGGAGACAACCAGTAGCCGGTAAACCCTAAATTAAAAATACAAACGAATTATATTTCCAATGAAACAAATATTTACTGAAAATTCGTAAAAATACTTACAAGTGGATAACAAGCTGCGTCGACAGCGGCGGCCATGACAGCAATAGCTACAATAACTTTTCCAATCATTTTTGAGATTTTTTTGATTTTATTTCAGATCGTGTTCTGAATGTGCTTGAAATAAGGAAAGTCAGCAGTTATATACTCCTGCAATGGAGGAAGTTAGATTATTCCTAATCTTATGCCGGAAGTAATATTGACAAAGGTATCGATTTCTTCCTTAAAAAAATGCGTGATCAATCTCTTGATTTGGATCAAATCCTCAAATCAAAGGGGTATAAATATCTAGGAGAAATTTTAGTAAAGCACATTCAGAAGAAATCCTGAAAAAAAATCAAACCTCAAAAAATGATTGGAAAAATTATTATTGCTCTTGCTGTTTCAGCTGTGGCTGTTAATGCATGCTCATACTCATCATCATATGTAAGTGTCAATTCTTTATTTCAAATTTTTTTAATGAGCAGAAATATTAATTCAAACTTTTATTATTTAGGGTCTTGGTGGAGGCTGTGGTTGCTCGTCTCCGTATGTCTTCTCAGGTTACCCAGACACAGCTGCATTTTTGGCTTCTTACTCGGCAGCAGTTCCATCATGCCTTCCTTCAATCTCTCTACCGGCACTAAATCCACTTTTACCAGTCTCTTCCTGCTTGTCGTCTTCGATTGCAGCACCATTCTTCCCAGCTTCATTAGCTGCTGCTTCATTAGCTTATCCAGCAGCGTCATGCGGTTTACTTTTATAAACAAGAAAGCTTGAAAGAAAAATAAAATAATTGTGATCTAAAAACTTTTTGCTTTTTTTTTCTGACTCTACACCATTTTCTCAAGTGAACATCGGCTTGACATTTCCAGCTCATAGAGGGCTAGTCTGCCCGCCCAGTTGATAAATAATGTAAAAGAATATTTTTTGGTATTTCGTACTGTGTCCTGGTCGTTTGGGAGCTTTGGAAATTATTTGAGGAGCTATATGCGAAGTACTTTGGACCTCTGCAAATTATTTTTGGTGCTTTGCAAATAATTTTGGCACCTTCATGAATTATTTTGAAAATTCCATCATTACTTGGAAAGCTTTGCAAATTATTCAATTTGCGAGTTATGAAAACAATTTTGGAATCTTTGTACAAATTAATTGGTATCTACGAACAAGATTTAGGAAGAATTCCAAATTATTTAGGAGATATACAACAAATTGTTTTGAAAGTTTAACAAATCTTTTGGGAGTTATATAGAAATCATTTCGAACCTTCAAAAATTAGTTTGTAATCATGTCAATTAGTTTGGAGCTAAGCACTCTATTCGAAAGCTCAGCGAATGATTTGGGAGCTTTGCAAATTATTGTGCAAACTATTTGGGAAACATAAGAATTATTTGGCAAGAATTGAAAATTATTTTTGAGCTTCAAAATTATTTTTGAATCTTAACAAATTATTCAGAAGATTAGAAAATTATGTTGGCGTTTTGCGAATAATATTGGAAACCTTCCAAGCATTCGGAAGTTACCAAATTATTTGGGAACTGTGCAAATTACTGCAAGCATTAAAAATTAATTGGGAAGCTTGAAAAATTATTCGTCAGGTATGCAGATTATTGAGAAAGCCTAGCAAATTGTTTCAAAGCCTTACAAATATTTGGAAAGTATGAAAAGTTTTTGGTAGCTAAACGATCTTTTCAAAATTTATTTTTGTTTGAAAAGATTTTTTGTCTGGATTTTGTGACATTTGAAACTTATCCGAAAATATTCCATAACGGCTTTGTATTTAGAGAAATTTTCCGAAATTCTAGTTATTCATCAACAAACTTTTTATAAGAATAATTTAAAGAATAACACAGCAGGATGACCAACTTTAAGAATTTTACAAATGAAATCAGGATATAAAGTTTTTAGATCACAATTACTTTATTTCTTCTTTAAAATTTTTTACAAGCTTTCTTGTTTATAAAAGTAAACCGCATGACGCTGCTGGATAACCTAATGGAGCAGCAGCTAATGAAGCTGGGAAGAATGGAGCTGCAATCGAAGTCGACAAGCAGGAAGAAACTGGTAAAAGTGGATTTAGTGCCGGTAAAGAGATGGAAGGAAAGCATGGTGGAACTGCTGCTGAGTAAGAAGCCAAAAATGCAGCTGTGTCTGGGTAACCTGAGAAGCCATACGGAGACGAGCAACCACAGCCTCCACCAAGACCCTAAATAATAAAAGTTAGAATTAATATTTCTGCTCATTAAAAAAATTTTAAATAAAGAATTGATACTTACATATGATGATGAGTATGAGCATGCATTAACAGCCACAGCTGAAACAGCAAGAGCAATAATAATTTTTCCAATCATTTTTTGAGGTTTGATTTTTTTTTCAGGATTTCTTCTGAATGTGCTTTACTAAAATTTCAACTCGATATTTATACCTCTTTAATTTGTGGATTTGATCTATATCAAGAGATTGATCACGCATCTTTTTAAGGAAGTAATCGATACCTTTGTCAATATTACTTCCGGAATAAGATTAGGAATAATCTAACTTCCTCCATTGCAGGAGTATATAACTGCTGACTTTCCTTATTTCAAGCACATTCAGAACACGATCTGAAATAAAATCAAAAAAACCTCAAAAATGATTGGAAAAGTTATTGTAGCTATTGCTGTCATGGCCGCCGCGGTCGACGCAGCTTGTTATCCACTTGTAAGTGTTTTTACAAATTTTCAGTAATTATTTGTTTTATTGGATATATAATTCGTTTGTATTTTAGGGTTTACCGGCTACTGGTTGTCTCTCAGCAGTCTCTCCTTGCAGCCCATTAATCCCAGATGTGGCTTCACTCGCAGCAGTATATTCTGCAGCAGCGGTTCCATCTTGCTTGTCTCCACTTGGACTTTCCCCATATGGTTATCCAGGTGATTTGTCTCTTTACGGAAGTCCATTCGCAGCACCGTATGGAGTATCATCCTGCCTTCCAGCTTTGGGAGCTGCTCCTTATTACCCAGCTATAACCGGTTGTTTTTAATTTTTTTAAAAAATATTTTGATTAAAATAAAAAAAAATTGGTCATAACTGAAAATCAAATTTCTTATTTATTTAACTTACCTTTAATGAAACACAATTATTTCATATTGATCCACAGTAAATAACCAACGGGATCTATAGATCATTCACTAAACTCATTCACTAAAGCTTTTGCAGTCTTCACGTCAAAACATAATGTGAGCGCCATTTTTATTGCACTTAGCCATTATAACTATATAACACCGACTACATAAAACTCTATTAGCGATTCGGGGGGGATAGCTTAGTTGTATGTAAGTTATGGTTTTGCAAGGGCTACATAATAAATAAGACAACTTAAAGTTTTAAAAAGCTGCAAAAAATTGAGAGGTTAGTCCTCGGGTTAGTCACTCAATCAGTCTCAATATTTTAGATTCTAAGTTTGCTTATACCAAATTTCAGTTTCTCTCACCAAAACGGCTAGTGAATCACCAAAATAGAATTAGCGTCATTGATGATAGGTATACAAGTCAGGTCCTTAATAGAAGTCTTAAAAATCCCAGATCTGTGAGCAGGTCGGGGCTTGAAAGGGAGTATGACGTGCCAAAAGATTAGCTTGGAGTCTCTGCAGGAAAGGCACAGAAAAAAATCTAGAACGAGCTTTACTGTTTTGAAAATCTTAAGCCTGAGCCCAAATGTTCAGGCCCGTAGCAAGGTCAGGAGGAGCACAACATTGACTAGGAGAGGCTCCAAATAACCCCTATAAAAAAAGAGGATAAGAAAGTCACATGGGCCAAAAATTTTTCCCCCTTGGCTGCGGGCCTGCAAAAGGTCTTTATTTTAAGTCCGAGCGAAGCTCATTGATAACAAGCCTCGTGTTAGGACTTGATCTGTAATTTGCTTATGTTAAAACATTTGGTTAGGCTTATCAGAAAAAAGGCGTAGGGAAGTGGCAACCCCACCGCCCAGTGGCTACTGCAAGCAGCCAAGACCTGAAGGTCGTTAAATATTCCTGGTAGGGGCAGCAGCCTTACCAGTACTGGCTTAAGGCTGAAAACAATACTGTCGGTTAGGCTTAAGACCACGTGAAAATTTGTGGCCCACCCTTGGTCCCATCCACAATGTTTTTCTGGCGCTGTCACTGAACTAAGTAATAGGTTTCTTGACTTTTACAAGAGAATATATAAAAAAAAATGATCTTAAATTTATTTTTTAATTAAAAAACATAGGAGGTTTATAAAATAATCTTGGAACTTTGATTTGCTTATAATTAGCAAAAAGTAAGACCAGGAGAAAAGCGTGGAGCTGGAACAGGTGCAGAGAAGCAAGGTGATGCTGGAGGAGAAGCAGAAAAGCGTCTTGGAACTGGATAAGGTTCAGAGAAACAAGGAGATATCGGAGAAGAAGCAGAGAAGCTCGAAACTGGACAAGGTTCAGAGAAGCAAGGTCCAGCTGGGCGAGGAGCAGTAAATCGTCGTAAGGAAGCTGGACGAGGAGCTGAAAAACGCTTAGAAAGAAAAACTTGGATAGAAGATCTAGATGGGAAGGAAGCTGAAGCACAAGGTGATGAAGGAAGTGAAATGGGTAAAAGCTGTGGCGCTGGAAGAGCTGGGAAAGCTATTGGTGATGATAAAGGATCTGGGAAACAGAACGAAGATACTGAACTAGACAAAGAAGATGTGGGGGAAAGAGCTGGTAATGCTACAGAAGATGACAAAGGAGCTGGGAAGCAGGAAGAAGGTGCTTGACTGGGCAAGCATGATGAAGGCGGGAGAGCAGGGAAAGCTAGAGGAGATGACAAAGGAGAAGGAAAGCTGAATGAAGATGTTTGACTAGACAAACACGGAGAAGGGGGAAGAGCGGGTAAAGCTATAGGAGATGATAAAGGAGCTGGGAAGCAGAAAGAAGAAGTTACTTGGCTGGGCAAGCACGATGAAGGAGGAAGAGCAGGAAAAGCTAGAGGGGATGCCAAAGGAGAGGGAAAACTAAATGAGGAAGGTACTTGATTAGGTAAACATGATGAACACGGAAGAGCTGGCGAAACTATCGGAGATGATAAAGGAGCTGGGAAGCACACCGAAGAAGGTAACTGACTAGATAAACATGATGAAGACGGAACAGAAGGCAAAGTCGCTGAGGTCTGAAGTGAAACTGGCAAGCCTGGAGAAGATGTAATTGAAGTTGGTAAGCATGGCGCTGGAACTGGAATTGAAGCTGAAGCAAAATTTTGAACACATGATGGTGTTGAAACCGAATTCGGGAAGCGAGAAGCTTCTAAACTTAAAGAAGCAAACGTTCCCGGAAATCTTGCTGGAATGTCGAACGACGACGGGAAAAGTGATTCATAAGCTCTTGATGCTGGGAGATAAGATGAGAGAGATCCGGTGTATTGTTGAAGAAGTAACGCTTCGCTTAGCCAATCCGGTATATTAAAAGGGAAATCAGGGAAACAGTCGACTTCGTTAAGAGCCTAAATCAGAGGAAAAAATAGTAAGTTTAATAAATCAAACCTGATGAAAGAACAAGATAAATTTAATAATCTACTCACATATGATGACGATGATGTGTAAGGGATGGCACTAACAGTAGCTGCCAGAAATATAACTGTGATAGTATTTTCAATCATTTTTTTTTTTGGTTTTTTTTTAAAAAAATTTGTAAACGAATGTGATTTTTAAAATCAATTACTGATTATTTATACTCTTAATAATCGCAAAGTAAGCTCGGACAATTAACGAATAATCAAATTACCGAGTTATCATAAACGCTGACATTGTTAATATCGATGAGGAGATTAAAGGCCTAAATTCCAATTGCTCTTCTAGGCAATTAATAGTTTGTTGACTGGAAACTTAAGACTAAACTAGCGGGTTTGGGTTTATTTGATTTTTCGTCAGGCTTTGCACTTTATTTTTCACATTCCAACAACATTCAAGATCTAGATCTAAACAGATCGAGTTATCTAGGAGCAAGTAGACATGGATTAACTAAATGTCGATTGCAAGTGCAATTAGAGTAGCAGCAATATCAAAAGAAGCCCCTGTACAAAATATTATCTTGAGGACATCTGGGTTTGAAGACTTGGACTTGGCTCTATTGCCTAAAAAGTTGAGGGCCAGAGAGAGATTAATGATTTCTACAGGCCTAGCCTGGGACAATTAGCAGTGGAGGCTGAGACGAACCTAAAACATTTTTCAGGGGACACGGGCATATTCTGGTTAATTTGACAATTCTGGTTAAAAATACTTTTCTTATATTTTTGTGATATAGACTCTAAAAATTTTTTTTTTGAGCTTTTACTGTTTTCCATTAACATAACTTTGCAGGCCAGCTTAATTTATTTCCAGTATTCCAAAATGTGACCTTACAAAAAAGAGATTTTTTTCTTTTTAAACTTCCCCAGTACATGCCAAATCACGAAATAAAGCGAAAGGATCTATAGAAGAATTATTATTTAGTAGGCAAAATCAACATTATCAGCCTGCGTTAATTTATCGCTATTCAATATTTCCTTATTCACACGTGGCCTATCTTAAAAGATACGATTTTATTACCTGTATAAATATTTAAAAATTTTTTTCTAAACAACATTCAGTGTTGAAACTTGGAAGAACAAAATCGAAAAAAATGATTGGAAAAATAATTTCTGTTGCCGCTTTCGCCATCGCTGCAGTTACTGCCTGCCCATACTCATCGACCTCATACGTAAGTCTTTTACAGCAATAATTTTAGTATGAACGACCACAGAAGCTCAAAACCGTCTTGGTTCCCTGAAAAAAATTTACAGCGTCGTTTTGTCATTTCTCAAATTTTATATTTTTATTTTTGATTCAGGCTCTTAATGAAATCGACTGCTATCCTGGGATTCCAACTTTTGGGTCAAACTACATCAACGACTTTTCTTACATACCACCGTACGGAGGATCCATCTTTCCAGGATCTCTTTTCTCAGCTTATGAACCGGTTTACACATTTTCATCGATTCCATCGGCTCTTCCAGGACCAATATCTTTTCCAGCTCTTCCAGCTTCTTCATGTTTATCTACAATTCCTTCTCCGGCCTTCTTCCCAGCTCCTCTTTCAACCCCAATAGCCCTTCCAGCTCTTCCACCATCATCCTGCTTCCCAGCTCCACTTTCAACTCCACTAATCCTTCCAGCTCTTCCACCATCGCCGTGCTTTCCAGCACCTTTCCAAAATCCGATCGCCTATCCACTCGCTTTATAATGCAAAACAATTAACAAGTTGGTAATAAAATTTTAAATCTCAAAGTTGGCATCATTCAACTTCAAAATGGCGTAGTTTTGTTTTTGTAAATTTCAAGTGTTTTCAAATCAAAAAAATTACAATTTTTAAAAAATTCTAGTCATGAAACAAAAATCGAACATCCCCGTTAATAATGACACGAATATTACAAGATTATCGCCTGTCAGAATACATGGAGGTGTTTATATTAATTATACTAGGAATGGTGAGCTTTAAAAAAAAAATAAACATTTAAAAAAAAAATTACTTACCTTTAATTTTTTTTCATACTTGCCTTGTAAATTTCGCTTACTCGTCCACTACACTGTATTACCACAAAATTTCAGATATTTCAAATCGTGGACGGATCCCCATTCACTTTAAAAGCAAGATGGAAATCAGTGTGGGACTTGGAAATACCTAAAGAATTTTTTTCGGTGTTTGCCCAGAATATAATAAAAACAGTTTTGTCGTTAATCGTCGTTGCCCGTTGCTCAACCACGTACTTGTACGTCTTATCTAGCTTATTAGTTATGGCGTGCATTTTGACAGTAAGTACGTAGCTAAGAAATTTTTTTTAGACAGTGAAAACAAATTATACAAAAATTATTTCAGAATGGAACGCCGAAATTACTACTTCCATGGCTACTCGTTGCCGGTTTAAAATCGCTTTGCTTGACTTTACTTGAAACAATTATAGGGATGTATGTTTGCAGTTCTTTTGGAAGAATTGAAATAGCTTGTATTGAATTTATAATTCAAAAAGCGGTTGAAATGTGTAAGTGATAGCTATAAGAAAAATTTTAAAACTGAGATTACACTAGCGCCATCCAACAATCATTCATTCAACTAATGCTAGTGACCAGCAGCTTCTAATAGCCATCGCCTGAACTACTAGTGCAGCAACCTCCGCCATCTCTTTAGATTATTTACATAACTACAACCAGCGGCATCTATCAACAGCTCACTGAACTTCAACTAACAATCAGCGCCATCTACCACCAGCTCGTTCAACTACGATTACCAATCAGCGCCATCTATCAGTCATTTACATAGCTGCTACTAACGTCATCTGTCTACCAGCCAAGAAACTAAAACCAAATCCAAAGCTCCATTATCTATGAATCATTCGCTAAGCTATGACAAGCGCCATCTATAGCTAATTTCATGAACTAAGCTTACTGCCATCTAGGGAATATTTATAAAACTAATTTATAACTCTGAGTTTTTATCTTTGGGACTCTAAAAAATTAATTTTAAAAAATACCTTCCCCCCAGTATTCGCTTCTTTTTTATGGATCAGCATCCTCAACATGTACAACACTATGATAGCAGTAGATCCACACGTTCCATCCGAAGCCTTCGAACCTTTATCGCAAGAAACCGTTAAAAAAGCTGATCTAAAAAAACGCCGAGCTCGAAGTTTAATAGACGAAAGCACTCTCAGCAAAACAGCTAACCTCAACGATTTCGAATTCAAAGACGTCCCTAAAATTTTAATGGATATGCTAAAAAAAGAAGAAGATTTATCACAGGACTCCCTAATAGCACAAGGAATGATGGTAAAAAAATTTTTATATCTTTAAAATTGTAAACTGGCTAATTTTTTTGTTAAAAAAAAATTTTAGCTTGCTTCGGTTTCTAACATGGGCAGCTTTGACACATTAAAAACCTCTCAATCCCTCGGAGAACTAGGATTAATCGACTTAAAATCATTCCAAGTCGTTGGTCTAGACGATGACAACAACTCTCCAGCTGAAAAGGTCAGTAAGAACTCGAAAAAAAAATTTTTTAACATCAATTTAAACAATTTTACTTTTCAGGCTTTGAGATTCATGAAACTATCTTGGGACGATGTTAAAAAAGCTAAACGAAAGCGAAAACGTTCCCTTGCAGAAATACACAACGTAGACGAGAGCATTTGGGAAGAAGTAAAAAAGAGTAAAGTAACCATAAATCGCCCTAAAATCATTCGACCTGAAGAAGTATTCGTACGAGATTTCCACCGGGACGATGAACTTCTTAAAAGAGGAAAAAGACGTCGTACAAGAGCAAAATCTGTTGATTATAAAACTAAACCAGCTGATGATATTGATTATGGGGAAGATGAAGATGAAAGCATACACGTTGATACCTCAGAAGCAGAAGAAAATCTTTCAAGATACATTTTAATGTCTAATTTAAAAGAAGAAGATCAAGTTTTTCGGATAAAGCTTGAATCTGCTGTTGAAATTAGAAGAGCTCATAAATATGCAGATTTGTATCGTCAGCCTCATATGAGTGTTATTGGACCTGAAGTTTATGATAACGTATGGAGGTTGAGAAGGTTGAGTTATTTGAGCCATGATGAAGAAAAAGAAGAAACAGTGCAAAGGGTGATTGAAAGGGATGATGAAGAGGAGGAAAAAAAGTTTGTTAAGAAAAAGAAGAAAACTATTTATTTTAGTGATCAGGTGAATTTTCATTCTGTTCCTGGAACCTCGACTTCTCAAATGGAAGAAGAACAATCAGTTGCATCCTTGACCTTAAGTAATCATAAAGCACCAAGTCAGGAAAATGAATCAACTTGCACTGATTCAATAAATTGCAATGGATCAAAAAACAGCAATGTGGCCAAACCAACAATTATCGAGAAGAAGGATGCATTTGAAAATAAATTACAGAATGTAGAAAAGATTCCAGACACAAAGAAAGTCGAAAAGCAATTACCTGACAATCCATCCATTGAGAATAATTCTTCTGCTAACGAAAAAAGAATAAAAGTATTAATTAGGCATTACTCAAATAACTCAGGTACATCTCAAAATACAAATCCAGAAAAGAAAATCGAAATAAAATTAAGAAAATCACCTGACAAAGGTACCAAAGACTCACCAAGTAACTTAAACAAGCAAATTTACTTCATCACTGAATTATTGCACGAACCTGTCAGCACATGTTTGAAAACTCTTTATGAAATAAACTCTAAATCCTCTAAATTAAAACTTAACAACGCATCAAATAAAAAGATGTGGAAGTCAACAGTTCTTAAAAATATCTCTGAGTCTGAAAGTGCTGAATTTTTGATCAAATCTCATGAGAATGTAACCAAATTTCATCCTTTACTCCACCCTGAAAATATTAAGAAATTGGCAAAATTTAACAAAAAACACATGTTATTAAAACAAGAAAATATCAGCACTAAATTGAACCAACCTGTTGACGCTCCTTGCTTACACAATTTATGCTTACCACATCAGAAAAAGGACTCGCACAAAATCCCAGAAGAAAATTCATCACAGTGCAGCTTGAAATCAAATGAATCTTTCTCCTTGTACTACTCAAAAGCAGCTGACTTAACATCACCTCTATTTGATGTGAGACGATTTATTTACCCTGATCGCATTCACTACAGTTATCAAAATATGAAAAATAAAGAAGGTTTCGATGTTGAAATTAGTGGGGAACTTCCTTTAATAGTCAGAGAGAGTTTAACGTTTAATCCTTACAAGGCTGAGAAGCCTCCACCAATACCAAAATCAAACACTGGTATAACAAGAAGACCTATGGATCTTTCATTTGCTTTTTTTGATCAGAACGATGAATGTTATGGCACACCTGAAGCAATTTTAAGTGAACAAGATTTGGATAGTAATAGCGAACAAGATCTTAGTGTAAGTTCATCAGATGTTAATGAATCTCAGGGTAATGATAAAACTGATAGATTGTACAGTAAACTGCTTAAGTTGAATTCAAAAAACGCGTACAGTTTGATACAAAAAATTATGAAGTCGTGTCTACATAAACATAAAAAATGTGTGTTGTTTGATAGTAATTTTACAGATTGAATGTAAATTTAAATGTGAACGAATTATTATATCATATATACCGGCAGCGCACAGTTATTATGATGCAAATACCTGATTTATGAATATTTATGGTCATTCATTACAACCAAGATGGCGATGAGTGACATCCTGACATCCAGCATTCAGTTGCTCTGCTTCCCTCACCGGCTGATCAACGTATTTGGTATTATCTCATTGAATTTAAGTTCCCAGCCGAAACACATAAATTTAGCAATAGAATATTACACTTACTCACTTACTATATACTTAAAATAACGACTCACTCGTGATTAACACTAAATTTTAAAAATTAAAAGCGAAGTAATCCTGACCCGGTTCCGTTAGAATTTTCGCGATTACTGGAATGACGGGGGGAAGGGAAGAGGAAATGGCGGTTTCTTCTTCACTTCGTACGTTCAGAAAGCTTTATGTTAAATACAGTTCGTCTGCTAGCAGCGATTTGATTGGTCGACGCATAATTCAGGGCTCACTTTTGGGGCCTCAATCGTAAGCATAAAGATGTAACATTGCACAATGTGAAGTGCTGTGCTCGTTAAGTTTCGCGGGTGATTCGATATTTCACTCTTTTTGCTTTTATTTTTTGAATTTGACAATCAGAGTTTTTGAAAAATAATTTAAATAAAATATTTTAATCGTTAAATGTATTACCATGCGTGAAGAAAGTGATATATTCGATTAAATATGAGTTAAAATGTGTTCCGCCAAACCGATTTTACTTCTAAGATGGCCGACTGGTAAGGTTCTTATTTTACACTGTGCTTGAAAAAAAATTCAACATCAATTTTTACAAAATGGATTTAATTAGATCGATAAAAAAATAACATTTTAAAGTTCTGCTTCACACTGAGATCTATTTTCTTCTTCTGGTTCGCCTTCGTAATTTGGATCACAAACAGTTCCACGTATTACGTCATCCACTCGCCCATGTAGGATTCTAAAATTAACCTCTTCTGGATTTAAATTTGTATAAAGGTACCTAAAAATTATAAGAAAAAAAATTACAAATGTGAAGGTTAGATTCGATGTCTGAGATTACGAATGCTTACTTATGTAGCTTATTGGATAAAACCCAAACACTCTGCCTCTTTTCTAAATCAACTTTTAAATCATTTGGAAAATTTAAAGTTGCCTTATTTTGTGGGATGGTTCCTTGATAAACTCGCTTGTATGGTTTATTGGAATTCCAACAACCAACAGCGTCTTGTGTTACTAAATTGTAAAATAAAATCCCTTTTCTGTCCATTCCAGAAGCAGATGAATGGCGATTTTCAGTCCCTCGAGGTTCACCTAAAGCCTAAAATGATTTTTTTTTGAATTATGTAATTTTTTATTGTTTCAGAAAGTGAAACAACGGAAGCATGCACATACTTTGAATTCTTCAGGATGATCATCAGCTGTATCATTCCTAATTATAGAGGTAGGTACTGAAAATTCTCTGTAACTGCTCATTGGATGAAAGTAGAGCAATCGATCACCAGTTTGTGGATCAATAGGCGATAAAGCTAATCCAAACACACCATCCGTCCATCTACAAACAATATCTCTGTTAATCATGTGATCATAAGATTTTAATAGCATATAATTTATAGTGATTACCTGAAAACAATGTCATCTAATTTGTATCTACAAGCTATCGGGTCTGGGTAGAAGAAATTATGAGACAATCTCCATGATCTATCTTCTTTCCAATTGTAAACAACTAAAGCATAGCGGAATACATCAGCAACATAAGCAAAAGCTTCATCACATTTACCGTTTCTTACATCAGTTATTATGTTTGTAAATAATGAGTTCTCTTGGATCTGCAAATGAAGAATGTTATGAGATTTTGAGTTAGGTTTATTTTTTGTGGTTTTTAGGTTAAACTTGCCTGTTCTTTTGGGATTCGATACCTCCAAATGAGTTTATCTGTTCTTAGATCGAATACAACGATTTGACTAGGACATAATTGCGTTGTAGTATTTAGTACATCAATCACACCAGAGTCGAGGACCCATAGTCTGCCGCAAGGATCAACCTAATTCAAAAAAAAAAAATTACTCGATTTTTTCCCCGCTAAATTATTGTTAAATAATTTTTTTTCTTACCGATATTCTAAAAACAGATGTTAATCCGTTACAGTTTCCCTCGTTATGCCAGTTCCAGTTCGGGAACGGCTGCAACAAAGGTGACGAGTCTGAATTTCTCGGAACGACCGCCAAAGTTGCTGGCACTCCCGGTTTCCACTTTGGCAATGTGACGAACGTTCGACCGTTCCATACCTAAAAAAAACAAAATCAACTAATTATTACCGGAAAAAAAATGAACTCGTTTAAAACTAACGAAAACATTTGGCGGACGTGAACTGAAAAAATAGAAAAATAAAAATTAAAGTTAAATTCTTGTGATATTTCGGCATTTTGGTGCTTTAAACAATTAAAAGTTTTGGAAAATTATGTTTTGGAATTGAACTATCAAAAATGAATCGGCAAGTATTGTCTTCGGCTTTAGTTTATTATCGAGCTGCCGTCCCGTCCAAAGATGGTAGGAACGTCTCGTCATATTTGAAGAATTTATTCGGATTTGGAAGCAAATCATCGATATTTAAATCAGGAACCGTCAAGTTTGATGCGAAAACTTTGGAATCATGTTCGAAACAATCCACGGCTTCGCCAGCGGTTCAAAATTGGCCGATCATTAATCAGCAGCAGGACTGCTTAATCCCGACTCCTGCTACAGGGACTTTACCCACGTCTTGCGCAGTATGTAAAGCCCCGGAATTTTTCCAAGCAAGGAAAGAAGGATGCGGTTTGTCGATCAAAGGGATGTTAGCCGAAATTGCTCCGTCACCCGGCAGTGAAGCATCACCCCTTTGCGCTTCAGTTTCACCGGCAGCATGCCCATCTCCGGGCCCGATACCAGTGGAAGCTCCACGCCCGTTAGGAGATACTTCAAACCCGTTCGCAAGTTTCACGAACATAGAAGAAAATTGCGCTTCGAAACCGTGCTGCCCGCCGCCCCCGCCTTGCTGCCCACCTCCTCCGCCGCCGTGCTGCCCTCCACCACCCTGCTGCCCGCCTCCGAAACCGCCATGTTGCCCTCCACCTTGCCCGCCGAAATGTCCTCCTCCTTGTCCGCCTCCATGCCCGCCCCCTTGCCCACCGCCATGTCCTCCGAAAAAATGTAAGAAAGAAAAATGTCCCCCGCCTTGTCCTCCTCCTCCTTGCTGCCCACCTCCACCACCACCATGTTGCCCTCCTCCACCACCACCATGTTGTCCGCCTCCTTGCCCGCCTAAATGCCCTCCTCCTTGTCCTCCGAAATGCCCGCCACCTTGCCCTCCTAAATGCCCTCCTCCTTGCCCTCCTCCTTGCCCACCTCCTCCCTGCTGCCCACCACCCCCATGCTGCCCTCCGCCTTGCAAAAAATTCTCAACCCTTAGTTTAGCTCAACTCGCCATGGCTAAAACTTTCACCCCTAAAAATTCCGTTCGAATTTCGAAAAGCCACACGGACAGCAGGGCTTTCGGAGAAAGCATTAATCTCAGCAAGCAATGGGACATCCTAAAGCAGTTTGGGAATTTAATCAAGAAGGACGGCAAAGAAGACGCGGCCTTAAAATCTTCGAAAAAGGAATTCGGGTCAACGGTCACTTTAAACGATATTAAAAGTCGACTCGATGGGATTCACCAAAATTACAAATTGATGTCGAAAGTTTCTTCGCCGGAAATGATTTTGGCGGTTAGGAAATTTTCAACCGGGTCGGTTTTGTCGAGGAAGAATGCGGACCTTGCTGGAAAAAACGAGGAGATGAAAATCGCCGGGCCCAACTCTAAAATATTCGCACCGAATTCTAATATGTCGAAACATGGAAATTACAAGAATCCTGAATATTTTTCTTATCATCCATATTCGTATTATGATGTGAATGTAAGTTTAGTAGAATCAAGAGCGGGCTGCAAGAAGATGTAAGAAGACAGTTATTGTTGATTTATTTTTTTTTCTTTTTGGAATTTTTTTAGGCAGAAAATAAATTTTAAAGTATATTAATATTCGAGGTTAGTGTTTATTATGAATTAATTTTAAGATTAGGAAAGAGGCTTATCTTTTAAGGGAAGAGAGATATCGAGGGCCACCTCAAGCCATAGACAAAAGCCGAAGCTCTGGTAAAAAGGTTTCATAAAAATTTCTGCACTGGCTAGATTTTTTTCTCTCTGGATTGGCTGTAATTTTTTTTGGTCGTATCTCTCAACATTTTATCAAAATGTTTTTTTCTTCGAGCTTTGGTTAAAAATAAAATTTACCTGGGTCTTTTTTAAATTCCAAGATATTTTTGTTTTTTTTAGCTGGGCAATTCTTCGACATTATTTTTTGAAATAACTTTTAATCCATAAAATATTTCTAAACGTCAGCTTTATTGCTTAAGATCTAAAAATTATTTTTTCTTAAAAATTTCTTGGTTTTTTGCCTGAACAATTTTTAATCCGGAGCATTTGTAAAAAATTATGATTTTTTGTCTGGGTTATTTTAAGTGTAAAGCTCATTTGGCCATTCGAAGTAATTTCGACTTGGACTGGAATGTACAGATGGACAGGATGGCTAGAGCCATTCATAAATAATTTTTTTTTCTTTCGGGTGTTCTGAAATTTTTTGCCGGAGTCATTCTCATGAACCAGTTTCTTCTTCGGTATTTTTGATGATTTTTTTTTAGTTCGGTCTGCTCTTCAAATTTTTTGCCTTAAGCTGTTCTAAATTATTTTTTCTGGGTAATTCCGGAATTTTTTTTTAGATTTTGGTGATTTCAACCATTTTTTTCGGCTTGTGTTGCCTTCAAGTAATTATTCTTTTTGTCTAATCGAATCACCCGAATAATCATTTTTATTAATATTTAAAGATAAAAAATTGTCTTTTGCCTGGGCCATTCTCAAAATTTTTGCTGAGGCTATTTTGAATTTTTTTCCTGGGAGTGTTTTTATCGGTTTTTTGGCCTTGCTAGTAAAGTGCCTATCTATTATATTTCCTAACCTCAAATGCATTAGGCTAGATCCTGCTTGAAATTACCGTAGCCATTTTTATAATTTTTTTACCAGGATATTCTCAGGATTTCTCTTTCAATGAGCTATTCTTAAAAAAAAATGATGGTTAAATCCATTTTTAATTTTTTTCCCCCCCTTAAAATTTATTTTTCATGGGCTATCCTGAAATATTTTACCTGCCGTAATCGTTTTTAATGATTGTTTGCTCTTTGCTTTGTTTACTGATTTTTTTCGCTCGTGCAATTATTAAAATAAGTTGCTTTCTCTAGGCCCTTTTTTCGCCTGAGCCAAAAAATCATTTTTTCTAAAAGGAAGTATTCTAAAATTCATTTTTTGTCCGAGCCAAATATTTTTTTTAATCTGGGCTGTTGTATAAAATAATTTTTTTTTTTTGCCCGAAACTGTTGTTACAAATTAGGGTTTTTTTCATCATTACTTTTTAGCAGTTCTGAAAAAATTTTACTTGGCCTGAGCCAAAAATTCTCAAAAAACTTTTTGCATAGCTGCAATTAAATTTTTATTTTCTAATCTATTCTTAAGAGTAACTTTTCCCGCCCCTTTAAGCTCCAAATCGTATCTCTGCCTTCCCTGCCCTGTCAACATCGGAACCCTCTTGCCAAAATAAATTTAGTAATATTTAGATAAAGTAGCCAAAAATACATTAGCTATCTGAGACCTGTCAAACGTGTGTATTATAATTCTCACTCACTTTTGCCTAATTTTTTTCTCACTTCCTGCTAGCAAAGACCACTTCCCAAGAAAAAAAAATACAAACCAAACAATATCAATTAATTTATTTTTTTTAAAAAAATCAAGCTCACTTACCTCTATACCTAATGGTAAATTATTACTAGGAATAAATTTCCCAGACGCGATGGCATCAGCTCGATCCTTCGGCGTTGGAAAAGTGAAATCAATTTGCTTCCAAGAATATTTCTCCTTTAATCTATTACCTTGTGACTGTGGGCTCGCCGCATCAATCGACCCTAGCAAACTTAATCCTAATATCAATGGCAAGGTCCCCATGCCTAAAAGTTGAAGAAGAAAAAAAAACTTTCTAAATAATTTATTTTTTCCCGGAAAACAATTTTTTTTTTTTATAAAAATTTTTTTAATTCGCGCCACTACCTATGGAAAACCTTTCACTCTTAAACGTCAGTACTCAATCTTGATTTTAAAGAAAAAATAAAAATAATAAAAACTACCACGAGCCCGTGTTGCAGGCTGTTTGTTCGTTAAGATCTCACTTTCAAATAAATCGTAAATCGGTGTAGGACTGATGTTGCAATTCTAGTTTTTAATGTGTGCCAATGAACGAGTGTGTTTTAAGTGGTTAAAATCTAATCATTTCTTATGTGAAATGCACAGCCATACAAGATCTCTTCAACTTCTTTTTCCAGGTTTATGTAATGGAGTAAAAAAGATCTGGAGATTCGTTATATAAATGGGGAAGAGATTTTTTTTAAAATTTTGTTGAATGGATTTTTTTTTTTTTTTAGGAGGGGGAAGATTTTTATTTTGCAGGATTCACTTTCTTGCGAGTGTGTGTAATTGTCAAGGTACAACTTTTCTAAAATAAATTGTTAACTGGTTTGGAGCAATGCGTTTTTATTGTTTTGAGCTGTTACGGAAGGCCGTGAAAGTAACATCAATAACCAGTTCACCTTGCGTTACCACGTCTAGGTAGAATTACATTGTCACTATGTGTGCGTGTTGGTGAGCATGACAGTGATGAAATTTCTATCAAGGAGGTAGTCTTGTGGAATGTCAAATATGGGTGATCTAATAAATGTCGGCGTTTTTTGTTTTAGCTGCAGGAAGAGGCGGCTGGGTTCCGATCGGAGAAATGTTAGCTGTTGAAATTTTCCCTCGGAAATATACACGGTGCAAAGCGAACTAAGTGAGGAATCAACACGGCAGAGATGAATGCACTTAAAGCTACTAGACCGTCGGGACAACTACTGAAGGTTGTGACCGATGGTTGCATGTCATCGTCAGTTAGCCCTTGTAAGGGCGTAAAGAAAAGCTGACGGAATTAGTTTTATAAGAGATGGAAATATGGTTAGAGCCTACCCAAAATAAATCCCGAAGACGTTGATGAACTAGGTAAAATTTTTAGAAAGACGATTTTATTTAAATGGCTAGCTGGCCTAAGTTCTGCTAGGGCCAATAGGGTGTTCATAATCGATTTCCCCTTCAGTAAAGTCTTTCGGATTATTTTTTGGTCAGGAAAGTCCGACTGCAGAGATATGAGGCCTAGTTTCGTCCCTCACGGTACTATCCGCCCTTTCTGCCACTACGGAGGCAACTTCTGCAAGGTCTTTTGGGTAAAGATGTGAAGCCTAGAGTCATTAGCCTGTGATTGCATCCACCGCAGTCGGGCACAGCACCGGGACGTCAGTGTTCTTTCGAGTCATTAGTAGTGAAGGCAAAACTGCTAGATTAATACCCGTTATTAGGTGAGTAAGCAAGGCTGGTTAGAGGAAGTCCTTCCACCGGAAAACAGTGGCTGAATTTGATGTGCTAGACATCAATTTTATTTTTATCATGACTCATTCTCATACAGCTGTCTTTTTTATCTATCATTCTTTTTGATAAGTTGTTGTCCGCCAGTCGTGCAAAGCCTTAGAGCTAAATTTCAGATTTAGGCGGAACCTTATGACTATTAATTTTAGATTTTTGGATCTCAACGAATAAAATTCACAACACAAAGGGAAAAAATGTTGAAGTACTGAGTTTAGCTGGGCCAAACTAAGTTCAGAAGAGGCCAAACTAATCAGTCCTGCATCCGAAAATTTGTTTTCTCAATAACTTTTGAATCACTCCAGAAAAATTTCCACCACTCGCCTTAAGCTGTAAGAAGCTCTCAGAGTAACTAGGTCTGTTGCTATTGTGCCTAATATAAAAATCCACCAGTATTGAAGGACTTTTCACCTTTTCCAATAGGCGGCAGAATGCTCTGAAACTAAAAGTCCCGCTTTGTTCTAATGTCTATCGTGCCTAATGTAAAACTCCCCCTGTTAAACTTTATGCGGAAACAAGCCGGGTCGATTAAACTCCTCAAGTTAAATCATTGTCTCGTCGCTTCGCTCCTAGACTTTATAGTAAGGCCCCCACTTCTTTTCTCTAGTAAGGGTGATCAGAGACGACGCCAGAAAAAAATTCTTGATGGGGCCAAGGGTGGGCCACAAATTTGCTCCCAAATGGGGGGGGGGAGGTGAAACCACATTTTTCCTAGGTGCCCTTGGCTCCGTCCCGGAGGGTGATTGTGCAAAATCTACCTTCTGCTTACTTTGCCCAAAATTTTGAAGTTACAGTTCGTGCAGGTCTCAACTTGTCTTGCAGCTTTAACGTTGGACTTCAAGAAAAATTGGACCCAAGCAGGCCTGAGCTCTTATTAGACTAACTACCCTCGCAGCCCTTTCAATGGCAAGTCGAAGAAACTCTTGACTCGGGTAATTTTTTGACTTGTCATCCCCACAAGGGATGCCAAATTTAATTAAAATATAAACAGTAAAAGACCTTGAGAAAAAATTTTAAGGGTCCCTCCCTTATTTGACATTGACATTTCATTGCACGCCTTCTTACCTGGGAAATAAATGCTTCTGCTTCCCCATCTTCCTACAGTCCTTACACTAAAAAATCTCAACAATTTTTTAAACAATATTAAGCTGTAATCCCTCGTTAGATGCCAAAAACCAACAAGCGTTAGAAATGAACCGAAAGTAAAAGTGGTTTAATAGGAAATTATCTTAATCACCACGTGGCATAGAAACCGAAAGTAATGCATATGTTTATTTACGGTACTTAATAGTAATATGACCTTTGCTACTTCAATATTATTTACTCTTCGATATCCAGCAGTGTGTTACATTAAGTAACTAATTCACGGCCAACTTTGACGTTTTTTTAAAATTAATCTCATTGTTTTATCATCTGTTATAAGGTGAAATTTTTAACTTGAAACTATAATGATTATTTGACTTCCTTACCTTTTCTTTCAGCCGGAGGATAATGGGAAATGAAAGACGAACTTGAATATGGTATATCCGTTGGAAATGTTGCCCAAATTGGATTGTTCCATTTATCCCTGGATAACACACCGTTGAGATCTAAATGACTATATGACACCGGAACAGGATAATGATGTTGGTAGTAAGTCGTTGGGTGAGATACAGAAAACGCCATTTTTGATTTACTAAATCACGACTTCTTTGTGCGAATCGTCGAAAGTAGTTCGAGTTAAGCATCTCCTTCACTTGAGTCGTTAGAAATCATGGCTTCGTATTTTTGTCATCGTATTTCTTCCTCTGGGCTTTTATTATTTTTTTTTTTTTATATTTTTTATTGATAAATGCTAGAAGTGAAAAAAATTTCGCTTGTTAAGTGGAGTTAATTAAAAATTTGTAATGCTTTTTGAGTAGAGTGACGGTGAGAGAGATTTGGGCCCCAGGAAAAGACTGAGTTCCACTAAAGAGGTTGTTTTTATAAAAAAAAAAATCTTGCTCAGAAATTTTTTGGATTTAGAATTTTGTGTGGAATTTTTTTCTATGTTCAGGAGTTTTGTGTGTTCTCAAGGATTATTTGAAACTTGATTAAGAGTTGTTCAAAAATCCTTCCCTAGCTATAGAATATTTTCCTAGGTTTTTTCTTGGGCTCACGTCAGAATTTGGGCAATTTCTTTCTTTGGCTACAAATAATTTTATCAGATCAGGATTTTTTTTTTTTAAATTTTTGCTTTGATGGCATCTTAAAAGTATCTTTTAAAATTTTGAAGGAATTCAGGCTCAGAATGTTTTTTCAAATCTTTTTTTGTATCGTAGAGTTTGTTTCAATACTTTTTTTGAGCTTGAGAATTGTGTTTGAATATTTCCTGTGTTTAAGAATTTTCTCAAAATCATTGCAGAACTCAAAACAATTTTTCCCAGAAATTTTTTTATAACTTTTTTTGTGCATCAAGAATTTTTTTACAAAGTTTCTTGAAAATTTGCTTAACGCTGTCGGAAATTTTTCTATACTCTAGTTTTCCGCTCAGGAATTTTCTTCAAAGTTTTTTAAATTTTTCTTGTGCTCAGAAATAATTTTCAATTTTTTTTGAATTTTTTAAAATCATTTCCCAAGCTCAGGAATTGTTGAAGAATAGAAACTTGTCATGCTCAAGATGGTCTTTTAAAAGTATTTTCCTTGCTCAGGAATTTTCTTAAAATTTTCCTCATTATTAGAAATGTTTTGTAAAATCTTTTTCAGAGATTAGGATTTAATTATTTTTAGAACTTGCTCAGGATTTTTTCGTGCTCGAAAATTGTTTTAAGATGGGTTTTGTGCACAGAAATTTTTCTCTAACAAACGAACCATTTTTCTGAGTTGTTTTTTTATTTTTAGATTTTCTAGAATCATTTTCAATTTTCAGTTTAGAAAGATCCTTAGAAGTTTATCGAAGATTCAGCTCGATAAATCAATTTTCATCAATCAATCAAGATCAATTTTCATTATTTTACAACCCCTCTTCAAACTCTCCTCAGGCTCCCAAAAATAATTACCCTAACTCCTTCATACGGCCCTGCTTTCCTAATTTTAAAAACAAACAAAAGAATTTCGACTAGAAATGATTGCGCCAAACCGAAATATGATATTTGAAGTACGCAAGCAAACATTCTTTACTTTAAAAAAAGAAAAGAAAAAATTTTTGATAAAGCTAAACAATAACGTGCGAAATTCATAACAGATATTTTGTAACTCCTTTTTTTAGGTTAAATTTCGACATTAATTTGAAGACCGTTTCGCCGGTTCGAGACCAGCTGAAAATATTCATAAATATTTTTCTTAAACTAACATTAATATACTTGGTAGTGCCATCGTATTTGAGGTGGAACTTTTTCCCAAGGTTGACTGAAGCTTGTCTACATGCTTGATTGACAATTTTAGATGAAACGTCAGACTCCTATTCGATCTTTAATAAAAACCGCACAATAATGAATTGATTATTAAACACTTACACTCTCTTCGATTTTTCTCCCTAAAGCACTAGAAAATGCACGTAAACGAGACGATTCGCTTTGAATACTTGCGTGATGTTATCTGTTTTTTCTAGGACTAAAATAAAAATCCAAGGAAAAATAGTAAAAAAAAAAGTTGCTTTAGGCGTAGATGATCTGGTTATAATCTGTAGCCAAGTTTGCCAATTTTTGCGGTTTGAGATTGATAGCTAAATAAGGTTTTTGTTTAGAATGTATTATTGCGTTAAGTTTAACTGATTGGGCAGTTGGATTAATAGACACGTAAGAGTTACCACAATTAGAGGTCGAGACCTAATGTTATTGCTTAAAGATTGCTAGGTATTTCGGTTAATAATAGAGCTGCGCATTCTGTATTTATAAATGTATGAGAAATGGCCTTTTAAGGTGTAAACGTAGATTTAATATGATTGGCACGTAGTTAAAGAGCTGTATTTTTTCTGGGTTAAAAAGGCATTAGGTTTGAGCTACTCTTCTCGAAGCATCATCTGAGGCTCTAGTGCTAGCTTGATATCATTGAGATTCCATGTTGCTCGTCAAGGTATTGATGTCATTTCAAATTGTAATTAAAGCTTATTAATTAATGCTGCCAATTAAAGCTTAAATTAAATTATTGGGTAACTTAGATCAAGCTCGTATAAGATTTTTTGGGCTGTTTGGATGGCTAGTAGCTCAAACTAAAACTCGCTAGGCTTGTCTTAGGACTGACTAAAACATAATTTAAGGCGTCAGACTAGTTAATAATTCGATCTGAAGCTGCCTGGTTAACTACAAATCCAACTTAAGGCCTTCAAGCTCTTTACAGATTCACTGTAGACTTGGGCCAAGCCTACAAAAGTGTTTAAGAGGTTAAATCTAGATCAATGTTGTTAGAGGCTTAACTAAGCCCATTAGACCCCTCAAAACCGATTGTTATTTAATTTAAATTAGCTAAAGACCCAAAACTTAATATGCTGCTGACATTTGCACACTTAGCAGCTTGAACTAAAACTAGGAAAATCTGCTTGGCTAGCTGAAGCCGAATTTAGGCCTAGATTAGTTTAAAAAAGTCCTATATTTAAAGTGGTTGAATACTTCAATCACCTGAAAAAGTGGCTAATGGTCGATTGTAATTCATTTCGAGCTGCCAGGCCCATTGCAGGCCTAAATAAGCCTATTTTGTTTGGTGGATCAGAGAAAATATCTTTACCCTTCTTCCAAAATCAAAAATCTTCTATTAGCCTCTTTTCTCTTTGCAACGAAACCGATCGTGTTTTTGTTAGTTTTTGAAAAACAATTTGGCCTCTTCTTAAATAATAACTTGCCCCGCTTGCACGTCCTGTTCAGGCTTGTTTTCTCATTACAAAACATATTCAAAGCAATATTTATTCATAAACAAAAGTTCCGGTTTTTAAAACAATATTCTTTCTTATTTAATACTGAATATTCTAATTGGAAAGAAAAATTACAACAATCAACAAAATAAATATTTCCAACTAGGCCTAATTTATATAATTCCTAACTACTCATCTTTAACAAAAAAAAAATCTTGATTAGGCCTCTCTAACAAGTTTTTTTTTTTAGTTATTATTTTGCCATCACGGAAAATCTGGAAAATTAATCACTTGACAACACGCACTTTACTGGACTTCATCCTACCAAATACTTGAAATCCTGCCAAAACCTTACCTATCCACTTGATATAATAATTAACATATCCCTTATAAAATAATAAATATTAAAAAATAAAAATTTACCGAACATTACTAAGATATCGCGAGAACTGACCGAATATTGATCCGGCTTATTGACTCCGTTTTGGACGGTTGATTTTTAATGCCAAAAAATTTTTTCTCTCGTATTTTTGTTTAATAGTCGTTTTTATCTGATCATTATGTCATTTGTAATTTTTCTCTAATAAGAATTACCGTGTCTGATAAGAAATATCGTCATGCTATACTTTCCGACTAAGGAAAAACTTTTTGTTTTTTTTAATAAACATTCCAACTTGAGATTTGTTAAAAAATGAGAAAAATTTTTAAATCATAATCGACTAGTTATAATTATAAAACTAAATTAATCGCGATTATAGGAAGTATCCTGTATATAAATAATCTTTTAATACAATCATGCGACATGACTTTTTTTTAGATCACTTTCTCCTAGTTAAGGGGTTTTTAAAAAGTAATTTTTGATCTGGCAGAGAGCTGTAAGCCAAATTTTGGCCTGGGAAGAGTTTTTTGTTTAAAAAAGAGTGTAGCCGGAAATTGGTCTGTTGTATGATGATGGCTTTTCTCTGTGGCCGTGACTGTAACTATGACCGTGTTGTCCATGTCCGTGGTTTTGTCCGTGAGAGTATTGCGGGAACGTGATTGGCCTGTTTCGATGGCACGGGCTTCCATTTGTGAGTTCGCTTAATTTTCCTTTCATTACTCGGAAATTCACCTCGTTTCTGTTCATTCGATCAACCATGACGAGATGGAATCTTGTTGAGAGGGCCCAAATTTCTTCCTCGTCGTTTTCAGTCTGAACCACCTTTTGAGTAAAAAATTTAATTAGTTTAGAATAAGTTTAGGAGAAAAAATAGTAAGACTGACCTTTAAACCTGTTGTGAATTGTAAGTTGCTGTTGTCGCGTGCTACTTCGTGAATGTTATGCAAAGCGTATGGCGTTTGATGGTTCCAGCAATGTATGGCATTATCAGAGACTGGGGAGAAATATAAGATCCCTGCGGAGAAAATTAGAAATGATTAATGATTTGCTAATTTTTCTTTTTTTTTTCATTACAGGAATCAGGAGCAACGATGTAACATCTTCTACTGGTGTCATGATAAATGGTTCTTCGACTGGACTTGGATACTCAGAAATGCATGAGAGATAGTGCAAGTTGCAACTTGTCGCAGGAATTTCAAGGCCCGCAAAGTTAGCTGGAATTGAGATGAAGAGACAAGCCGGAAAAATAAAATATGGAGTATCCGGTTTTTCGATCTTAACTTTGCATTAGTTGTGAACGAGACACCCACCAAATCTTGAGGTTGGTGTTGCCATGGCTATCCATAAGATAAACATTGCATGTAAACACCACAAAAAATGGACCTTTTGAGGACGCTCGATCAGCAAAAGAAGACTAATCAGGTACGTTAATTAGATGCATTCATATAATCTCTGAGATCGCATAGTGAACGAATTTAGGTTCATCTCAATCACGGTCTTATAAACAGGTCAAAAAACTCGTCCTCACCAAATTGCCAACTTTTATTCCCAAATTCGGTCAATGAGGGCGCTGCTGCTATCTTTGAGATTGACGAAGGTTTCTTATGCGGTTGCCCGTTTGTCCACAAACAACTGATTCCATGATTTTCAATTGTTTCCACTGTCTAGAAAAAGAACCAATGAAAAAGAGTCTCCCAATCCTATTAGCTCTACCACGGTCAAACCGAAAACTAAAAAAGTGGCGTATTTAACGAGGACACAGTAACCATGGTAGGAAGTCAACAAGATTCCTGACCTGATATTAAAGAAACTCTTTCACTGACTCTGTAAACTTAACCTAGGCAGAGCTTAAATCGTCAGTCGAGTATAATTTATTGAAACGCGTGCTTGATCTAAAGTCACGGTCTAATTTCTAATTTCAAGTCCTGTACTATTATACATCTTCTTTAAATGTAAGCTCTGCGACGGAGACTGGCGATCATCATGGCAAAGATTTTAGTGACTGTTGAGGGAAATAGTGGCTCCGAATCCTCGCCCATACCTATCTCGTCTATATTCACTAGAGTCATATATAGTGGGAGGACAGCGGTCGACTGTCATGGCACCTTCTATTGTGTTCACTTGGGGCGTCAAAATGGCGTTGATCAAAACCTTCTTCAATGTGACCTCCTTTTATCTGACAACACTGCTTTAATTTCATATTAGACTCATGGGAGTTTTTACATCAGGACATCAAAATGGCGCCTGCAAGAACAGCCAATCAGAACTCATACCGCCGGTCGCTGTCCTCCCATTATATAGGATCTAATTTTCACTCTTTCCCCTTACCACCAGTCTCCAAGTCCTTTACTAAATTCTGGCCACTTTCATCTGAGCCCCAGTCTGAAGATCAGCTACATCTTCACTACCATTTCTGGCTTACCATTTTTATCAAAAGCTTCAGGCGCTGCTTGTGATGACCTTACTCCCTCCGACGTTTTAAACTCCCTCGGAGCTGTATTGAACCCCGTTGAATATATCGACTCGTTCTTCAGAACCGAAGTTGGCACCCATGATTCTTTAACACTTGCAAATGCGTGATAATACAAATCACGATCTCCATTTTTTAACGGCCCTAACGCTAAACCTAATATTCCATCCATCAAATCGAATTCTGCATTATTCGTTTGGAAAACTCCCTGAGGCGGATACGGGTACATCGTATTGCTTTGCACTCTCCAAGATTTATCGTTCTTGACATCGTAAACTACTACCGAAAACCCGGTGACGTCAGCAACGTATGCGAAAGTATCTGAACATCGATTGTTTTGATCTCTCACGTCTATGGCCACTGTAGCTAAAATTGAGCCTTCGGATAGTACGTTGTCTGGGAATCGGTATCGCTGTGATAGTTTATCGGAAGATAAGGAGAACGCAAGAAGTTGCGGTTGACATTGTCGTCTTCTGGGACTTTTGAAGAGATCAACCATTCCGGAATCGATGACCCAAAGTCTCCCGCATTTGTCGATCTGAAATGTTATTTGTTGGGTTTAGGTTTTTGTTTGAAGTATCGAGGAAAGTTTTCGGGGATACCTGAGTACGAAAAACGGAAGTTAATCCGTCGCAGTCTCCGTTATGCCATGACCAATCCGGATATGGTTTGAGGAGGTGAGATTCCCCATTTTTACGATCGGAAACGGTGACTAATGATGCTGGGATTCCATCTTTGAATTTTGGTATGGTTAGGAAAACCCGCTCATCATTATCTGGAAAAAGTTAACGTGTAATTTAGTTGTTAATAATTTTCTGTTTGTAGGAGATTAAAAGTTTTCAGTGGCTGATTCGCTAATAAAAAAAAAAAGTTACTGCGCAGGCGTTCAGTAGAAAATAAGTAATGCTCCGCGCCAATATCACGGAAAGTATAATAGGAATGAACGTTGCAGAAGATTAGATATAATGTTTCATGGGCTATTGGTATTAAGTTCAAGTGCACTATGGAGGAAATGCTCATTGTCGAAAGGGGGTTTTCTTCTCTGGCCAAAAAATACCGGGAAAATGATTTTCTGAAAACTGCATTATCATTTTTTTTTTTGCATGCATGCGTGCTTGAAATTTTGTATTTTGGTTTTTGTTATTTCTAAAGCTTACGGGCACAAAATAATTTCTGGGGCCGTTTTTCAGGAGATCACATTTAGTGGTTTTGGTGACGGGAAGAAGGGCTTAAAATATCTTTTCGAAAATCACTTCAATTTTTTATACTGTACGTATGTAAATAAAAACACGATCTTTCCGTAAAAAATTTTTCCGGGAAAAATCCGGGAAAGCCGAAAAATTTTGAATTTAATGAAATGCTGTTGATGCCTTCATGGTACTCGATTTCGACTAAATAAGGATCGGCGATTTCGAATTTTTTATCTGTTTTTCGATTGGGGAAACCCCCTCCATTTTAGAATTTTTCAGATTTGACCTTTATGAAAAAACTTATTATGGGATTTAATTTCAGGACATTTTTTTGTCGTTGATTATGATTTCAGAGTCATTTTCACAGATCTCTAGTGTCAATGTCGCAGATCTTTGATTTAGAGTTTTTGATCGTTTAAATAAGGCAATTTTCCTTTTTTCCTAAGTTCTCTTTCAACTAAAACTCTATCACTTTTTCTTAACCATAATCTGCATTTCCAGTTTTCCATCATAATATCATTTTCATCTTTTTCAAAAAATAAAATCATTAAAAACTTACCATTTTGCCATGTATCTACATCAATCGGCACAGGATTCCCCGGTATAAATTCCTGATTCCGAATCATCCGTTCTTTCATTGAACTGCTGGTAAATTCATAATCCAATTCTTTCCACTTATAAAGCAATTCCAATTTTTTCGAACAAAACGTCTGTTGGGCCAAGCTAACTATGATCAACGAAACCAAAATCCTCAACCCCATTTTTATTCAACTCTCAAAAACTGCAAAAACCAAAAAAAAAAATTCCTTTCCAATAACACAAAATAAAAGATTCACTCTTAACTACAAAACGAAACTTGTTGCTGTGCGTATCCCATTAAACATGTTAATAAAAACGTATCCCGTAACTTGATTGGTTTTTCCTGTAACGGTGAGCATTAACTTTAAACAAACACACGCAAAATTATATGTAAAAAAATCATGACGTCAGCGTGTTTCTTTGGAATAAATTTTCGAATGACACAAATATTAATAAAATATCCAGTTTTCAAGATTTATTAATAAAAATATATAAAAACAACTTACTTTCTTAGAGGGAAACACTCATGCGACTAATATATTCCAATTAACGTTGAAAATTCTTTTTTTTTTTTTGAAGGATTTCCCCTAAATAATCATAATACTTCAAAGGTGAGCTTAAATATATGTAACATTGATGAAGGCCGAATAATCTTTAAATTAAAAAAAGAAAAGAAACTAGGATAGCGGTATCTTTATATCCGGCAGGAAATAGTAAGCTGCAAGGACATCAGAGATGTTTGGCGAAAAGATTGTTGCGTTAATTGAGTGGGGCTAGGTTATGATTTTAATAAGAAAGTTTATGGGTAAGCCTTGTTGTGGTTTTGATGTAAAAATAGGATATCGATTTGATATTTTTTAACATTATTTCTGCAAGAGTTATTAATAATAAGGAGTAATTATCGGCATAATATCGTGCAATTAGCACTTCTCATCAATATTTTCAAGTTGAAGGTTGAGTAGTGACGTAAAAATGTTTTTTTTTCCTTCTGATTTTATGGTCGTTTGAGTATTGATATGAGGTTATTTATTACAATGGGATGGTGACATTCTTGGTCGTGTGGCGGTTGTTAGTCTTGCAGATGTAGGAGAGAGTTGAGCTCTTTGAGTAAGTGTCATTAGAGCTGTATTAAGTATCGAGTATAATATTCTACAATGAATTTTCTACTGATTTTTTTTAAGATTTGTGAAATCTGATTATGTAGTAGTCAGTAAGTTCAACCATGAAAACTCAATGCGAGAATTATCCCGAGAAGTCTTGGGGTCCTACTTGTAAATGGCAGAGATCAAATAGTTTTGCTTCTGCACTGAAAGTCTAGGATTCTTTTTAAAATTTGGGCATTTCTACAAAGACCCTTTGAGGCGTCAAGGTCATAGAAATATTCCCAGAGATGGGATTTAGTTTCGAGCCACTGTGGCTCACTAGAGATTCAGCTACTAGAAAATCCGAGCTCTTGCACATTTTCTTAGAGCAGGTTAAATTATAGATTATTATAAGATTTTTAGCCTCAATCCATATTAAACTAACTTTTAAAAGCGCCTTGGTCACCACTTAAGTATTTTTCTGGTGGCGTCTTTGAGCTATAATACCCAAGTAGCACAAATCTTCTTGGTTCTTAGAAGCTTTTTAAAAAAGTCTTCTAGATTGGTGAAGACCTCTAAAATCCGTCTTGTTAAGATTTTCAAGAAAAGATATCTACTAGAGTTTTTCAAGAACGTGGTGTGCTACTTGGATATTTTTATCCTACTTGAGAGACTTCTTAGGCAGTAGTTTGACCACATCCTTCATCATAAGCAGTCAGTATATGAAAAGTTTAAATTTTAAATTGTTAAAATCATTCCATAAAGACTTCTAATTTCCCTTTTCTTCTTTTTTAAAGCTTTCTTTACAAGTTTAGACAAGTTTTGACAAGTTAAAACAATTAACTATGGTTTTTTAAATGTTGGTTGAGCTTTTTCGATCAGTTTTTTTACAAAATCGAGCGGAGAGCGTGTTGTGCATGTATGCAAAATTTCGCATCCTTTGGTGTTGCTAGCTTTTAACCATCCTAGTGGCGTAAGCCTTTTTTTTTTGAAGGGGGACCCACCACAGCCATCCTTAAAAATTTTGGGTCGACTCCTTGAAGTAAAAGTTACAGAAAAAATTGTTTGCTAAAAAAGACTAAAAAGAGTTTTTTTTTTGTTTTCATGAAAATTGTGAGAGTTGGGGCCCCAAAGTTCAGAGCTTTGGATTTTATAGAACAAGCCTTCCCTTGCTGTGCACTTATTGAATTTTCGGCAGCACCCACAGACGTTTATTCGAACTGACATTTATTTGTCCTAATATGAAAAATGTGCTCAACTTTCCCAAGTTGTTTCATGTTACCCTTTTTTATTGTGCTTAGTATTCTCCTTATTTCTAAATAAATTATTGAAATAAAAATATTGAAAGAAGCTTGAAAATTAGAACCTTTTAAATTCGATAATTTGCTATAAAATTTAATTTCGAAGCCTTGATTATTGGATTTTTTATTAATGGAACGCCAATTAGAGAAGTAAAAGTGCAAATTTCGAAATTAAAATTTTCTAATAATAAGAAGCCTCTCAAATATCTCGCCATCAAAAAATTCTGCTCGCTACCCAAAAAAATAATTTTTCAAAATTTCATTACAATTTTATTATTCTAATTAAACGTTCATCTTAATTTTGCAATACAAAACGAAAATCTGTACAAAATATTACTCAATAATTAAAATCTCTCTTAAATTACTTAAATCGAAAAAGTCTTATCAATCAAAGTGGTCATAAAGAAATTAAAAAAGAAAAATTCTTGTGCAAAGAATACTCCAGCATGAATATTTGTTTTTGTCTTAATTTTAAAAAAAAACTTTTTTATTATTAATTTCCTTTAACAATAATATCAAACAATTCATTATGTACAAAATAAAGTGGTGTTATGATTCGGCAATTATTGATCTGATTGTCGATTACTCTCATTTTTTTTTTCAGGTACCCAGTCGGCCTTCAGTTATTCTCAATTGTCTCCGGTAAATAACTCAATTTTCTTCACGGATAGGATTGCGCCTGTTTACAAAGACCTTCCTTCTAATTCATAAAAATCAATTTTTGATATTCGTGTTATACTTTATTTGTTATAATAGGCTTAATTATTGTTTAGATCCAAGGCCAAGCTGATTTTAGTTTGAATGAGTTTCGCTTTTTTTGGGGGAAATATTTCGAAACTGAGGCATTGTCAGGCGCAGGAGCATTCTTAATTTTGAGGTAGCAAACTTCCACATCTTTGCACGCGTTGTCAAAATCGGCCAATGTTCTCTAATACGTTATTAAATTATTAATCGGCAAATTCACATTTATTCGTATTATTCTAAGATTAATTTCTCTAGGGTTGATCGTTCGTTTGAAGAATTTTTGGAATCTAGTTGCTAATAGCCAGAGGTTGCCGTTGTCTCTGTGAGCGATCCTTAATTCCGTCGGGAATTGAAGTAATTCAGGATTGTAGGCCAATACCCTGTAAGTTAATAAACTATTTTAAAGGGGTAGTTGTTGAAGTTTGTTGGGAAAGTTGAAAGAAGCACGTGTATGTACAAGTATCCACGTGATGATTCGTTGAATTTTATAACTTACTTATTTCTATTTGTGCCTGGTTGCCAGCTAGCTACGGCTGTTTCCGATAACGGGCTAAAATATACGGATCCGTCGTTAGGGTCGACTGCTAAGCCAACGCCTTGTGAGCTTTTCCGGCCGACAAGTTGTACTGGGAGTTCGTCGGTTGGTCCAGCTTGTAAGACGCTTGTCGCTACAGCGAAGATTCGGTCGGTTGCCATTGGTTGGAAGTATAAGACTCGGGTGGCGGTGTGGGAGGGTGGTGAGAGTGCCATGCCAACTACTCCGTCTGTAAGAGTGAATGTTTCTCCAGCAACCTGAAAAGTAAGAAAATGGCAGTTAACAGCCACCTGATCTTGGAAACTGAGCCATGATACTTTGTCAGGCAAACAAAGCTGTAAATAAACCAGCGCGCACACATGAGTCGGATTAATCTGATCTCACAATTATTAACCCCTGTGATTTTTTAACTTATCTGGTCTTGTTTGTTTTACTTATTCCAATGTAAGCCCCACGTTTTTTAATGAAGTTAGGTTAAGGTGAGTCGGTAAATTCAGTTTTGTTTGTATTTTATCTGTTTTGTATATTTTGGCGGTTAATTTTTTGTATTTCTCAAATTGTAGTCCTGATGAAGTGTCAAATAAAGAGCACGAAACGTTGACTTAAGCCAAAATCTTCTGATTTAATTTCGATTCATTTTCCATCAACCAAGATTCTATCCATCATCATTACTAAGGGAACGAAAAATCACAATCCAAGATCTCACAATTACTAAAAATCTTTTCAGTCTGATTAGTCTTGAGTATCCAGGAATGAAACACCTCTCTTCTCTTTTGTCGCGCAAGGTCACCGGTCTCTCACTATGTTTTGTGTTGTAAATGAACGTATTAAGGGTATATGTTGAAAAATCTGGACCAGCGGACATAAAAGGATGAGTCAATCTTCAGAACAAAAGTCTCTTTTGTCACATGTGTGTCGCGAGTTTTAGGTCTCTTATTATGTCGCAAGAGAATGAATATACTTACGGTATATGTTGAATAATCTGGATCAGGGTACATTGAAGGATGAGTCAATCTCCATGCTACATCTTTCCTTGCATCGTATACGATCAAACCCGGAGCAGCTGTGTCTGCTAAATAAACGTATGAATCGTCACAGGAACCGTAGCCAGATATATCGTCAATGACCAAATTCGTGAGCAACGAGTTGGGTCTGACGACTTCCCTGATTTTAAAAAAAAAATTGTAAAAATTTTAAATTACTGGATCGGCTATTCCCATGCGGGACTTACCTCGGAAAAACTACACTTTTAACAAGTCGATCAGTGCTCATATCAAAAACAAGTATCTTCGGTGGGCAAACAGTCGTGAAATCATCCAAACTATTCGACACACCACTATCCAAAACCCATAGCCTATTGCACCTATCTGCCCTTATTCTATACACAGAAATCAAACCGCTACAGTTAACTCCATGACCTGTCGAGCTGTGATATTCCCAGTTAGGATACGCCTAAAACGAAAGCCGTGGTCATAATTCAATGTCTTTGTCAAACTATCAGAGCGTAAAACATGCGAAAAACGGGAAAACGTTTCAAACCTGCAAAGACGGTGACGTCAGTTCTCCACCTCTTCTTCTTGGTATCCATGTCAGGGTAGCTGGTACACCCACTCTTAACCTTGGTATAGCGAGGAAGATTCGGTTCCATCCTATTTCTAATCCGGTGAACACGTTATTTTCAGGAACGTATCCGCCGTTTACCGGATAATCATATGGCAAGTCGAAGGGGAGTAAGTTCCAATGTTGCACGACTTCTATTTCGCAAGATGTGAGTGATATGCTTGCTACTGTTACTAGGATGAGAATGTTGAGTTTTATCCTGCAAAGAAAATTTCTGGTTTGATTATTTCGTCATTATTAAATAAGCGTGTCATAATTTCAAAGTAAATAAGCGTCGATGCAATAAACAATGTAATGTTCTTTGCAATTATAAACACATAAAGAAAATTATTGGCAAATGAATGAGATATGGAATATAATGAAAAGCGTTTAATCAATAATTACTGATTCATAAACGGAGTGATTTTGTTAGTTTTAATTGAAATCTAAACGGTGAAAGTATAATCATAACAAAGGATGACAGTTTAAAACCTTCGGTTAATATATTTCGAGGTTAAATCTAGGCTTTTTTTTTTAATAAACACGTGTTTTGTACTCAATACGGATTTCACTTATGGAAGTTCCGCGTGTAGTTTCCCATTGGGGAAACAGAAGATTGAATGAGTTTGTTTGTGCGAGCTTGGGAAAATTAAAATGGGCTAAAGAGTATGCGTTGGCCAGATTATTTTAAGATGTCAGATCAAGTTGTTCTAGGGCTGTTCTTATAGAATTGATCCTCAGTATCGATAACAAGAACTAGAGTTTGGGTCAAAGGAAAAATTTTGAATGTGGTTAAAGTGAAGCAGATTTTCCTATGCGGGATCAGGGTTAAGATGGGGCTAAATTTTTAAAATCTATTTAGGGTTACTCAAATAAACGGATCTGTATACCGATTACTCTTCTGCTACTAATGGCTGATTGTTTTTTTTTAGATTCCGAATTGCTCACTTGATTTATGGACCTTTTCCGTAATGCTGGCGCTCATCGCAATGTTACTTTTATGAAGTTTCACTGGAAATTTCCTTAATTGTTGCAGGAAAGTGCAGTACTTCGGACACGTGATGCGTTGGTCTAAACACAGGATACTTCAAACACAATGTACGGAAAGAAAAGGGGTCGCAAAAATTTATGTTGATCACGCTGCATACAAAACTGAACTGGATTGTCTAAGGTAAAGTTGCTGTTAGGAGCTCGTGAACTTTTTGGAGAGATCGTAGAAGAATAGTCTGAGCTCACCCAGTCAGCAATCGGTGGAAATTGTAGGTGGATTATCGGTGTATTCTACGTGGATTTTAAGACTTGGTATACACTAATCTTAAAATCCACGTAGAATACACCGATAATCTACCTAAAATTTCCACCGCTTGCTGACTGGGCAGTTACGAATTGCTCTCTTCTCTCTTCTGGGCTCAAGTACTCTGACTGACACAGCTAGAAGTCGTACTACCAGTTCTCTTGCAATGCAAAGAAATTTCTCAGCCAATGATCTTGAATGTGTTAAGTGGCTAACTTGACGACAGGTTCACTCATGCCTCACAATCACTGTACGAACCAAAACGGGACCTACTTCATTTAGACAGGGAATCAGAACTCTGTAACTAACCCATCAGTCGTATTATTCACATGATATATATTAGTGGTGAATGCCATGAGAAAAATTGTAGGTATGAGCTAGGATCGAATAAGGTTGCACCTCGTCTCTTTGCTTGAGAGCCGAGGACGCGGACCACACTGATGAGTCAGCTACGAATACTGCATCAAAGGAACAAGAGTCAGCACGCGGAACTGCCACAAGAAGAATATTCGGCAGCCATGATGATGAACTTGCCCATCCAGATTCATAAAAATAGCAACTTTCACAGTGATCACGGAGGTTTTGTCCAGGAATTGTCTTTAATAGAAAGCGGTGTGTACCATCATGGCTGCCCAGTATTCTTCAAACGCTCTTACGGCGGTCTTGAAGCCAAAACAAATCGAGTGAGTGTCTAGATTTCCGTTCAGAAAGGATCATATCTGACAAAGGAACAAAGGAACCTTTGACAAATACTGTACTATCTCACTCCATATAGTACCAACCTGGCATTCTAATCTGGTGGCACCAACTTCCTATGCATCTAACTGAACGGAATTCCAGACACTCAGTTGATTTGTTTTGGCTTCACCGCTAAGCACGGAAGTGTTCGGTCTATTTATTAAGGTCTTTGGTATTCATCTGGAAGTTGCCATGATACTTAATATGGCGTTCAATTTTGGTAATGGTTGACAATTTGCCAGTCTCTTTAAATTTGGGGTCTCTAGACTCACACTTTTGTTAATCGCAATGATGATGGCCAATCTCTGTCGCAGACATCGCGCGGTTTATTGTGCTTTTCCAATGTTAATACACATAACGTAGCCGGAGTAAAATATATAATGGAAAGAGTCAAGAAACTAAAGCAGAAACGGCGTTAAAGGTTTCTCGGAGGAACTAGTTCCTTCCAACTGATCTCACCTTTAACTGATAATATCTCCCCAAAGTAAACGTAATTCAAGGTTTATAGCATACCTTAACAAGCGATTAAAATTCATTATCTCTAGGTCCGACTCTCCTTTCAAGGGAATGGCAAGCGAACGAGTAGTCTAATAACCCTCTTATTCGTTTCTCTATTTATCCACATCAAACTATATTCTCACGTTCGAATCTTTAGTGTTAAATATCACAGGCCTATTGTTGGACAATCGAGTGCAGGACACTCATCGATTATGCGAATTACGATTATCCTTACGCAACAATCTATACTGATTTCATTAATACCTCAGGCCTACTACTCATTATTCTTTATGGTCCACTTTGAGCGAAATCATCAATTTTTTAAATTCAACTTCCTCGTGAATTTTGTTACCATGCTGATTTCGAAAGGGACAGATAGACCTCACGCTGTTTTGCATCATTTAAATTCCCTTTTTTAATTAGACTTGACAGTTACACACACTTTAAAATTCAAGAACCTTAACTTTGAGAGAATACCCATTAATTATGCGAAATTCCAATCATTGTTTCTCTTGTTTATACTTCTCATTTCCGCTTTAAAAAAACCTAACGAACCTTCAAGTGGTATGACTGGCAAGTCTTTTACTGACCCTAAAACTTTCTCCCTTATAATGTTTGTAAACAATAACGTTTACTGTCCCGCTCAACGTTAGCAAAGACACGATGAGTCGGTCGAAAAAAAAAAAACGTGGGCTCGAAACACGTGCGGAAACAATTTGATCAGGATTCAATTAGGATGCGAAATACCAATATACTTTTTTAAAATTTCCGCTATGTTTGGTTTTTTTTTTAAACAATTGCACACTTAAAAATTCGATTGCGCGTTTCGCTTCAAATCAGTTACGAATAATTTTTGTGGTAGGTCTAATTGAGATCTGTAACGTAAGAACCTTGCTCTAATTGTAATAATTATTATTAAATTTAAGAAATGTTTAGCCACATAGATCATGACTCCGTGAATAAATGGAAGCTTTACGACCCGACCACGACCTTTAAACTCGACCGTACCCTTGGACTTTCTGGTTTGGATACATTTAAATACAATGAGAGAATACACCGCACCGGGTGGTCATATACTTAGTTTGAAAAAATTCGCAAGGTTGAGTGAAGTGCACATACTTTTCTTTTAATTTGAATCGCAAAGTTTTCCCTTCGTTTAGAATCGATTTTCACCGGCTGGAAACTTTTTCTCTCCTAAAAAAGTAACCGCATAAATTTCGGTGAATGCATATCACGGTCTTACCAAGCCCGATTACCATATCAAACATAGCGTGTTCTATTTTTCATGGATCAACGAATTGTTTCTCATCTATACCTCGACAGTATCATTGTTTTAATTCGGTTGTTCCACGTGAACCTAAACGCAAGCATTTCGTAATTCATTGAGCAAAGAGGTCAGTGTTTTTGCGTATACGGGTGTTTGTACGTTGTGACCCGGGTCAGGATATTCAAATATTGAAGTGTAAATACTTAATGAAGAACGGGTAACATGGATGAGTAATGTTGGTTTGGCCCCCCCTTGAGATTCAAATGTTCGTAGGGTTTTCTCGAGTTTTATTTTCATTTCTAATTATATTGAGTTTCATACTGCAATGGCGTAACTAGTATTCACTCTTGCCATGGGGGGTTCAAGACGGTCATAACTTGAAACAGAGATACCTGCCTATAACGGACCCTGCACAGTTCAAAATATTTGAGAAAAACTGAAACTTTTAGGTTTCACTGGGGGATGAAACCTTTTCGGTTTCAAATTGAATGTAAACGGGTTTCAAATTGAATGTAAACGAGTTTTAAATGATACTTTCATGAAACTATTTACAAAAAAAAGTTTCAATTTGAAGTTAAAAAGTTTTAATTTTGAAACTTTTTGAACTTCAAATTGAAACTTTTAGGTTGAAACTGTTTTTTTCTCAAATGAGAATATTATTTTGAACTGTGTGCATATAGTATGCGGTGAGGCATATGTTTTGTCTTGCTCAAGGAATAAACTCCCTTCTCTGGGTTATGGAGTTAGTAGAGTGCAGCAGCTTCTCTAATACTGACCTAGGGCTGAAGATGGTAGTAATAGGCAAGGCCTAGGCTCAGATACCGAGAGGCAGAGTTGGATCAATGGTATGGCTCCCGTACTGCGATGTGGAAGATTATGGAAAGTCACCACATTATTTGATATTCCTAGTAAAATCATCAATGGTTGGCCATGATGATCGCCAATCTCCGACGAGGAGCGGGCATTTAAAGAAAAAGATCCTGTCTAAGGTTCCCCCCCCCCCTTCGTTTTCGTTGTTTCTCTTCGTTTTATTTCCCAAACTTTGGTAAGAGGTACCCATAACCGAGGTACTACCATTGAGGGCACCTCATTAATAATGCGCTACCTTGCATCTTTTTATGGGTGGAACATTCAAAGCAACTGCACACTTTCGAAATAGCAACTGCACACTATTTTAGGGCCTGTGCTCTGCTATACAAAAAAATTCACACCTGCAATCTTGTTGGTACTTCACGCTTCAATACCAGCCGCACTAATTATAATGCAAATAAGATCCAATCTTTCAATATTCGTATTTCAAAAAAAAAAACGTCCTCAAACGCGATCAGGATGGTTTTTTTTTGCGTGGCTATTTTTTCCTATGACTGACTTTGTTTAAAGAAAGTCACGGAAGACTAAGTTGAAGGTGACAGCTTGACCGTTTGTCATATTTTGTACTTTTATAGCAGAACTTCGATTAAACATCCACTTCCTTGATTTTCCAATCTCTCAAAATTTTGGCCATCCCTAACAATAAAAATTCCACCGCATTGTATGCGAATAAAAACCGCAACTATTTCCATACGCATATAACCGCAAAAAAAATACATGTATTGCTATGCAAAATTAGCATTGACTAGATCCACTCTAATAACACGTCGGTATTACTGCACACCTTGTCGGTTTACAATAAATTATTAGATTTAGATAATAATTTCATTTTTTTTCTCGATTGATGAAGCCTGAAATTAGTTCGATAAGCTTTGCTAAGATGATTAAATTAAATTAAGAGGTGCCTGAAGGGTTATTTTGATTGCTTTTCCACCCGCTAACAAGTTTTCTATAACACGTGCCCTACATTCAAGACTTTAAATATTCCCAAAAATCAGGAAAATATTAAAAAATCCCCCGTAAGGCGTGGTTGCTCTGATCAGAATTAATTCGAAAAAAAGAAGCTTGTTAATCCAATTATCAGACCTTGCACCCGTTTAAACAAATTAAAGCATAATTAATAACTGCAATTTAAAACAATTTTAATACCGTAATTAGTTCGTATTGTTAAATAACAGTATCAGACAGTGCAAAAAAAAAATGGCATGCCATATGTTCAAAGAAAAATTTTTATGTGACTATGTCGCCCTACTTGAATTTTTCTCATAAATTTTCTTATAAGTTTTCTCATGGAATTTATGTGCGGTATAAACCTTTCTTCACATCTTCATTTCCACATCAATGAATGTCTAAAACCGAATCGAATGCAAATTTCACTTTTTATTATCTCCGCCGTGTTTTTTTTTCTTTTTTATCTATCGTATAATGCTTTTACGTTCGTTTGATCAAATCTCGAATTCTTCCTTTCTTTCGTTAATCCATCTTTTTTGTAGAGAATGCTCCCAGTGGCGCTTCCTTTTATACGTTCACTCTTGTTGTGAAAAATAAAAGGAAAAATATTTGGTAATCGTAGCACGATGAAGGAAGAGGATTTTCGATTATGTCAATGGGTTGATATTATTGGTTAATTTAGATCAAAATATTTGTTTTTGATATTTTTTTTTTACGTAAAAGATCATGAGTTTGTGTCTGTTATGCGAGTAATGGGAGTGGATACTCCCTTTTTTTTGAATTATTATTCGGATCATCACGATTTAGAGATTTGGGCCAAGTTGGATGTTTGAAGGAAGAAAATCCTTTTTCTTTGCCATGCTTGGTTTTTTTCTTAATGGCCCAGCGACCATTTGTAAAAAACTTAGAAGTTTTAAAAAATGCTCCCAAGGTTAGGAAGGGCAAATAATTTACTAGAAGGGGCTCCAAATAACCTCTTATAACATGGAGGATAGAGAAGATACATCGGGTTGAAAAATTTTCGAGGGGGACCCAAGAACTAGGGAGTCTGGCAGGGAGTGGACACTTCGATGAGTCGCCTGCTACATAGGATACGCCATTTTGAAAACTGGAAGCTGCCATGATCTCGAATTCGGTGGCTGCCATTCTTGAATTGGAGAGTCTGCCAATCGCTATGTTCTTAATTCAATGGCGGCCGTCAATTCGAGATCATGGCAGCTTACAGTTTTCAAAATGGCATGCCCCTATGTATCAGACTACTCATCGGAGTGCCCACTCCCTACTAGGCACCCTACCAAGAACCACCCCCCCCCCCCCTTCAGCGACAGACCTGGTTTTATGGTATGCCCTGCCTTTAGGCAAGTTTCAAAAACATTACAACAGCTAAAACAACCAGCTAAAGCCTCAAGCCACCCGAATCGCTGCCTGAAGAAAGCTTAGACTTCACGTAATTAGGCCTATTACAATCTACATACAAACATAACTTCACTGATAAAGCGAGGGCGTGGCTTGAGATCTCATTGTCGTGTCCCTTCTAATATTCCCTACCGATTAAAATCGTAACGATTTATATCGAAGCTGACAAGCAGTGTCAACCGTATAAAAATAAATCCTAAAAATAAAAACACCCGACTATGCAACACACGTTTGACGTTAGATGAATTATCGTATGCAAATCTCTAATGCACTTGTTTTGAAAGTAGTCGCCCTATGCACTTATTACTGCATCCATTCTCTTTTTTATTTTTATTATTATTTTGTAACTCCTTGGCGAGCCTCCAGTTGGCCCTTGAAATACTAGTCCGGCTCCATTGATTTAAATTATATTTTTATATGCCTGCATCAACCTGACCGTGAAATGTGTTTTTAATATGCTGTGAATTTAATAAACGAAGAACTTCACAACTCGGGTCCATTCATTGGTTGTTTGTACGGCGCCAGCGCAATCGTGCAAATCATTATCTAGCACGTGCAAATATTGCGTTTAGCGTTTTCCCGATTAGCTTTTGATTGTACAACCTTGCGTGGTAATTAAAAACAAAGGTTCATATTACCATATAAATGATATTCGATCTAATAGTAATAAATTTGATGAACTATATGATTAAAAATTTTTTATTTTTAAGACGGGAAATGCACATAACGCCCCGTTTGGAATTTCTGGCTGCACTGAATTAATTATCGTTTTTTGCAATGACCGTTAGTGCATGTTGAATTCCTTGATTTTTTTTTATTATTCTATTCTTCTGTGAAACCGCGACCTTAGCCTATTTGGGGCGTGGATCGGATCTGGCCGCGTCTTTTGTTTTTATTTATAAAGTAGGTGGATCAAAGCTAGGAGCTATTTCCCTGTAGAAAGCATAAAAATTTTTTTTTAAATAAATTCGAAAAAATTTCCCAGAAGGGCGTGGCGTATTTAACGTCATTGCTGGAAATTTCGTTTTTAAAGGTTCGAGGGACCTTTCACGTAAATTAAGAATTTCAAAACGGTTGACAGCTATTGGAAATAATTCACGGTTGCTATGATGGAACTGGAACAATGAGATTAATTTCAGTTTGATCTTTGTGTTGACATAATAAACGTTTAAAATACGAATGGGTTACACGATCCAATTAAACATTATAAAAGTAATGGTAATGCCGCCTACGCTACAGGTTAAAGTGCTTTGGAAACAGAGTCTTTTGTAGAAGTGAGCGATCCAATCACGACTTGTTAGTATCTGATATACACTCAGGCCATTTATGCTTATTGTCATTAAGGCGATTGCATTGTATGCTTGGGTGTCTCTAGACTGGGTCTATGGTTGCCTCAAGAGGTAATAGTGTTGCTGATCGCAAAAAGTTGGCTATTCGAGCTCTCAGAGTTGGATTGTAAAAAGTGAGGGGTACCAGTTTAAGTGCGGGGTTTAGGGAGGCGGTGGCGTGGTGCTTTGAGTCGTAAACTCACATTCCGTATGTCCCTGGTTCGAGTATCGCTTGTGCTGAACAGAGGGTTGCCTTAAATGGCCAATATCTGTTCTTCTGAGTGGTAAAGAATATAGAATTGACGAATTAGACTAGATTTAGACAAAAAATTGAGTAAAAAAAAGGTATCCTAAGATAACTACCCGGAGCACAATCGTGCCACCCTGATCAGTCAGTCACTTTGTGCAGCACTGCACGTTCTAATGCCGAGGCCACTAAGACTTTCCGCTATTTCCTTTACAAAGTTTTTACCATTTTGACCACCAGGCAAGATCGCTTAGGAGGAAGAAGCCTAAACAGCTCAGCCGATGTCTTTACCTGCTGCCGATAAGACCCACTGTTCCCTCTGGTCTGCGGCCCCTTCCACGACCGAACATGAATTGGGCGCAAGAGCAACTGGTGAACAACTAAAAAATCTAGGAATTTGCTATTCACATTTTTTTGACATTCTAATTTGTAGTTCTAAGTTCCGACGTCGTTTGTCATGCATTATCTTTCCCAAAATGGTGACAACATCCTCACGTTTTAGTTTTATACATCGAAGCAATATTATCCTCTTTTTTTTCCCCTGTTATCATTTAAATAATTAATGATTTAAATGTACAAGCCTGGCACAAAAAGCCCGGATGTCGTCGAAGATTGTATTTCTTCATGTTTACATCCATTTGAATTTCTCGTTCTATTGACTCGGCCTTATAAACAGCACTTCTTCATGTTTTCAAGGCAAATACGGCACGGTGTGCCCATAGAAAGGTTATTAGGACTTTGTTCTGATTTACATTCAAAAATTAGAACGTTGTCTGCGACATTTCTTTACATTGAAAAAAAGATACTTAAGTAATGTTAAGGGCGTTTGTATTCAACATCTTGAACCTGGGAAATTTTGATTCTCGTTCTTTGGTGTCAAACGCTTTTAACGATTTCTCGAGTGGTCGGAGAGGGTCAGCAATAACTTACAGACCGAAAATCTGGTCGCTCAGCAGTCAAATTCTTATTTTTCCTTCAATCTACACTTTTACAGTTGGTTTTCTGATCCATGCATCACATTACAGTGGCGGAGCAATGTAAGGAGAGGCCCTTCCGTAGAAGGTTTACTTAAGAGCCTCTTTGACCCCGGGGCCCCCTCGCCACTGGGGGTGTCGCGGGGGTGGTTGCTGCGTTGTTGATCAGATATCTTAAGTTTTTTGTGCTAATAAACATATTTAGCGCGGCATAGCCGTGCGCAAAGGAGGCTGCTGACTTTTGAGAACAAGGTCCTACGTCGGATTCTCGGACCTAAGCGGGATCCGCTTACGGGGCTTTTACGAATGCGACCAAATGAAGAGACCCGAAGGCTTGCCGGCCAGCCCTTGATTACTGGTAAGATCAAGTCGCATAGGTTTCGGTGGGCGGGGCATGTCGCGCGGGCGCCACCGACGCGGTATATACGACAGGTCCTTGACGGAAGGCCTACAAGTCCCACGCCTCAAGGCAGACTACGTCTTCGATGGGAGGATAACGTTTCAATGGATGCGGGTCGGCTCGGAGTTCCTGATTGGACAATTTCATGTCAGGACAGGTCTGGCGAACGATTTCGGATGCGCCAATAGGCAATGTGCTCGTGACGTATCTCGTGACGTCACGAATCTAAAACCTATATTTAGCTTATATGTATATTCGAGTCCCCGTATTGATTCTGCATAACCTGCGCCTTAATTCGCTTCTGCATAAGCTAAGAATAGGTGATTGGTCCCGAATTGATTTTGCCTATCCAGTCGGAGGAAGGAGCACGATATAGCCTATAGGGCTCCAAGTCCTGTAAATGCCATAGACAGATAGATAAAAACATATTTATCTTATTTTCGTGTGGAAATTTTTCCTTGTAGCCCACAAAACGATGAACCCAGCGGGGAGTTCCCTTTCTCCCGATAACTCAGTCCGCCCCTGCTTATGTCAAACTCTCCTGAAGAAAAAGGACGATGCCATCACGATAAATGGAAACGGCTTGCGTAAAAAAAAAGGCAAACCCACCCATATGTAGGATTTTTTATAATTTCTCAAAAGTTCTTTCAGAGGTGAAGGTAAATATCATGACTCCAACGATCAATTACCCCTTTTTATCTCTTCGTTTTTATTCTTGTGCAACGGATTCAACCGCGGTTAATTACTTCGCTAATTTGTCATGTCGTATAAAAATTTAACTAAAGAAAAATTTCCCTCGAGAGGTTGTTCAACCGAAAGGCCCGGAAGTACGCCAAGTCTTTTTCATAATTGCTGAAATCACGAATCCAACCATGAGATATCTTTCGGCCCGTGTTTTTTTTTTTTTTTATGTTGATCCATAATCCCGCCTTACTTTCAATTCACATAAAAAAAAAATTAGAACAAAGTTAAATAATAAAAAAATATAAATCAATGAGTTATTCACCATAAATATACGGAATCCTTTCATTTTACACGACCGTCGACCAATCACGATTCTTACAACAATCCTTGATATTTCAGATTGCGTAATCTTATAAACTTCGTTATGAGAAAAATCTTATAAAGGATAGTTCAAGTACCAAGGACATCTGCGTTCGTTTTTTCCTGACGGTGGTTGAATTGTAATTCGAGATCCACGCCCTAATTAATTGATCCGGCTATGGGATTATGGGCTGCGATACTTTGCGGCTAGGTAAACGTGCGCCTAGGCGCCGCTGCTCGAACTAACCCTAAAGCCGATTTGCATGAATCGCCTAAGTTTCGCCATATCGACAAAAATTAGGACCTTTAGCACGCTTAGGCACCAGCCTACCACTGATTACGGGGTTTCCTATAATTATTGGCCTCAGTGAACAAATTAAAACCGATAGTGTTCCCAATTAACCAAAAGGAATTGAATTTTAATGTTTTATAATAATAGGTGCAGTGATAAATATTAAATATGGTGTAATTATGGGGTTACAGGGCCCGAATTTCTTAATTTAATGTTTGCATAGGAAAATACTAGGAAGAAAGAAGATTTTTTTTGTTTGTAATTATAATGTTGACGTTAAAGATGCTTCAATACATTTAATTCAAAGAACCTAATCAGACCGAGGTCTTTAGTACAATGATCGCATAGTAAAGTCACGCAGGTTGAATGCTCTTCTGTCTAATTACATTCCCTTGAAAAAAAATTACATAAATGTTAGGTATTTCGTAAGGGAAATATCATCTTATTAGGATGTTAAGCGTTGGTTTAAGTGTTATTGATTGGGTTTAGTTAGTTAATCGCTGGGTAATTGAGCGGTCAGCATGTTAAGAGGGAAATCTTTTTCTATTAGGGACAAGGATTTTTAAGGCAATGGCGGCGCCTGAATCGATGGTAGGCTTAAGTGCGGAAGTCTTTGCAGTTCGGCAATATTGCCTGCATTTTGTAGCTTAAGTGCTGCCACAATTTTTCATTCAGGGTGTGGTCCAATCCTTGATTTGTTTGATGTAAGAGTCTCTGTGTAGGTCCAAACTGTTTTTTAGCCGTTTGAGACCGAAATTTAGCCTACGAGAGGCCCAAGATAAGCCAAAGTCAATCCAAGTCTTTAGAAGTCTCAGATAAGTCAGAGTTTTCAGAAATCCGAACTACGTATTTTTAAGAGGCCAGATAAAAAGCCAGTTCGAGCCAATAGAATGATATTTTTTGTTGCCATTAAAAACCAAGCCCAGAATCTTCAAATACTCAAGAGAAGGCTCTTAGTGTTATTGGATGCTTTGACCTAAGTTCGTTAAGACCCACTGGAGGCCCAAAGAAGCCTGTTTAAGTCCCTAGAGGCCTAGAAACTAGAGTCCCTAGGCCTAGCCCTAGAGTCCCCTAGCCTACCTCAAATAGGCTCGTCAAAGCCCCTTAGTGCCTGATTTAAGCCCGATAACTTCATTTAAAAACCCTTTATTCGATTTTTTTCTAATCATTCCAAGAATGATCTCGTGGAAAATTCTTTAACGAGTGAATCTCAACTATTTTTTAATAATGGAAAAGTTTTATATTTGAAAAATTCATTGTTTAATTTTTTCCTGAAAATGTTGCAACTTGTCAGACAAAAATATCTTTATAAAATGATGATTAGCCTGCGAATCTATTGAACGCCTACTACTTGCAAATTAGGCAAACATACAACATTATTATGAATTTAATTATTTTCATATGTTATAACATATTATGTTGCATTTTTTAAAAAAAAAATCTTTAAATTTTGGATGGAGTGAAAAAAAAAAGAATTAAAAATTGCTGGCACTAGTTTCTTTATCAATAAGTTCATGAATCTATTGGTTTTTGGATTTTTTTGGTCCAGACTTTTTTCAAGAAAATTGTAAATTTCAAAAAATTCAGAGAGCCACATTTAGGAAAAAAATTTTTAAAAAAATCTTTATCATTTAATTTTAGTTTTACAGTCCGAACTTCATATTTCAACAAGTTTAAATTTTTATAAAAAATAAAATTTAAAAAAAAATTATAAAAAATTTTGTTTACAATTTTAAAAAATAATTCAATCTCCTATTTAACCACTTTTCCCTAAAATAAAGTTTTATCCTTTTGCTTTCATTTTTGAATTTTTAAAAAGTCTTAAAAAAATTTCTACTTTAAACATTAAAAGATAAAATTTCCATAAAAATAAAACTTTTCCAAAATTTCTTTCCTTTGAAATAACTAAAACTATTTTTGACTAACAACTTTTAATTCATGAAAACTTACATTTTCACGTAATTATCCAAATATCCCGAAAGTTAAAAAAAAAAATAAATATACTAATGAATTAACAACGCTTGTGAAAGACAAAGTACCACACGAGACTGAACAACGACCGACTGTAGACTAAACTTGTTCCTTTGCAAGGTACCGTTTCAATCCGTTACTAAAGCTATCTGTATCGCTAATGAGAGATATCATTTTGGTACTTGTCATTACCTCAACTGGCAAATTGTCCCATTACCATTAATCCCGAGAAAAAAAAGGTTTAATAAATAAGTCGACATATTACCATACTGGAGCCATTTGAGGAAAATATTTTTACATCCTGATAAAAGAATTATTATGACAGTGTCGTCTAGACAGCATGACGGAAAGGTTATCAACATTTTAACAAAAAAACATTTTAAAAAACCAAAAAAGGTATCGGGGCAAAGTTGAAAAGGTTTTTATTGATGTCAGCTGTTTGTATCGGCTAAAATTAGAGCGAGACGAATTAGATATTATATTGTAAATAATTTATACTTTACATAACAATCAAACTTGCGTATAATTACTCGGGGTATTCAACAAAACAAGAAATAAGGTTCAATTATCAGGATATGATTCACTGATTCAAACTTGGGTTTGATACTCATTTTATCTACCTTGACCTCCCTTTGAAAGGACGCGGTTACTATGGTGGCATGACTTTTGAATTTTTAGATTTTTTGGCGATTTCTTTTTTTAGGGCTTCCGGTTCTGAAAACTGTGGCTCGTTTTCCGATTCATAGGTCTTTAAACTTTAAACCACTTAGACATTTAATTAGCTTTTCCGGATTGCTGGAAGTAATTAATGAGATTTTTCCCCGTGACTGTGACAATGTCTTTTTCAGGCTTGCTCATATTTTCATCTTCGCTCGAACTCCTGGGAAATCTCTCATCTGCAAAACGACCCACAAGGACTTATAATTGTAATTAATGTAGCTGAAAGCTCGTATCGAGTTGTTGGATCAGGTGCGATTTTTTATTTTCTTCTTTGCGTGTCGTCTTCGTACCAGAAATTGGTGATCATCAAAGCGATTCACACCTTGGATTCCGTCGCAATCGCCCGGAACAGGGACGTGGAATCCAAGCTAAACCAGTTGTTTAAATTCCTGAGCCACGAGGTTTTTCTTCTGAGTCGTCAATATTTTAATTTGCAGATTAGCTGTAGCACTAATGAAATCCTTCACTCTGACCGAATGAAAATTTGTGAGAACTTAGTAATTATTTTTTTTCAATTCGATATCGTGTCCGGGAAGATTTGAAGTAGTTGGCTCTCATTGTCTGCACTCTTGTCCTTGTTCTCTTTAATTTCATTCCTCTGGATAAGTGGAGTAGCTGTTTATATCGGTTGTCATCTATTGCATAAAATAGTTTTTTTGGGGGGCCAATTCGGAGTGTTGGCCCGGCAGACGTTCTTTCAGTTGACCTTGAATGTTTTAGTAGTTCTTACAAAAGGTGAGGATTCTCTGCTTCTGACGGATGTTTCTTTCATATCCAAACTGAGTAGTTGAACTTCCACATGACGTGTCTTATTGTGATCCCGTTTTTTGAAACAATCACTACACATTGTATAGTGTACAATATTTTCTCAGGTAGAGAGTCTAGATATAAGAGATTGGACAAGAAAACCCGGATTCTGATTGGTCCTGTGTTGCCTAAGTTTAACTTACAGTACGGCCTCCGCCAAGTAAGGTTAGGTTGTACAAAGTGACGGCGGCAGAAAACAATTCTGGATGGGGCCAAGAATGAGCCAAAAATTTTCATTTGGGGCCAAATTCGAACAGTGTTACATTACAGCAATATTACTGTTCTTCCCAAATAGGTGGTGGGCCAAATTTTTCATATCTGGGCCCCCACCTTGCCTCCCCCCTCCCCCTGGTGCCGTCCCTGGTTGTACATAGCGGAGAAAAAAATGGCAAATAGGCAAACCGGACTCAGAACCTGAATTGTCTGTCCACTCTCTTATATCTAGGCTCTCTAGGTTTCTCAGTGTTAACCAAGGTTCGTTAATGTAGCCCCTGTCTCTCTTTATTCGCAGGTGATCCTCCATTAATTTATTTTTTGCAAACTTCCATTTTTCTTAATATGCCTCTGAAATCTATTAATCGACTCATAATTTTTAATGTCTCATGCTTTGGACAACCTAAATATAATTCAATGTGGTTTCCCTGACAATAAATAAAACTCCATCCTGCTTTTGCTTTTGAAAAGATTTTTGAGGTATGCTCCTGACTTTTATATTTTGCACATATCTCTTTATCTCGGCAATTTTTACTTATTACAAGAAATTTTATTAGTTTTAACTTTGAATGTTCATGTTTTAAACTTGTCACGGCAGCCATGTTTGAAAAAAAATGAATTTTCGAACACAGATCTCGATCTGCCGGAAACGGGGAAAAGAATGTAAACAAAAAACTTTTTTTTCTCAAAACATTCATAATTTTTTACAAAAATACGAGGTAATTCATTAAAATAATGATAATTAAACGTACTGATGCATAAAATACATTTTTGAAGTCAAAGTAACATTAAATTTATTGGGAAAAAAGCTTTTTAGCAACGTTCGATTTATCGTTTGAACGAGAATGGCGTGACGCGTTTAGTTCTAGAATATGCCACCGACTGAAATGAGGACAAGCGGCGAGTTCACAAACATGGCGTATTGTAACCGTGAAGTAGGAAATGTGGTGATATTTCACATTATGTAGCAATTTGAAAGGTTCCGCGGTGCGGGTAAAGTGCCGAAAATGTCAGAAAAGACATTAAATCATATTTTAAAATCGAATTCCGACGGTGAGCTACTCGAGGTCGAAAGCAAAGTGATGGTGATTCAGAACCCAAGAGTTCGTGATGATTTCAATAGTTACCCAAGTGAAACGAACACAAAGTTAAAACGTACCTTTACTCTGCCTAGAAACCCTTTTCGAATGAGCACCAAAAGAAAATGTAAAGTGAAACCGGGCAACAAAGACAGTTCTGTGAATAATGTTCCCGCCCTTGGCGGGACAAAACGAACGACATCGAATCAAACCTTAAATAACCAAATCTTACCAGTAAATCAGAAAGGTCGGCCTAAAGTGGGACTGGATGGGGAAAGTAAATCCAAATTATTGAGGACACCATCGATACGGAAAGTTTGGAATAAAGTAGTGAAAAAAGTTAGTACGATCGTTGTGAATAATAAGACAGTGTGTGCCGATTTTGAAAGTCGAAGAAGGACGGATTTATTTCTGTCCCAAAATGATTTACGTGTGCCTCCCGTTAAATTAACATTTCCAGGTGATAAAGTGCCAGGGGTGATCGGTTTACGGAATCATGGAAATACTTGCTTTATCAATGCAGTTTTACAGTGTTTAACTCATACTGATTGTTTAGCCGAGTATTTTGTGATGAATCAGTACAAAGCTGATTTAACACGGAGGAATAGATTGACATCAAAGAAATATGGCACAAAGGGTGAAGTTACAGAGCAGTTAGCGTTGTTGTTGAAATCAGTTTGGCACTGTCAATATGATCCGGATATTTCTAATCAATTTAAACTCATTGTGGACAAGTACGGGACACAGTATTGTGGTAATAATCAGCATGATGCTCAGGAATTTTTAATATGGCTTCTAGATAAAGTGCACGAGGATTTGAATACAGCGACTAAGAAGAATTATAAAGTGAACAAGGTAAGATTCGTCCATTTTTGGAAACGCTATACATGATATTGAGCGTAGACCTTGAAAAAAAAAAATAAACACAGGATTGTTCAAACGCACTTGTATTTACATGGATAATTGATAATTTAAAACATCACTGGATGTAACGCTAATTTCTGACCTATTTACGTTCTTTAATTAAGAAGTGAAATAGGTCAAGTGATGTTGAAAACCTTCCGATCTGTTTCTCGGATCCAAGGGCACTTGTAATCTTGTTATCATTATAAACATTCTTAACAAATGACTAACCCTATTTAAATTCTTATCATTAGCCATAATTAATGAGAGGGAATTTTTAAGAAGTCATCTTCAGTTTTTAAAATTATACTTTCGATGAATAATTTATAGCTGCTAGTGTTGATAATTAAATGTTATCAACTCACATTGCAAAAAATCACATTTCCCCTCATGCAAGTAGCAAATTGTTGCTAAATTTATTGCTCTTTATGTATCATTGAACTTCCTGTAATTAAGTATGTATTGTTTGAACTAGAATTTCGTAAAAGCTCAGATATCAGATTTTTAAAAATTTTACACAGACCTTAATACTTCTATCAGACATTCGCATGAGGTTTGAAGTGTGATAAAAAAGTTTAAAGTTCAGTTTCTTGATTACTTATTTTTTTTTTCCTGTATCAAGGATTTTTGCATCGTTAGGAATGTGCTTCTTGAAGGGGATTTTTTTTTTGAAGCAATGCATGCTGAGTTTGTCAACCACAAAGGTGGTTGGCAGCTAGCCTGAACAGTCATATGATCGATGAAGTATTGCTGATTGGGAGAAAAAAATTGAACATATGGTTTTAATAAAAATAAATAATATTGCTGATTCAGATTATGTAAAATGCATACTTGGTTGGTGCAAGTGAACTAAGGTCTTGGAAAATTTTTGCTTGAGTGTTCTAATTGAATGTCGCAGTCAAATGGGCTAAGGTCTAATGAGAAAAAAATTTTTTTTAGCGTAAAATCAGGGTTTAGCATTATTTTTTTGCTGTTAATTGGGATTCACTGCTTATTAATTAAATTTTTATGAAGAATTGGCCTTGGGGATTTTTTTTCCTTATTTAAGAAAATTAAAGGGTTATTAATTTATTAGGGCAAAATTTAGGACAAAGTGGATAATTAATTTCAAGAGAATTTTTTTGAAATTTATTCTACTTAAATTTTCTTTTCTATTGATGGAGTTGAAACACGTGGCTAATAGCCTCGCTTAATGTTTTGTTTAGGAGTCATTTTATTTATCTCAAGATTGAGTGTTTTATTAATTAGGTCCTTTGATTTAGCCTGAAGTAATTAGTTGAATTATCATTAATATTATCGAATTTTTTTTTTTTAAAATGTTAAATCCCTCATTTTTATAAAAAATGGATTGATTTTATTGAACATTTTCTTGTAACAATAGCAACTTTTTTTCTGTTTTAAGAAAATATCTGTTATTCTTTTTAATTCAAAAGATTTCACTTTCATTAATACATTTTTCCCATGATTTTTTTTTTAAAAACTTGTTTTGATGGATCTATTGCCTCAATCCATAAGAATCTTGCTTCCCGTTCATTTTTCTCCACAATATCATTTTTAAAAAATGAATATTGCTGTCTGTAATTACTTGAGAGATTTTTATTATCTCCCCGAACAATATTTTTCCCATTAAAATCGCCTCATTCGGTGTGAATTTCATTGTGCAAGAAGTTTTTCAATCATTTTATTTTTTTCCAAGCGAATGCATTTAAATTACTTTAAGGAAAAAATCGATAAAAATTTTCTTTTTTCCCCCTTGAACGAACATTAAAATAGCCGTTGGGCCCCATAATCAGCGATAAAATCAAGCAATCGCTTTCGTTGTTTGTGAGGATGACGCATCGTGAATGTTATTAATCAACATTACGTTTTGCTTCCTGTGTCCTTTATTGTGAAAATGATGTTTAGTAAAAAGCGAATTTCAATTAGGAGTCATTTTTAATTTTTTTAAAAATGAAATTTGAAAATGGCGGATGTGAAATGTGACTCATTTTTCCCACTTCATCGCCTTATCTGTTAAGAAAAAAAAAATTATTTACCTAATATAAAACGAAGAGATAGAAAGAAGGGATTCTTTTTATTGACGGACAACAAACGGATTGAGGATGATTCGAAAAACATTTTTCAGAAATTCCTTTCTATTTTTAGTCGAGGTTTGGGATATAAAGTCCACGTTGTTCTTAAAAAGTTACATAATGCAGATACGTATGATTCGGATGTTTAGGAATTTTGGGAGAGGGAATATTTTTGGAATTTTTGAAGAAATGAATTTTTAAGTGGGATAACTTAGGCTTTAGGGGGAGTAGGGGAGTAAATGTAATTATTCTGAGAGCAGAGAGATTCATAGGCCCAAAAAAAATTCAAAGACAGAAGTCCCTCTTTTAAAAAGGTTTTTACTTTTACTGAAATTATGTAAAAAAAAGTCTCTTTCACGAACTCTTAGAAATTATTTTTTTGTTAAGCTAATTTTTCCTAGTCAAAAGATTTTGATTTATTCCAAACAGAAAATTTAAGATAACTTTAGAATGACAAGAAAAATGATGAGAAAATTGTTCGACAAGAAAAAATGATGAGGAAATTTGTTCGACAAGAAAAAATGATGGGGAAATTTGTTTGACAAGACTAATTAACTTGAAGATAAAATCTGTTTGATTAGCTAAAATGATGAAGAACTTTGTTTGACAAGGAAAAATGACGAGGAAATGTTTGACTAGTCATGCTGAGAAAATTGGTTTTACAAGAAAAAATTTAAGGAAATTTATTTGAATTGTTAAATGATGAGGAAATTTGTTCGACTAGTTAAAATGATGAGGAAATTGTTTGTCGAAACCAGTTAAAATGATGAGGAAATTTGTTTGTCGAAACCACTTAAAATGATGAGGAAATTTGTTTGTCGAAACCAGTTAAAATGATGAGGAAATTTGTTTGTCGAAACCAGTTAAAATGATGAGGAAATTTGTTTTTCGAAACCAGTTAAAATGATGAGGAAATTTGTTCGACTAGTTGAAATGATGAGGAAATTTGTTCGACTAGTTAAAATGATGAGGAAATTTGTTCGACTAGTTAAAATGATGAGGAAATTTCTTTGTCTAGTTGAAATGATGAGGAACTGTGTTCAATTTAGACATCTGCACGGGCCGAAAAATTTCGGCCCGTGGCCCGGCCCGGCCCGGCCAGTGAAAACCTAACGGGCCGACTCCAGGCCCGGCTCGTTTAAAATTTAGTTCAGCCCGGCCCGGCCCGGCCCGGCCCGCGGGCCGAGCTATTTTTTAATCAGAAATAAGCAGTTATCAATAGTTCAATAGCATACATGTATATTAATAGTAAGAGATATAAAATTTAAAGAAATTAACAGCATTTCGCTAGTCCAGAATAATTTTGTGTTACCTGCTGTTTACTGGCCATTATCTAAACATTGAGAATTTTTTTCCGATAGAACAAGTCTTGTTCTATCTGAAAAAAATATTCGGGAAAATAATACGGGCCGAACGGGCCGGCCCGTTTGTAAAAAATCTCATGATGAACCGTAAACGGGCCGAACGGGCTTTGTGCAGATGTCTAGTTCAATTACTTAAGATTATGAGAAAACGTGTTCTGCAAGAAAAAGATGGTTCAATAATAAAAACTTCTGAAAAATTTTCTGATAGCAAATCATAAAAAAATTAGTTCAACAAAAAAATCAAGTTTTGCTTGTAAAAATTGTTTTCTCAAATTTTTTGGGTAAAAAAAAACCATTTTTACTTTCTAAAATTCTGTTCAATCTATATAAAAATACTTTTCTCTCTCGAAAAATTTTTAGTTTCAAGAAGCCTCTGAAAAGTCTTACAGCTCTTAACTTGTAGGAATAAATCGAGTTGGACCTCTGCTAGTAAGAGTAAGACTACCCAGGAAAAAAGCGATATAGCAGAATAGAAGCTTTTTTGTAGAGATATTAATCTAACCCTTCATACTAAATTTTTGGCAAAAATTAACCTTTCTAGTCTTCTGCAAACTCACTCCTCAAAAATTTTCAGTGATCAATTCTTAACCTGACCAAAAAATTTTTTAAAAAAATTTCAAAAAAAACAATTTTATCTTATTGCAAATATAACGGAGCAAAAACTCATTGTAAATGGAATGGGGAAGTGTGTAGGGGAGCTGTCGGAGAGAGAGATGATTGTAATTACAATGAATGTGGGAATAAGTCAACTGGCTCATGTACTACATACCGAACCAAGGACATGTAATTTAATTATGATGTTCTCTTAGCTCTTATTTAATGTGTTTTGTGTTGCCCGTGTCATATGACCCGATTTAAATGCATAAGTTTATCTTCATCCGGAAAAATCCCATTTGCAAAAAAAATAAATCCACGAGGAGACACATTGCAATTTTTTTTTTTTTTTTGAATCATCGATATCAACCATGATGTTTGTTTTAATCATTTTTCATACTTATCACTCAAGGTCATGACGTAAAACGAATTTTTAATTTTTTTTCTTTTTCAGAGCTCTTTTGATCGGCCAGACGAAGAAGTAGCCAAAGAAACATTAGCCAATCATATACGTTGCAACAATAGCTTCGTACATGCAGTCTTTCAAGCTCAGTTTAGAAGCTCATTGACATGCCTCAACTGCCAACGTCAAAGCAATACTTTCGATCCGTTTCTATGTGTTTCAGTGCCTATACCGCACAATCAAAAAAGGCCTATTTATGTTACGGTTTTGTATATCTCGCAGCAACCGCGCCAGGTAGGTTTGAAAAGCAAGCAATTAAATTCTAGTTGGAAGAAAAATGCAAGGGATTGGCTATTGCGTAAATGAAATATTATTTTTGAATAGATATGGCTGATATCTATGATAAGATTTTATTGCTTTGGTTTTAAAAGCACGTTTCTTAGAAATTTTATTTTCTTAGTTTTAGGCCTAGGCTTATTTTTTTCTATTATTGTTTTTATAACGATCTTTTCGAGGGTCAGGCGTCCTTTGTTAGGGTCATGTTGTTTTTTTTTTAGTAAATAATCCTTATCGAGTTATGTTTTTAAGATTTTTAAATGCACATGGCCAAATTCGGGGTTGAATTTAAGGCGAGATCGAACTTGGTCCCTGTTTCGTGTACAAGTTCCTTTTTTTGACTTAAGTCCTTCTTATTTGTTAGATGTCAAGATATTTATATAAATACTTTTTTAAATTTAATGTTAAAACATCCGGTTTTGAGGAAGAAAAATGTTTGATAGAATTTCTTAATTTGGAAACTTAAGCCAAGTACTTGGAAAATTTTAAGAGTTTTGTAACATCTGGTGAAATTGCCCCCTTTTGGAAAGTTGAAATCTTCCCTTCTCTACTTGTTGAAAAATAATTAACGCTTCCTAAAGCCGCCATCTGTTCTGATGATACGTTTTTTAACTCGAATTCTTTTTTTTTACAGGTTAAAATCGGTCTATCATTGCCAGTAAGTTCGACAGTGAGAGAACTTCGGGAACAGCTATCATCGGATACCGGAATCCCTGAATCATGCATGCTGCTCACGCAAATCGATGACCTTGGATTCCAAAGAACTTTCTCAGGATTATCATCGATATCGGAAATCAAAGAAACCGATCCAGTTTATTGCATAGAAATGCCGCAATTAAAAGATGCAACGGAGGATGTAGAAAAATATATTTTATTATGTTGGGTGAATGTTTTAACAATGGATGATCACTGTTCAAGGTAAATTTTAATAAAAAATTTGGTGACAAAATTTCATTTTAGTCGGTTTTGGTAATTTGCTAATTTTTTTTTTTATTTCAGATTCGGAAGCCCATACACGATGCAGCTTTGTCGTTTAACCTGCTATCAAGACATACAAAAATTAATTTTAAAGGAAATGAATACGATGCTGCACGATGAGATTTTAACGACAGATCAGGATATACCGTTATTCCGAATTAAAATCGTCGATGGTGTTACGTTAGATGTGAGTTTGAATTATAATCAAAACTGGAAGAGAGCTGCATGGCAAATCAAAAGCTGTTGGAGAAAAATTTTTATGTGTAAAAAAATTTCTCTGAGACAAATATTTTTCTCGAGGCCGATTCTGGACAAATTGAATTTGGCCTTTTTTTTAAATTCAAAAAAAAAAATTTCTTGTTGGGTCAGTTTTTTAGTCTTAGCAGAAAAATTATCTAGAATTTTTTTGTCCAAAAAGTTTTTCTAGATATAGTGTCTTGTCAAAAAGAATTTTTGCAAAATTTTTGTGAGAAAAAATTGAAGAATTTATTTTTAGCAAAAAATTTGTTAATGCTCTGTTTTTACTAGAGGGTTAACCTTTTCTCGTGGATTAACTTTCAAACCGGAAGTTTTTTTTCAGTCAATGGGGTTGCTTATCAAAATATTTTTTGTGTTTCTAAATGTTCGTTGATTGAAAAAATGAAAGGAACTGAATGGTAGAAATTTTAATCCACAAGGAAAGTTAGCCCACGATGTGGATTAACCCTGTGATGGAGACAGAGCATTAGAAGTTTTTTTTGGACAATTATTTTTTAAGCAAAAAAGTTTTTGGCATGATTTTTCTACAATATTTTCTAGTTGAATTGAATTTTTTCAGATTTTTTTTCTATTTTCAAAAAATTTGCTCAACAAGTATTTTTTTTAATCGTAAAAAAATTCAGTTTGAAATTTCAATCTCTGAAAATTTGCCTAATGCAATCATTCATCAAGTGCTAATGACGTCACAACGAAGCCAAACTTTTTTTTCCCAGCCCAAAAAATGCATTTATTCTAATAAAAAATTTGACCCTAGCACAATCGCAGCTACAAAATTATTTTTGGGAAACTTTCTAAAATTTCTGAATTTCAAATTAAATTTTTCACTTCCAAAAAATATTTTATGACAATTTTTTTTTTCTTTTTTACAGTCGACGCCTTCCTATTTAGACCCAACAGTCGATCATCCACTTTACATGGAGGAAATAGATCAAGCATTAGCACTACTCGACGAAGATTCAGGTCCAAGGCATTTAAAGCTTATATTAGAATGGGATTTACAAGCCAAAGAAAGTACAATAGCCGACGATAGCGATATAATAGAAGAACATTCATCTGTCAAGCAATTAAAATCTCAAACCGAGCAAGGTGATTCCGTAACGCTCGAAGAATGTTTCGAATTATACACTCGGGCCGAAGTATTAGGGGCTGAGGATAAATGGCACTGCCCGTTTTGCAATAGAAAACAAGAAGTTATTAAAAAATTGGGGCTTTGGTCTCTTCCAGATATTCTCGTGATCCATTTAAAACGCTTTAGACAGGTAATTTAATTTTTTTTTTAGTGCTTCGCATAAACTCACACGCTTTATGTGAAAGGTTAGCGGAATTCGTGATTAAAGATTTGCGTGTTTTAAAAATTAAGAGCGCGAGGGAGGATATATATGTAGATGGAAGGTGATTATTTGTTCGTTAAAGTTTTTTTATTGTTTTTTTTTTTTTAGCAATCTTGTAAGCAACGATCAGCTACGAAACTTACAATGTTGGTTGATTTTCCGTTGTACGGGTTTGATATGAGTGCTCATTTGGTTGGACCACCGAGGGATACGAGCGGATCGCTAGCGCTTTGGAGCCCGTGGAGGCGGACGAGGAGAACCGTTACTTATGATGATAATGTTTATGATTTGTATGCTATTTGTAATCATCATGGACAGGATTTACAGGGTGGCCATTATACAGGTAGGAATAAAATTTTTTTTGTGAAATTAATGTGGCACAAAGTTGCACAGGGCAGGTCCGGAGTGAATTCAAAGCTCAGACCAAATTTTGTGTCATTTAGTGCGGTTAAAAGATTTTAGCCATATCTGTTCTTGACCTAGTCTTGAAGTTTATTCTTTCTTGATTTGTTCGCCCCTCTTTCCTAGTCTCCCTAGCCCGGGGAAGGTCCTTTTTACAAACCAGTACCTTGCCGAGTCAGGTTTAGACTCGATTTTTTCATAAATTTCTGATTAATATTTTTTTCCCTTTTTTTTCATGTAGCATTCTGCCGCAATCCATACGATTGCCAATGGTATTCGTTTGACGATACTAAAGTAGAGCCAGTACCGGATACAAGTCTCGTTACCAATGCTGCTTATATTTTGTTCTACCAGCGAAGAGGACTGAATAGTTCGAGTCATTCTAGCTCTGCTGCAAGCACAAGTTCATCAGGTATGGAAATATTTTTTATTTTATTTTGTTTGAATTCCTTCTTTAAAAATCTAATTCTATTTTTTTTTTTTAAATTACAGTGTCAAGTGCTGAGCATTGGGTTAGCAGGATGCCCGCATTCCACTATCCGAGTAAAAAAGTTAAATCGCAAGATGATATCAACCAGGCGAAAAATAAAAATAATTTATTACGTGGAGGGACGGAACCTTGTAAATACGGGACTTTACCTTCGCCCAATAAACAGGATATCGGTGTTGAAACGGAACCCGATAGGCATAGCGATACTGAAGCTACAACTGTTGTAAGTGTTTTTAAAAAGGGAAAAAAAATTGAAAAATGAGTTTTTGACAATTTAGAACTTTTTAAATAATAAATTTATTGGAGGTGGAGAGCTCTTGAAAATATATTGCACTGATACAGACGTTAGTGTTTTTTCATAGCATTAATCGTAAGAAAACTGTGCGAAATTAAATTGTAGGATGATTTTTTAGTCTTTCTCTGTTGGTTAATATTTAATTTACTGAGAACAAAAATCATTGTACATAAATTTTACAATTGTAAAATACCTCGCTCTTTAAATTAGAACTTCACCAGGAAATATTTGGTAGATAAAAGCTTCGTTAGCGCGGTCCAGTGAAGATTTCGTAAAGTAAACGACACTAGCGCTCCTTAGGGAAGTTTTCGCAATCTAAAATGACACTAGCGCTCTTCCATGAACATTTTGTTAGCTAAATCGGCATTACCGTTCTTGATTTATGAATGTTTCATGGACTAAGGCGACATTAGCGCTTTTCAATGAATATTTTGTGAATTTAAACGACACTAGCGCTCTCAAACAACCTTTTTTTGGACTAAAATGAATCCAGAGCTTTTTAGACACTGTTTCGTCTACTCAAATTACCTTTTATCGGCCTGTGGTCACTCTAATTTTTTTTAAAAACCCATTCAGGATTTTTCTCTAGAAATTACACCGTTCTGGGTTGCCATAACACTTTTACTAGTTTCAAAAGTGCTTTTTAACCTAGAAAGATTTTGTAATTAATTTTTTTCTTAAATTTTTTTCAGGCAACTTTGTCGGAAGAACTTAAAGAAAAAGAAGAATTTAAAACACCCGAATCCACTACGGATAAACAATCTCCAAAAATTGAACCGCCACCATCGTCTCCATTACTAGCTGAATCCAGGGTATAAAATTTTTTTTTATTCAATTAAATTATTTTTTAAAAAAAATATTTTTTAAGTCAAGTAAAACAGATAATGTTGTAAAACAAAAATGTTTTACTCATTCAATCTGAAAACCTAGCATTTTTTACAAGAAGTAACATTTTTCTAAACCTTGCATTTTTTTTTTAAAAAAAAATGTAACACGATTTAAAAAATTAAGCATTTTTTTAAAAAAAGAAAACAGTTTTTTAAAACTTTCTTTACTCGGGTATATTTAACTTATCTATTTTCAGTATAAAAATTAAAAAAAAAAATCTTGTACATAAGTTGTGCTCATCCTGAAAAAAAAAAAATAATTGTATAAAAATTTTCTAGCAAAAACCTAGTCAATTACTGTTAAGTTTTTGAAATTTGATAATCTTAAATGGCATTAATTTTTCTTTTTTAAAAAAATTTCAAAAGCGTAAACGAAATGGGAAAATGCATGAGAAAATGAAATGATTGAAGGGCTAATTCGTCGCCTGAGGGTATTATTTTACAATAGAATTTAAGTTTTTTTTTTTTTCATTTTTAACAGACGTGCTTTACTGTTGAAAGTTTTTTTTTTTTTTCATTTTAATTTAATTTTAACATAGAGGGGGTGACCGGATAATTTTTAAGATAATATCACTTGCTGACCTTCTAGAAAATTTTAAAGTGTCTTAAATGTAGTTCATGAATTTCAATAAATTGTATGAGCTGAATGGGGGAAGAAAAGAAATTTTTTTCAATTTTATTCTTTTAATTAATTTTTTTCTGTTTTACTTGGCTTTAATGAAAAGCAACGGATTTATATTTTTAAGGTTAAAAAAAAAGAAAGAAATACACCAAAGTTTTAGTGATATATATTTTGCAATATGGGAATGAATGTTTCGGGCTGTTTTTTTTTTTTTAAAAAAATGTAATTTGGCATTGGAATATTATTGGCAAAATAAAATCTGCTCAAAATTTTTAAAGCTTTAAGTGAAGCTAAAAAAAAATATTTTGAGGGAATTATTTTATTATATTAAATTTTATCGAAACTGAAATAGCGGCGATTTTGGTTTTTTTACGAAGTTTTCGTATGCGAAGAGAAAAATTTGATTTTTTTGTTTCGTTTTTGATTTAAAGCCGCTTTTCAGCAGAGGGAAATATTAGGCCTTAGTAAAGCAGGATCCGAGTTGAAATTAAAAGCCAAGAATTTGTATAGTTCAACATGCCGTACTATGTGAATACTTTCAATCAGAAAAAAAATATTGTACAGTAGTAAATATACATTTAACATTTTAAATTCTTTTAAGTAAGCTGTATTTTTACTTTAAATTAGTATTTTGGTCTAAAGATGCCTGCAGCAGACCCTTTTGCCTAAAGCTGTCTCATGAAAAACTTCTCATCAAGAATTTTTTTCAAGCCTCTTCTGAAAATAGGCATTTTTAGATCTTTTTCATTTTTACTGTTAAACAGAAGCTTAACATTTCAATTTCTCTAGCAACTTCTTAAATTTAAATTAATTTTTTCTTAATTAATTTATTACTATAAAAAATTTTTTTAAAAAAACTACGCACCTAAGTTACATTCTACTGAGTATTTTTTTTTTTTAGTAAATCAATCAACCAATCTACGAACTATTTTTTAAGAAAAATCAATTTTTCAATATTTGTACTCGTTAAAAAAATTTTTTTACAAGTCAGTCATTGTTGTGTAAGGTCTTTGAGACTGGTCAGCAGAAATAGGCGTCCCACTCGACGTTTCTCTTCTCTCCTCTTGCCTGGGATCAATCCTATGAGTTTTGCTTCGACCTCTCGAATTTGTAACAAAACTACGATTTGAACTTGAAAAATTAACGGTTTTACAAGGGATTCTTGTAAAATTATTTCCTTCGTTTATTACTGCTTGTTCTAATTCCCCGTTGTAAATCAAAAGCCCATCGACTAAAATCTGCAAAAAAAAATTTTTTAATCCAATGTTCTTGGCGTTGTTTCTCTCTTAAGAATTTCAAACTTACACCGAACTCGCGAACGCCTCTCGAAGGCGTCTTCGCATAATTCCAAAGTTTAATAGCTGATAAAGTTACTGGAGAATGAAATGTAATATCAATTCTATTTATTGTAAGAGGCAAAACAGGCGCTAGCCACATATGTCGACCATCCGTTGAATCATTAATACCGTCTATTAATTTATCAGGAGTGCGAGCGTCATTACTGATGCCGTCCAGGATGTTAACACTTTCTGGATTAGCAGCTATATCTGAAAAAATTCCCCGAATCATTAATTATTTTCAAATGAATTTCAAAATTAAACGAATACTTACTATTAGGATGAATCTGGATTTTATTCCCATGTTCATCGTAAATCTGAATGCCATTTAAACCGACATAATAAGGATCTCCCCAAGTAGAATGTATTTGTATTGTAAAATTAAAACCACTCGGCATTGGAAGAGTTTCATATGCACTATCTGTTTCTGAATGCATTGATGGAACATATCTTAATTCTGGTGATGGAATTTTATGATACCTTGAACTGACAGACTGATCTTCATTGTCTGTGTCATTCGTAATCTATTAAAGAAACAAAATGTTAGCATAAATTTACATGACACATTAATAATAATTATTCTTACCTCGAAGCTACCCCCATTATCATAATCCAAAACAGTATAACCATGCTCAGCAAACATATGTCTCTTCAATTCATTCTTTGACATCATTTTGTGTAATTTTTGATCATTAATCCGTTCCCTTTTGAATTTAGATTTATCACCCTTATCCATTGATTTTCTCCTATCCAAATTATGCTTTTTATCATTTTCAACTAAATACTTTTCCAAATCATTTTCAATCAAATCATCAATGCTTGACACATCAACCATTTTAAAATTAAATTTTGTATTTTTACTGTTGGGTATCCCAAGCATGTCGAGTAAACTTAATTTCTTATTGTCATTCTTATTAGCTTTAGAATTTTTAGGTTCCCTTTTAATTTCCGTATGCTTTTGAGTGACCGATTTGCTTTTTTTATTGAGTCTTTTTCTTGGGCAAGTATACGGCCGTTCAGATGCATCGCTTATATCTGCGGTTAACGGGCGTAATTCTTCCACGACAGTTGGCACATTCTCTATATGTTGAATAGCGTTGTTATTAAAATATTCGTCGTTTTGCGCAACTAATTCTAATATATTTTCGTCCGTAGTAAACAAAATCGTCTGAAAACAATTAGAAATTTTAAATTTTAGAAATTAAAGATGGCTGACGACAGTGCTGCCAACAAAAATCAAGTTTCAACGTTGGCAGCACAGTTTTAACGGGTTCCATTTGTACAAAACATCGTGTCGTTTCGGTAAGTGAAGAATTTTAATGGATTTACGGGTTTATAAGGTGATAATATGGTTTAAACCAGTAATACTCACGTCTCCCAAGCCATTAATACCACTTATGATCTCCCCACTCGCCCTGGCAATCTCCCCTACGAAAATCATTTTGGCATCAAGCTTGATTTCAATATCCTTTGCTCCTCTGTAACAATGTATTCGGCTTTTGTTGTAGTTCCATATCCTCAACATAGCAACCTGCTCTAGTTTGCTAAATTGGATGAATATAAAGTGATCCTGATTCGGTGTGAATGGCGTCAACCACATATGCATGTCATCTTGCGTTAAGTTAATCCCGTCAATCAAATTTTCAACGATCCTCGGATCTTTCGAATATTCCGGTAAAATATTGATATTTGATGGCTCGGCTGAAATCTAATGGAAAAAGAATTTTAAATCAAAAGACATCCCCAAGGGAAGATATAGTGCGACTACTTATCTTTGATATTATTGTTTGCTTATTAATTTTAAATTTATTCAGACATGAATCTGCAATTATGGCAATAACTTTTGAATAATTGATATCATTTAGATAAACAAATATTATCGATTGATTTTTTAGTCGGTCACACTGAAAATATCACATACTCACCGCTTTGACTTTAATTTTTTCTCCATCTGCATTATACATCTCGATTCCATTTAATCCTAAATAATGTTTATCACCCCATGTTGTTTTGATATTAAATACCAATAACTGCCCCTTTGGTAATTCCGGTATTATAAAATCAGTTTTCTCATATTCAATGTTTCCCAAACTTTCTTTAGAACTTTCTTCCTTTACATCAACTTCAAAATCAGTTAATGGGACATCATTTCTCTCATCATTATTATTAACACCTTCAGGAACTAAATACTTGCTAGAGCTTTTTAAATTCTTTTTGTTATTTTTTGCTTTGGTTGAATTATCACCTGAATTTAACCGTCCTTTTTGTTTAATATTAAAAAAATGCAAAGAATTCCACGAGTCTTCTAAATTAGTCTTGCTGATTTCTGGTGTATTCACACTCAAAGATCTTTGCAAACTTTCCTCAAGAAGCTTAATCGACTTATTTAAATTATTGGCTTCCTCTTCTTTTTTACCATCTCCCTTTACAGTTTCTGCATAGGTGAGTAATGGCCTAGCTGAGATACAATTCCTTTTATCTTTCACCGATAATGAATCTTTAGTAGGGCTACTTTCCACAGATTTAGCACATGCTGATGTTCTACGCCCATAACGAACCGATACATTTTTAACTAGATTCCCATCTAAATTTAGTTCATCTTCATCTAAATTCAAACGTTTAAATTCACCTTTCTGAAGATCATCCAACCATTCAGGTTTTTCTTTGGTATCTTCATTGCTCATTTTTTCACGTGGATTTTGTCTTCATGACGCAAATTTCTTATTTCTGAGATGTGTGGCCACCATATTCTGCGGCTTGTTAATTTGAAAGAAGTGTTACTTACATTTAAATATTTTTGTATTGATTTTTGCAGAAAATTTTAATAACGAGTGATGAAATCTTCAACATATTAATACCGGAAGTAGTAAACAAACTTTGCGGTTATTTTCTACTGAAAGAATTCGGGAACAGCCTTCCTGGAAGGAATATATGTCAATGAGGAGTTTGCGTAAGTACTATGAAAACAAAATAAAAAATCAATTTTATTTGTTGGTGATGTGATGGTTACCATGGTTACGGGGGTAGGAAAACAGAGCTAAGCTAAAAAAATTTAAAAAGTTTTTTTAAAGATTTAAACAATTTATTAATATTTTTAATACTACAAAAATTAATAACATTTAATTAAAGGCAAATTTATTTACCCAATCTTTAAATAAATTTGAGATTCGGAACTTTTAAAGTTTTTTTGTTCTATGCTAATTACATAAAAAACATTCTAGAGATCAGATTAAGAAATGCACTTGTACTTTCTTTTAGAAAATTTTATTTTAAATGGCAAGAAAGCGACAAAGTTCTTGATTTAGTTTTTGTAAAATAATATTTGAAAAATCAACAGAGTTAAAAGACCCTTCACTATAAACTTAAATTCTATTTAAAGCTTTGAAATATATCTCAGTGCTATTTTACAAAATAACAAAACACGTGGAATAAAAATAAATTAATGTGCTTAAAAAATAAAAATACAAAAGTGGAATGAATAAATAAAATATTTAAGATCTTTCATTTCCTTTCAACATTAAAGCTTGGTTGTAATGTGTAACGTAAAATTCAGCTGGGTGTTGTAGCCATGGCTCACCGTCAACTTGAACAGCAGTAGGAGAATTTAAAACAATCTGAAAATAGTTAATGAGCCATTTAAAATTTTTGAAATATTTCTCATAAAAAATTAAACTTACATGAACTGAATTAGCTTGGCCCACTCTATAAGGAACACTAAGACCAACTTGCAGTTGAGCAATATGTAAACTTGAATAAATTGCTAAAACTTCCAGTTTTTTATCATTAAAACTTTGTGTCGATTCTCCATTTTCTTCACCCATTTCCCATAAATGAACACCAGCACCCCAAGAATCAATATTTAATACCACAATGGCTTCAATTGGTGGCAGTTCTTTTTTTTCACCATCTAAATAGACTTCCAAGTGTTCGTGTAGACCTTGGCATTTTTTTTCAATTACCTGCTGAGTCCCGTAACCAAGATACAGTAACTAAAAATAAAATTAAATTAACTTTGTAAATTCAACATGTTCATTGATTTGAAATTGTAATTACTTACTTTATTGAACATACGGTTGCTAAAAATATAAAAAGGAGATTCCCTAGCACGATGAAAATCTAATGTGACCTGAGCATCAACACCAATGCTCAAATAATTATACATAAACAATTCCCTAAAGTTTGGTTTGATTCTGAGTGACCGTTTTGGTTTTATTTCAATTTTCCATCTATCAAATGATACAGGTTCAGCTTGTAGTATTGCATCTAATACATCTGTTGGATTTATATTTGATGAGGTGCTTGGTCCCCAACCTAATACTCTTGACATATCGTTCCCTGTGCCTAAGATAAAAATAAAATTTTTTTTAAAAATAAAATCTGAGTTTCATGTATTAAAAAAAAGTAAAACTTACCTAGCGGCAAAATCCCTACAGCAGGTTGCACTTCCAAATTTAATTTTAATATCGTATTTAAAACCCAACCAATGGTACCATCACCACCAGCGACTAAAATTTTACTTTGAATATTTTTGAGCAGCACGCACCATTCTAAAGCTGCTTCCGGTTTTTTCTTCCCAATATCGATTACTTGTGCAGGATTTAAAATCCCTCTAAACAATGACATTATTATATCTCCTTCATTGCTCCCAGATTTACAATTAGTAATGACTATTAAGGGAGACCAGTTTGGCCAATTTGTGGGTTTGATCGATTTTAAAATGTAACATTTTCTCATACTACTTCTCTTTCTAACAACTTCTACTGACGTCGGTGGTATTATCAATGTTTTGTATGGACCAAAATCGCAAACCTAAAATCATTTACATTTGAAAGATCGAAAAAATGATTTAAATCAAAAAAAATGCAATACCTCTGCAATGTGTTGTTTGCATGAAGAATGAATGGTCCTAAGACACCAACAACACTTATAATCTCTTAATCCAGCGCTTGAACAATCTTCATCACAAATATCACATAAACTCAAAGCTGGGATATTTCCTTTCACCCAATGATGCTTCATAGGGTCTGTAGAATTTAACGTCACAGCTTTGCATGGTAGGGTTTGATTACAAATTGAAGTACATGATAAATCGGAACAAATACCACAACAATCACAGTAAACTCCTTCCCCAGTTATCATTAATTGTTTACAAATATTACAATAACAGGCCTGGAAAAAAAATTTAACATTTAAAATGGAGAACTTTATATGTTATTTATTGAAAAGGTCATTTCTTACCCCTTGAAGTATAGTCGTACTTCTCCAAGAATGGGCTTTACTACTTTCGTTAATTACTGCACGTTCATCAGATATCAACATACGAACCACTTTTACGCCTATGCAAAAAACAGCGACAGCCGTTACAGCTGACAGAAAAGGAGTTATGTCGGTTTCCCATTCTAAACCAGGTTCTGACATGTTCAGAATGGCGATCACGTTAAAAATTTAGTTGTAAATCAATTTCCTCGAATGCCCTATTAATAGTATCACATTTTGAAATGCGTCGTTTTAATTAAAAACAAATAATTAATTATTTAAATTTATGTCAAATTTAAAATGGATTGTTTTGGAAAAAAACAATGTTTTCATTGTGAAAAGTTGGCAACGTTCGCCGCCATCTTTGTTTTTACGATGTTGGCAGTTGGGAAATCCCTCCGAGATGCGAAATTCCAAAAAACCAGGAACTCTTCAGACGATAACACAAAATGGCGTTAAGTTAAAAAAATGTTTTTGTCGGATAAATTAATTAATTTTCAATAGTCTTCGATTTATTTTGTGGCATAAATCGATTACGCGTGAAATTGAATTTTTATATTTAGTTATTCCGCGTAAAAATCCATTTGTTTTTTTCCGGTTGTTGTGATGAGAAAAATATTTTGATTCAAGGATCTTTGTTTTTTTCCAAACTGTATATATTTAAAATTATCTTCCGGTTAAGTGTTATTTAGTGTTTAATTAAATAAATAAGAATCTCCATAAGGATAATGATCAACTTTAGAGTCCACTGAAATATATTTTGAGAGTTGGTTGAAGATTCATTCATTCGAAATGTCCGGTTTGGCCAATCGGAAAGGGAAGAAACCCTTAAAAATTCAAGTTCCAGCTGAGGAAACTCCGGTCGTGTAAGTATTCGAATTAAATATTAAAGCAGTAATAAAAAAAAGTTGTAAAACTGCTTAAAATAAATTATAAGAATTACAAATGATTAATATCAATTTTTAATATTGATTTTCAGGACTCCTCCAAGAAATCTTGACAAACGGACAACGATCAAAATTGGGGAGGATGACACAAATGAAAAAACATTGGTGGTTGAAGCAGATGACCTTGAAAAGATTTGTGACCTTGGACGAGGGGCTTATGGGATTGTTGAAAAGATGAGACACATCCCCAGCGGGATTATCATGGCTGTTAAGAGAATCGCAGCAACTGTTAATACACAAGAACAAAAAAGGTTGTTAATGGACTTGGACATTTCAATGAGGTCTTCTGATTGTTCATACACTGTACAGTTTTATGGAGCATTATTTAGGGAAGGGGATGTTTGGATTTGCATGGAAGTTATGGACACAAGCCTAGATAAATTTTATACCAAAGTTTACAAACATTCAAGAGTTATACCTGAAGACATTTTGGGAAAAATTTCATTTGCAGTAAGTGTTAAAATTTTTCTCTCGTTTTGTTGATTAAATAATTAATTAACTTGGGATTATTTTTCAGGTCGTTAGTGCTTTACAATATCTTTATTCAAACCTCCGTGTTATACATCGTGACGTCAAACCATCGAACATCCTTATTAATCGAAAAGGAGAAGTTAAAATGTGTGATTTTGGAATCTCAGGGTATTTAGTCGACTCCGTGGCTAAAACCATTGACGCCGGTTGCAAGCCGTACATGGCTCCGGAAAGGATCGACCCCACTGGAAATCAGTCTAATTATGACATACGATCTGACGTATGGAGTTTAGGGATTTCTTTAATGGAATTAGCAACCGGGAAATTTCCGTACAATTCTTGGCTAACGCCTTTTGAACAATTAAAACAAGTAGTTAACGATGATCCTCCGAGGCTTCCACAAGGGCAATTTTCCAATCATTTTGATGATTTTATTACAAAGTGGTACGTGTAAATTTTTTTTTTAATTTTTTCGTCGAGTCAGTGTATTGATTTTTTTTTTTTTAAATTTCAGCCTTCAAAAAAAATACACTGCTAGACCGAATTACGAGGAATTACTAGTCCATCCATTTTTACAGACTCATAAGGATCGAGAAACAGACGTTGCTACCTTCGTCGACGAAATATTGAATTTAACGGACGAAAGTCAATAGTATTCGTGGTCCTTGCTCTCATATTTTTTCCCTGAGAGTAAAAACTAGACTTAACACTTTCATAGATTTAAAAAAAAAAATGATGAATTTTATAAACGAGAAGCTGTGAATATCGAGTTATAAACTCGTAATCTTGTTTATAAAAAAAAATCATCGTTAATTGTATATTTTAAAAAGAAAATAATATTTTTCGTCATTTGCTGCCCGTCCGTCAGTAGTACTGCTCCAAACAGTTTTTCCCCCCTTAATTGCAAAATAGCAAACCATAGATTAGTAAATAAGGTGCATTTTGTCAAAGAAATATAATTTTAATGACGTTGTAGATAAAAGTGCAATATTAAAGTGGGCCTTAGTAGGAAAAGTGGAGAAATTCATCACTACGGTTTATAAAAAATGGTGGTGGGAAATATGAAATGAAAAACTAGCTGATGGAAACTGAAAGGAATTATTAAATTTTTTTTTAGATTTTTTTTAAGGACGTATTTCAAGTATGATCTGATATGTACAATATTTTCTAATCAATTCGATTTTTTTTTCCTTTTATTTTATTCTGACCTTCGAAACGTTGAACGTGACGAAGCTAAAGAAAGACAATAACTTTTTTGAAAGACGTTATTTTCCCTCCCTATTAATCATGTTATGGCGTAATTAGTTAGTAATAATTCCGAATTAAATAGTTGCGAAAAATAATATTTTAATTTAATCTGAGTCATTTTGAGGTTATTTAATTTGGAATTAACAGAAGCAAACTAAAAACAATATTAGTTCTTATTATTAATTAAAAATTGTGCACTCGAGTTTTTTTTTTTCAGCCATCAGTTATGTGCGATATTATACATTGAAAGAGAAATAATAGTTGAAGTAATTAATTAAGAATCATTAAAAAATATTTTAAAGAAGTTATAATTTTTTTTTGTTTTAAATATACGGTTTAAAAACAAGGATTTTTATTAGTGAATTGAACTCGATTTCTTCCCATATTTTAGGGACTTTTCAGGAACTTTTTGGAAATGTTAACAATGCTTGGGCAACCTTTACTTGCTCTGGCTTATGTCATCAGATTTTTCCCAGGAAATTTTTCTGCAGTTTAAGTTGTCTCGCGTTTATTGCCACCTTCATTTTTCTATAATTTCGGTGGCAGCGTTCGTGAGGTGTACTGCTGTATTTTGCTGCCTCCTTAATTTTATTTCAAGCTAATCTCGGTGGTAGCAATCGAGAGTCCGGTTATAAAAATTCCCATGAATTTTTTCTTTTAGATTTTGACTATTGGAAAGTTAAAGATAAAAGTTTTTTCTCTGCAATAATTCTCCAAACGTTCGTTCACAAATATTGTATTTTAAAAAATAAAATTCACATATTCCAAAGAAATAAATTTTTTCTGTGTAAATATTCTAAAAAGGTGAGTTCATCCCTAGTTTTGTACCGAAATCGAGACGTTTTCTTCTTTGAAATCTCTTATTAACCCTGAAACAAAAACATTATTTTAAAAAAAATTCAATTAAATATTTTTGTTTTTGCAAAATAAATGACTTACTTAATCTCTTGCCATTTAACAGCCTCGTTAACCAAAAAAACAATCACCGGCGATACTATCACAAATAAAATAATAAACCAAGGTAAAGAAAACGCATCAGAAATCACGATCAAATCACTGGGAGAATAATAAAGTACTATAGAAGAATAGACCCCTTGCATGATGACAGTAGAGAGCATTGCAAGGAGCCATAAATGATTGTCAAAAGGCAATCTATGCCAGATCGAGCAATCTCTATGCACGAAACTAACAGAAGAAGTAGCTGAAAATAAAAAGAATGAATTAGGCGAATCGTTATTATAAATAATAATTTCGCAACCAGAATAAAACTGTCACCAACTCTAAAAAAATTAAGGAGCATTATAGACTCACGAACGCTGCCACCGAGATTAGTTTATAGCAAAACTAAGGAGGCAGCAAACGTGAGGTAATCTAATTTATTTTAAAAATAGCTGTTAAGAGCAGTGAGGCTTTTTCTGGCTACGGGGCTTAAAAATACCAATACTCACCTAAATGTAAAACAAAAACAAATGCACATAAATGTTGAACAGACATTAAAGTAAATTCGAAGTAGCTCCATCCTTTCCAGCAGGACAGAGGAGGTTCTAAAAATGAAACATCGGTCCCATTTTCCGAAGCCTGAACTCCAACGTTATCAGAATCGAGGAAGAGTTTAGTAACGTTGACGTTAGGATATATCATTGCACAAGTGCTGTTGGTTGCGATTGCGATATCATTGCAAAAGCAAGCCATTGTTGATGAATATAATATGATGATAATGAATACACTTGGTAGAAATTTGGACCCGTAGCACCAAAGAACAAAAACAACAACCTAAAAAAATTTAATATTTGAATTTTTGCCTTTAAAAATGTTATTAAGGAAGGTGGTAGCGAATTTGAGCCATCGAGACTCACGAACGCTGCCACCGAGATTAGTTGATAGAAAAATTAAGGATGCAGCAAACGTGAGGGAATCTAAAATTTTTTTTAATATTTACCTCTGAGTTAATTGTACACTGATTTTTCCCCGTTGCTTTTTGCATGACCTGAGGATTAGTCGGTTGCGCAACGAGAGAAACGGATAAAATAGGAACTAACACACAGCTTATGTATAAAACCTGTCCTGTAATGACAAAATTTTTTTAATCATTTTTAAAAATAAAAATTAAAAAATTTTAAATACTTACGAATGCTAAACAGAGGTGGCAACATAAAAACTATTCCTATAAATTGAAGAAAACTAAGAGCAGCAATCGAACAGATCCAAAATTGTAAACAATTCATTAAACATTGTGTATAATGTCTCGCTTCCATAATAATGTGATAAATGCTAAAACGTTCCTCTCTTCGGAAGCTAATGGCACAAGCTACTGAATTTAAAGCTCGACTAAGTTCAATCGGGGACGGACCGGATGACGGGGTCGGTGTTGAGATTACTGGAATTTTTTGACAGACTTGCGGGTAGAGAGGCTCGACGGCAATGCTAAAAAAAAAAATATTTGTGATATTTTTTTCTGTTGCAGGTGGAAAAATGGAAATACCTGGCATCGGCTTGAAGAAAAATTCCCATATTTTCACAGTTTGCTGAGCTGCCCATAACGCAGACTACTTCGCCGTAATCTTGCATGATTTGTAGCATTTCACGCGTGACGGTTGGCGTACAATCGGTGAAAAGGGAGACTAGTAATGGGACGTTGTCGACGAAGTCAAGGTGAGGGCGGATTTTATCAATTCCACGGGGTAGTTTAGCTAGAAGGGAAAAATTAACGAATTAAGGGGGTCGGCACAATGGATGGGGTAGAGACACTAAAAGGAGAGAGCGGACATACAGCCTGGTGAATTTTATTGGTCAAAGAAATTAGTAACACAAAATGGCGTTCCCGCTAAAATTTTCGAATATGAAAGTGGTTTTTTTCTCAACTTGTAAACAAAACTTAGGCTAGGGAGCCTAGTAGGGAATGGACACTTCGATGAGTCGTCTGCTTTACAGTTTTACGCCATTAGTTACGACCTTCTCTGGATCCGGTAACTTGAAAAATCGAATCTAGCGACATCTCTTGTTGGTACCGTTGAAACTTAAACAAATTCCTATCTCTCTGTACTTAGCTTATACGAAATGTCCACTTCCTATTTGACTCAGTACGCGCCCGATTAACACTCAGGAGTGTAGCAGAGTAAATTACCTCTGTTCCAAATGTCAAAATTGACTGGCACACTCTGATCAGTGGAATCCGTAAGGCAGCTGAGAGATCTCCAAGGTTCAGGTTGGGAATTTAATTCAGTGCTTTGAACTAAAACGCTATCTTGTGATGTTCTCCGATCTCTAGATAAAAAAAAAACTCATCAATCGAAGCATTTCATAATAACAACCACTCGCTTGTCAATCTTACCTTTGACCTGAAGCCACCCTTTCATCATTCCAATCAACGTTAACCGTATCTTCATCAAACTTAACAGTCGAAAGTTCTAAATTAATCGCGCTAGGAGCAGAAAAGCTCATGGCTCGTGATGATGCTAAATTCGTGCTGTAAAAAACAACCAATCACCAAATGACAAAAAGGTTTTTTTTTTATTTTATGCCTGTTTTATACACTTTATTCTTCGGTCTGATATTATTCCTTGACTACGTTTAAATGAAAATTCTCAGAAATTTACGTACCGTATTGCATTTAACTCGTGAACCTCTTGATCGATGGACGAATATTGAATTTTACCATGACAATTCCTGACGAGCGATGAAGGCGATGATAATCTAGACCGTCGGGGTAGCGAAACATTGACCCAGGAATCAGATTGTCCGCTTTCTGATCTGTTATTGAACCCACGACGACAAATAAACCGAAGACAATACAGAACATTCAAAACAATCAAACATTTAAGCATGATTTTTGTATTTTTTTTTTTTTTGAAAAGAATATTTTGTACATGGGTTACAATGCATCCTTTTTTCACGGGACTCAGCTTCCATTCCTCTACATTCTTTTAACACTGGACCTAAGGATTAGAATTCTTTGGCTTTTTTAATTTTGCACTATAACCCATTACTTTATTTAAAAAACATTTAAGGGAAGAGAAAAAAAATACATTTAGATTAAAATTACATTGACTAAAGCAAGATGCAGATAGATAGGGGTTAAGCATAATGTTAGATTAAATAATATTTGAAGCTTTAAAGTAACTTTTTAAGGGCAAGATTTACGTTCATGTATCGACGTGAGCAAGGGAAGACTGAAAAAAACTGATTCACTTTAAGAAATTTTTACTCCTGTTGAGGTACAGGCGAAAAATATTTTCAATATTTCCTTTTTGTAAAAAAATTTTTTATAATTTTTACTATCAAACAAATTTTTTTTTAATTTCTAGTCGAGCAAATTTTTCAAAATTAGACCTAAATATTTTGTGACCACAACATTTTAAATAAGTTTCCCCTGCCAAGAAAAACTGCATAAAATTTTCAGTCACAAATAAATTCTACAAAAAAAAAGGAGCCGCTTTTTTCCTGTTAAAATAAATAACCTTTTCTTCTATTCGCTTGGCTTAGTTTACCCCGAGCGCCTGTAGCTGGCGACTCTGCTCCCCAACCCTCAAACACAAAATTTCCCCACTCAGTCTTCCCCCGTACCTGCTAAGAAAAGTTTTCATTTAAATTTTTTTTAAGGTTACATGCTAGTTCATTAATCATTCCTCACACAAATTACTATTATCAATAATATTCCATAAGTTTTACCTATTTCTTTCGCTTAAAAGTGAAATATGGCAGTTCCAACCACTTTCAAGTCCCATTTTTTCAGAAAACACTCTTGACCGAAGCTCATTTTCTTTACTGAAATGCACGAAACGAATGCAAGCTCGTTCTAATTGTTCTATTAATTGAACGATGTCTATTTGAGCTTGATACTGCATCGTCACCATTCCAATGAATACTTGATTACATTGGAGCTCGAAACAGCCTTCAATATCTGAAATTTCTTCTTCTTTAACGTCAATATTCAAAAGAGAATCTGGAAACACAATTTCAAGGAAATTAGCCAAATCCTTTCGATAATTAATTCTTTTCGGTTTTACCTGTTGAATGAAACTGAGCTAAAATCCCTTTCCACTTTGAATCGATAACGCCCAAAGCCATCGGTGTAGGACTCCTATACGGAAGATATAAATGTTTACTATCTGAAGGAAGCTCTAAATAAACGTGTGATAATTTCGAATTAACGCCTTTTGTTATTGGTCGATATGCAAATGCAGTGCAGTACGCTGTCAAACTTGATCTCTGATAAAAATCTAAAATTTTTTTCCTGTTCAAAAAAAAAAAATCATTAGATTTTATTTTAAATTTTTTAAGAATTTTAAATTTAAATACCTATCGGCAGGAGTTAATGGAAATAAATCATGCCCGTCCCAATATTCCACGCAAGAATCTAATATCACATCAGCTGTACCCTGACTCATTAATTGCAAACACCCTGATTGCTTTTCCCGTACGACAGTTGCCATCATGTGAGGGAATGGGAATTTTAATTTTGTTGAGATTGATAGCTGCCTTGCGAATTTAATGTCTCTCCTAACAGAATCAGGTTGCTGCACAAAAAGATAAAAAATTTAATTTAAATTAAAGAAAGGAAAAATTAAAAAATACATACCACGTGTTTGAACGTGCACAATTGTTCCTCCAATTGAAAAATTTCCTGAGCCTGATCCATGAAGCCGATTTGTTTGGCCAGCTCGCAGAGGCATCTTCTGTTAGTGACGGGGACTAAATCTTCGTTATGAAGAGCTTCGCAGGTTATGTGTGAGCAAAACTGAGTGTAGTGTTCCTGTTCGTGGAAAAAAATTAATAAGTTTTGGTTGAAATTTGGTTTCTGGGCCCAAACAACGAACCTGAGTATCCATATTGCAAGTGTTTAATAAAATAGCCAATCCTAGTGGCTTTAAAGAATTTAAATGCTGTTTCCATGAAGGATCGTCGAATTGTAATCTAAAAGGACTAGAATGATCGTGTGTTAAATCTAAAACTTCGGCCACAGTTTGTGACGCAGCATCTAAAAAAAAAATTTCTTGATTAACGAACAATCAAGATTTTTTCAGATTATATTTTCTCTGAGTTTTCTTTCAAACTATTTTTTTGAGCTATAAATTAGGGATTTTTCAGTATATTTTTTTAATTAATCACTAATAAAACTTCTACTTACCATGTGAGAGAAATGACTTAGAAGGCACCCCTTCCTCCGAATCATCCCCACCATGAAGAAATTGACCAGAACTTTTTTGAGGTGTTGAAAAACATTCACTATTTAAACTATCCATCGATTTGCTACTTTCTACCGTGTTACGTAAGAAAAAAACCTTCTCGGCAGTGGGATTTGGCCATGATAATATCCCTTTCTTATCGACACAACATAATGCCTGAAAAAAAAAATCTCACTGCTACCAAAAACTCAATTTCTTCAAAAAAATTTCAATACTTACAGTAACTGAACCCAAAACATGAAGAATATTAACAGACCTTGTTAAAAAAGGTCCTCGACCTAACACCACATCATAAAAATGCTGCTTTATCTCATCGTATTTATATTCTCTTACAGGTTCTTTCGTCTCACCTACATCCGTATCTTCAAAGGGATCTAAAACCTAAAACTCAATCATCAGACAACAACCACACAATGTAAGTAGCTTTTTTTTAAATAATTTACATACCTGAGTTGGAGTCGAGTCTAATAAAATAGTCCTAATTTTTGTTAATCCAAACATATTTAAGAAAAACCAGCACATAGGAAAAATTAAAGGCAATAGAGGAAGTATAATCGTAATAGGCTGAACAATTAACATTGTGCTCAGATCGCCACTCCCTACCGATTCATCAATATAGAAATATCGAGCAGCATTAATTAGTAATGATAAAATTAATAAAATCGGAACTGCTGTTTGTTCGAGGCAGTTAACCATAATTAGATGTCTTTCCTTGTTATGATATGAAACTGGTCTCATTAACGATTGATCCAATGCTACTCTTAAATTTCTTAAATATGGAGTTTCTTGTAAGAGATATTTCCTATTTTCTAATGGCGCTCGAGCAGCTGGCAATGTAAATGATTCAGTGTTGGAAGATAACGGGGGACTATATACTTCATGCGTATGAAGAATTGGCCCAGTCTTATCCTATAAATAAAAATGAATTTAGATATTAAGATATTTAGATACTAAGCTGTAATTATTAAAAAACTTACATCAAGAGGTGTGCATAATCCTGGGGAAACCTGCCCTGGTCTGATTATGATAACATCCCCTTTAACGAGCAAAGCCCATGGTAGATTCACAACTTTCCCATCTCTATACGTCCATTGTAACGTGATACATGGCGATGCTGGTGAACACAAATTAGGAAAATTTAAAGGGCTCCATTCAATCTCATTTATATTTTTTTTCAAATGATCGAGAAGTTCTTTCCCTCTCATTAATATCTCTTCATGCCTTAATTTATTATCCCAAGCTACCGTGCAAAAATTTAAAATTCCTAATAAAAATATAACGAAAGCATCAAAAGGAAGAATGTTGTACTTATCGCAGGAACTTAAATTGTAAGCCAATATTAAAGCTATAACGCTTAACAACATTAAAATGGCAGATGTCCAACAAATCGTTGTATACTGACTTCGATGATGTAAAGTATCGTAAATCCACGACCTTCTCCAATTCATCCAGTTTTTCTTAACGAACGAATGTTCGTCTAAAACTGTTTTGATGTCATTATGAAGTCGTGTTAAAGCTTCGCTTGTTGATAACCCGATGATATTTCCACCGTCTACCATTTTTTTTTTCCGGGGGGATCGTAAGACCTTTCGGAAAAAATTACAATGGCGGCTAATCCCCGAATATAAAGCTAATTATCGATATATTTGTGATGTCGGCCATTTAAATTTCTATTCCTTCATACTTGTTAAACTTTTTTTGATTTAATAGTTGAAATCCGTACATTGTTTACGTACGTTATCAGAAAATAACAAATACAACATTTATGTCACGTGACTTTTTAATGCGCGTTCAGGAATCTACTAAAAATTCAACCGCTTAACAAAATGGCGACGTTTTTTTGTAATGCCGACAATCGTCCCCATGCTTTTTTTTCTCGTGATAAAAGTAGCTTCCCGCGTTGGGATCTAATTACAAATATGAATGTTTTATTATCAAAAAAGGCAGAAATAGAGAGTAATTATAATTGCATTCGTATTTCGCCATCTTTCTAATAATCAATAAGGTAGGTTTTTGATTTGTGATGGCTTTATCTGTCGAATAAAAACCGTTGAAGAAAATTTTTCCAATGCAAGCAGGTATTTTTTCACTTGAATTGAATGCAGCATTTTATTTGATGTAGCCAAGATAACTGAGGGGTGGGTAGAAAAGATAAATTACCTTTTAATCGATGGCTGGAATCGATATCCTGATTTGTTGGCAAGGATTTCTTAGCTGATAGAAATCAATGGCAAATATAGCAGCCAGCTTACCAATTCCCATGTATTTAGCAAAAATTGCATATGTTCATTCTCTCCATAACCATTTGTCCTTTTCAATGCATTCTGAGTTTAGAGGAATTCACAAAAAAAATGAAATCGTGTTCAAGGCGAATTTTATTGTACAATGCCTAATATTAGAAAATGAAGAAAAAAAATCTACAATCAATTAAAAAGCAGATTAATTAAAATTCCTGGACGTCGAGACGAAAAAAAACCTCTTAAGATAATTTAAATTGTTTCTTATAAGTGCAGAATAATTAGGCCTATTATTTTTTTTCTTTGCCCTAGTGAAAATAAATAATTAAAAAAATAAAATAGTACCCGTCCGAGTATGTTACACGATCATTATTTAAATTCAACCACTAATAAATTTTCCATATATTAATTTTCCAAAAAAAAAAAAAAACCATTTTAGGAATTTCATTCTAAAGCATTCTCATAAGAAAGTCTGTTCAAACTCTTTTACCTTTTTAAAAAGAATAATTTTTTAAAAATAATTAATACAGCCAAGACAAGAAACTTCCTCCTCACTTTATCAAGAAAAGACTTCTATTATCATTATTATTTTTTTTCAAGTTTTTGATTTTTTTTTTTACAAATTATCAACAAGTTATAATGAGACATTTAAAACAGTTTCAAAAAACCTTCCAATATGTTTTTTTTAAAAATAATTAAAATGAAAAGTTATTATCAGTCAATAATATTCAATGAACCGATTGAATAATTTCTGATGAGTTTGAGCAGCTCTAGGAAAAAAAAACAAAAAAAAACAAAAAATATAAACGTGTGCTACATTTGCTTAGCCATGGAGAATTTATTAGTTTAAAAAAAATTCTAGAAAATGGAAAGGAATTTGATTTAATTTTGGGCGATCGTTTAAAACTTTACCTAATCAGTGTGTGGAACATGTTCGAACCTGGAAAAAAAAATGATTTAAAAATAAATTTTAAAAAACTAAAAACGTTGCTTTTTGGCCAAAAAGTTCTTTTAATCTAAAATTGCGTTTTAAAAACAAATCATGCCTCACACCGATCAGAAAAATTTCAAAATAAACGACATAAATAAAAAAAAAAAATTTCAATTTATAAATTAATTATAATAAAATCATTACAAAGAACGATCATTTTTTTTATGCATCGGAAAAAAAAATTCAAATATAATCAGAAACTCATAATATTATATCCAATCTTTAGAATTCATTATCTACGGAAAACACAATAAAATAATATTATGATTTTTTTTAAAAAATGATTTCATTCATTCATTTAACCACAGCGATAATCTCTTTTAAGCGTCGGTCTTTCAATCTTTTTTTTTTTTACATTATTATTTTTTTTCTCGATTTAAGAAAAAAATAGCGTGTCAATCGTATATATATACTATTCGTACATACATATAAAATATACATACGCGTTAATTGGGACCAAAAAATCATCAACACCCAAAAACATTTAAAAAGAAAATAAACAAATCCGATGGCAAATTGATTCGTCCTTTTTAAAATCTATTTTTTTCGAACTGGGATCGGGAGGGGGGAGAAAATATATTTTTCCTTAAATATTATTAAAAAGACTAGGAAAAACTAACCGGTGCTGCGACGTAAAAACAAAATTTTCGAGAAGAGTGAACGAAGAATTTATTTAAATGTTAAATACTCAAAAAAGGGCCCCTTTTAGCGTTATTCGTTTTTATTTATTTTTAAAAATTGCTTTTAGCAAATGGAACACCTCAATTTATAAATTTGTTAATTATTAATATTATTTTTTTCGGTTTTATTTAATTTTTTTTTTTTGACTCATCAGTTAAATTCAATCAGCCGGGAATAATTTTTTCCCCCTGTTTTTTTTCCTCTCACTTTTTTTGATTTTTTGTATCAAATAGAACTCTTTCTTTTTTAAATAGCTTACTATCGATTATGATTAATTTTTAAAAAAAATAATTAATTGTAAATTTTAATAGCTTTTTCAAGATAGTTGAATCTCGATCTCTTTGGAGCTTTATTAACGTGCTCTAGACCTAGCCAAGGTTTAACGTTCGCCGAGCTGCCGCGGAGTTCATTGATATTCATAGTACAGTCAGCATCTTCGCCTATAAACTTGCATCTTGATGTTATTATAGCGAACTTAAACTGAAAAAAAAATCGAGAAGTTAATTTTAATAATAATTAATGTAAGTAAGTCTAATTTCGGGGATTTATAATTATTATTTTTTTTTTAAAGTTCTAAAATTAGTGGCCTGATTTTTGTCAGAGACATTTTGCTAGTGGTAGATGGACTGAAAGCGATCGTTAAAAGCTTTCAGGCGAATTAAAGTGAAATTAAGCAGGTAACGGTCGTTGGGAAATCGGCCAGAGACCCAAGTAAAGTTCTTTCCCTTCGACGGTAATTAACAATAAGTCTTAGGGTTGTGGCGGTTGCCACAAAAATATTTCTAAACATCTGAAGCCCGAGAAAAAAATTACACAGAATTTGAAGCCCAAGAAAAATATTTTTAAAGATTTTGAAAATAGAAAAAAAAAATTTCACACTATAACATTTTCCACTTCCTAAAAATCTCATACTTACTTTTTCAAACTCTTTTTCTTGAATGTCTAACTTCTTAAATATCCTATCTTTGACTTTCGAAAATGGTTCATTCTAAAAAAAAAAATTAGTTCAAACTCATTAGCTCTTTCATTCCAAAAAAAATTTCAGGAACTTTCAAAAACCTTACATGTTTAATTTTAATGAAAAAAGGAATGCCAAAGGTTGAGAAAATTTCTTTATGAAAATGCGCAACGGGGAGCAACATTTCATCCTCCTGTAAGTCGACTTCATCTTTAGGGATTTCCTCTATCCTGTAAACTTTAACTACGCCACCAGGTTGATTTAATTGGTCTAAACCAACTTCCTCTCGTAACATTGGACCTATCTTACATGCTTGCAATTCAAATATCCTAAAAAAAAATTGAAAAATCATTAAATCCGAGAAAAGAAAACTTGGCCTCCATTTGAATTCTGCTTAAATTAGTCCCTCTGGGTCCAAAAATTTTCTCATTAAAATCTTACCTAAGTTTTCCTGAGCCGTCTGGTGAAAGTTCTACTTGCTTTTTAGCTTCTTCTAATAAATCCGAAACCAAGCCCCTTTTATTCGGATAAAGCATCAATTCTTTTTCTTCTTTAAGATTAGGACCAACCCATATACACTAAAATCAAAAAAAAAACTTTAGCTCCCTTGAACCAATAAAAAAAAATTTAACAACTCGAAATCCGTCTCACCTTAAACTGTTTTTTATTTTCCAATTCATCTATTGGTATACTCAAATGTTGGTAAAATATTTTCCTAGGTGCCTTTGGCTTAGTGTATATAAGGAGATCTTTTAATGTCCCTTCGAAGTTACACCTCAAAGCATGACCCGGACTATCCTTAAAACTGCAAAGAAAAATCACCACAAATCAGAATTTTTTCTTAAAAGTTAAAATATCAAAACCAGCCCAAACTTACTTTTGACATTTAAAAAACTGTAATAATGAAGGTTCAGTTCCTAGCCTTTGAGCAACAGCCCTCGCTATTTGATCATACGTCATCCTTTGAGACAAATCCATCGTGAAACCAGGATCAGTCGGAATCGATTTATCGCAAAACGTAACTTCTACTCGATGAAATAAATCTTCGAAGTATTCTTTGCAATTGGGTAATTCGTATGAGTTATCGTCCATTCTCTCGTCTTTTTGAAAGACGATTATGTCTCCGTCCATTAACTCTTCTAATACCTTTTCCAAAGGCTCATTAATATTTTCAATCCTTTCTATTAAATTAGGTTTGATTTCTTCGTACAGGGCTAATTCGGTATCAGGTGGAAAGCCAGCGCGTTCGTTTAATAGTGGCACTAATAATTCTGAAAGAAAAATAATAAGAAATTAGTTGCTAGGCAAAGATAAGATTAGGATGTTCTAGAATTTCGCCTCACAGGGATCAAATTCGTTTTTCCCTAATTTTGGGGGCTTTAAGTTTTTTGAGGGGAAAAATAAGGACATTTTCTTGTTGAAGAAAGCTTGGGATAATTTTTTTCTTGTCAAACAAGTATTTAAATAATTTTTTTCTTGTCGAAAGAATCTTGGGACAATTTTTTTTGTTGAAAAAGTCTTTAGATAAGTTTTTTCTTGTCGAACAAATCTTAAGCCAATTTTTTCTTGTCAAAAAAATCTTGGGATAATTTTTTCCTCATCGAACAATTCTTGGGATAATTTTTTTCTCATCGAACAATTCTTGGGATAATTTTTTTCTCATCAAACAATTCTTGGGATAATTTTTCTCTTTTCAAACAAATCTTTTGGTAATTTTTTCTTGACAAATCAATATTTTCAAGGTAAAATTTTCCAAAAAATACCAAAAAAATCTTCACAAGCACAAAAAAAATTCTAGAAAATATCTTGACACCCAATTCTAAATAAATTTTTCTTACCAAAAAAAATATTCTGCATAGAATTTCTACTCTAAAAAAAACTTTTTTTGGGAAATAGAGACAAAGTTTGATCACTCGACACCTGCTCTCTTTAAATTTTTCCCAACTGCTCAGACTTGCATTTAAAAATTTTTAAATAAAAAATTACTTACGAACTTTAGCATCCACTGGCATATAATGATGACCGCAATAATGTATTTTCTTATTTTTAGGATCGTATAATTTAAAAAATAAAAGTACATCCGAGTCTTTATCGAAATTGGGTAAACTCGTAAGGCCTGAATCAGGCGGTACCATTTCTAAGAAAATAGTCCATGGGTTTTGATTTTCAGCAACGTCTAACACAGGCCTTTGCAATTCCGCATCTAAATCCAATAGCATTGGTCTTCGGGTAGAATTGGATCTAACTAAAAACGGCCATGGTCTCATTTGCTCTATTGGACATTTCTAAAAATATCAAACGACAAAATTAATTTTTAACCCAACATTTCCCAGTCAAGGAAAAAAAAAAAGATACTTACAAAAGTTTCCGAAAACATTTCCATTAAATCTTGAAGGAAAGCTTGTTTCCGAACTCTAAATTGTCTGAAATGAGCTTTATCAGGATCAAAAAGATCATTCCCTTGATGACCTTGAAACTCTTCTTCTAAAATAACATTAACTTGCATAAATAAATGTGCTTCGTTACGTTCCTTTCGCCTAATTTGTTCCAATCTTTTTTCTTCTTGCAGTCTGTCTGTGAGCTAAAAAAAATAAATTTAAAAAAATTAAAATGGCGGCCTCGTAGATCTACTGCTCCATTGGCAAATGGAAATTTCAAATTAAATTAGTTTCAATTCAGGCTCTGGCGCGAAAATTAGGTCGTTGCAGGTTTTTAATTTTTAATCTCTCGGCTAAAAAAAAATTAGCTTTACCTCCTGCGGTATATCTTCTTCCGTTACTTGCTGTAATACATTTTTCAATTCAGAATCCCTAATATACACAAGCATGTACGCATTTGTACAGTGCTTAATTGTAAGGCTCATATCATCTTCAGCGTGGCCGCCATAATTTGATTCTATTGCTTCTTGTTTGGTACACCTTGAAACAACGTCGTCGTCGAATTTGCACCACTAAAAAATTATAAAAAAAACATCACAACAAATTTATTTTAAAAAATCGAAAAAAAAAAAAATCTACGAACCCGTCCATCTCCTTTAGGATTAATGAACACGACATAATGACCGCCATGGTTATCACCACTATGTACAAGTACAGCATGCAGAGTATAATCAGCCTTAGTCGCCTCCTGCTTCTGTAAATACTGATCTAGATTGATCTTTTCGTAGAATTCAAATCTGAAATGATTCATGAAATTAATTTAGATCATGAAAATCAATTACTGGCGTTGGGTTTTTGGCCTCAACAAGTGTTTTAAAATTTATGGCAAGAGTTGAGCTGCTTAAACTGAGCAGATCTGCATTGAATGAACCACGTTCTGTCCGTGGCACCAACTCTGTACTTTTTTTCATAATTGTTGATTCAGGATAAATGTTTTGCTCCTACAGATCATATAATCGACTCAAAATTGTTTGACTTACCTATCATTGAATTTTACAGAACAATCTGTAATTGGATCATATTGAAACCTCATCAAATGCAAATGTAGGACGGGCGGAAAAGATGCAAATATAACTCCTTTTTCAGCGTCTTGTAAGCCATATTCCCCAGCATCGTATTTATTATCCCCATCGAGACTTTCCGTTGTAACATAATCACGGAAAGATTCATCGACTAAAACAAAATAAAATTAATAATTTTAAAATTTTTCAGTGTTCCAGACAATAATCCCCTTCCAGAATTTAAATCCTACATTCAGCTTGGTAATAAACTCACTGTTTTTCTTTCCTTTGACATTAAGCTGTATATCATAAAACGTTTCAATCCTAGTCGACGTATAATCAACCGATTTACATTTAATAAACGAAACCATTTTCCCTTCGAATAATTTCGGTACAGTTCCTTCGACACAAGTACCTTTCATTTTACTTTCTAATTTATCCAATAACTAAAAAAAAAAAATCAATATCAATTTTCTCTCCCAACCCAAAAACCCATAAACTCTTTTTTTTAAATACTCACAACACGAAGAAATTCTTGCACATCATGTTGCATGAAAGAATCAAGAGTTTCCCAACCAAAAGATTTTGTAAGTTTTTTCGTCCCAACGGGCTTATCCGAAAATTGCAATTCATGAAATACTCTTTGAAGAGCTAATGCTACACTTTTAGTTGAGTCGTCACTTTCAGTTGGCATTTTATACACAGCCTATTCAAAAAAAAAAAAAAAATCCAATTAACTTCAGTAATTATTTTTTTAAATTAAAACACTTGAATTTACCTTTCTGAGTTGATTAGTAAAATACAACGTTTGTAACAATGAATTCATGTAACAAGTAGCTCCTTGATTTTTAAGTCCTACATATCCAGTATGCTTTTTTGAATCCCAGCTAACACCGTGAGGTGCGTCTGCATTCACATGAACTTCCAATATAATAGTATCGTCCTTAATATAACCCTTTTCAGGTTCTAAAACATCTTGCCAAGACATAAAATGGCTAAAACCCCAATCGTTTTCTTTACTGTAGAATAAATGTTGAATTTCTAAACAAAAAGAAAAAAATTATTAGCTCCGATTTAAAAAAAAAAAAAATTATTCATAACTTACTTCTAGTAAAAGGCTCGACATCTTCCTTTTGCGACAACATTCTTAATTCTGCAACAGCGAAGCAGCTCCATGTTGAGCTTTCGCTTTCGCCATTACATTGAAGAAAAAATCCTAGGGATCTTTGGGGTTGCCTGTCTTGGGCTTGACTTGTCCGTGGCATAATCATTATTTTCCACGGTAAATTTCGAACGTAGCAGGGTGGGGATAACTGACTTTCACGAAGTCGGCTGAAATTGGTTACTGTAAACCGAAACGTAGCTTCGGATCTAGATTCATCTAGAAAAAAAAAACCACAATTAATAAAATAAAAATGTTCACAATTTTAATTAACACTTACCTTCTTCCATTTCAGCATCTTGAAATTGGGTTTGCTCTTCTCCATTCATGTGATGCTCTGCTCCTTCATCTCCTGGAGAAATCGCATTTTCTGTAAGTAACACATTTTCATATTAATTTTCTCCACCAAACTTCATCGCTACTCACTATAACATTCAAATCATACGCCATAACTCAAAACCTAAATTTTACCTCGAATCCTCATACCCAAAACTTACCACAAAATTACTTGAAAAAAAAAAATTTTTAGGCTTAATAAAATTAAGGGGACTCACGTCTTCTCCTAGGTTCAGGGTATTCATTCGTATCAGAGTCTAAAAAAGAAAACATAAGGGAATATCTAAGATACTGAAAGCTGCAATAAATTTCCAAAAGGAATAAAAAACCCCCAAGCGTAAATAAAATAACTAAACAAACAAAGTGAGTGAGAAATGTCGATGAGAAAACATTTTTTTTAAATAGATTTAATTCATTTTGGCAGATCATGACTCCATCGGTTTTATAAATAGAAAAAAAAAAGTAGCAGTATACATTTTTAAAAATTGATGACAGAAACCAAAAATCATTAATAACAAGTGCCAATTTCTTCACATAATATTTTATGGTTTCTCAAACAGGCAAGTTAATCCTTGTGTAATCCTTTTTTGTTTTTCCAAAAAAAGCTTTGTCAGGATTCATGAATCTGAATTAATCAGTAACTGTATCATGGCTAAGGTGTAAATCACTGATGCAATAAACAAATTTTTATAGTAGGCGTTTTTCATTACATATCAGTATTGAGAACATAAATGTTTCCATCTGCAAAATAGCACAGAACTGATAAATTAAAAATTTTTAACTGGAATTATGACATAATTTCAAATGATATGCAATCATGCTGAAACCTTTCAAAATTTAGCGATAAATGAGAAAATTATTCAAGAGATTATAAAACCACCTCTCAAATACGGATTTCTTTATTATTGAAGCCTGTATAACAAAATCATCAGAGAATTCTAAACCTATACATGTGTTGTTAAACAAATGATAGGTCACTTGATAAATTACTCATCTATTGACTTTTCAATCAAAATTTTTTTCCCTGATAAAATAAAACACTCCCTTTTATAATCCTAACGATCCCCTATGCATTAACACCGTGTAAAAATACTGGAAATAAAAAAAAATTACAACATACCGCCATCGGTTTCCATTTCTTCGACGTCGTCTTCCAATATATGGCACTTTTCAGATGTTCTTATCATCCTCCGAGTTTTGTATAATTTCGATCTGTCTCTGATCGGTCTTCGCTCTATATCTGGATTATCTTGATTATCTGGATTATCTGGAACATTTACGTGGTTCATATTTTCAAATCTTGCAATGGGAGTAAAATCGTTAACCACTTCAAGTGACCGCACTGATTTATCGCCTGCACCTCGAGAATTTTTACCCGTTAGGGTCACTTTAACGTGCTTGCTCGCGATGCGCCCAATGTCTGCGGATTTCTACACCCCCTGTTTCCAGGGGAAACAGCCCAACCATATATTTAAATGATTGTTCTAAAGTTCCCTGTCTTCGAAATTTTTTAAAATCTGTATAATAGGACGCACAAAAATGACTTTTCATACAACAAAAAACAAGATGGCGCTAGAGAACCGACCAGCGCATCTTCATGTTGCTTAATTTTCTTAAGCGGTTAATAAAGCAGGCGGTTTTTTTAAGCAGTAAATATTTTTGATATTTACATCGAAAATGTAATCGCATTAATTTTCATTTCGATAATTACAATAATAAAAACGGGCTTGATTGTCGTGCGTGCTAAATTAATCATTTAATCTCGTTTTTAAAATGATTAATCTTTAATAACAAATCCATGGATATATATACGGGAGATAAATATACTGCTTTCTACACATCACGTGAAATCTCAATTTTTTCGTATTTTCTATCTGTTAAAAGCAAATACAAAGCATAAAATACAAAATACTTAGAACTAAATTCATTTATATGAAATTTAAGCCCAGATTAGACCGGTCATTAAATTATTTTTAACATTTTCTCGGCATAAGCGGTAAAATAAAAATCCAAGCGGACGCCTTCACAAGATGGCGACAAAATTCTTGTGCACCGGAAGTCCTTTGTTATCGTGATAACAAAATGGCAGTGAATTTCATGACAAAGAGACTAGAATGTGACTGATAACAAATCAATAAATCATAACAAAAAGTAATAACTTAAAAGTATTAATTATTCGTACATAGATGTCAGTATTAAGCAGTATATTTTTTTAATATTTACATGGTATCATTTTGTGTTAATAATGAGTAATGTTCCGCCGAAATTTTATGAGTTGTGTAGGCTATGTTTGTCATGCGACGGTGTCAAATTATCATTATTCGGTGAGGAGGCCGTATCGCGTAAATTTCTATTCAAAATCATGACGTGTCTCTCAATTATGGTAAGTTGATGCATTTCCATTTAACCAAAAACATTTATTGATTAAGGGTCAGTCAGAATTTTGTTTTATTCCGACGAAGTCCTTAAAGTGCAATGTGATCAAAACAAGTTTATGATAGATGAGATAAGAATGGACCAATATGGCGACGGCGTCTCTTGATAGGCCCCCTCATCTGTCAGGATCACCTTGATAATGAACTTACATGACATGACTTCTTGTCTTGAGGATAATCACCTAGTGCAAATGATATTTTGTGCCTTGGTGAATTTTGTTTGGGATTATTTATCATTATAATTCAGTCATAATTCTTTGTGTAAACTGTTCAACTATACATGGAAGCTTCCAGGTGTGCAATTATCCCCATACCTGTACAATTGTTAATGAATCATAGCATGGTTTTTGTGTGGGTATTTTCCAGAGTGTAGCCTCCACTCCTTCGTAGATAACAATCAACTTGAGATTATTTTGTTTATTAACAGGTTCTTAATGATCTTCATTGAAAAATATTATGATTATTTTTTGTTAGATTGGTATCATGTGATAGGAGACCAAGCATGTGGTGGAATTGAAATCAAAAGTGAAAATGAATTAATGATTGAAATGTTAACATGATGTTGAGATCGTTTACTTTTTTTTTTTTTTTTTGATGAAGGGTGAATCTCCAAAATATTGATGTGTTTAGTTTTTTTTTTTAAATCCAGTTCATGGTTATTCATGACTTGACAAAAAAGTTGAGGGAATGATGGTTTTTATTAGTTTCATTTTTATATCCGGGCTTTGACCTGAAGCATTTTTGTTCATATCATCTCTAGTATGTTTTTAATCATTGACGATTTTGCATAATCACATTCAGTAGTGTTTGTCTGTGACTTTGACTGTATGAAATAGGATTAGAAAAGTATTTTTTAGGAAGGTAACTTAGGTAGTTCGCCTATTAAAAATTTTTAAAAGCATGTGGTTTGATTGTATGAAGGGTAGGAAAAAATTAAGTAGTGTCATTTAAAATTTTGCTTGTAATGGGTTTGTTGGAGGGAGCAGCACTAAAAATTTGCTTTTAGGTGTCTTAATAAGATTTTTTTTTCCAAGTTTGCATGTAACGCTGTTTGCAAACAGACTTATTGTATCATTCAGGTATTTTTTTCGATTTTGGAGCTGTTATGATCTGACAAGTTTAGTCTTCTGACTTGTGAATGATAATCTGGGTAGCGTTTATGATTTTTAAGAGCTAATTGAAGTGCAAATTTGTATGTTTGAATTAGCAGTATTTTTGGCAAGTACAGTAAGATGCTTAGCTCATGATTTTTAGGGAGCCATAATTTTTTAATTACCCAAACTGAGTAATTAGACTTTTTGAAATTTGCTTTTTCTCCAAGGGTTTTTTGAAGCTATTTTAAATTTTTTTTGTATCTAGGAATTTTTGCCCCAAAATTTTTTCACCTGTCGAGGAATTTTTTATAGAGTCTTCTCTTGTTCAAAAATTATTTTTGGAACCTTCTGTCAAGGAATTATCTTCAGGCCTTTTCCTAAAATTTTCTCCAAAGTTTCTCTTAGTCGAGAAATTTTTTCCCTTTCTTCTTGTTGAAGAATTTTTCCCAGTATTTTTTCTTGTCAAAACTTTAAGCTCCGAGCAAGAATTTTTTCAAGAGTTTTTTTTTTTTGGCAAGTAGAATTTTAATCAAAATCTCCCTCAACAATTTTTTTTTGTTTTTCTAACTTTTTCACAATTTTTCTGACTGACCCAAAAAATTTTTCTACTAAAATTTTTGCAGCTAAAGGCATTGACAGTTCTCTCATTTGTCTCATTTGTTTTTCCAGGTCTCGAAAAGTGACTCTCTACCTCCATCCATATGCCATCGTTGCGTTTACAAACTAGACGTTCTACACGACTTCCGAGAAGTTTCCAGGAAATCCGAAGTGATATTAAAGCAATATCTTAGTTATACTGATCAATTAAAAAATGGTAAAGCATCTTCGGAAAAGATCGAATTACCAATCAACAACGACGTTGAGATCGTTAACGAATCCGAACAAGATATCTGCCTCGGTGGTAAGGGACCCGACAAAAAGCAATCCGAAAACAATCTAGAAGCAATCAATAAAAATTTATTCGAAGATGGAGACAAAGACACAATCACCTTAAACTCAATACTCGAGCCATCAAAATTAAAAAAATCACTGGCTACAATATTACAAAACGTCAATAACGAATCGATAGAGGCTGAAACTGATTTCCCAGGGATTAAAAAAGAACCGGAAAGCGTTAAGGAAGAACCCCCGGAGGAAAACGGAGCCGAATTGTTGAAAGAGGACTCCAGCTTGAAAATTTTAGAGAAATGTTTACTGAACGGGAGCAATGGCTTGCATAAATACAACGATCTGAATAAATACTCAAAATCCGAAGAGAAAACCGACGATATGGACAATGAGATCAAAGCTCTGGAAAAAGAAGTTAAACAGGAAATAATAAATGATATTTATCAAAATGGAATCACGGAAAATGAATCTTTCAACGAGAGGAATAAAACGGTTACGATTGTTATTAACGGCGATAAAGGGAAAAGCGAGAAGGAAGTTAACGGGGATGTTAAAACCGAAAACGATGGGGAAGAATACGAAGATAGCTCAGAAGATGAAGGGCAGTTGGTTATTGCGGATGAAGGCGAACAAGACGGAGAAAAGAAAAACGGAGGAGTGAAAGTAACCTCAGAAGGGAAATATTATGAATTCGGGAATAGGATCTACGGGGAAAGGGAAAGAGAAGCCGCTGAGGTTCTTCAGGCCATTAACAGCCAATATTTAGGCCCTCCGAAAGGAGAAGCTAGCAATCTATTAAGGAAGTTAATATTTTGTAGGAATAATAAAAGTGAGAATTCTGTCTTGAATAACTGTACAAATTTGCAAACTAGTGATGATATTAAAAACGGTGCGAGTTATTGTAATAAGAGGAAGAGGAGTTATCCAGTTAAAAATCTTCAGGATGGGAACGAGTTCTGCGGGGATTGCGAGGAGATCGCAGGGGAAGACGACGAGATCGGGGAGGAAATTCACATCCCCGAATTTGGGGTCCCGTCTAGTGAGAGTACAAACATGTTCCCGAGGATCGATTTCCCGAATTTAATTAAAAAGGCGAAGGATTCCAAATCAGATATTAAAAGGACTGATTTGAGTTGTTCTAATTGCGGAACGTGCACTACCACGATTTGGAGGAGGAACGCGTTAGGGGAAATGGTTTGTAATGCCTGCGGGTTGTATTTTAAACTTCACGGGGTTAACAGGCCGATGAACATGAGGAGAGATACGATACACACGAGACGTAGGAGAGCTAAAGGAGAGAAACCAAGCAGGAGGCGATCGTCTACTAATTCCGTTGGGAATGGCGACGGCCCTGATGAAATGTTGGCGGCTCTTAGGAGGCAAATTAGCCCGCATTTGTTATTGGCTAGCTTGCAACATACTAATCAAATACCTCAGCAACCTCATTCAATGTCAGGTTAGTAATTTAAATTAATATTTTTACTGTCAACTATTTTTACTGTAATTTCAACTTTTTTTACTTTAATATCGACATGGGACTCAATTTCGACTAATGAAAGGTTGCCAATTTCGAATTTCGAGCCCATTTTTTTAAAAAAATGTAAAACCCTCTAACCCCTCCCCCTTTCCCAAAGACAACACTTGACCGAATAATGACAACTGCACGAATGGGCAAAAAGCAATCATTAATCTTTCTGTTGGAATCCACCTAAAAATAAATCCCATTTTTTCTTAAAAACTTTTAAAATTTTCAGGTCAATCACAACCGTCACATCGATCACCTCAACATTCCCCGTCCCACATAATCAACTCAAAACATCAGGACGGGAAAAGTTTCATTCCCATGCTTCCAGCTGGTTTAACCGTCACAACTGTAAATCCGCAAGCACCTCCTGCTTCGTACAGCGCGCACATACAAACCTCGCAAACTTCTGATTGTGAAGAGGATGATATGGATGTTAGTGAGCTTCCACTAAACCTCGTCTCAACTTCTTTAGGCGACGACGAGGAATCTTAGAAGTAAGTATATTAGACTCTTTTTATTATATTTATCCTGCCACTTAATTAAAAAAAAAAAAAGTAGTTGGTTAGGAAAGAATTTCGATTAGTGTCTTCAGTATTTAAAAATTAATTAAATTAATTAATTAATCGGTTTTTGATTTTCTTCATACTAATTGCCAATCTAATAATTTTTCAAGTTTTATTTGTAAATCTTGATCTCATTTTTTTTTTAAAAAATAATAATTTTTTTGCCAAAAATTTTTTTTAAAAATTATATTCTATCGAATTTCTTTACCTCACCAATTAATTTATTAAAGTTTTGAATCTCGAACAAATTTTCAAAAAAAAAAGCCTTTTTCTTGTAAGAAGTAGTTATTAAATGTACTTTGATCGTGAAATTTCATACTCGTGTAGATGAAGACTATTCGCAAGCTCAATCAAATAAAATTTCACTTCTCGGGAAATTCTACTTTAAAACATGAAAGTTTAAAAAAAAATCAAAGTCAATTTTTTTATTTTCTTAAAAAAATTATTTGTCTTCCATTTTTTTTTCAACTCGAGTTATGATTTAGGTTAATTAAGCTTTTTTTTTTTAAAAGTAAAAATGTGCTGTACTTATTTTTCATCAGGCTTTTCCCTAATAGCACTTGAGTTGTTAGGATCTCTTTGTTTTTAAATTGGTTTCAAAAAACTGGACCAATTTTTCTTCGGCTATGACTTTTCCCCGGAGATAAAATTAATTTTAAAAAAGGGAGCAACATTTTTTTTTCAAAAAGCCTTTTATTGATGTCTTTCTAGAATTATCTCTCATAAAAAATAATAAATTAAGGATTGGATTTAATTTTGAAAAAAACCCGAAAGATGGCGCCAGCAGAATTTTTAATATTTGAATGGCTACATCTGTTTATTTTCGTAAAATGGTCGTTAAAAATATTTGACGTCTTATTAGTTCAAAAAATGGTCGTTTAAGAGTTAAAAAATAAAATTTTAGTTCATGAATGATTGTTAGAGAACGCTAGCGGCGTGTTAGTTAATGAAATGATCGTTGAAGAGCTCTAGTGTCGTTTTGGTTTTTTTAAAATTGCCGACAGAGAGCTTTAGTGACGTTTTTGGTTTATGAAAATTATCTTTAGAACGCTGGAAAGTAGTTTTAGTTTATGTAATAGCCGCGAGAGAGCAGCGGTTGTATTTTAATTCGTGGTATGGTCGACAGAGGACGCTAGTTGCGTTTTTAATTTGTGAAATTACCAGTGGAAAGTATCAAAATAATATTTTTTCATTTTATTTAAATACTAGCGCCTCTTATCAGTTTTTTCATGAACTAAAATGCCACTAGATATCTCTAAGCGTTATTTTACGAGTTAAAGAGTCAACTCTCTGCTCTCTAGTGACTTTTTTCGAAATTAATTCTACACGAGCGATCTGCATAGGTCATTTCATGAACAAAAACGCCCTTAATTCTCTCTGTCAACGACTTTCAGACACTGAAATGTCGCTAGAGTTTCTTCAGCGGCTCATTTTTTAACTAAAACGCCACTAGCGCTCTCTGTTGAACATTATACGAATTAAAACACCTTTAGAACCCTCTCTTGACGATTCTAAGAAACAAAAACGCCACTGGCGCTCCCGGTCATTTAGTCTAAAGAACTAAAACGACTTTTACGGCAATTTTATGAATCAAAAAAACCACCAGTGCCCTCTGTCGACTATTTTAAGAAACTAAAACGACATTAGCTCTCGCTGTGACTAACTACAACTCTTCCGCTCCTCTACGGCCATTTCATGAACTAAAGCCACCAGCGCTCTCAAACCAAAACGACCCTGGTGCTCCCAGGCGGCCATTTCATGAACTAAAACGACACTAGAGCCATCTGGCGACCAATAATTGAATGATTTGAGATAAATCTTTGATTTATAAAAATAAAACTGAACCGATTTATGTCTGAAGATCCTAGACTTGACCCCTGGCGGTCATTGAGCAAACTAAAGTGATCCTAGCGCCATCTATGAACAAATTATCAAACTATAACCAACGCCATCTGTCGATTTTTTCAAAAACTATTTTTTTTTTATATTTCATCCATTAAAAATTTTTTCTCAGGGAGGCAAGAGGCCTCTTTTCTTAAAGCGAATGGCTGCGGGGCTTTAAAAGAAAAATTGACAATCAAAATTTAAAAAAAAGTACGAATTTCCCGAGAAAAAAAAAATTACTTAATATTATTGAAGACTATATTTCATGCCTCAAGTGTTTATAATAAAAATTAATAAATCGAATATTGTACGGGAAAATCCTCTCTCTAAATTTTAAATTTAAAAAAAAAAATCAGCTGTGATGTAAAGCAGCAATCAGATATTTTAGAAATCATTAAATCGGTAGCCAAAAGAATAATAAAAAAGAAAAAAAAATAACTTGATATTTTCTTATTTATTAACTGTGATCTATTACTCTGTTGTATCGCTCGAAAGGAAATCGTTTATGGTACTTTTTTTTTTTTAAATAAAAGAAAAAAATCAGGCAGGGCCAAAGCAACGTTCGAAATCTTCTGGCAATAAAATGAAAAATAAATTAAAAACGGTTACGAATCGATCCGCTACTGAAATTTTTATGGCTCAATCCGAACTACTAAATGAATTCTCTTTTTCTCGTGTTGTAAACAATCTCAAATGGTTTTCTTGTAATAAAAAATTACCATGATCGATTCACTATGTTCTTTTTTTTTCACGATGATCTGTTAAAATACTAAAAGCTTGGAAATGAGGGTTTATATTGTTTCCAACGCGTCGTACAATCTCTGGTAAACTAATAGCAATTTTTTAAATGTTTTAATTTTTTTTTCTGGATGGATGATAATAATGAACGATGTAATAATTTTAAATATTATTAATTTATAATTTGGCGGGAGCGTTGAGAAAGCTGAAAACATTCGGGCTTTAAAGTTAAAAAGCCCAAAAAAATGGCTTTTTTTGGCCTAACTTTTTCAACGTTTCTGTGATTTTAAAAGTGTGCTTGCGTTTTGGGATTATTTTTTTTTTTTCGTCTTCATTAATTTTTTTGGAACTAATGTTAGAATCCTCCCAGTGCCTAACTTTAAAAAAAAAAAACTTTCTTAGTATTGGCAACTTGTAAATAATTTTAAATAGTATTAAAGACAAGAGTTAAGATAATTGTGACTTAAGCCCGGGGCCAGAATGATATGATGAATTTAAATAAACGTTCTGACGTTTCCGAATTTAACGTCGGTTATAATTTTTTAACTGGATATTCTGGCCCTGGATTTTTAGATGATAGTATTACTTATTCATGGGAAACTTTCTTTCCACTTTATAATTTTTTTTTTTTTTTGATTATGAATTATTTTTTGATCGATTATGGGTTTCTTTTTTGTCGGTTTTTAAAAAGGGAATCGTGGAAGAGATTAAGGAATATTTTATGTGCTGAGTTAAGCCATGTTATTGCAAACGCTCTGCGCAAGTTTCAGATTTAAATGTGCGCACTGCGCATGCTCAGTTTTGAATAAGGAACTAATTTTAATCTGCGCATACTTAACTTGTTCTTTTCTTTAAAAAAGATCTTTTATAATTCTTGGTTCTCATGCAATTCGTAAATTTCAGCTTACCGTTTTTCATTTACCGGAGGAAACCGCATATCGTTTCAAAAAATATTCATTATTCTGTGATAATGCGAAAGCATCCAACAGGTCTCTCTCTTTATGTGTAAATTTTCATGTCCAGTTCACGATGGGATCAAAAAAGAAAAAAATGATGTGAAAATCAATTCGAGAAAATAAAATAAATATTTTTTCATACTGCTAAAAAAACTTTTTTTGTAACTTTACCACGGAAATTAAAAAACTTAAAAATCTATAAAAATAAAAATTCTCACTTTGTACTTGTGGTTATAAAGCAACGTAGTATTCTTTTTTTTAGTCATTATTTTTAAAAAAAAAATCAAAAAAAATCTTAGGTTAGTTTTTTTTGCTTAAAAATTAAAAAAAAAAAAAAATGACATTTCTTAAAAAAAATTTTTTTGCCATGACTTGCCCTGATTTATTTTTAGTTTTTTTTTTTTTACGAAGGGCATCAAAGAATTTACTGTACAGTATTATAATACGTTAGATTTGCGTGGTAATTAATTTTTCTATTGTTATCTTCGGGTGATTTTCTTTTTTTAAAAATAACTCGTAGTTTTTGTTTTGTATTATTTAGTTGTTAGTCGCTTCGAATGAAATTTTCAACAAAAAAAATTCATTTTTACGGCCATTGTAATTTTTTTTTACGATAATATTCAAGTAGGGAATAGACTAGATGAAATCAATGAGTATTTTATTAATTTTGAAAATAATTTGTCCATAGCAAAAAGAATTGTTAGTATTGATATCGATCAATATTTTTTTTTGTTAAAAATTCGATCAAACCCGGAGTTTAGAAAAAAAAATCACTGATTTTGGGAAAACTTGTCGTTACAAAAAAAAACTAACTGGCGTACGTGTTTTTTTTTTTACTATGCTTAGAGCTTAGAGTGTTTTTTTAACTTATACTTAAATTATTCCGTTATTTATATGATTTGTGTACTTTTTTTTAAGTTGTAGTTAAGTTTTTTTTATTATTATTTATATTTGCAAGGAACCTAATTGATATTACAAACGCAACAAAAAAATCTAAAAAAAAATATTTCTCATAATTTATTTGCTATGAAATACTCTAGTACAATCAGTTGGAAGAAGTTAAGGGTTTTGTCTTGTTAAGAAGACTTTTGATGGTTTTATTTTTTAATATTTTGGAGGTAAGCATTTCGATTTGCATTACAGTAAAAATGAAAAACTTAATTTCTAACCTAACCTTGTTACACTATGAGAGACAAAATAGCTTGAAGTGAGTTAAGTTCGCTTTACAAATTTTAACCAGTTGAGGTTAAGTAGAGCTTCAAGCATACCGTTAGCCATGATTTTGGATGCAATCGAGAGATCAGAAAAATCGTTTGTGTAGCAAATTACGACTGAGATTGCTGCCATCTTTTGATTGCTTTCGAAAACTTGGTTAGAATCTTACATGACCTAACCAAGAACGCTTTTCGTTTCAGCGTATTATTTACCTCTATCGCACCGAATCCCATTCAAAATTTAATTTGGCCCGAAACAAAAATCTTTAATATCCTTTTTTTTGAAAAAAGTGTTATTTTGTTACTTACTTATTCATTGTTACGTTTTTTCATTCTTTCCAACGATGTAAAAGTTAGAACGAAGAGAAAAAAAAACTAATACTGTTAATTTTTTAATTTTAAGTTTTTATTTTGTATAGGTTGATGTCAGTATGTTGGCAGAAGATATAAAGAACCGGGCAGTTTGACGGCTTTGCTGAAAAATTTTTAAAATTTTAATCATGGCCAAGTCGCAGGCTGCCTTAAAAGTGTTTTAGTTGATATTATAAAAGAAGAAGAAGAAAGAAAGAAAATTGTACATTATAATACTCCATTTTTTAACGTAATTTTTTTTATATGCATTATTTGTTTTAAGTTTTGTGACTGAGGCTGTTTATTTTAATCACTTTTTTTTAAAAAATTAATAATTGCAGGATCAATAAAAAAATAACAAAACAATTACTGTTGAATTTAATATTTTTTTTTTTTGAGGAAGAAAAATTTTGTTTTTTCATGTTGCTACATTTCTTGTATTATACAAAAAATTGAAGCAATAAGAAATTTGAAAAAATTTGTAATGTAGTAACAAACGCTTATTTTGATTCAGCACTTTTGAGAATTTCCTGAAGCTAATTTAATTCGGTTTTGTATAATCCCATCTTTAATCTGTATATCTGTATATTTGAAACAGGGTGGCAGTAATATTTTTTTAAATAGCTTCTGATTCACTGCGAAAATTAAACAATATAATAAAAATGTATGGCGTTATCTAAAAAGCAATCATTTTAATTAGCTTTGACTATCTAACATCTGATTAACTAATAGGTCTGGATGAAGGAGTTGAGAAGAGTTATTTTTAATTGGTTAAAGTAACGGTTTTCCTTCTCGATTGTATACTTAATCTTTTTGATAATGATTATACCGTTGATCCAAATATTAAATGATGTTTTTTTTTAAATGTTTAAAAACCTTTACCAATTTCCTTCCAAAACATTTTTGACCCTGATAAAGCGTCCGTTAACAGATCAGAGATAAGTAAGCGTCATCGCCATGTTTATTGAAGAAGTTCCTGTATTGGCCACTACGCGGCGTAGCTTGTCTTTGACGTGTGTTTGTTTGACTTTTACTCGAAGTTTTGTCCGTTCCTAGATCTCATTTCTATTCGCTGAACACTAAAAAAGGTCGATTTAAAACTAAAATTTTGTATTGTTCCTCCGTTTTGAGCGAACGTCAGTTCAAATGCTTCCATTTTGTAAGTATTTATTCGATAAACGCACGCCCTTTCAAAATACATGATTTTTTAACCTCTGCCTAGAGCTAATCATCATTTTTTGGCGATCAATACTTTTGTTTATCCAGTTTCGGAAAACCGGACATAAAAAATTCGATATATCGAAACTCCAGTGATGCTATCTTTATGCAAAATAAATTTGGTACTTGGCGTGAGAAAAATATTTCTGTGTCTGTGTCAAAACTAAAATTTTTTGTTTATATCGTTTTTCGTTTAATTCGAGTCAATTATAAATATTTTTTTTTTGATTTTTAACAGAAAAATGACTACAGCTCGAGTTTGTAAACCATCCAGAGATATATAGCACGCTATATTATTTTTTCTCGGTAAGTTTGATTTATTTTTTTATTTTTGAGTCAAACATATTACAATTGAATTTTTAATACAACCAAGTCGAATCGTTTTTAATCACTCAGTATTTTAAATTAAGATAAGCGTTTAAGATCAAGATGAGTAGTTATTTGATAATTTAGTTGTTTTGAGCCTGATCATGGGGAAAAAATAAAAATGGCTTACATTCCCTGAGAAATCTGTTTTGAGTTACGAAGAAAAAGGATTCAGACTTTTACTACTGCCCAGAAATGTTTGAATCAAGATAAAGAAATGCCAGAGGATTTCCTGGGGCATATTGTGATGTTACTGCAGCTTCTGCTCTTTCCAAAGTATGAGAAAAAAATATTTATTTTACTGGACATTAATCATCAGTGGGCAAAGTAGTTTATACAATTTCGATCTTACCTTTCTCAAGCAGGGCCCTAGGATAAAAAAATAAAAGTTAGGTTTATTCAAACAAGAATTCCAAACTCTTGTTGTGTTTCAATTTAAATGAAGCCTTCTAATTTTTCCGTATTGATAATTTTTCCAAGTATTTTGGGTCAGGGTTTTATATTATGCCTGTTGATTTAAACTGACTCTAATTTTTTCGTTTGCATATGAAACAAAAAGAGAGAGAGATTCAAAACCCTACTCTACATATTAATTTTAACATGTTTTGTTTCTTGGTCCTTTTTTCCAATCTTTCGGTATGGTTGTTTTCAATTTTCTGACAAATAAATCTTAAAAAAATAATATGCAGTAATAATGGCTTTTATTGACAAAATATTTCCATATAGTTAAATAAAAAATCTGGGATTTAAGAATAGCAACACAAAACTAACACAAAACCTGGTAATATCACAGTAATTAATTTTAGATTTACTAGTTGCATTTACTGTACTAATAATCGACCTTTTATTACTCTTCCCTTTTCTTTTTTGTAATTGCAGCTGCAATACTATTCTGCTTTTCTCGAAACACATTAATCACATTTATATACAGATTAATTTTTATGATTTTCAATCGAAGAAAAAACTGAATAAAATTTAAGTAGTATGTAATGATGGCAAATTTTGCATTGGGTTGAGCATTCTTTGTAAAATTCTCTTCTACTAATTTTTTTAAAGAATAATGGGGAATTCCAATCAACCAAAAATTAAATTTATAATAGGCACTAATTATTTCCTTGTGTGAAAATTTTTGCAATAAAGTATTAAATGATTGTTCAAACATCATTATTTTAAGCATTAGTTCTGAAAATCTTAATGCTATGAATAATTTAAGTGAATCGTTTGAATTTAACTCTGTTAGGTGATTCTGCACAAATTTTAAAAATTGAATAAATCCTTTTGATGTAAATATTTCTTGACTTTCTTGATTAGACCTGAAAATAAACAAAATTATGTATACTGCCATTAAAATATTTCAGTTGCAGAAAAAAAAATTACCATCTTATCTGTGATTCTGATTCAAAAACTGATATTATTGATGAAACAGTTTTTTCATCATTTAAATAATTTTCATTTTTTTCTATTTCCTTAACTATACTGAGCAGCTTAAGCCTTGTTAAGTTTTTTTCAGTTTCAGAACTAAAATGTCTTGCGTTTCCAAATCTCCTATTGAATGAAGAAGGCTGATAAACTGAAAACAGACAATTAATTAATGACTTATTATTTGCAATGGACCAGAAAAAAATTACATACAAGAACAGAGATAGATATTATACTAGAAGTGTCATTTTGGTCTATTGTAGATTTTTTTCAGCTGAGCCAGTTAGAAAAAAAATTCGGTCCTACTTTGTTGAAATTTATCAAGTTAAAAATTATACAAACCTTTACATTGATGATAGTGTGCAGTAGTTAATGGTAGCGCTTTATTCATTAATGTCCCATTAGCAACAAAGTTTGAATTTAATATTCTAACAGAAGAATATAACATTTTTCGTAAAATTCTTTTTGTTTTCGTTAAAAATGTAAACAAATGTGATTTTTAAAAAACTGTCTGCTTTCGATTCGAGAAAGTGCGACAAAAAGTATCGCCATATTTATTTCCGGTTCCTACAAACCGAAAACAAACACACGTGAATTGCATCATTTCATAGCTAAATAGTTATTTTTTTTGCATTGATTTAAGTAAAACTTGCTTTTAAATCAATTACTTTCATTTTAGTTTTAAAAACGTAGCGAAATTTTTGGAAAACCAAATAAAATGTTATCAAGAGCTCGATTTTATTTCAACCATGTGGTTTATATTGAAAAATTTTAAAGGCTGTGACTTCCGGTTTTGAAATTTTAGTGTTCGGCCATCTTGACTCTGCAGATTTAATAACAGCGTTAAATTTTCATTTAATTTCAATGGTGATCGTTTAAAATCGAGAGCTTCAAATCCTATGAACTCTTATTACAATTTTTTATAATATTTTGCTTTAATCTTCAGCTTCCGTGTTCAGGATTTAATTCATTATTGGTTTAAATCTGCACTTTCAAAATTGGCGTCCTCGTTTCGATTTTAAAACGAAAAGATTTAATTAGTGAGTGTTGAATAAGTGCCCAGAAGTGGAAATAATTAAAAAATTATGTCATTTAAGGAACGAGGCATCATTTTACTGGAGAGTCGATGCATGGAGATGGTGGGCATGCATTTTGATTCAACAATCAAATAGGATGAGATGATAGTCTATCGAGAGGTCGTCATATCAAAGGACTGTAAGGTAAGCAATTCTCCTTTACTTAATTTTATTAAATGAAACATCTATATACATTAAATTAAATAAATTAATAATTAAATTGTATAAATAGTCCTAATTCTACGCTAAATTTTTAATTTAAAATGGATTCACAATTGCACTTTACATACATCATTTTCACAAAATAAATAATCTAATTCAAAAAAATAAATAACAATAATAAGTTAAAATTCATTTACAGACCTTTGAGTTTTGTAATCGTAATGCAATTTAGGAAAAATTTGAGCAAAGTTCAAGCTCTTGTGATTTATACAATTTCAAATTTCATGGGGCGACTAACTTACAATTACGTAGCATTTCAACAAATGGGAAACTAAAAATCTTTTATTTCAACTCCCTTATTGAAATTGCAGTAACATTCTATTAGATTGATGCTATGAAAATGAAATTTAAAAAACATTATATGATGATTTTCCTTGTATTAAGATTATTCGTGGTCTTTGGCATTGGAACCTCTCTTGGCAGTAATCTGAAGATCTCCTATGAGCTCCAGTCTCATAAGCATGTGAATATTTTTCTATCTTGCGTTTGATGCCGTCAGGTGCATAATTATGAACCTTCCGCAAGGCCCTAAAGGAAAAAAAAGGCAGTGTTATTGATTGTTATGAATTTTGAGATTGATTTAAAGTAAATGTTTACCATATTATTGCAGCTTGATAAATTTTAGATTCATTATGAGATGCAAGTTCACATGCGACTCTTTCCAAGCAATGCTGGGATTCGACTACCTTTTGTGTAAGTTCTATAAGATTTTCACTTTGTTCTGGCTCGTATTGATTATATTTATTGTAATAATCATATTCATTTCTATAATCATGTCGTCTGTGTTCAAAAGTTGCAGGTCGTACTCTAGTTCTGAAATATCTCGCTCTTGAGTTCGTGCTGTTTTGCTGATTCTTCCATTTTTCATCCATAACAGTCCATGTTCGGTTTGAAATAAGATTGGAGTCATCAGTAACGAGTGATCTTTTCCTTCTTCCTGCATTAGTTTGAGCTGCAGCAGTGCCAGGTGTAGTTACAGGAACGATTGGCAAGAAAAACAAAAGTGGAAGCAACATTGGTAAGAAGAATGGGAAAAGGAGCATAGGGAAGAATAACAACGGGATAAAGAACGGGAGTAATGGTAAAAATGGAGCTGCGAATGATGCCATTATAAACGGAATTGATACTAATTTTAATAGTTTGAAACCTTTAAGAATGAATAAGAATTTAAAGAAAAGGATTGGGATTTTAAGGAAAAACAACAACATTAATTTCATAAATCCAATCGCTTTCAATTTAGCTAAAATAAGCTTGAGTAAAGCGATCATTGCGAATTTAGTAAATAAATAATCGTCTTTCTTTTGTGGTGGTAAATAATGAACTGTAGGGGGAGGAATGAAATGATGATGATAAGCGCTTGGCTCATACTCAGCTGTTGCAAATGTAGAAGCGTGATACGTTTGATCTTTATCATCCCATAATTGATGCTGAGGTGGTTCTTCTGGCACTGGGTAAGACCTACCCTGAGACTGTTTCTTAGTAAAATAAGCCGTAGTTTCATTTATTAATTGAGCTGCGAAATCTTTCAAACCTATAAATGATTCATCTTTCATTATTTTAGTTTCTAAATCATCTTCTTTTGATTTTTCAGTGCTTGATCCTTCTGTCGATGTTTCTTCTGTTGTTTGTTCCGGACTATAACGAACTTTTATTCTTCTTCGTCGTGGTTGCTCTAACGTCGGCTCGGAAATCGGTTTGATGCTGTTGTCTTCAGCTTGGGAATATCTTCGCTGCAAGAATGTTCTGTTGTAAGGTCGATGCATCCGGAGTAACGTTGATTGTCGGAGGTTGTTGGCTGTTTTCGTCCAGAATGAAGGCCTTCTGTCTAGCGGGCTTGGGCGGAATTGAGCGGGCGTAACGATTTCATTTTCTTTTGTTGTTGATTCGTTTTCGGCTAAAGCTTCGGCTATTAAAAATATGACTGTTGTTAAGATGATCACAGTTGAAATATGGCTTGATTTTTTCTTCATTTTATTTTTCTTTGGTTGGTGTTGCCGTGGTCGTTTCTGAAAGTAAAAAAACGAAAATTTTAATGAGATTTTTGGTCGTAAAATTGAAAAGACATTATTAACAATAAGTTGATCAGTGTTAGGTTTTTACGCTCTCTTAGTTTAAAAAATGAAAATATGGAACTCGACATGAATTGTAAAATCATGGGTGACTGATAATTAGCTGACGTTTCAAGGGATTGTGTTTAGGTTTTAACGATGTCATTTGTAGCTTTCACTGAAAATTTTGGGTTGGTGGATGAAGTGAGGATTTAAAAGAAAAAGCGAGTCTGATTGGTTTTTTTGGGTTGGAGTTTAGGGGCAGATTGAATAGAAATGCGACTCCAGGCTCAAATTTTCTGCGCTTTAAAAATAACACATCATGTTCTTTAGCAACAAAAAATTTAAAGCTATGCGGCTGTAAATTTGTAAGATTGGGGGCTTTTAAGTATTATATTTAAGGTCAAATCCAACTTTTTAAAAATTTTCGGGCCCTAAATTTTTTTGTTCTAGGTCTGAGTTTGAAAGTATTTGATTGTGTATTTTAATTAGAACTGAGAAATTGAGGAGGAATTTTTTTCGGAATAATTTTTAACTGAAGATTACTGAAAAAAATATGGAGAACTATTTTTAGAGATATTTTTCAGGGATAATTTAAAATTATTACCGAGACTACAAAAGCGAGTTTTTATATGTAGAGCTTATTGAAAGCCAGTAAAGCCCGAAAGAAAACCAAGACAAGATAATTTTTGAGCTCTAAACGGATATTTTTCAGTTCATGTAGACTTGATCTTTTTTGGTTCAAGCCAAAAATTTTCTGCTAGCCAAAGATTTTAATCAAACTTTGAGCTCTTTATTCCCCTTTTAATCTTAAAGTCCTCGGTGATTTCTCGATGGGATAATTTTTTGAAATAATCTCTTAGATTTATGATGAGCAAAATTCATTGCGAAGAAGCAATAATTTTTGCATAATTAATCAGGGCAAAATTTTTTTCCCAAAAAGAGGCATTAATAAATTGACGAATTAGATTGCCAGTGTCGTTCATAAGCCAACTTACGTTTCATTTCAAGATTTTTGAATCGGGGAAGCCTTTGAAATCAACCTCCTATTAACCTGCCATTAAAAATCATTTTATAATCTTAATATTTTGACGTTGGAGAAAAATATTTTGACCGAGGCAATTATTTCTCAATGCGTTATTGGTATTTTGTTACATTCTACATCCGTATCTGTACCATAGAGAATAATACATAATAGGCCTCAATCAATTTGAAAGAATTTTTAACAAGGATCAGTGAATTGAAATCGTGAGGATTTTACATGAAATAAATCGTACAATATAAGAAAAAGAAAAAAAAATCACAAGCTCTAAAAAAATCTTGCAAGCAGAAAAAAAAATTCATTATAAGTGAAGTGCAACATCATTCCACACGGGTATCCATCTCTCAAATCTATTCATTCATGTTTTTTATATATTTTTGAATATGCTTTTCCAAGTAAAAAGCAAATTTTTGAAACAAGAATCCAGAGGACCAATCCAGAGGCTTTTGGGAAAAAAATTGAAATTAGGAGAGCTCTAGATTTTTTAGCTAAGTAATATAGCTAAAGATTTTAGCTGGATGAATAACTAGAAGAAGAAAACTTAACTGGCCTAAACGAAAAAAAACACTTTGAGTTAAAGATTTTAGCTCGAGCTTAGTCAAGTGAACTTTTTTGGGCCTGAGCCACCAAGCTTCTAGTAAGTCTTGGCTAAGCCATTCATAGAATTTACTCTAGAAAAAGGTCAAAAGGTTTGTTTGACTTCAACGGCTTGAATTAATTTTTGAGTATATCTAACAACCGGAAAATTGTTCCCAGTTAAGATTCATGAGTCCTGTGAGCTTTGTTTGGTGCAAATTGCACCACGGTTTTTTTTCGCCTGGAAAAGTTGTTCTAAAATTCCAGATCTTTAGCCTGAAACAATTTTTTTTTTGTTTAAACTGAGCCTTCCACTATTTTTATATTTAAAAATCGCCAAATCCGGCTTCCTCGATCCAAGTATGTTATTACCATGTGACAAGATCAAAATTGATTCTTCTTTCAACGATATAATTTAACCAAGTAGATATAATAAAAGGATTTAGGTTTGTAATTGGTGGGTGATGGACTCCGGCCTTGCTTCCTTTACAAACTCGAGTAAACATGGGTATTATGCGAGTCGAATCTGTTATTCAAACAAAATGTCTCCAAAATATGTCAATTCACGTTATTCAATTAATCAGATATTAATTTTACCCACAGTTATATTGAAGACAATACTGTTTTCGAATTTTATATTTTTTTTTCTTCTGCCATCTTTCATTCAAACCGTCTTTTCTTTTCTTTGGAATTTCCTTTTATATAAAGCAAACTCGGTCGCCTACTTATTTCCACTACTTATGACGTTATTAAATTTGATCGTTTTTTTTTTCTATCCCTTCAATGCAAGTGGAATCATGTTTGTTATTAAATTATTTATATGTGTAGAAAAACCTCTCACTCTGACCTGTATATCCTCGTTTTCGTTGATTTTTTTTATGAGATATATTTGCTTTTTACACTTGTAGTGAATTAAATGTGATTTTTTTTGTCAACTTTGAATTCAGTGAAAATAGTTAGGCCTTGTAGCACTTTTCCTGCTTTCAGTTTTTATGTTTTCATGTCGCATGTTCTTTTTAAGTGATCTGATTTAGCATGTGTTTGCAAAATATAGCGGGTTAGTTGTTACTAGTGCGAAGTTTTACTTATTAAATTTTAGAAAAGGCTTTGGGACTTCTTAACAATGTTATTTATTAATTAGATTTTTTATTACAGAATATTGCAAAACTTTTACGGTCTTAAAATTATATTCAGAGCCATTTTGACAAAAGTCGATCATGTACGGCTCTTTTCTTATAACTTGTAGACTTTAGACACGCTCTCCATAATCATATAAAAACGCAAGATATGTCTAAATCCGAAAAACTAGATTCACTAAATTCCTCACAGTACAAAATATTTGAGAAAAATTGAACGTAGGTTTCACTGGGGGATGAAACTTTTTCGGTTTCAAATTGAATGCAGACAAGTTTCAAATGATACTTTCATGAAACTATTAACAAGTTTCAATTTTGAAACTTTTTGAATTTCAAATTGAAACTTTTAGGTTGAAACTCTTTTTTTTCCCTTAAATGAGAATATTATTTTGAACTGTACTGCAAAAATTTCGTTTTCTATAGCTTGATTCCTGCAAAACTAGACTCCAGCAGGAATCTAGTGAATATTTGGGCTTTCAGAGCTCCTTAATGATTTTAGGAAACTGCTGAGGAAGGCTAAAGACTGCGCCCAAGTAAGTAAGCTGTGGCTCGAGTCGTCGAGTAAAGTAAAGACTCGAGTAAAGTCGAGTAATCAATTTGTTCAGGCATAAAACCAGAAATATTTTGCTCTTTGCTATAAAATATTTTGCTAAAATTTGCTCTTTTTTTCTTTTGGTTCCATGGCAACTGTTGGTTCTGGCAGGGGTATAGGACTAAAAGGCCTCTCTATTTCTATTTTATTATTTTTATTTCTTTTAATGGAGGCTTTTCATCATGCAAGGAAATGGTGGACATTTTTTTTCCCGTCGTCGTCTGCTTAAAGAAATTTTTTCAATGCGAAATTTCGTATCAACATTTTTGAATGATCCTTTAGATCTTAATACTGTCTTGCTTTTGTTTTCGAGACGATAAAGAGTGTAACATTTGAAGACTTCAGGGTGCCCTACTGAAATTAATCTGGTTCGAAATTTTGCATTTTGGTTCGAAACTCTCGCTATTCTGTCGTTGTAGTTGAAGATTTGAGTAAAATCATTAACTTAAAATAAATTACCAGTGCTTTTCACTTTAATTTCCCAAAAGCCTGAATCTACATAATCATTGGTATTTTCTAAGCCTTGCCAAAAATTACATTGGGATTAGTTTATGCTATAAAACTGTATACAGTATTTCTGTCTTCTGGCTGCATCGCTGATGCTTTTTTAGCTTTAATTATTGCAAACAGATTTAGTCAACAATAATTAATGACTATTACCACTTTATTGGTTAAATTTTTCATCTGTATTTCGCTATTCATTTTCAGCCAGTTAAAAAAGTTAACTTGTTACAAATAGTAAATGAGAGCTGAATAATCCTGCACGACCTCGAGCCTGGCACAGAAATTTCACCTCAGGCACTGTCGTGACAATTATCTGCACAAGTTCTTCAACTGCGCCAGGGGGCAAACCTAAAACTTTTCTGAAAGGTGGAGACGGTTTCGGTTTATGGGTTGCAAACTCTTCTAATAAGAAAAAAAGAACGTGCCCGCATTATGGCCCAAGCGGATTAAGCTAAGTGTTTGCCAAGTTTTTATTGCTTTCGAAAATTTCTTTTGTCCGACGACCTGAAATTCCCTTTTTTTGATATTTCATCCTAACTTTTTGTACCTGACTAGATCTGAAAGGATTTTCCGCCATTTTTATTGAGTTTTGTTGAAGCGGTCGCTTCTGCTTGGTTTTGTTATTTTTTATTCGGTGATTTTCTTAGTTATGGAGCTAACTTCATAAAGTTGCTAATAATTTAGAGAAATAGGGGAGGGGACAGCTTTACGTGGGGAAAATCATAAACCAGATTTTAATGGTGCAACCAAATTTACTTGCCTTGGCGCAAGTGTCCATAAGTGCCAGATAGTCTCTAGATTTAGAGAAATAAAGGAGGGGGTTAGATCTAAAATCTGATTTATGATTTTCCCCACGTAAAGTTTTAACCTCTCATTGAAAAATTGTGATCACAGCTTTTCTCTTAAGCTTTCATTTCCTTTTGCCGATGAATTTTGTTCAGGTGATTACACTAAACTTTTTTCTTTCTGAATTGACCTAGTCCAAAAAAAACTAACTTATTCATAAAAATTCATTCCTTGGTATATTTTGAAAAATCGTACACATTTCACTCAACTCTCAACCTATCCCAACCTCAAGTCTAAGAGAAAAATCTTCAAACCTCACAATTTTTTTTAGACATAAAATCCACATTTTTATTGCTGGAAAATCCCCACGTTAAAATTTTCTTTCACAAACTTTAATTTTCACTTACTTTTAAGGGTGGGCAATGAGTATCCAAAAATCGATTAACTACTTATCTACCGGAACCAACATGAAGAAGCTCACTTTTTTTTAAAAAAAAATAAAAAAACCTCACTATACACAACAGACACCACTACAAAAAAATAATGAGCATCCATGTAGTCGAGGCCTCATATTTATCGAATGGTTTAACATTGATAATGGTGGGAGATGCGCCATCTTATTTTTCCGCATGGAAAGAAGATCTGAGTAACAGAATTCAAACAATATGGTCGGCTATGACCTCGAATGGAATAAACTTGTAGGATTTTATTAAAATAAAATAAAAAAAGAAGAAGAAAAACTAACATTGTTTTTAACGGTCATCTGCTTTGTTGTTTTCCTTTGAAAGAAAGTTTTTCTTTTTTTTAAAAAATATATTTATTTTAAAGGAGCAAATTCTGATGTAAACCGGTTTCACTCTCAATTAAAGTGATACGGTAAAAGTGATCGAGCTTATAGAAAGAAAATCTTTTTGATTGAAATTTAGAAGATGGGTTGTCGCTTTTGTTTTATTGATGGAGAATAATGGGCCATTTCCAAATTTTTTAGGTGTCATTAAGATGTTGGGTATTTGTATTTTTCCACAGTTTCGTGTCTTTAGGGTGAGAATGAATTTTTGGTTTCCCGTTGATCATTCCTTGTTTTGCCTGAAAAATTTTCTTCAGAAGAGCCCGACATGCATTAAGAGTTTGCTGCAACTCCAACCACAGCCTCTTTAATTTAATTTCCCTTTTAGGAAATCAAAAAATTTTATTCGTTAAATTCATTCATGAGAAATATTTAAAAGAAAAAAATCATTCATACTATTCAGTCGCATAATCTCTCATTTAAGTTTGTCGATTAAACTATATCCGGTTTCTTATTTCTATTGATTTTTTGTTAGGATTTTTCTGAAGAAAAATCTTGGTGCATACATTTTTTCTCCGATATTGTAATTTATTTAATGCAAAATGTCATTGTTGTCATCTATGACAAACGCTCACTATACTTAGCAGTTACCAGAGCATAAGTGTGAGAACGATTTTCTTTATTTCTTCTGAAATTGAGACTTTCGTGGTTATTACGAATGTGATTCGTTATTTTTAGATTTTTTCTCCATGAATATTAATTGGATTCTTTTTTTTTATTGTAAAATTTGAAATTCTAAACCATTTGAGCTTACCATTCAGCATGCGTAAAATGTCTTTTGTTTTAGAGTTAGAGATTTATGGTTCATATCAGATATTTTGCAAAGTAATTAAAATTTTGAAGTTTGAATTTTTAGTGGAGCGGATTTTTTTTTAAATCTAAGAAGCTTATGTTTAAATTATGTAAGACACGGGAAAGAGCAATGGAAAATCAATGCTTGGGATCCGAGGAATCAAGAATGCGGATTAGGATCGATGATGTTGCACAATGGCTTGCAACAGTTAAGTGGCAATGGGCAGGTCATGTCTTCATGAGCGAATTGTGGCTGTTCAAAGATGTTTTCCTGGCCGCAGCTAAATCTTCGTCGTAATTACCATTTATTTGTATAGCTTCATTCAGCAGCACCCATAGGAGGAGAGTAGCTAGCTGAGGACCTTGTTTGAAGGAGTGCTGGTAGGCCCAGAAGCGTTGACAGAAAAAGTGGTAAGATCCCATTAGTGCAAAAAGCCGAAGAAAAAATATCGGAAAGGTTGAGGGAACGCTACATTCAACAGTGGTTTTGATAAGTTGAAAGGCAAAACGTTCTGAACTGGCTGGGCCTAAGCTTTTGAGTGAAGAGAGAAATTTTTCCAGATCACCTCCGACCGTGAACGTTATAAGAGCTCATCTGATCTCTTCGCCTCATCTCTCATGACACAAGAAAAAGAACATGAGAAGTAATTCATGCGTATGAGTGATTCATATTCAAGAAAGTAAAATCAAATTATAAAAAAAATATAGGCCTTTCCAAGAATTGAAAATGTTACCATATTCGCGAGTTCCTAGTTGAAAATTAGTATTTTTTTTTCGCTACAAAGGAATAAAAAGGAAAACCGAGTCTTCTCACGTTTAAATCTGATTATCAGCGAAAATTACTCTTGGTATAAAAGAAAAAAGATGATACTTGAATATTTTATGGAAGACCAAATGACCAACTGATCTACACTAGAACTGGGAGCCCAGTACTAAAACAAATTAACTCACACTTACCCTTTTCACATTCAAACTTCCCCAAATCCGATTTTTTAATAGCTAGAATTAATTCTTGGAAGCCAAAAAAAATTTTTTTTAAGAAAATAAATAATATATTTTAAAATAAATAAATTAAAATAAATTAGTAAGGATAGTCTTTTGATATCTCGCCGCTTAGGCCAACTCGTCATACCCGTTTTTGCTTTTTAGATATTCAAGTCTAGGGAGCCCTTTCATATTACAATTATATTGAAAAAAAAATGACACAAAATATGACATCCTTGTCGTGTTGAATGATTATTTAGTTTAAAAAAGAAAAAAAGTATGCTTTTCATCGTTTTTTTTTTATTTCATTTAATCGCTTGTTTTATTTTGCAAAGCGATATTCTTATTATTTTATTTTGGGCATTTTTAATTGTTCTAGCTAATTCGGCCTTAACCTTAACATTTTTATGACCGACATCTGTTGTATAATTTAATTTTTTTTTATTTTTTTGAAGAGGAATAATATTTTAGAACGGTTTTAAACCGCGAGAGTAAAGCACCGCGGTTTTTTCTTTATTATTGTTGTCCTTAGATGGATTTTATATTTTTTATATAGTTCTTGGATACCGTTTGGCAGTGTTAATGAAACTGTTGCCCCGAAAATGTTTTTGGTTACATGACTCGAACTTGGCTTGATCCGTGTTGGAGGAGGAGCTGGGGACTTTCGCATTTGTAGTCTTCCGGTGAGCAAAATCCTCCTCGGTTGCCATTTTTAAATGCTTCTCGGATTGAGAAGACTCTGTCTTGGATTGACGTGGGTGATGAGACTTGGAGGAATTTAAGCATCCTGAAAAATAAGTCGGGGAAATGTATTAGTTGGATCAAGATATTGGAATTAAAGCCTGATAAGTCCAAGGCGTAAGGCGCAGGGAAGTGGCACCAGTGGTTTTCCACTACAATTAGCCACGTGAAGTGCGGCAGCTGGCACTTCAGTACCGGTTGTAGGCGAAGATCAATAATATCGGAACGGCTGCGATCTGGGGGATGGCAACCATCAGAACGGCGTCAGTGTAGCGGTGCAGAAGGCAAAAGGGACACCACTGCACTATTTATTGTCCTTAGAACAATCATCATGACAAGGAAACAGGAGCTCGTCGGATCGATCGCCTAAGCTCGTGTGCGAGCAGGGCACCCAAAGAAGAAAAAAGCCCAAGCAGTATTTTTAAAGTTGAGGAGTGATTTTGTTCTGCAGACGCTTTTCCCAAACAAGAATGAATGCGGAAGAGCCCAGCAGCCACAAGTTTTATTAATTTTCAAAAGAACAGAACTCCTATGGACGTTAGATTGTTGAAATAATTAAGGTTTTTAAGGAAAGCTCCTTGAAATCCTCGCTGGTGGAATCATTCAGGGATGTTGCGAAGGGGAGCTAGGTGGGGCCGTGGCCCCAGCTAGCTCCTATTTGGGGAGAACAGTAATATTGCTGTAATGTAACACTGTTCGACTTTGGCCTCACATGACAATTTGTGGCCCACCCTTGGTCCCATCCAGAATTTTTTTCTGGCGCCGTCGTTAGTTTTTACAAGTCGAACATAATGGTTTCTAGGTTAGGTTGAAGATTTTCATGAAGATTGACGTGGAAGGAAAACATTTCCAGCAATTTAAGATTTGTTTCCATGGAGATTTTTCCGACAGTTTCTATTAGTTTTAATTCAAAATAAATAAAAACTGAAATTCGAACTTTTCTTTTCATTGATATTGGTACACGCAGACGTCCTCAAAGCCGCGACAAATTCGGTCCGCGGTAAAATGGCCACTTCGCGAGACAACCAACGCATAGCTTGGGCATGCGCTGCCTCGCTGAGTAAATAATGGCCTGGGAAACCTGGTTCGCTTACGTTTAGACGCTTATAATAGTTTAACAAGGATGTCTTTTCTTTCTACGAGCCTTTTCTCCTTCTATTCGGCAACAGCAACGATGCCAATATGTCACCCGGTCACCAAATCAAAGATGTGAAAAACCCAAATAACATCAGTACGTGGCTCTTTACTCTGGATCCCTTTAAAGCGTGGTTAGTTTGGCCACACTAAATCCCATTTACTGCCAAGAAAAGAATGACACTTGAAGTGACATACTTGAACACCTGTGGCAGCTTTCTCTTGCCCATTATGCTGGGAGTTCCATGTGCAACGCAAGGCCTAAAAACATTAGTCTTAACCCTTAAAAATATTTGATCGTACCTGCTGACTGTTGTCCCCATAACCGTATCATTATTATAAGCGCCAACAACACACGCTATCCTTTCGAAGCATTTATCAGAATGAGCCAACATCTTGACGCTTTCCCATGCATTGTTTATGAACATATCATCGATTTTCCTTCCCATTCCTTCTGCGCTTTCTGCTGGTTCTGTTGGTTTTTCCTCTTGCGTGGGTCTCATCGGCGGCATCATTTGTTGGGAAAATAAATTTAATAATAAAGGAGCAATGAGAACGGGAAGGAAAAATGATTTGAGGAAGGCTAATTTTATAAGGAAGATCGGAAGCTTGACTAGAAGACCGAGGAATAATAATGCAGAGATGGCTTTTATTATTCCGATCGCTCCTAGTTTTAAAAGGAGAAAATTGCCGAGACTTCCTAACATTGGAGCGAGAGGATTTGGAGGACATTCCGTTGGACCTAGAAAAGAAAAATTTTCAAGTTTAAACTTTTTTTATTAACTGCTACAAGAATTCTATAATGTAGCACAAAAAGTCTAATTGATATTAGTCGGTTGGTTTTAATCTTCATTCATATTTTCAACAGGCTTAAATGAAGTCTTGTGGATTCGATCTTCGTAATGCCTACTGATTTTGTAAAATTTTGCAAGTCATGGTTTCCTTTTATTTAAAGGAATTTGTTTTTAGTTTTTCTTAAGCTGCAAAAAATGGCGGCCTCAGAATGCTGTTAAGATATTTTTATCTGCTACATAAAATTTTATCGACTGTGGCCAACATCCCGGCAAACTGCAGTGGAGTCAGGACTGCAGAGTGCAGCTAGTTGTGCTATTTTCAAATTTTTTATAACGCCTCTTAAATTTTAAAAACGTTGATAGGTCTTTTGTTTATTTAATGCTAGAAAGAGCCACCTCAAAGTTTCTAGCAGATTTGGAGTTGCAGCTTCAGCAGACATTTGCAGTTCAGCTCTCATTTGCAGAACTTAATTTCAAAAAAAAAAAAAAAAAAAATGCACATAACCGAAAAATAAATTTTTTAGTTGTGGCTCTAGTGATTGGGCTGTTTTTACTGGAATTTTTTTTTTGGGGAAATGTTTTTACGTTTTAAAAACGTAGGAAAACGTATAGAAATGTTTTTACGATTTAAAAACGTAGGAAAACGTATAGAAATGTTTTTACGTTTTAAAAACGTAGGAAAACGTATAGAAATGTTTTTAGTTTTAAAAACGTAGGAAAACGTATAGAAATGTTTTTACGTTTTAAAAACTACTTCCTCAAATTGGGAAGACAGCTTTGCAATTAAGGTCGCTGCAACAAAATTTCGATCTTATTGCTGATGTCCCCTTATATTTAGTAGCACAGCAATACGATTTGTGGTTGTGATCGGTCTCAGTGACCTCACTAAAGACACTATTTGCTAAATTTGGCGTCTCTCTATCTTATGCCTTTAATTGTTAATGATAAGAGCTGAAAAATATCTTTTAAAAAAAGTGGTAACCACTGATCTTCGTAATGGTAGCATCGAATGGTTGGCGACGTTAAAGTCTGAATTTGACTAGCCACTGATATGACCTTATGACACTTGAGATTTTTTGATTTTTCAGAAAATCGCTTCGAGCCTTTTGGTTTGTTGAACAATTCAAATTAGACTTTAATTCTTACCGTCTCGTATAGGTGGATAGTAACTCGGTGGATACGTTAAAGCTGGATATTCCGGTTTCTTTTCCTCTTCAACAGCCGTATAATGATGAAAATATTCCCTTCCTTTTCGAACTTGAGTCCCACTCTCCGATCCCTGAATTTCATTGCTGCTTAATTCTCCTTTACTCCCGACAATTATTTGCAATAAAACCGCAGAAAATAATACTTTGCTAATCGAAATCATGTTTAATTTTTCCCCCAACTTCACTTCACTGCAATCCTTTTTCCGAAACTACGATCTAGCCGCTTTTATTCCTCGAAAACAATAAACGTCCGGTGTTGAAAGTTTTAAATTGTTAAATGGCGGTAAAATCCTGAACACACGACAAGGACTGTTGAATAGACCCCAACATCACATGTCTTTATAATATTTAATGTTTACATATGTAAATGTGCGAGACTATGTCGCTCGGTGGAGGTGCGATCTTTTAATTTAAATAATAATGGGAAGACACAAGAAACAATAAGTACGGGGTATTCTAACGTTTCTATTGGTTCGATGAGAAGCACGGTATTGGTATTGGTTTTTTTTTCTGCAGGAGAAAGTTACCTGAAATGGTGTTGGTCAAAATTAGGGCTTGAGATTTTTGAGAATTCGTGAAGATGATCGATTACTATTAAGTAATGTTAAGTAGCTCGATGTTTGGTTTGGATTTTATTAGATAATTAATGGCAATATTCTGAAAATAATAAGGCTGACTAATATCCTAGTTCCACCCTTTAAAACAATGAATTCCGAGAATGCCTGAATTATTCAAAGTAACAAAGAATTATGCATAGGGGTCTAGCGGTATTGAAAACATGATGGCATGCAATTATGAATTTTTTTTTGTGTTTCTGCAGCAATTAGATCTTTGCCTAAACATTTGATGAGGGTTAGAATTTTAAAGGTCGTTGTAAGGATTTTTAAAAGAGATTGGAGAACTTGGGTCTGGACTAATACGGCCTACTTCCGGTCTTTAGCAGTTTAAATAGGCGGCGTCTCTTTCTTCCTATCGGGGAGGCTGGAGCAATGAAAGCAGTAGTGGCCAATCATAGGGGCAGCTGCTCAGGAAAATTTGACAGGTCTGATCAGGTGGTTTTGATGTGGCGAACAGTGTTGCAAATGAATAAGCATTTTCTTACTGGGAATTTTTAGGGTCTTCAATGTCGTGACAACGATACCAACTGCTCCGTCAACGCGAGGATCCAGTGTGGAGGCCGTTGCCTTCGAGCCCTTGGCCATCTCTTCCGCAGCAAGTCCCTATCCCGCCGTTCCAAATTAATTATTTACAATTCCGTCCTGCGCCCTTCTGTACGGTTGCGAGACCTGGACTCTTAACGGTCCGAGCCCAGGAACGGCTGCGGTCCTTCGAGAATAAAGTGCTGAGGAGGATTCTAGGACCCATTGTACCCATTGTAGATCCTTTTACCGGACGTGTGCGGGTTGAGACTAATAAGGAAATCCGGAGGCTCACCGACCAGCCTTTTATTACAAGCGTGATAAAATCATGAAGGCTACGATGGGCGCCACCGACGAGGACTATCAGGAATGTGCTGAATGGTCGTTCAAAGAGCCGTAGGCCATTGGGAAAGCGGGAGGATACAGTTGCACGAGATTCAAGATAGGTCTGGATGGAGAAAACTTTGTATTCAGGCTTCAAGCCTTGTAACGCCGCATAAATCAAGCCAGTGTCGTCGTGCCATCGCTTCTAAACACTTGATGCGCAAGACCTCCATCTGGCTGTCAGATAGTAAGCCGTAACATTTTCTGCTGCTACTGCACATTAAATCAAAAATCATCGCCATCAAAGAAAACAGACCAACATTTAATTCATCTTAAGTACAATATCATTTTTTAATTGTTTTCTTAGTAGCTTTATGCATTCATTATCATTTCTTTTATACACTTTATTACCAATTAACATCATCATTATTTCTTTTTGGAGCTAACACAACCTCCTGAATTCAATCGAAAATAAAACTCAGAAGGGGAAAGTCATCAACTTACTCCGCTTTCTGTACCATGCGCAGCCAAATTTTAAAGACAAAAGAGGAACAGGGTGTGTTGCATCATTTGAATGACAAATGACGAACTGGATTCCGTATAGGAAGATGTTCTCAAGTTATCATTGTTATAATAAGAGGTTAAATATTTGTCAGATCACCTAGTTAACGTAGTTGCTCGATATTTGGTAGCCGTACTTGACACGGAACCCGGTCGTTGATTGTTTTAAGAGAAAAAAAAAGCAAAAGGCACTGGCTTATTTTACGTAGGTGTCACTAGGTCACTTTTAGGGACTTTTCCTCTTCAATCGATGATACCCGGTTAATATTACCTTTCTAAAAATAAACTTTCTTTTATTTGTTGAGTTTAAAAAACAAAAAAAGCAGCCGTATCGAAGAACTTTTTATGGGAATCGTGTGTATAATTATTTACACAGGGAGTTAAATATGCTGGCATTTGATTTCTAGTACCTCCGGTGGAATATCAATCGTGGACGACTATAAACTCAACTAAACACACAGTTTGGGCTGTTTACAGAGTATTTATGATGACCCAAATTAACAGGACGTTAAGGGAGATCGATGTGGGACACACATGTAACATACTTTCGATTTTGGTTGGATTTTTCAATGAGAGAATGAGGTGCAGATGGGGATTAGATTTCTTTAATTAGAATCCAATATTGTTGAGTATGTGCAATTTTGTCTTATGAGGATATGAGTCACTTGAAAATTGAAGGGTCTAATTGTTTTCAACCTGTTCCTGAACTTGGAAAAATGCTGGAGATTCTGAGGCGCATAAGACTAGCCGATCTAGATGTGTGCATTGTTGCCAGACTGCACTGTAACCAGCGGGCAAATACTTGAATTGACTGGGACCCTGAAGCTCAAATAAGATGCGGTGGTTACGAGGGTGTGTGCTGCCTCCCATTCCTCTTCAATTCTGCCGGAAGCTTTGGATGGATTTGTCACTGGCTAAGTCACCAATAACTTACGATACGCAGGTGATATGTCCTAGTAAGTACCGGAATCTGCAAGTGCTAGCTCGGCAGGGCCTTCGAGATAATTAACGCAAAGTCTGCCGATAGTGTCGCTAATGAATTCAGCAGCCTCATTGAAGGTCCAATCAGATTTTGCCGTCAGCAATGAGATTTTCACATGTACTAGCAGCACTTCTGCACTCAATTCGCCAAAAATACAGAGCCAGTTAAAGAATAGACGATTTGTCTGGTGGAAACATTGCATTGCACTGTGGGTAGTTAGCAAAGCATTATAAACCCTAAGAAGAGCTTACATAAGCTAAGAACAAGCGCACTAGCCCACACCTCTTATTTTGAATTAATATGCCATGAATTTTTATCATTTTATTAAAAATTATTTCCACGCATATCGCGCAAAATATTTCTTTTAGTTTAAGAAAAATGGACTCTTTAGTTGTGCTCCTATTGTTGCTCCGCAAAGCATTCTGGGATGTGAATTCACCGTCCAAATCGTCTATTAAAAAATCAACTTCGTTTTAAACAATTCAAACATTTTTTATTGAAGTAATATTATAAATTATTAACAGTGTATGTATCATCACAAAGGATATGCTATCACAGCTTGTTGAATTTTTTTTTTTTAAATAAATAGTTCATGAAATTCAAGTTAAGTCACGCAAAATAAATAAAGTAACTTACAGTAACACTTCTTATATTTGATTAGGCGAAAAAAGACGAGACAGTAAACCCGTTTTTTCCTCCTGCTTTCTGTTGGCTTGTACTTCTAATAATCCCCCTTCTAAGTCTAATAAAACTCGAAATACTTTTATTTACACGATAATTTTAAATCTATACGTTGGAACTATGCAAAATATGTACAATATTTCCTATTTACATCTAATTTCGTCATTAATCCGTCGATCGGTGACATGAACATAACACCCTCGCCATTTTCCTCATCGGCGTCTCATTTAAATCATCTAATTCTTCTAATTTTTTCCTTTTCATTTGCTCCCATTCTTTCTTTGTTGACGGGTTAATCGGTCCCCAAAGCGAACTTGGTTTTAGAAGTGATTTAATCATTTGCCATACCGGTTCTCTTCGGTTTTTACATATTGCTATTATTGCCCATAATGGGATTTGGAGGATTCCAACCATTAACAGAAGCCAGCCGCATACTAAAATATGAAATAATAAATGAGTAAATTGTTCCAAGAAAAATTTTGAGTTTGATTTAATGTTCATACCGTAAGCACTTGTTGGATATGTGTAGTCGCCGTATTTTAATGGCGAAATCGTAGCTATGGAGTAGACTAATATAACGAGCATTGATACTGGAGTAAATAAACCCCAGCAAAGCCTCCAGTATAACCCGATTTTCATGTTGAGCATGAACTCGATGTCGTTGCAGAAATTGTCAAGCCCTAAAATTAAATAAGAGTGTTAAGTTAAGACAAAGGCCAAGAAGTTTGACAAAAGAATTGCTTACCATATATCCAATTTATTCCGACAGCTTCAACAAAAGCTAATACGAAAATACTGAACGATCCTGCGAAGTAATCCACCAAAGTCAGCATATGTTGTCCTCCCTAGAAAATGTTGGTTATTATAAAATTGTTAATTCTGAATATTGAGTATAAATGAAATAGAAATACGAACCGGAGTAACGTAAATCAATCCTGATAAGAAACCTAGGACGGATGTGCCAAGTGCAATTTTCCAATAGGTTAAATTTGGGAAATTATCCGTTATCATTGTAACGACTGCACTGTGCATGGAAACAGCGGATCCAATAGCGAGGGTGAAGAGCATGAAGAAGAATAATACTGAAAATAACTGGAAGAGAAATAATTAGAAATTAATAATGACTGGCAGTAGTTTTAAAACTGAAAAATTTTGAAAACTGCAAGGAAACTGCCTAAAAATAGCAAGCTGCTCCTTAATATGTTTTGAACTGTTTGTGCAGACGGTATCTTTTTTAAGTGCCACATTCGAGTCCGAGTATCGGCGACCCCTCTGCACGTGTAATGCACTATTGTAATACCTACCGCGAATACAAACGGCAAGTCAGAGAGGTTGTACTAGACATGTCACCGCTTGCTGGCTCGTCATAACCTTGCAAGGGGGACAAAGTCCAAACGACAGCGCACGAGTCGTTTTAACACCTCGAGTTATGTTCACATGACCAGATATTAATGATCAGAGGTGGATTTCAGCCGGCAAAAATCCGGACCGAAAAGTGGATTCGACCGCTAGACTCCCAGATTGTGAGTCTGGTACGAGGCTGGCCGCAGACGGTATAACACAATTCTAATGCTTACTTGAGGGACGAAATCGAATTTGGCGATTGCGTCTGGATAAGAAATAAATGCGAGACCAGCACCTCCTTGTGTAACTTGTCTAATATCCGTCGTCCCTGATTCATGAGCCAAGTTTCCTAAAATTGCAAAAATGGTGATCCCGGCTATAAAGCTAGTTCCTGTATCCATGACAGCAACTATCATTGCATCCCTAAAAAAAATTTAAAAAAAAATCCCTAAAATTTTTTAGAAATTTTTCAGCGATTAAATAAAACTTAAATCATTACCTGTGAATGTTATGACGGAAGTCATTGTAAGAGGAATATGTAATCAGTGCTCCGAAACAAACACCTAGAGAGAAGAAGCATTGGGTGATGGCTGCATACCAAACCTGAAACAAATTCATCAGGAGGATAATTATTATTGCATAAAACTGAAATTTTTAAGATTAAGCTGAGAGCTCACCTTTGGGTTGAGAAGTTCTCCCCATTGAGGGGTGAGGAAGTACAAAATTCCATTCATCGCCCCAGGAAGAGTACAGCCACGAATTAGCAACGCTGCAAGGACGACATATGGAAACATTGCGAGGAAATAAGCAACTTTTCCGCTGCTTTTGATTCCTTTCATTAATATCAAGAACATCATCAACCATGACGCTGCTAAGCAAAGAGTTAGTTTCCAGTCTGGCAAGCCGATTCCATCGTCGATGCCGTATTTCTCATGTAATACTTCATATCTAAAATTATTTAAGAAGATTGATTTATGGTCAAAAGGCAGAAACGTGTAAAATTTGATGAGAAAAACTGTGAAGAGTATATTTGTTATTACTAAGCCCTGACTGTATCTGAGAGAGCTACTTACTTAAAATATACTTCTGAGGAACTACGAAGATATGGCCGGTTGAACCGTGATGTGAAATTTCCTTTGGTTGCAACCGAATCAAAACAATCCGGCCAGTGCGGTTTACATCTTGCCCACGGGAGTTCAGATGTGAACGAAGCAGCCATATAAAATAATGTAAGGCACATGAGAGCGCAATAATACGTCAAGATGCATATATTTGCTACGATCTGGCCATAGCCCACTCCTAAAACACACACAAAAAAAAATTATTGATTGCTATTGGAACGTCATCGGCGTAGGAAAGTGGCGCTACCACCGCCCAGTGGTTTTCCACTGCAATCAGCCTCGTGAAGTGCTGCAGCTGGCACTTCAGTACCGGTTGTAGACAGGGATCAGTGAGATCGGAACGGCTGCAATCTGGGTATGGCGGAATGGCAACCATCAGAACGGCGTCAGTACAGCGGTGCAGAAGGCAAGAGGGACACCACTGCACTATTTATTTTCGTTAGAACAATCTTGATGACGAAAAAAGAGGAGCTCGTGTGCGAGCAGGGCAGCGAAAGAAGAAGATGGAACGTCACTCAAGAAAGAGAGGATATGGATTTTGGGATCCTTTAGGTCGTCGATCTAGAGCCAGATTGGCTAGCAACTGCTTGAAATTTTTCTGGGCGTACAACTACTAATTTTATTTTCATACCTTTAAGCAATGGCGCAAGTTGCCAAACTTCAACGCATCCTTTACTCGTAAACTGCCCCAATACCATTTCCAAGTAGTATAGAGGCCGTCCTACGACTACTAAGACAACAATATACGGTATTAAGAAAGCTCCACCTCCATTTTCGAAAGCTGTAAATGGAAACCTCCATATATTCCCGAGACCAACTGACATGGCAATGCAACTCATTAGGAACTCGATCCCGCTTCCCCATTGCATCCTTTCTTCTGGAATCTGAAAATGAACATGTTTCTTGAAATATTTTACGGACATTAATAAATTTTTAATATTTTTACTCACTTCTTCGTTGGTAGCTGCCTCAAGCGACTTCTCATTGTTGTCGGATAAATTGACTTCAATGGTTGCTATTTTTGGGCGAAAATCTTCTCCGTCGTAAGCGAGATTTACCCTGCCGTTTTCCTGCGAATTAAAAGATAGTTTTTTTTAAAGCGCATGGAATAATTCAGGCTCGGGCTGGCTCTTCGAGAAGGCGCGGGTAAAAATACCAGAAGCGGAGCTCTATAGTGACTACAGAATTCCAGTAAGAAGTGATTTAATAAAAAAATCTGGTTTGCACTCTAAGAAGACGGGATGAACTATTGACTAGTCCATTAGTGCCCCGTCTTCTTAAAATGCAGTAATTTTTTTTTATTAAAAAACGGAAATTTAAATTTTTGCATTTTTTTGTAAAAAATTCCACTTTGGTCCCGATCAGTTTGAGCAAAAAAAATTACATCTGCTGAATCTAATATTTCAATCCTATTTTTTAAAAACTGCAGGAGCAAAAGGACGCTTTTATTTGAAGGGCGCACGAGGAAAAATTCTGGTCTTAAGAAATTCCAACCAACGTCTCTAAGCTCTTTAGGCCTATTTCAATTCTAGAAGACTTAAGAGCTATTTGGTTTCCTTCTAAGGTCCCAGCTAAGCCAATCCCTTAATCGAATGGCTACAGCCATTCTATTATAGGCTAATGAGGAATTCAAGCTCGTAACAGAAGTTCAATTCTTCTGCTGCTTCCTTCATTCCAATATTTTCTCTTCCGGCAGCTGTCGGCCTTAGCATCAATATTTCAAATCCGACGTATCATTTATTAAAAAAAAATGTATGCTTAGCCTCGCCTAGCTCCAAACACCACATATCTGCATGCACGCAGGATGTTAATTTAATTTAACACGAGGATATTGTTTGTCGGTTGGAAAAATATCCAAACTTAACCGCAATTAATTCGAAATTAAGATGACATAATTATTTTGGAAATTTTAAAAAAGCAAAACGAGAAAAAAAATTATTTCATTGCCAGATAATTAAAATTGTATTACGACGATATTAACTGCCTGGAACCGTTTAACATTTTTTGAAAAACACTTTTTTTTTGTTTCTCGTTGACACGAGTTCAAGGGTTTCGTCAATTTTCCACGTATAAAATAAAAATCATCCGACAACATGACGTATAGGAAGGATATAATATATTTAAAGGGCAACAACACCACATGATACACATTGACAATGGCTTTTACATTAATAACCTTGCATAATCAACCTTGCCTCGCCAAAATCATACCTGAAAATAATTCCATCGCGGATATAACGGTTAAATTCCACCATGGAGGAAAATATAGGGACGATTCTAATCCTACGTGATCCTAACATCTGATCGTTACATTAATTATTGAGATTTTCACTAATGAGAAATCGTGAGAAGTTGAAGACCTTGCAAAGGGGCTTTCGATGCATTGAACCCCGGAGATTTTTTGTGCAGGAACCGCTTCCGCGTGATTTTCACGGTTTGATATTGGGAAATGTAACCGCTTCATCGACCGCAGTGTCTTTTTAAAAAAGATACGTCACTATGCAACTACAATCCATTTTTCTATAGTAATATGAGGTAATGAGCGTGAAGGTAAAGATAACGGGTTCGCTGCAAGGTGAATATTCGAGATTGTTTTTTTTTTTTCTGAAAATTGGAGGAGTCGGGAGCAGTGAGAAATTAGATGGTTTAATTTCTTATATGTGAGATTTGTCATCTTCAATGTGATGATAATAATTGTAATTACTCAAGCGTATTGCCGTTCGTGCTTTAGCATTATTATTACTGTTGATAAGACAACTTTTCATTCCTTGACATTGGCAATGTTTTAGGATTTTAAATGTAACGAGATCATTATGCTCATTTGCGTAAAATCCTGGCCTATTTCCAAGTGTTCTTCCCCGTGCTTTGAATTTGTCGCGTATAGGCGAAGTCGTTGTTTTTGTTTTTTTTTTGTCTAAAAGCACGTGGATAAAATTGATAAGTGGGTTTTTCTCCAGTAGCGCAAGTAGCCCATGGAAATGCGGGAAAGGAGCAGATTAGACTGAAAAAGAAATAGAAGAGCGGAGGAAAAGTCGACACTGTTAATCTGCACGAAATCTCTGATAGGATCAGAGAGCTGTATTACCCAGAGGAAAAGACTATAAATAACTAAAAGGGCACTAAGGACGAACACGGAGGAATAACCCAAATATATGAAAGGAAATAACTGGAGTTCAGAGAAATTGTGCCTAAAATTCAAGGACATCGACTTGCCCTGCATTGAAATGTGCCGTACGTCAGTGGAGTGAATCATGGTAATCAGCCGGTCAGGGAAGTTGTCCGGACCCACGTGCTATGAGGATAAATATAATTTATTACGGCAATATTCTGCGAATTAGTTCTAAAACAAAATGAAAAGAGTAAAAATAAAATTTTACTTATGTTAAAACTTTGCTACATTGATGCAAAACCGTTTGGGGTAATAGCAGGAGATTCATTTTGAAAGCAAATTGATGTCCAAAAAAGAGGCAAGAGGAATTTTGCCTTACGTTGCGTTGGAGTTGTTCATTGCGATAATTATCTTTCGCAATTCTTCCCTTAGGGCGGGGGGACTAAATTGCTGCTTTTTGATTGACTGTGACCAAACGTAAGTTAAGTACAGACCAGCAGGAAGCGTCTGACGTCACTACTAATACTAATCAACGGAAGCCAGTTGAGAACGATTTTGGTCAGAGCCCATGAGAAGCCAGGATTTCTATATGTCGTGCCCAAATGGTAAAACGGAGCATTTGATCAAATGAGCATATCATTTTCGGATTTAAAAGGAAAAAAATTAAAATCTGCTAATGATTTTATTTTCTTAAAAATTTTGTCATCTCCCAGTAGGAGCGTCGGTAGTACTACATATCCCGGAGGTTGACAGAGGCCCTCTAGATTCCCCAAATATTATCGAGAAAATATTAGAAATTAAGAGTATACTGCGTGGGGACTTCAGCTGAGGAAATACAGGGCTGGTTTCCGCGAGCAGAAATTCAAGTATCCGGCGCTCTTATGCAAGAGGAAGTACCTGACACAGTTATAACTTTAAGAGAGGCAGTTGCAGCTCAATCACTCTTCGGTGGACAAGGATTTAAAAAATGCCAATGTAATCCTGGCAAAAACCAGTGTCAGACGAATAGATGCAAGTGCTTCAAATCAAAGGTATAAAATGTAACAGCAGATGTCCAAAAATCCAAAAATGATACAAATATTTTGTCATTTAACCGAATTACTGAAAAAATATTTGTTATTTGACGAGATGGCTGTAATTACATTTGGCATTTGACCAAACGATTAAATTGACTTCGGCGTTTGTTCAAACGGCTGAAATCATCGTCGATTTGACCAAATGACTTACTCAATTTGAGCATTTGACCAATTGGTTTTTATTTCATCGAATGTCCAATATTTGATCGAATGATTGCTCATTTGATCAAATGCTCCGTTTTACCATTTGGGCACGACATATACAGAATTGGCGGCTCTTTCCTTTCAGGCTCTCTATTCCTGGATCTGTTGTGTTAATTCCAAAAAGACAACTTGACAGCTTTTCCTTTACGCTCTTTAAAATTTGAAAAATCCAAAATGCTTATTCTGTCCACCGCGATATCTGGTCCTAACCAGCTTGTTTAAAATAAATAGCTAAAAAGCGGATACATAGTAAAGATTTCCGTTGCTGATATGAAAATAGTTGACAATAATGTAGTGTGACGTAATTAAAATTAATTATTACACTACAAACCTAATGGTAGTCCTCATCAACTTATGATGATATAATGAGTATTTAGTCTCATGATCATATTATAAAGTGTTTCAAAAAAGGAATACATATTATTTTCATGTTGTAAAACAAAGAACCAATTAAAAAAATGATAATGCCATCTATCTCTTGATTAGAAACAAATTTTAAATTTTTTTTGCTGAAATATGGAAAAACAGTATTGGCCTTGTGACATGGAGTATGGAGATTCCACACGACAACTTAATAAATAGTTTTCAAGACAATAATTCCATCTCCATCATTACGCTTTAAGCACAATACATTGTCACGGTTTGTATTATCTAAATGGGTGCCCCATTCGATTGTATCACGACAGGTTGCGATGGTTCAGTTTTTGTCTGTTTGTAAAATATTTGGCAAATATCCTGTTCGAGATGTTAAATGTTAAAGGCCTTCTGAGAATTCGTTTGATTTTCCTTATTTGAAGTAAAATAGGGAAAATATTTTTGTTTAGTTGGATGAAAACATCTGAGACCGTGATAATTTACATATTGAGTCGCATTGCCCAGTCATCTGTTATGCGTATTCAGTGTCATTGCAACCGGTTCATTATTGAGGTGTTAGTTTGTTAAAATAAGTATTACTCACCATTGTCGACATCCCAATGGAAGATTTATCCCGTTTGTTTTTCATTTTTTGAGAGTTTTAATTTTTTCTGAAAAGAAGAGAATAGCTTTTTATAAATATGTTAGGAGTTCAATCGTTTGCTCAGTTTAAGGGGTAGCCTCGTGATGTAGCTTTCAAAATATTCAAAAGTTAAATTCTTTGATTAGTTGTTTACGATAATATTTTATGGATTGTTAATTTTATGAAGAAAAAATATTTGCGGCTATTTAAGAATTCAGGCAAAATTCTTTAAGAAATTTATTTGTTTGTTGACGCTAGCTTTAGTAAAATGACTTAATGAAGCATTTTTTCAGGCCAATTTTCTAGCATTAAAAGCTTTGAATGCAGACCCCTCCCTCCTCGCTTTTGGCTTTTGGTTCCTGGTTCCACCAGCATCATAAGATTGTGGTGGAGGAACCAGGAACCAGGTGACTTTAAATCGGCCTTATCTACGTACTGTCTACCTATGTTTCGCTGTCTGAAGATTGTTGCACAATTCGCTACCTCAATATTAGAAGGTTCCATCTCCATTGTGCAGGTGATCACAGTGCTGATTGAAATAATGGTACGTCTTTCATATTTAAAAGTTGCAAACTTATAATAGCCGCATTAGGCCACACTTCTACTTTCTTCCCGCATTCGACACAATTTCTCACGTTGTATTTGAGGAATGTAGCAACGGAGCTTTGAAATTTTCCAAGATATGGTGTTGAGACTAGCTCCTTCTCAATGTAAGAATTTATTTTTTGTAAAAATTCTCCAGTTGTTGTTGGCTCTTTTCCCGCTGTTGACAGTTCGAATTCTTCTTTAATTTTTTCAATGAACATTTTATCTTCAATAGCGTTTTGCGCCCCCTTTTCTCCCATCCTATTCGTCAATCTCCGCACTGGAGATAGAACCTTCTAATATTAAGGTCGCGAATTGTATTAGTTCACAACTAAAAAAAAAATTTTTCCTTGTGAGGAAATCTCTGGCAATGGCTCCGGTCATCTCTTTAACAAATTTCATACTAGCTGACCAAATTTTATTTACATGACTCAATGCACTTTCGCTGCACTCACCCTTCATTAGCTCTTTTAAAAATTAAAACGGCCATCTTGTTAAAATGTAAAATTAAAAACTTACATCATTTTCAAAAAGTTGTCATAATTAGAGGATTAATAATTATAGATTTGATAGCTAATAATCTTTGAAGTTTAATAAACGTCATTGGCTAATTAGTTTCGAGAAAAGGAAAAAAGTATGTTTTGGATTTTTTTTAAATTTTTAATACGAGCTGCATCTAAACCGCGGGAATGGCCTCTCCGATCCCAACCTGCTAATTTAGGTAAAGATTTTAATTTTTTTATTGAGGAAAATTAAATAAAAGTGATTCATGCGACCTGAATTAATTCCCCTCGTGTAAATATTAATAATTCTTGTATACTTTTGGTTTTTATGATTCTAAGTAGCACGGGAAAATATTTTTACGGGTTTATTATAAGATTTCCGCGAAAAGAGTTTTTTGCAACGTGATTTTATTGTTAATCGCTGTGAAAAGTGTGGACGGGAATTTCGAAATAAAAAAAAATTTATTTTAGCTAGACATTGAGTCTAATGTTTAGGACCCGGAGGCTTTTTGTTCTTATATGCAACACAAATACAAATACGAGAATCAGCTTTGAGAGAAAAGAGCACGTGTACGGAGATTTGTGATAATTAAAAGCCCTAAATGGCGTTAGGCGTTCCAAAAATCGGTTGGCTGATTCTTTGGTTTCATGGAACTACATTATAACATCACTGTATTCATTGCCATGTAAATTATATGAATTCTTGCGAATTAATTTTCATGGTCATTGCCAGAGAAAAGAATCAGGCTGTTTGTAATAAAGCTCTTTTGTTATTTTTTTAAATCCCCCAATATTTAAATGGCTAGGGCAGATTTGGCCAGGAATTTGAAGAACTTGACCTTTTTTTTATGAATGAAAGAAATAATGTTTTCCCTAAATGAATCAAAATCCTGAATTTATGGTAGAGATGAAAAGATTGTAAGTTTCTTAGAAAAGGAAAACAGCGAGAGCTTAAAGTATTTATCGCTTTGACGCTTGAGAAAAGTATTTTTTTTAAAAATCGGCAAAGTTTATTACACTACACTATTTTATGTACGAATTTTATCACCCATTTTTAAATATTTTTCTTTAAATTCATACACCGCAGGCCTAAAAAATAAGGAGAACATTATTTCCTGTATTTGCAAAGTAATTTTAAGATTTTAAATATTTGTATTAAAAAAGGTTTAGCTTATTTCCTGTGTGGAGGTGGTTGACCGCAATGATTCCGGGGAAATTGAGTTAATATTAAAGGTAACAGCCAAAATGTTATGCCATTTCAATGAGATTTGGGGGAAGGGGGAAGTTTTTAAACCCTCTATAACCTTAAGAGCCTTTAAATTGGCCAGTTAACCAAGAAATGCTTAGATTATGCGAACTAAAATCTATACGGGCAGGGTAGGCGATTGCAAACTTCTCGCCCCCTTTTGTACTAGAGCGCAACTCAAAACATTCAATCTTATCCAAATTTTTAAAAATTAGACGGGGCTTGCACCGTTTTTTGTTTCTGTTTGATTTGGCCTTTAAATAAGCCGGAAACTGAGACGCAATTTAAGCTGAACCTGTTAGAAACATCAAGGTAGGACTGATTTTTAGTTCCAGGGACGGCGTCAAAAGGGGGCTATTTAGAAAAAATTTGGCTCCACCTATTAGGGAGGAACAGTAATATTGCTATAATGTAACTTTTTAACTTTGGCCCCATCCAGAATTTTTTCCTGGCGCCGGCACTGCTTATAGTTCTAGCCGATACCTCACTGGAAATGGCTTCAGTTAGCTGATATCCAGCAAAATGAATAAAAGTTTATGCTTTTTCATTTTCTAGAATTTCGTCTTGCAGATCTAGCAATGACTTGTCAGCAGCGCGGGAGATTAAAACTTGAGATCCTTTTAAAAAAACTCAAGCTTCCAAAATTTGAATCTAAAATTAAGGTAATGATTTTGTCTTTCGAGTTGGGGTTAATTAAGGTATTAAAAAAATAAGGCTGAAGTTGGACCTGGTTTGGAAAAATCTGTTTTATCTAAAGCTTCAAATTTTCAAACTTGGGCCCGAGCTCTAAGTTTTTTTTCGGGCTTCGATCAAAAATTTTCAACAACTTTTAAAGCTTTGGCATCTTAATTACAGCGACTCCCTTTGCCTATCTTTGGCTTTTCGAGCCTATTAATGTGCTACACTCTTAGCTCCAATACAACCAACCCCTGGGAATGCTTCCCATCATAATTTTTTTATTAAAATAGTCATGAGTCTTGAATTTTTAGAGTGAATGTTTATTTTTTTTGGTAATTTATGAGCCGTAGCCTGATAAGCTTATTACTGCGCCCATAATTTCAATGCCTTTATTTTGTCAATTTTAAATGAAAATAGATCCTCTAAAAAAAAGTCGACTCTAGGTTAAATATTTGAGCCAAAAAAATAACATAACCTTTGGGAAATTACTCCGTAAACAATTCACTTCATTCAACCCCGGTACTTTTTGCGTAGCCAACGAAATTCTCTTCAATCTAACTTACTATGAACCCGATAACAATTCTTTGAACATATGATTATGAAACCTGTATCGGCGTTATGATGTCAATAATTATAAATGCGTGTATTATTCACAAAACTAAAATGCAACCCTTATATAACCGAAATTATGTAACAAACATTCACCAATTTCGCATCCGGCTAAACTTAAAAAATATTTAAAAAAAAAAAAAATACTTACCAAAAATATCACTTAAATAAATAAAATTAAATTAAAAAAACAATAATTTAAATTTTTTTAAAAAATATTCAGCGAAATCGTCGAGATCATAATTTTGACACTAAGTAACTAAATGCGACAACATCGGAAAATGAGAAATGAAAATGTGTTTACAACTAGGATTGATGAAGTCCTATATTACAATGCCATGCTATTGCAATGTTTCTGCATATTGCAAAAACAGGTGGTGGGAGATTTCCAAGGATAAGTTCATTAATAAAAGAATTTAACTTATATATTTCCTCTAAGAAAGGGATGATTGCTTTTTTCCTTGATTAATTGTTACATTAAAAGGAAGTTAAACTCTGTTCGATTCGAGCGATTTTAATTCATTACATAATCAGATATTTTTAAATGAACTCACCGAATCGTCGTTTAAATTTTTTTGATTTAAGTCGAGTCAATCACTGAACATTTCACTTTTGCAACTGGTAGCTATGATGGATGGGTATAACTCATGTGAGGAACATAAATGAATTTTTTTTATATTAGAGCATTAAGCAAATAACACGTGGGACTACACGGTAGTACGATATGTTTAAGAATTATGTGTTTACAACCTGAATCTCTGTAATTGCATTTTGAATGCGTGCTGTTGCCTTGAGCAAATCATTCTTTTAATTTATTTCTCTCGAAGAATTTTTTTACAAATCGATAATTTTCTCCGAAAACCACAGATGCATCTTCTTCGGGCGTTAATCATAGTGGTTGCGGTAATTTGATGGAGGTTGCAATTAAATTTTTGAGGTGTTGTAAGTTTCGAAGGACCTAATGGTATGTGGGGAGAATGTTTTCGGTGTTGTTTTGATGCTTTTGTCGCATTTTTGTTATTTCGTAATGGGAATTTGGATTTATGAAGGTTGTCTTGGTTTTGAAGAATGTTTTCGACAAAGTATTGGTTGGAAAAGCCCTTAAGAGGATTTGAGCACTTAACTTTTGGTGGTAAAAATTTTTAAAAACTGAACAAACTAGCACATCATATTTGTCGATATCGACTGCATTAATTCCGGCATTAATTGACTTAATGATTTTTGTAATTTTGATAATATTCTATTTTTGATTGATTTTCAGCGAGGTCGGTTATTAATTTTAAAAAATGCATGAAATTTTTGAATAATTATAGTTTTTGTCCTCTCCGTTATGTTTATCAGAGGTGACATCCCCCTCTCAGACTTTTAGCCTTCATAAGCTAAGCATAACACAATCATTTTACTTTCCTAGTCTCCTGAAATGGCGCCCCAGTATAAGGGTTGGAAAGAAAACTGGCAGCGTTTGAAATTGTATTTATTTAATTTGCAAATTATGTCTGCAAAGATTTTCGCCGTGAATATACATCCTTATAGAGCTTTTCACTCACCATAAAGTTAATTTACTACTCGCTTTTACATTTTACTCACCCGCTTGGCTTCGTTTCTTCTTATTTTAACCCGATTGCACTGCACGTGCTTGTATGATAACTGCAATCAATGACATTTCTTCTTTTTATTATTGCAAAAATACTTTGCTTTATTTGTTTTTAATAACGGAAATAAATCCTTTTGGAAAATCATACCGCTAAGCATTGGAACAAGATAAGATAAGAGGCGTGAAAAAAATCCCGACGGATTACAAAAGATTAAAAAACCAATAAGTGTGTCAGGAACAGAGTGAAGACTAGTTCCTCAAATGAAGTATAAGGAAAAGCCATCATTTCCTCCATAAACGGTTTTCCCTTCAATCAATTAGTTATCTTGCTGGAATTGACGTTTTGTATGAAAAAATACAAAAGAAGTCTAAATTGAAGATGAGAAACCTGATTAAGATCATTTTTGGAAGCTGCTCTTTAGCTGGTAACTTTGTTTTTCTTAATTTGAAATCCTCGACCCTTAATTAGTCGAAATCGAGTCTCACATCAGCGCTGTCTGTAAAATTTTAAGTTTTCCCAGATTTTCCGGGGAGGGAGAAATTTCACAAAAAATTGCCAAAGCGAAAATTTGTTACTAATAGGGTCAGGCATCTTCACACAAAAAATGAAAAAAATTGTTGGAGCCGTTTTCGAGGAAACTCTCGAAAACTCTAAATTTGGCCTTATTTAGCCTTGAAAAAGCCGTAACTTTGCCCGGATGGCCTTGGCTCTGGAATAACATTTTTCTTCCTAAGGAAGGCTGTTGCTAATTTTTGCTTCACTGGCTCATTCGGTTTCGAAAAATACAGTTGAAAAAAGATAATGTGCACCGCCGGATGGACGTCAGCCCAAAAATCGTTTTAACGGTTATTTCAGAGCAAAATACGCAGTTTGGCAAAATTTCGTTTTTAAGGTGACCACAATACTTCGTCACTCTAGGGAGCTCGAAAGTAAAAACCAAAATTTCACTTCAATCTGGCCCGATCTGTGGTTAACTAAATAATTTTGACAAATACTGCATAATATAACATAGAATCATATAATTTTAACATGTAGGTACATCTGTGAAATAAAATTTACAAAAGCAAAATAAAAACAAAAAAAAATTAAATAAAATAAGTACTGGCATTGATGAAAGAACATTAAATAGAAATAAAAAATTAAAAGCCGTTTCCATGAGCGTTCATTTATAATTATTGTAACTTTGTCTTTAATCATTAATTTTTAAAAAATTAAGAACCAAGCGCAAGATGCTGCCACTAGTGTCGCTGCAATCGAATTGCGACTGCATTACTAATGTCCAATCAGATTTGACCATAGCTGCAAACACTAACACCAGCGACTCAAGTTTTGCTCTTGCCCTCTTAAAAGCATCCGATAGATTTTATTAAAACAGCCCGAAGAAAATACAAGAAACATTCTTTGGAGTCTAGTTTTTTTAAAACATCTTTCCAAAAAAAAAACAACGCTTTTCCTCTTGCCTAAAAAGCTGTTTTAAAATTAGACTTTTTTGTCTTTTAAAAAGTAATGATTAAGTACAATTTATTTTTTATAAAACATTCAAACTGATGTGAATCATGGATTGTCAATGTTAGGCCTCATTACCAACTACGTAATGGTTTACATAATTTTGATAAATGTTAGGCCACTGCGATTTAAAAATAATAATACAAAAAAAAAAAAATGTTCAGAGCTTTTCGGTATTATAAGGTACTACTCAATTAAATCTGGATTTAATTTACAATTTTTTTTTAAAAAACCTAATTTTTACAATTGATTTAAATAATTATAAATACAATAAAAAATACCGAAAAACCCGTCAAAACATTGATTAGAATCATTTCCATTTGGTTCTTTCAAGCTGCATGTAAAAGAAGAAAAAAAAATGCATTAGAACTTTTATACTGAGGTTTTGTAAAGTAAACAATACTCAAAAAAATGCAAAGTTTTGGCTTTAAAAAAAAAATACTGGTCCTCGAATCTTAAAGTTAATTTATACTGGCATGTCATAAAAAAAGACTCTTAAGCCTCCTCGTCGCTTTCAAGTTTTGATTTTTTAATCGCGACGATGTAAACATTAATCTTGGCTATTGATTAATGCGAATCACAGATCATTCAAATTTGGAATCACAGTAAATTTAAGAAAAATTTTTTTGGTAAAAAGAACATACTATACAACCAGATGAAGGTACTCGGAAACGAATACTGATAAAATTTTAATTATATTTTCTACTGTGTGCATGTCAATTATGTCTGCGTTGTCCTTTGGTGTATGCCATTCTGCTGGGAATGGAAGCGGAATTATATGCAGAACGGGAACGTCTAAAAATTAAAAAATTAAAATGAGTATTAAGAAAATATTTAAAAAAGTATAAACAATAATATTTACCTTTTTCGATAAATGGTGTGTGATCATCTTCTACTCTACCGTCGGTTGACATTTTTTGGAATAATCTTTTATTGTAAGTTTGAAGTACGTTTCCTCGAGCGAGTTTCGTTTCTGCGTTTGCTAAAACTTTATACCAGCCTTGGGTTTCCGAGAAAAAGCTGTAAAATGTGGGGTTAGGCGCTCCTAGTAAGTCCAAAAGTACTAATATATCCTGAAAAATGAAGATTATTTCATATAATGAATAGTCTGGTCCCAAAACGACGCTGGCGCCAACGTGCGTTCATTTTATAAACTTAAACGACTCGAGAGACCCTAGAACGGTTATTTCATAAACTAGAACGACTACAGCGCCCTTTAGACTAAAGTGACTCTAGCGCTGTTATACGATCATTACATGAACTAAAACAAATGAAAGAACTACTTACTATTCGATCTAACTGAGTTGCGTCCCCGCCTGCTTCAGGATAAGGCGTACTATTCCACAAATCTGATAAATGTCTCGATCCATAAAGCGAATCCGTTTTCGACCACGTTTTAAAAGCTTCTTCCCCGTCGAAAAATATCAACCTTAAACTAACTTCATTTTGTTTAACTTTTTTTAATAGTCCGTCTAATGAGTAAGCAAGCTGTATCATCATCGAACACGGCACTGCTGAATCAGTTGCTCCAACGAAATTATTCTTCCCCGGATAATATTTAGAGTCGTAGTGACATGCTAAATCCAAAAATCTTTTAGCATTAGGATTTCGATACGCTATTATGTTTTTAAATTGTAATTGTCCTAATGGTGTGTTTCCTTTAAATGTATCGAATTCTACTGACCATCCTAAATTCGTTAATTCCTGAGTGATGAACTGTGAAAAAAATTTTAAATGTTTAGTAAAATATTTAAAATAGAGACCTTAGAAAGAGACTGGCGAACTCGCAGCCATTAAGAAATTGAACGCCATTTTAATTCGTCTGCTGTTCTCATTTTGGAAGAGTTAGCTACTGCAATAAGCAGAAGACAACTTTTTTTGGAAGGGAAACCGAATATGGCACACATGATTTTCTCCAATGTTTCTTCCGATTTTCAATATAGCGACCTGTCATGGCGTTCAAAATCGGTCGACTAAGATTCTCGGTAGCCATTCGCCAGTCTCTTTCTATGTAGAGCCTCTAATTTAAAACAAATAATTTTGTTATCGTCAAAAACGAATACTTACTTGTTGTACTTTTTTGTGATTTTCAGTACCGACTACCCTAGGCACAAGGATGTGTTTTAAAGCTCTGTTGAAGACTGTAAGATTGTCGGTGAGAGATGCTACCTTGAGAAGTTGATCACCTACCAAGTTCACGGATTTGTGGTAAAACTGGAAAAAAGAAGAAAACGGGATGTAAAAGTTGGAGGGCGCAAATTATCGAAAATTGGTGAGTAAATCAACATTTTCAGCAGTTTCCTAATATAGGAGGTAGCCCCGGGCTGACTCGAGCCAGTCAAGATCATTCAGTTTTCGAACTTAGGCATGCTTAGTCAGGGCCAGGCGAAAGGGAGTAATCCGGCTTTTGTTCGAATAAATCAAAAACTGTTTCATCCTAAATTAGAGTCAGTAGGGAGTGGACACTAGGACGAGTCGTCTGCTACCCGCGGGGCTGCCATGATCTCGAACTAGGAGTCGGTATGATGGCCAAATAGAAAGCGTATTAGGCAATATGGCGACGTCCACTTCGAGACACTCATCTCCTCTGGATATTGTAACTGGAAAAATCGAATCTAGCGACATCTCTTGTTGGTACCGTTGAAACTACCGTTTAAACAAATGCCTATCTCTCTGTGCTTAGCTTATGGTGGTTAACGGTGCCAACTATGACGCTAGTTACACAGTATCACAAAATTCTTAAAGTTACCGTATCCAGATGAGATCAGCGGTTCGAGATCATGGAGAATGCAAATTCAAAAACATGGCAGCCCCGTGTGCAGCACACGACTCATCGAAGTGTCGTCTCCCTACTAGAGATCTCGAAATGAACGTCGCCATTTTGCCTAATAAACTTTGTATTAGGCCATCATGGCGACTCCCACTTAAAGAGTATGGCAGCCCCGTGTGTAGCACACGACTCATCGAAGTGTCCTCTCCCTACTAGGATCCTTACTTGAAATACCAAAAATGCTAAAGCTTAGACTAAAAACATTGCAAACTGCATAAAAGCGCAATAGCCGTTAGCAGAAAATATTTTAAGGAACGAATTGCACAGGCGCTCTTTTATTTAAAATTTTTTCATTGCTGTGTTAATGAGGTGGTTTAATACTTCCGGTTTCGATAAGTAATAATTAGTCGTACAGCACAAGAATCCTAAAAATTTCAGGCTTAAAGTACTTTGACGTTTTATAAAACTGACTGATTTTTTTTCCTTGTGAAACCTTGAAACACAAGCCTTAACCCTCACCAAAGCTGTTTCTCTAATCTTATTTTTAAAACATTTCCATTCATACTAACGTTACCAATATCTTTTTTGAGAATTTCTGAACTTGAAATTATCAATTCAGTCTACAGCACATACAAAAAAAAAAAGATGACATCACCTTTAAGCTTCTGCCATATGTGTGGTATTTTCCACGCCATGAAACTTTTTCACAAAAAACGGAGACTCAATTTTACAATTTTTTTTCTTTGTAAATAACTTACGTACCAAAAAAATTGCAAAAAATCCAAGCAATATTGCCATCAGTGAAAATATTAAGAAACTTTTTCGGACGGTCATCATGTTTCACTATGCTAAATGCTACCGACAGCGCAGACAAATATTCAGATAAGGACTTTTCGGTTCGTTAGTTGGTAAACTATAACTATATTATCAAATAGTGCACGCAAATGGCATTGACATTACTTTTATTGTCTAATTTTTTTTTATTTAGTTCAACATATAAAAGCGACATCTGTATTTTAGTTTTGTTAAAAAATTCTAATCCTGCGGGAAAGGTAAATTTTATTCTAAAAGCTTTTTTTTTCCATTAAGTGAATTTAGGATAAAAGGTTTTATATTATGCGAAAGCCGGACGTTAAATCGATAAATGTAAAGTGAGACTGATTAAATCCCTGAAGATGGGGGAGGAAAAAAAAGAAAATGTGGGTGGAAATGTAGGAAAAGTGATTTCAATTTTTCACTGGAAAAAAAGGAGTGGGCTGATGCTTTTTTACGCCTCTAGTTTCTCTTAGAAATCTAGGATGTTTCTTTTTTTTCTCCTATTTTCCTATGAAGTGAATATTTTCTTTCGGAAATTTCCCAAGCAATGTATATAAAATTTGCTTTCAGATTGATTAAATCGAAGCTTGTATCAAATCATTTTATAGACCGTGTAGGGAGATATTTCAAAAAGCTATTACACTTTATGGATGACGTAAATGGAAATGTTGACGAAGTCTCAAATGGTTTTTCAAGCCTTTTGTTATTTGCTGTATTCTGAAAACATTCACGTAACTTTAATGGCTTTCAATTGCGGAGGTTTATGTTGGTTTCTTTTAAAGTGGAAATTGATTTTTGTTGAGATATAATGTTTGAAATTTTGTCTTTGTACTAAGTTTCAAGAAGAACGTTCTTCGAGCCTTGGGATTCAAGATTTCAGCCCTGCTATTAGAACCTAACCTAACCTTGTTCTTCTGGCCAATTCAGGTCGTAACAAACTCATCTTTTCAGGCTCGCTATTCGATTTAATGGTTTTAATAGACACTGAATAATAAAAGTAACAGTTTCTTGAAAAAGCCAATCAGTCTAGCCAGACAAATTGCAAATTTTTACTGAAAAACCATTTATTTTTTAAAAAAATTAGGTTTTTGTTAGACACAGATTTTGTTTTCAACATACTGACTTATCCATTTTCTATTACAATTAAATTAAATCTTGATAATAATACTTAGTATTGTTCCAACTGATTGAATATTATATGGCGTCAATTGTGATAGCTTTGTTTTTTACTTCCATTTTCATGTAAACTTTGCTTTAAACTATTTATCGTTAATAGTGCACTAGGTACTTTCAAGTTTGGCAATGCTTTAAATTCCCTAATCTTTAAAAAAAAGTCAATGACATTTTGGCGATAGTGTCAAACAGGTTTCTAAACTAAAAGTGATATTTTTATTAATAATTTTCAAAACTATTACATAACACTTGCCATTCACAGCCTAATTCTGCCTAAGCGTTAATGTCAAAAATGATTTTTGATATGAGGAATTTATGCTTTTGTGCATTAATCAGAAGCTATAAAACTAAAAATTTAATCAAATGTGTTTGTTAACTTCCTAATCAATTAGGTTTACCTTAACCTAATTAGGGAAAAAAAATCAAGATGAATGATTTTACTGCTTTTAATTTCTCAACAAGTTAAGCGCTTAAAAAAATTGATAAAAAAATTTTGAAATAAGTATTTAACTGAAAATGTGTCCAAAACTTCAAACAGCAATCATGCAAAGTTGACAATCACAGAGCTATTAGAGATCTCATGAAAATTAATAACGATTCTCCTAAAAATTTGAAAGAATCTTTCATTGAGCATCTTATCAAGGAAAACAACTTGGGCCCTCCAAAAAAAACTTATCACTTAAAAGTTAGACCAAGAAAAAAAAAGTTAATCAATTAAAATGTACCTTTTGTTCCGAAAACTTGATTGCTGGCCGAGTTGCTGATCCATTTGGGTGAATAAAAATTAACAAGCACGAAAAAAAGAGATAAAATTGTATTGAACCTAACATTTTAATTAATTAAACAGTCCTCTTTGAAAACCAATATGCTTTTCTTCACTTTTTTGAGGTAACACCTGTTAAGCAGTAGATAGCTTCTCCCACTCAAACTTAAATATCGCTATGTTTCGACTTCGAGATATCGACTCGAGAGTCATATCGATTGTTCACGTGGTGTGCCTTCTCTGTTTTGATTTCTAACCGTTCAAGCCGGGGGGTCATTATCAATTTTTTCGTGAAAATTTGCAGGTGGTGATCAGTCTTCTGTAGGAGGAATTGAATCAGCAGCTAAAATGGATCCTGGATATAAGGAGAATAATGAATTCTGCAATTATAGATCAGCGTTATCGACTAGGTACGCTTCCAAAGAGATGCAATATAATTTTAGTGATATGAAGAAGTTTTCTACCTGGAGGAAACTTTGGATTTATTTGGCGACAGCTGAAAAGGTGAGTGGTTAAAAAAATAGGATTAGGAATTGAAGGAGAGTTGCTGAATAGTTAACATTATCTTACTGAAAAAAAAAAGTATGCTTAGGTGAAATAGAAGACGAAGTAGAGCTAAATGTTTCAAATCCATCAAGTAATTCTTAAAATTGAGTGAAACAATATTGAAATTAAGCCTGTGAGATATACAGATGACTTAAACGGCCAGCTTAACCTAAGTTGGATAGCTAAAAATACAGTTAACTGTTACAATGAATTTTTTTGAGTTGTCCTTTGACAACTGCAAATGTGATGTTAGTAATTTTTAATTGAGACTTAAATTTTATTTGTGTTCCAAATGCCCCACGTCTTAAAAAATTGTGAATTGTAATGTTTTGAATAACGGATGGAATTTTTTGTGCAAATCATTTATTGCTCTTGTGACTGGGCTTGCAAGACCACTTGCCACTTATTATTTTTCTTAACCATTTTGATTATTTATGTCTAACCTTAAGGAATCATTATTTAAAAAGTTTTGATTCTTATATTTTAAACCTCAATAACCATTTCATCAGCATTCACATGATTCTTCTTTTTTACAACATAGCAGTAGAGTAAGTAGAGCACCGTACATAACTCCTAAACCAACAGTTAAAATAGCTACGACTAAAGTCATTGTAGAGTAGGTGCAATAATCTGAGGCTGATACTGATTCTGATCCACACATATAATCGACAATTGTTGTTATTCCATTAGGCATGTGAAGTACAACTCCTGCTATTCCAAACGCTATTAACTAAGAGAAAAAATTATATGTACTTTTTTTTTTTTGAAAATTAAAAATTTTGAGTTTTTGATAAGAGAAAACGTACTAGAGACCGGGACAGGGGAGCATTTGCAAACAAACTAGTACCAATAACTGACGTCCAGATAATGAGGAAACCACAAAGCCCAATCATTGTTAATTGTATTGTCCAAAAGCGGCATCCCCAAGTTTCGGCGAAACTGTTACTTACAGAGAATTGGGCAATGCAAAAGGCAGTTATTGTTGTCAACTGCAGAAGAGAATAATATTAAGAATAGACGCTAAGATGGTTTTAATTTATAAAAAATTTTAACGATTTACCCATATTCCTGAAATGAGGGAAAATAAGAATCCTCTATTTGAACATGTCATACTTATTTCATTAAAATATATCTAAAAGTAAAATTATTTTCTAAAATTATAATATAAATAACTTTGTATGAATATAATGGAGATCATCTGCTAAAAACCGTTTGTGTTTTGTTTATGGCCATTTTGAAAAACTCAGAAATTCGAAAGCGTAAAACAAGTAAAATAATTATAAAAAAAAATATTTTTATTTCTTTTACACTTACGCCTAAATTAATTAAGAGTAAAAATAAATGAAGAGGATTTAAAAAAAATTAATTATTAACTTTATTCACTTTTCATGTTTGCAATGAACGTTTTTTTTAATCTGTAGCTTTCCCCACAGGAGTAATTTGGCTGAAATTTGTTTGTCATTCTTCCTGTTGTATTAATTCTTCATTGCAGAAGCTTAAAAAAAAAAAGATTAATTTTAGTGAATGCGTCATTTTAAAACCAAGCTATTCAGGAGATGATTTGGGCCGTGTTAATCACCTTATCTGATAAATTGATCTTAGTCACTTAGCGCCTGCTTATTATCAATCAAATCTCTTGTTTATTTAGATTGTGCGTTGATGCAATAACTGATAAAATTGCCTAATTCCTTCTTATTCGAGGGAGGAAAAAAAAAATCAATCTCGTAAAAATAATTACCTTATTTGTAGTCGTCGCCATCTTGATAAAGCTTAAATGCAAAAACACCGTCGATTAAATGAGCTGCAGCGTTTAATACGCACAAACTTCCTAAAGCTAAACCTGCATCCCTTTCATTCGCTACGATTTCATATTTGTGCTCGTTTTGGTATCCGTGCCAGTAATGGAGGGCCGTACCTGCTACTGCTACCCATAAAAATACTCCAATAACGTTCATGAGGCAATCCTGTGTAAAAAAAAAATTTTTTGAGATGTTTTTAAACATTTTTTGGTTTAGAAAAATGAAATTATACTTACATTTGCAGATCTCTCACGTGCTAAACAATATATAATTAGCACAGAGAGATTATATAATAAGTAACCGACAAATACTCCGGATGCTAAAATTTCAGCGTCGGCATTTTTGTCTTCGTTTAAATTCCAGGTTCCTCCTACTCCCAAAAACTGGCCACCAAAGCCAGTTCTGTATAGGATCAAGATGATAATTGTTAAGATCTAAAAATTTTTTCCAGTAAAATTAAGAATTTCAACTATGGAAAAAACAAAAATATTTTAGAAACTTTGTAACTTACCAATTTGAATACCTTGACGGTTATCGATCCGATAATTGGGCCTGGTGCCATTTTTAAAAAGAAAATTTCACCTTAAAAAATGACACTATTGCTCACAGTGATAGATTTAGGCGTGGTATGTTCCGTGTGTAACACTAATCTGTTATCAGTAAAATATTTAAGATAAAAGTGAAAATGATGATACCGTGTTTAGGATCTTTTTTTATTATACAAAGGCGACCTCTAGAGTTCTGTTTTTAGTATGACTAATTCTGTAAACCAAAAAATAATTATTGAAATCCAATATTTTAGGCACCGTTTTTTTTCCAAATAATTTTTTCTCAGTTTAGCCAAGGTTAATATTAGATTGATAATTATTTTTTGAACATCCTGATTTTGAGTATACGCCATATTTATTGATTAATATCCCTTTAATCGAACGCTTATCCTTATCTAAAATTAAATCGATCATAAATACTTTCAAAAAAAAAAATTAATGAGTGATTATTATTTTTTTTTTGCAGGAATTGGGGCTCAATATTACGGATGAGCAGATCAAAGAAATGGAAGCGAATGTCTACAACATTGATTTTAAAATGGCTGCGGAAGAAGAGAAGAAAACTCGGCATGATGTCATGGCTCACGTTCATACTTTCGCTCATTGCTGCCCGTTAGCTGCTCCTATTATCCATCTCGGAGCTACGTCTTGTTATGTCGGCGATAATTGCGATCTCATTATTCTTAGAGATGGTTTTAGTATACTTCTTCCAAGATTAGCGTCGTGTATAGATAGACTTGCCAAATTCGCTTTAGCTAATAAGGATTTGCCTACGTTAGGCTTTACACATTTGCAGTAAGTTGAAAAATTATTTTTTACAAAAAAACTTTGAAACTTCCAATTTTCCTAAAATTTAGAAACTAATCTTTTTTTATTTTTTTAGGCCTGCACAATTAACGACTGTCGGGAAAAGAGCTTGCCTTTGGCTGCAAGATTTATTAATGGACGAAAGAGCCCTTCGCCGAGCTTCTGATGATCTAAGATTTCGCGGCGTGAAAGGAACAACCGGAACTCAAGCGTCGTTTCTTCAATTATTTGAAAACGACGGAGAGAAAGTTAAGAAATTAGATGCTCTCGTTACCAAAGCTGCTGGGTTTAAAAAATCCTATTCCGTCACTGGTCAGACTTATTCAAGAAAAGTCGATATCGAATGCGTTAATGTGTTAAGCAGTCTAGGAGCTTCAGTTCATAAGGTAAAAAATATTCTTGTTGGTCTTGCAAGTGACAATAAATAACTTAAACTGTTTAAATTTTTTCTTTTAGATTTGCTCTGATTTAAGATTGCTGGCGAGTATGAAGGAAATAGAAGAACCGTTTGAATCTACGCAGATAGGATCAAGTGCAATGGCGTATAAAAGGAATCCGATGCGAAGCGAAAGATGCTGTTCTATTGCCAGGCATTTGATTACACTATCAAGTAATGCGTATAATACAGCAGCTGTTCAATGGATGGAAAGAACTTTAGATGATTCAGCGAATAGGTAATAAATAATAATGGATGCTTGAGTCATTTATGCAAGCTTGAGCAAAGTTATGCAAGGGCTAGACAGTCTCAGGCCCCCTTGATATTAATGTAAAAGCAATATTTTATCACAGATTCAAATTTGTGTAATAATAAGGGAGCAGAGCTAAGGCTTTGGCTAAGATAATGTCTTCAGTTTTAATTGTGAGATCCATAGGGTCGTCAAAGACCATAGATAATCTTAAAAGTTCACAAAAGGTTTCAAAGTAAACAGGATAAAAATTGAAACCATTTGAGCCATTTTTCGGCTGTTGAGAAAGGATTGCAGAGAATTTAAAAACCTAAGCTATGCCTAAAGCTCTTAATAGTTGCCCATGGGTCTCTAATTTCAACCTAATAACTATAGAAACCTCCTAATGCTTTTTTGGCACAGCTTAGGCCTCTTTTTGGCTTATGGCTGACCAAAATTTTTCTCAAAACTGTTTTAGGTTCAGAAATGTTTCGTTATCTAAACTCCTGACTTCGTTTAAAAATTTCCTAATGTCTAATTTATATTTTTTATTCTATTTTCAGGCGTTTAACACTATCTGAAGCCTTTTTATCAGCTGATAGCATTCTCCTTACTCTTCAAAATATTTTCGAAGGTCTAGTCGTTTACCCAAAAGTCATAAATAGACACATAGAACAAGAATTGCCGTTTATGAGTACTGAAAATATAATCATGGCCATGGTGAAAGCCGGCGGAGATCGCCAAGTAAGTTCTTCTCCACAAAATTTTATTTATTTTAAAGTCCCAAAATTAATTTTAGTGAATTTTCAGGAATGTCACGAACAAATTCGAGTTTTGTCTCACGAAGCCGGAGCTGAAGTTAAACAACACGGAAGAGAAAACGATCTAGTCGATAGAATTAAAAAATCTCCGTATTTTAAACCGATATTAAATCAACTCGATGAGCTGTTAAATCCGTCTAGTTTTATTGGAAGAGCGCCTCAGCAGGTAATCATCAATTTGAATTTTTGCGCTAAAAATTAAAAACTTGTCTTACCTTATTTTTTTTTTTCAGGTTGTTGAGTTTTTGGAGGAAGAAGTTTACCCGGTTTTAAAAACCTACGAAGGTAAGATCCAGAGTAAAGTTAGCTTGAATATTTAAGATTCTAAGGCTTTCGTAGCGTAGTTAAATTTTAAAATTTTAAACGGGATGAAAACAAGTCAATAATTCATAAAGTTATTTTTAATTAAAAGAAAATATATTATTATTTTTATATGTAAAAAAAAAAAAGGTTTTTAAAAATTTTTGGGCAAGAACAGATCTTATTCATTTGTAAATGAATGCATACAGGTACCGTGTAAGAAAAATAAATTAAAATTAATCATAGGAAGTTTTTATCAGTTGGAAGGTAAATTTTTATTTGCTTGTATGCTTAAAGCGAATAGTAAGATTTTCTGTTAGCCTAAAAGGAAAAATATAAGAGCACACATGGAAATTGGATTAACTAAATGATCTGTGATGGGGAAGACAAATGCATAATTTAACCGCTAGAGTAACGATAACGTAATAGAGGTCCAGTGAGTTTTGGCCTAAAAAATGTAACAGCGGTTAATTTTTGAGTTTGTTTTTCTCATTGTGGTTAGAGATCGTTTGGTGGATTCAATTTCCCAGTGCATGTATTTTAATACCGTTTCATTCTTTAGGGCGGTTTGCGGATGTTCGAGTTGAAGAATGCGTGAAGAGTATGAAAGAAAAAGGATAGAAGAAAAGTGAAAATAGAGGTAAGTAGATACAGAGAAAATGATGTTCATGCAAAAAGTGAAAAAGGAAAGTGAAGTGCATGCAAAGAGGTTAAAAGTAGTCAGAGAAGAAAAAGAAAGAAAGATGAATTTTTAAGAAAAGTTTAAGAAAGAACTTGTCTTACGAAATGTGATTTTAGTCGTTTTAAGAATATTTCTGCTTCCTTATGATCTCGCCATCAAGGAAAAGACGCGAGATGCAGCCAGCTTTGTAAACTTAGCACAGTTTAGACCTTCTGGATTCTGGCAAGTTCCAGCAAACACCGTCAAGTAAAATGAACAATTTAAGTACATTTCCAATATTGGAGAGATTTTGTGTTTGACTCCCAATTCTGCATTCGTTTGTGATGATTTTTTTCTGAGATTTTTTATGTTTCAACATTTAATTAATTATAATAGCGGTTAATTGATCGTCATGCAAAAGAGGAAGACTTTTTGAGAATAAAACAAAAGCATTGAGAAATGTAGTAGTGGAAACATTTAGCTAAGAAGAACACAAGTATCGAGGAAGAGTAAAAAGTCATGCAAAAGGAAATAGTAAAAGAGAGTATAGTGAAAGAATCAATAGATTGAAAGTTTCAAAGGGGAAATATTTAATAAGGAAGAATCCAAGAATTGAAAAAAGTAAAATGCCATGCAATAGTTGAAGATGTAGAAGAAGTAAAGTCAGAAAAAATAGAGATAAGAAAGTATAGAAAGAAAGACGAAGAAATAGTACAGAAAAAGGAAAAAGAAAGAAAAAGTAGTTTATCAGAAGAAAAAGAGAAATGAGAAGATTTAGAGGAAAAAGAAAATTGAAGCAAAAGTGATGAACACGAAAAGTAAGAAAGATGGAAAAAAAGATATTGAAAAAATACAGTATCATGCAATTTAAAGAAGTAAAAGTACAGAAAAGTAAAGTCACATGCAAAAGATGAAAAAAGATTTCAGCAGCAAAAAGAATAGAGGAAAAGAAAGAAACGAAGAAAATAATATCATGCAAAAGTTAATTTGAAGAAGAGGAAAATAAATTTTATCTCATGCGATTAGTATAGGAGAGAAAAAAGAGTAAAGAAAGAGTGCAGATCAAGTAAAAAATGGGGCTGCTAAGATATTACTTATTTTGAATTTTTTATGTATCAAGACAAAAAATTCTTACTATACTTAGTGTTCGTTCAGCCCCGGAAATTTCCATCTAGTTGGGTTCCTGGAATAGAAGTATGAAGATTAAGAAGAATTTTGCTGAAATTGAAAAAAGTTTCAAGATATAAAGTGCACATGCAATTTGAATAAAGGAAGTATATTCAAAGAAAGTGATAAAATAAAAGAAGTTCTAAAAACTGAAAAAAAGCTTTGACATGCATGCTTAAACATATAAAAAAAAAATAACAAATAAAAAGCAAGCGCGAAGAGGAGAAGAGCATATGACTAGATTTCACATGGTTTAGACTAGATATCGAAATTTAGCAAGAATACAATCTCATGGAAATAACAGTTCTTTTAAACCATACCAAAATTTTTCTTTTTCTGCTCCATTCCAAATAAATGACATTAATTAATTAATTAACAAATATAAAAAGATGAACCGCATGAATAAAAGACATCAGCAAAGCTTAAGGAGCGAATAAAAAAAGAAGATTTTTAGAAAAGAAAAATTTTCACAAAGTCATAATTTTGTGAAATAAAAAATTGAAGTAGGATGTTAGAGAAAAAAAAGAAATATTTAAGAAAAAATAGAATTTTTTATAATTTTAATAGATCTTGACTAGATTTTTTTCTTTTTAATAAAAAATGATTATTTACAGAAGAAAATTTAAGGATCACAAAACACAAGAGCTTTAACATAAAAAAAAATAGCACAGTTTTTTAGTTACATGCATTTTTAACATTCACATATGATTATTATACCTATCACCTCTACATGGAATACATAGAAGAAAATAGATGTAGTTTTAAAGAAGAATAAAAGTGCAAGAATGAGAAATTATAAGAAAGAGCGAAAATATAAGAAAAATATACTTTTTACTTACAAAACGCATCACAGTATAAAAAATTAAATCATACTTCTATTTAATTATATTAAATATTAAGATAATTATTTTTTTTTTTAAATTGAAGAAAGAAATTAAGATAGAAGAAAAATGAAGATAAAAAGTTAAAAGAAGAAAGTGAAAAAAGAATAAGAAAGAATCAGAATTAAAGGAAGTAAGAGAGAAAGAGTGAAGTAGAAATTTTAAGGGGAAAAAGAAGTTCATGCATTAACGAAGAAAGAAAAAATTAATTTTCATGCATTGCTAAAAGAAGAAGGAGAGAAAGATTGAAAAGTTGAAAAAAAGGTGCAGAGAATCATTACGAAATTTTTAAAGAAGAAGAAAAATAGAAATAGTGAAAAAGTCAGAAAAAATAAAGAAAAAATGCAAGTAGTAGTGCATGATAATGAAAGAATATTTAAGCACAATAAAACGCGTTTGCTAAAAGACAAAAAAAAAGCTGCCATAAGCTTAGAAAAGTGCGCTTAAACGATTTGCGTAGTGATATGAGTGAAAAGTGAAGCGATCATGCTTAAGAAATTGATAATTAGGAAAATCACAACCCATAGAGCTTAAAAAAATAATGATATGTCATTTTAAAGAATTACTCAAGGATGAAACGGTATTAATCGAAGTTTCTTTTTGTAAAAAAAAAAAAAATGGCAAAATGATGGAACGTTTCAGTCTTTTAAAGAAGGGGACAAAAAAAAAAGCAAAGGAGGGAGATATTTGAAAAGAAAGTAAGCGAAAAGCTTTCCATCACTTTTTAGAAACTCTAAATCCGCTGAAAGTATGCGAAGAGGTAGAAAGAGACCCGTTGTCAATGAAGATTGCAGCTTGTTCCCCGACTTCCATATTAACAAAGACAGTGTAACTGCCTCCGGATTTTCCGGTTACAACTAACGTCGTCCACGAGTTCGTTGATGATGATGGACGTTTTCGAAGGGAGAATTTAGAACTATAAATGATAACAATAAAAAAAAAATTTAATTTGGATTTTAGTTAAGAGAAGTGATTTTGGATTTTTTTTATTGTTAGACTTACTTGGCGTCGTCTCCGGTTGCTGTAAATGTTAATTGGTATAGTCCTGGGCAGTGACATGTGAAAATTCCACTTTCCCGACTGTATCCTATTGATTTATCGAAAATTGGAGTTCCAAAACTAATTATTTGATTTCTTCCGGATTTAGCTTCCTTGCTGGTTTTAGGAGCTGGATAAAAAAAAAGAGGTTTTTAAGTAAGATTTCCAGGAGTTTCCTGATCGTGGAAGGAACTAAGTCGAGAATTCGCTGTGAGCATGCGCAATGATACTTGGGCAAATCCAATATGGCGCATTTATATGCATTTTTAGCATTATATTGTGGCACTTACTTGTTACTGCTGAAAAAACGATGTGCCCGGTACAGTCGACTGCCTGATTTAGTCTTAAAGCACCTTCTGTCTTTGTCCTCGGTGCCAGTGGATCAGCTGCATAAACAGAGGTCAGTCCTACTAAAAGCCACAAAAACTGCATTCTGCAAATAGAAAAAAAAAATTTCGTGAGATCATATTACTCGCACATCATCGCGTAATATGGTAATTACAAAAAAAAACCTATGGACCTTTTAAAACAAGATCGAATGATGATCACTTTTACTCACGATCATCACCAATCGTATAACTTTCTTCGTCTTAATGTTTTATTTTTTATAATTGACGGAAGTGACCTTTCTAGTTCAAAGATCCGTCACTTTTAAAAAAAAAGTATAAAAATTATTTATGAAATATCTTTTGATACGGTTCAGTGCTAAAAGCTAAGCGATATAAAATTATCATAATGATAATTTTTCTCTTTGAGAGATGTTTTTGTGTTTGGGATGAGGAGAGCTTCTTAATGGCGAAGGTCTTTACGGTGTGGGTTTTAAGTAAAATAACTTTGCTTTTTTAATATACGGTTTTTATGATCGGTATCACCTTGGCGGCGTGGGATTGGGATGTTTCATCCTGTAAATGGTACATCTTCCATGTAATGTGTTTATCCCCCGTGAGATTTCAAGCGGGACATGTTTATGGGTTTTGTCGCTTTGTGTTATTGCGGGTAATGGCGTTCTGGAATGACATTGGGAAAGAATGAAGGCGTTTTAGTGTTTGGTCTGAGGAAATTTCATCGTTGGGGGCTCAGCTTGGGTTTTGTGAGATGGAAATTTTCGAGGAATCATAAATTTTAAGAAAGAAAACGAATGAAAGAAAAAAGTTACACAAAAATTGGGAAGACGGCTTGAGGGAAAATCAAACGAAAATTTTTGAGGAATGTCAGAAAAAAATTTGGATAAAGAATGATTGATAGAGATAATTATCAAGAAAGAACTGAAGATATATTTTACGAAGACAAATATATTCAAAGGGAGAATCCCATACGAAAAATCAAGAAAGGAAAATCTTTAGAAATTCAGCACACGGAACGAAGTGCCACCTAAACTTTTAATCAAGCTCTCAAACAGGTTCAGACTTGGAAAAATAACTCACTCAATCGGCAGAAGATGATTAGTAATAAGAATAAACCATATTTCTGGTTTTAAAACTCTTGTACTGTACACACTTTTAACTTTCATTGGAGAAATAAATATTTGAAAGAAATAATTGAAGAAGCAAATTTTTGGAAGAAAGAATTGAAGAAGCAAATTTTTGGAAGAAAGAATTGAAGAAGCAAATTTTTGAAAGAAAAAATTGGAGAAACAAATTTTTGAAAGAAAAAATTGGAGAAACAAATTTTTGAAAGAAAAAATTGGAGAAACAAATTTTTGAAAGAAAAAATTGGAGAAACAAATTTTTAAAAAAAAAATTGGAAAAACAAATTTTTGAAAAAAAAAATTTTAAAAAAATTTTGAAAGAAAAAATTGAAAAAAATTTTTTGAAAGAAACAATTGAAGAAGCAAATTTTTTGAAGAAAGAATTGAAGAAGCAAATTTTTGGAAGAAAGAATTGAAGAAGCGATTTTTTTGAAGAAAAAACTAAAAAAGCATTTTCGAAAAAAAAATTTAAAAAAAATTTTCGAGAAAAAAAAATTAAAAAAAAATTTTTGAAAGAAAAAATTTAAAAAAAATTTTTGAAAGAAAAAATTTAAAAAAAATTTTTGAAAGAAAAAATTTAAAAAAAATTTTTGAAAGAAAAAATTTAAAAAAAATTTTTGAAAGAAAAAATTTAAAAAAAATTTTTGAAAGAAAAAATTTAAAAAAAAAGTTTTGAAAGACAAAATTGAAGAAACAAATTTTGGAAGAAAAAATTGATGAACCAAATTTTGAGAGGAAAGATTGAAATAAATTTTTTAGAGGAAAAATTGAAGAAATGAATTTTAGAGAGAAAAATTTGAAGACTTAATTTTTTTGGACAAAAAATTAAAGGAACAAATTTTCGGGAGAAGAATAATTGAAGAAGTCGATTTTTGAGAGAAAAGAAATCAAAAGGCAAAGATTTTTTAAAAAGAATTAAAATAAATTTTAGGCAAGAAAAATTTTTGAAAGAAATAAAACGAAGAAAAAGAATATTTAAGAGTAAAAATTTTAAAAGAATAAAAAAGTTAATAAGAAAATCACTGAAAATTATTTAAGGAGAACTCCAATGATTCTTAAATTATCGACAACTATAATTTATTAAAAGACAGCACCATGGGCGAAATTATATTATGGAAAAAATTTTATTCGCCGAAAGCAAAAGTAAAATTCTGACATCACTCCTAGCCACAAGGTTGAAATTTAATTTTACCCAACTTTAAATTAAAAACAAAAAAAAAATGAATCATTCGAACGCTGTTATAAAATTTCATAATAATTTAAACCCTGCAATTCCTTAACACTTTTATAAATAACAGTAATTACAAACTAAACCCGTTACAAATGAAATCGTCCTTCACTATTGTCTTCCATACAAAAATTTTTCTTAAGGCATAATTAGTAAACAAAAACATTAAAACAAATAGGGCGTGGTATTATTGCCATTTGCGGTTTTTCGCATTAATATCAATCCGTGTACATAAATTTTCCTAAAGCGCCCGAAAACATATTTAGCTAAATAATTTTAGTCTCGCTGTTGTTGACCCCCGCCAACGGGATCGTTAAGAAAACCGCCTGTACATCGATATTCAAGAGGGAATTAAAAGATGCGGCTGAGACAAATATGGCCAAGACGTGGGATTTTCTTTTTTATACGGGATCCAAGGTGAAAAACCTTTACGTAGGAAGCTTACTTAATTTTTCTTAATGACTCATATGTATAAGTTTTGCCCGCGCAATAATAAACGATCAGTCGATGAACTTTGAAGAGGGATGAACGATCTCCGATGCAGGAAAAAAAAAATGATACCGATCATGGAAATTATCGGCACGGATCCCCCGGAGTTTTATGCCGGTCTTGTTATGTCGGATTTGTATCTTGATACATTAAAACAATTACGCAATTTTAAGACATTAATCCATTATAGGTGATTTTATTATTGCGTAATCTAATGCAGAATTGCAACGGATAAATCCTTTTTTTTTTTTTTTTGCTCTTGTTTCGACATTAATTTATTTATGAATTGACATTTCAAAGATTTCTTGCTCTCGATTGAAAATCAAACTCTCTTTAAATTTTTGGTAAATGTTGACTGATTATGTAATGTGGGATTGGATCTTAAATTTTATTGATTCGGGTTTTTTTTTTCTTTTTAGGGCTTCTTTCCATATTAGGGATGTTAGAGATGAGCGACAATGGCCGTGAATTAATATTCATCCCACAGGGTTCAACGAACATGGTGGCGTCCTACGCCCGGCGACTTTGCCCTTATGTAATAAGCGCAAACTTGAACCATTAGAATTAAAATCGGATGCGGCTGATTTATGGGCGATAAATGCGGATTAAGTGTGAAGTTCAAGATAAGTCAAGATATTGGAGGTTGGGAAATATTTCGACCGGAGCAGATGGTAAGTTGCAGTTTTTGTTGTACGATGTTTTAATAATTGGAGCGATTTGTCACCCTCTGAACTGTCAATAGTAGAAATGAGTTTCTTTTAAAAAGTCAGTTACCTTACATGGGATTGGGAATTGGTTTTAAATTGAAAGCACCAAATATAGTTTGGTGTTTTAGTTGAAGGGCGATTTGGCCTTTGAAATGTTACTTTCACTTTTTTTAAAAGCAGATGCTCCGATTTTATAGGGCGAAGTGGATTTTCGAATGTTTGAGGAGAGCATAGAATTTTTTTAGAGGTTTTGGTATTAATTTTTAGTGGTGGCGTAAGAGCTGCCTCCGCAGCTGACCTCTTGTGGAGGAGCACTGCATGTTTAAGACTCATGGGAGGACCCCCAGAAGGTTTTTTTATGCAATTGCAAGATCGTTCAGTTTTATGATCTACTCAATTCAAAGTTTTAGTTAATCTAAAAAAATATTGTGAGCAGCTGATTTTTTAAAAAATTCTAGTGAGTATTTGCAATTTTTAATTTACTGCAGGAAGGAGAAAACTAAACTCAGGTAGAACCTTAACTTTACTTTCGAATGTTCTTAAATTTTTTTTGCTTGAGACTTTCGACCTTCCGCGAGTTATTTCCCATAGTTATAAAAATAAAACGTTTTCTGTCTCGCTGGTCTTTAAGTCTTTTTCTCAAATTTTGTTGTTGTTGTCAACTCAGAGAAGAGAAGTTATACTGTAGAGGAGGATTAATAAAAGAAAAGAGGAACATTTTCAAGCTAGCTGTCTGAAACTGACGAAGAAACGGAAGATTTCATAATTGGTGAAGATATACTAAGAAAATTCACGAGATGACTTTGCTTTAGCTCCCTCTTTCTCATCTTTAGCGCCAACCTTATGGTTTACTTCAGCCTTGCTTTTTTTGACTAAGTGGTAATCTCCTCAACCTTATCTTTAGTATCGCTTTAGCACCAACTTGCGAGATATGTTTACGTAGAAATCAGTTTTGTCTGTTTTAGCTTTTATTCTGTTAGCTTGAGCGCCTAGTTTATCAGCTGTAGCGTCCATTTTATCAATTTTACGTCCCTTTTTTTCCTTTGGGAGAGAAATTTTTCACTAGTAGTTCATAAGATTGAGTCTTTTTTATAGCTTGAGCGTCATTTGACACATTGAGTGTTTATTCCAACCAACAGCTTGAGCCTCCATTTTGTCGGCTTAAGCGTCCATTTTGTCTGCTTGAGCGTCCACTTTGCCTGCTTGAGCATCCATTCTGCCAGCTTTAGCTTCCACTTTGTCCTTTTTATAAGCTTGAGCATCCATTTTGTCAGCTTGAGCGTCTATTTTGTCTGCTTGAGCGTCCATTTTGTCAATTTTAGGTTCCATTTTTTCCTTTTCATCAGATTGAGAGCCCATTTCGATAGCTTAAGCGTCCATTTTGGGATTTTAAATGTTATGAGTTAGTGGAGGGCAGCAGCTTCGCTAATACTGACCTAGGGCTGAAGTTGGTAGTAATCGGCAAGACCTAGGCTCAGATACCGGGAGGCAGAGTTGGATCAATGGTATGGCTCCCGTACTGCGATGTGGAAGATTATGGAAAAACGCCACATTATTTGATATTCCTAGTAAAACCATCAATGGTTGACCATGATGATCGCCAATCTCCGACAAGGAGCGGGCATTAAAAGAAGAAGAAGAATGGCCTATGGCGGATTATAGTTAGCTCTTTAGTTGAACAATCGGAGATACTCTGAGATTTTAATGGACCCAAAGAGCTTAGCCTGTAAGAGCTCAGCAGGGTCAAGTTTTCAAAGATCCACATCCCTATTTTATTGAGAGATCCTGAGTTTAGTCAATTAAATTTTTTAATTCCAAAAAGTTGGTGCAAAATCTTGCAGTCTCATTCTCTCTAAGTCTCGTTTAGTTTAACTAATCTGCAGTGGTAAAAAAATTCAATATTAACTTCTAGCTCTTTAAATCAGATTAAAACCTGCTTTTTATTCTCAGATATCTGACCAATAACTCTAATCCCAATTAACCTTGCTCCAGCAACTGAAATTCCGCAATCACGAGTCTCAAAATAAAACTTTTCCCAGAAAACTCAATCCCATTTTCAATTTCATAATCCATCAATTCCTATTTACGACCATTAAAAAAATTTCCACTCAATCCCTTGAATCGTGAAAAGAAAAATCCGAATGACCTACACACTATTTCTTAAACTTATCTTCATAAGTCCTCCATCATTTCTCCCAGTTCATAATATAAATAAAACATTCTACGTCTAATAAAAAAAAAAAAAAATTCCCAAGGTCTAACATGTCAACCATATTTTTTTTTGTGCAAGTTTCAAACCTAACAAGAGGAGAAAGGAAAAATGTTTAATTATTATCTTTTTTTTTTTTTTTTTTTTTTTATAATTATTAAAACGTTGGGTGTTCGCATTTTTATTTTTTATTATAACAAGAAGGCGACGTGTTACACCCAAAATGACAAGGACGTAAACGGGTTCAAGGCAGAATTACACTACCTCGAGGGTTGTGTGCGTATCCAAACTTGCATGGGGATATAACGTTAAATTATAACGTTACACATGCATGAAAACTGTCAACTTTAAACAAAATCAAGAAAAGTGAAAGGATTTTTTACACAGTCCAGTAAACACACACAAGCTTGATAATATTTTTAGGCAATATGTGTGCACCGACTGGCAAAAACCCTCTGGCAAGGTACTCGAGTTTATACACTGCTCTAATTTCGAATAGGATTTTATATAATGTAGATATTTAACCATGATTCGTGGTCGTTACGCTTAATCGATGTAATTGTTTTGCTATTGTAAAATTTCATTTATAGAATCAACGTGCGGTTTCCGTTACGAAACTTTAATTTTTTTTTTTTCTGCCTCTTTGAACAAAAGCGAAAAGTTTTTTTTTATGCGAATGATTTCCTCGTCCTGTCAAGATAAGAAGCCTTTAAGGAAAGTGCTTTCCACACTTTCTGACCTTGTTAAGGCAGAATGTAATAACGGCTTGAGTTCCATGATCATGGAACCTGCAATCAGAAACACTATTTTGTTCTTAATTCGAAACAACAACACGATTCACTTGAAAGTCTGACCCTGTCAAGAACATATCGATTAATCGGCGAAGCATTAAAAAGAAAAGAAGAAAAAAAAACATGGTAGAGGAAATATGTCATAATCGTACGTTCGTGTTTTTTTTTTTTCTTAGTTAAAGTTATTGATAAGAAAAAAAGCAGGATTTCACATTCAATGACTGTGATCAAAAAATCGGTATCACATTGTAATTATTGTTTTCCCTTTCACTAAAAAATTGACGATGCAAGTAAAGAAATTTTTTTTTCCCTACTTATCTTTCCTAGTATTTTATGATATGGGGCTTTAATTAAATTTGGTTTGCGCTCTGTGGGGCGAGTAAGGATTCTCATAACCCTGAGAAGAAAGTTCACAATAATGCGAGGACGCCATTCCTTGAGCAAGACAAAACATGCCTCAACGGTTACCCCAGTAATAGGCCATTAAAGAGCCCCTCAATAGGCCATTAAATCACAATTATTTAGTTTTGCAAAGACATTCGAAATAAAATCTAAACGAAGCCCTCTAAATAATTTGCTGCAACTCCCAAAAATATCGCGAAGTCACCAGGCAAACAGGGACTGCGCCAAGGGGGGGCCTGGTGGAAAAATTTGGCCCCGTTTATAACGGAAAATAGTAAAATTACTATAATGTAACACTCTTCGACTTTGGCCTCATATGAAAATTTGTGGCCCACCCTTGACCCCATCCAGAATTTTCTTCTGGCGCCGACACTACAGGCAAAGTTTTGACATCCCCGTAATTCCCAAAAACGTTTCGGATCGTTGTTGTCATTCTCTTCCCTTCTCCTTACTAAAAAAAACCCACATTCACAAAACTAATTCTAATTATTTAAATTTTCATTCATTCAAACCCAAACAATAAGACTTTCAAGAAAAGTCATGCAAAAATCAAAATAACCCGAACAATTCATCATGTGAAAACAACCGTTGCGTTTACAAATTATAATCCATGACAACGATTGCATTTTGCAAAAAAACGATTTCCGCGGTGGTGGTCCACTTTAAGTGATGAGTATTTAGTTTTCAACAACGGCATTGTACCAAATTATATTTGCAGTTACATGCTATTTTTCTTTCCTCTTTTCCTATGAAATTCTGATTACTCCCCGTCACGAGATTTTTTTTTTTCACGCTGACGTTATAATGGACTACACTCGAGTGAAAGTGATGATTAAGCTTGTTATTCCTTGCGTAATCCGTCTCATCGTCAGGTGCCGAATTATGCGAAAGATTTAAAAATTGGTCATGCTTTCTTTTAAAAATTCACAACTACCGATTTTTTTTTCCTATAGTTAAAAATTTGTATTTGTAAAAAAATATGATCCTACCTTATTAATTTTTTTTCATCCAAATATTTCACTTTTCACTATTTTTTTTAAAAAATGTTTAAGAAGAATTAAAAAAAGAAAAAAAAATTGCACCCCTTCCTTTAAATGAAAAAACAAAAATAACAATGCAGTCGTTGCAACCGGTGCAGTTGTGCCCGGTTGCAACCGCGACTTTTACTTTTTAACCACTCTAGCTGGTGCCAACGCTCACTTCCAAGTAAACTGATTTTAAGTCTCCTCTGAGTTTATATACCGTGCATAGTCATGTTGAATAGATGGCCATGTAAGAAAGATCTAAATCACTGTTATCATTCAAAATTTTTTCGTCTTTTATCTTATTTGATATCGTTGTCCTTACTCTCAATTCGTTTGTTTGTACAATTCGTTAAAAAAAAATACTGTCGCTAGTTTTATCAAAATCGCATTTGCGATTTTTATCAATTTTTTTTCCCGCTGATTCGCGATATTTATCAAAATTTTTCCGCGCATTCGCAAATATTATGAAATTTTTTTCGCGGATTCACGAGTTTCATCAAAATTTTTCCGCGCACTCATAAATTTTATCAATTTTTTTTCGCGAATTCATGAATTATATCAAATTTTTTCGCGGATTCGCGAATTTCATCAAAAAGTTTGCCCGCATACTCCAATTTCGTCAAATTTTTTCGCAGATTCGCAAATTTCATCAAAATTTTTCCGCGCACTCATAAATTTTATGAATTTTATTCGCGAATTCGCAAATTATATCAAAATTTTTTCGCGCGCTCGGAAATTTTATCAAAATTTTTCCACGCACACTCACAAATTTTGACAATTTTTTTCGCGAATTCACCATTTTCATTAAAAAGTATCCCAGCATACGCCAATTTCATCAAAATTTTTCCGCGCACTCATAAATTTTATCAATTTTTTTCGCGGATTCGCGAATTTCATCGAAATTTTTCCGCGCTCTCATAAATATCAATTTTTTTTCGCGAATTCGCCATTTTCATCAAAATTCTTCCGCGCACTCATAAATTTTAACAATTTTTGTCGCGAATTCGCAAATTATAACAAAATTTTTTCGCGCGCTCGGAAATTTTAGCAAAATTCTTCCACGCACACTCACAAATTTTGACAATTTTTTTCGCGAATTCGCAAATTTCATCAAAATTTTTCCGCGCACTCAAATTTTATCAATTTTTTTCGCGAATTCGCAAATTTTATCAAAATTTTTTCGCGGGAATTTCAAAAACAATTTTCCCCCAAAATTTTTTAATCGCATTTAAACTAAAACTCACCCTTTACAGAATAATTCCTCTTCGAGCCAGGATCACATTAAAAAAAAATTAACCGATATCATCTAACCTCCATAATTCGATTTTAATTAGTCCCTTTCCTTAATTAAATCAATACATTTGTTCAAACAAGTGCGTCCCATCTGTCATTTTCAATTTTTCATTAGAATTATGTCGCATAATAATACAAGGTCATCCGGCTGACTTTTTAAAAATAACCACCAGAGATGGAATTACTATCATAACTTGTTACAAACTTATAGATTTTATAATATGTTATCGCAAAATGTCAAGTGGCACAAAAGTAATTATACCGATTTTCAAGCAGAAACACCAAAGCGAAACTTTTTTCTTTAAATACCAACCTGCAGATAACGCGTCGATTTGTATACCGCAAATGGCTAATAATTTTCAATGTAGTTAGTCGGTCTTACATAAAAACATCAAAAAAAAAAAAAAAAAAAAAAAAAAAAAAAGAACTTGCATATGATGACAAGCTTAACCTGTTGTTGACGTAATTTAATTAAGTTAGTTGAGTGTTTTTTTTATTATCATTATTTTATTTTATTTTAAAAGAAATTACATAAAAAAATTAAAAGGACAGGGTATGCTAATTTTTTTTTTTTTTGTGAATAGGTTTATGGGGAAATCGTATTCGCACTTTTAATTGGTAAAATTTGTTTAGATCTGAAACATGAAATGCGCTTGGTTGTCTGTGGAATTATTGTTTTAGTCTTGCCCGTCCTTGATAATTGTGAAATATTTGAAAAAAAATTGAGAAACGGGTTTTTTTTATTCTACAGTAGCATATTAGAACGATTTATGGGCTAGCGGGTGGTTGGGTTGTGAGGTATAATTCATCTGAGGATGAGTAGGCTGTTGGCTGATTCAAGGCACTTTAAGCTTTTGGTAAATCCCTCTGCGCTACAGGGTTCTAACTGGAAAGGGGCTTTACAGAGTCGAAGTCTTGAGTCGTAAGAAAAAGAAGATGGAGGTGCTTTACGAGATCAAGCGTGTAAAGATTGAGTATTGCGGCCATATTATTCGTAACGGAGAGTACCTGCAGCCGGTGATGGAGGGGGAGATTGAGGGTAGGAGCTGACCGGGTCGGAGGAAAACGTCTTGGCTCAGAAATCTAAGAGACTTACTCGGCCAAGATTCGGTATTTCTTTGTCGTTCGGCAGCCTCCAAAGTTAGGATCGCCATGATGATCTTAAATCTCCGACGAGGAGCTGGCATTTAAGGAAGAAGCTCAAGCTGACAAAATGGAACAAGTGGAAGCTGAAATGTCGACAAAATGGAAGCTGAAATTAACGAATGGACGCTCAAGCAAATAAAATGGATGCTCAAGCAAATAAAATGGACGCTCAAGCAAATAGAATGGACGCTCAAGCAAATAAAATGGACGCTCAAGCAAATAGAATGGACGCTCAAGTAAATAAAATGGACGCTCAAGCAAATAAAATGGACGCTCAAGCAAATAAAATGGGCGCTCAAGCAAATAAAATGGACGCTCAAGCTGTCGAAATGGACGCTTCAGCTTTTAGAAGGAGAAGAAGGCAGGGTTTGACTTTTCATTGTCCCATCTTAGATTCCCCTTCAGGCTTCTTTGTCCTGGCAGGTCGCTCACCACTCAGAGACTCAGCGAATCCCTGGAGCGGCGGTTGCATATTCTAATTTTCAATGCTTTTCCCGTTTTGGTCGTTAAAAATGGGACCTCATTATTTTGAATTCTAGAGTTCTTTTTGTGATTTTGTTCATGTCCTGCTTTCACATTCACGTCCTGTGACCAAATTCGCATCCTGTGTCAGATTAACGTCCCAGAATCATTAATCGTTCTGTAGTCGACTCACATCCTGTAACGAAATTCACGGCGTGTGTTCCTGGGGCCCTTTTTTCCTCACGTCCCGTGTGGGTTTTCTTGAAAATTCTCTCTTGCGGTTTTAATCAACATGTCCTTAATTAATCAACAGCTCTTGACGAATGTCCTATCCCTCCTAATATTCATATTTTAAATTCAAACTGATGTATTTAATTTGGATTCTGTTAGCTTCATGTAAAACTTATTTAATGTCATATTTTCCCCCCTTAACACTACGTTAAACCTTTTCCCAAACTTAAATTATTATGGCTAGCCCCACTGAACAAAAACGTTTTCTATTCCATTGGGAGTGTTCGTTTATTTTTTAACTAGCAAACAATAAAGCGTAACAATATTACAGACGTTTTGTGCTCCACGTTTCACACTAATCGTTTTGTCTTTTAAGGTCAAATCATACTTCAAGGCTTGAGATGCCAATGATGTTATTCCACAAGATTCGTTAAAAAAAAACATGGCATTTGACTTTATTTACTTTTTAACCCGACAATAGAAAGGAATAGGCTTACAATCAATAAATTTCAATCCGACAAGAAAAGAAGCGAAAAAACCTTGTAACAGCTCCTTCACTGAAAAAGAAACAGGCCCCCCCGTCTTATTGTTTATTTTTAAAAAGATTTAAAGTGATACATATTAAACTAATAATACTTACCCAGTTATCATTCTTCGGGTTATTATATCGAAAAGGTATGATTATATTAACGAACCTTGACCTCTTGGTACACAATTTGAACTTGTTGGTGAGCAAACTGAAACTAAGACATGTCCGAGTCGCATTGCCTATTGCAACTAGTTCTTATGTAATACATGAGTTGCAGGCTCGTATTTAGTTTGGCTTTTATTTTTTTTTTTTTTTTACGTATTGTATATTGATGAGGCATGACTTTTTTTATCACTCTTCTTTTCACCTTTGACATTCGGTTGGGATTCGATTTGTTAGTTCTTATTTAAGAACTTTCAAGATTTTTTTTATCTTATTAATAATATTTATGAAATGCAAATTGGAGATGAGCACTGGGCTAAATTTTTGAATAAAAGGGAATGTAAGGTCGAATCGTTGGGGGGAATGAGATGTTGATGTTGAGGAAAGTTAAGTTGCGGTACTGATAACATTTAATGATAACAAGATAGCATTTGTGAGAAAAAAAAGGAATGATAATGTGTGCGGATTTAAATGAGGAACTCGGGGGCCTAGTCTGACGAGTTTTTCGTTAAATTAAATTTACAAGGTGATTTAACGCTGTGAAGTTATTAAACCACTTATAGGAGTATAATAAAAGAATTTTGGAATTAGGTCATAAACAGCGCTCGGAAGGAAGTGCCTCTGCTGCTTCTTCAAATAAACTCAGCAATTAATTAAAATGATCAGATTTAATGTGGGATCGGCAATTTATTCAATGAATGCACCTGACAGAGCGTACTGTCCTCATGAGCGGTATGGAGAGGTCCACTAACGCAGACTATGGGGAGGATGCTGGATACCTGTCCGATTGGTGGACGATAGAATCTAACAAAATGGATTATCAGATAAGATTGATTAGGAAGTTTTGTTGAAGAAAACATTCCGCGATAAGAGAAGTGATGGAAGCTCCGCAACCGACTACTAAAGACATTAAGACGAAGCAGCTGGTATGGTTCGGGCATATCCAAAGAATCTGCCCATGGCTTTACAGAACGTGAAGATCTATCGCCGCATTGCAGATTTTCTTCCAAACGGCTGTCCTGGCAGGTTGCCCGCTAGTCGGGGACTCGTAATCGACCTGCATTCTTTGATACGTTGTTTTCCCAACGAAGCTACGGTTTACTCTTAGGTCTTGGACTTGTAGTGCGTCCATCCAGGACCAATAATTCGTCCATTATTTCTTCTTTGATGTATCGTAACTCTACAAAAGTGCTGTAAAAGAGGCTGGCGGCGTTTGAAATGTGGATATATCGCCGCATGTTACGAATTCCGTGGACCGCACGAATAAGCAATGTCGAAGTCTTCAATAATATGAGCAAGGAGATGAGTTGCTCTTCGAGATCAAGCGGCGAAGGCTTGAATATTTCGGCCATATTATTCGTGACGGGAAATATCGCCTTCTGCAGCTGGTGATGGAGGGGAAGATTGAAGGCAGGCGTAGACCTGGTCGGAGGAAAACATCCTGGCTCAAGAATCTAAGAGACTGGTACGGCCAAAATTCAGTATCCCTTTTTCGTTCGGCAGCCTCGAAAGTTAGGATCGCCATGATGTTCTCCAATCTCCGACGAGGAGCGGGCATTTAAAGAAGAAGAAGAACTCTATAAAACTTCAGAATTTTATGGTTGTTAGCCTTAAGCACCTCAACCACGTGGGGTTGAGCCCCCCTTAAGGCTCCCTAACTAGTCCCACCCGGGGCCAGGTGTATTCAATAATGCAGGGCGCCCATCATCCCCGCATCGTAGTCCCTCAGCTGGTTTCTAGCTGGTTTCTGGTTTTCTAGCGCCTGCAGAAATCGGCAAATGAGCTGCTACCAAAGAAAACGTTCTGGACGCCACATTTCCGTCCTACTGGCTACTGCTGTCCTCCATTGAGTAGGGGCTCGTCAAAGGGCAAGGTAGCCAAACTCTGAGTAAGAACGACCTTACCCCAATTCAATGAATGCCAGAAAAATAAATCCCATAGTAAGTTTCCGTGAGGCACCGTGCGGAAGCAAAACAGGCTGAGGATCTAGATAGAAGCGGAGTCCAGGAGCATGCAGGGCACGCAACCCGGAGGAAGAGGCTTGTTTGAACTGTAAAAAAAATTTTTTAAAATTCCAAGAGTCATCGTACGTTTCAAAATCGACATGTATTTACATGGCTCTGTTAAATGCCAGATGCAGCTCGTTAGGGTCTTTGCTGATCTTTTTGAAAACATTTCGTGACGTCACCCCACTTTCATTCCTGACAATGTTTATATCATATTGACCAGAAGCATTATCTCCACTCCAACAATTTAACTTTAATCGATCGCAATCGCTCCACTGTAGTTTCCAATGAAAACGCTTAATACATTTCTCGAAATCATTAAACTACTTAAAAATAAAGATTCTTATCAACCAAATTGTATAACTTTACAGGCGTTATACAATACAAACCTTGCTGATATTCCAACATGGCACAGCAAGTTACCAAACATTTAAAAAATGCCTTTTAAAAAAACCTACAGATTCATTATCGATAATCCCATTCTATTTATTACGATCAATTACTTAAAAGATCGGAATTAGTAGATCACCCCGCTTTATAATTACTCCTGTCAACTTCATATCGCAGCTCCATTGTGCCACGGAAGAATAAAAAGGAAAAAAAAAAGTAAATTTGTTTATAATCGTTTATAATTACGTTTCACTGTCCAGTTCAGGTACGGATGAAAAATACTTGGAGTTACCTTTCAAGGACTTTTCCTCAATTTAATACCGACTGGGCGTGGACCCAAACAAGAAAAGTACCAGCTCAAAATGAACAAGGGCTACTGTTTGTCTTAATGTCCTTCAGCCGTTTCGACCTTTTGACATTATTCCGTATAAAACCATTTCTCTATTCATATTTTTTTTTTCATCATTTGCCTAAAGTGGGGGTGTCAATAAGGTCTTTTGTAATTTTTTAATCGTTAATCGAAAAAAAAAAGAAGGAAAGATTTTCTTTTTAGGAAGTGACATCTTTTTAAGATTTAAAGGAATATGTAAATTATGTTTGTATTTGTAAATATCAAGGTTTAATCTTAAATGAATTTTTTTTTTGTAGCTACAAGCTCTGGAGTTATTATAAAATTATTTGGCTGTGATTTAATTTAGCGAGTGTTGTTCAGGAAGAGCTCCACCCTTGCGCTTATAAATTGCATATTTATGATATTAAGCGTCAATGAAATAATTTGAACTTTGAAATTTTAGAAATCTTGTTAAAGTGATTTAATGGCCTCAGTAGTTGGCGTTGAATTTTTAATAGGAAATTTGGAATCAAGAGGTGTTGAGTAGATACGCGACCTTAAATATCTTGGATGTTGGCCGAATTTCACGGCTAAAAGAGGTTCATGACGTCACTGGAGTAATGTATTGGCCATTTGAAATAATTTGGTGGCAGCGGTGCAAAATTTTTTAAGAGGCGACTGCCAGGAAATAAAAGCTTAAAGTGTCTTCGCCAAGTTAAGAAAAGAATTGTTAATGCCTTAGCACCTAACTTGGCATCCCCTTGGATGCCATCTTCTTGTTAAAATGATATTGAAAAATGATCTTGTTAAAATGATTTAATGGCCTCAGTAGTTGGCGTTGAATTTTTAATAGGAAATTTGGAATCAAAAGGTGTCGAGTAGATACGCGACCTTAAATATCTTGGATGTTGGCCGAATTTCACGGCTAAACCCGAAAAGAGGTCCATGACGTCACTAGAACAATGTATTGGCCATTTGAAATAATTTGGTGGCAGCGGTGCAAAAATTTTTAAGAGGCGACTGCCAGGAAATAAAAGCTTAAAGTGTCTTCGCCAAGTTAAGAAAAGAATTGTTAATGCCTTAGCACTTAACTTGGCATCCCCTTGGAGGGAACGGAGGCGATATTTGGGATGAGACTTTATTTGATAGTTCAACAGAAAAATAAATAGAGGTGCTTGGCTAAACTATCTTATCGATGTAGAGTTCGCAGCTCAGATATGTAATCGATCTGGAGTACTTGGGTCAAGTGCCCAATAAATCTAAAGAGCTTGGGTGGGATCTTAAGCCACTTATGAAGTGTTCGAGTCTCCTTGCAGGCGTAAGACCTCTGCTGACCCTGACTCCTCAGGTTTTCTTGAACTTAGCTTTTAAATGACCGAAGCACTGAAATATCCTTCCGTAGGTCGTGCTGAGCATTCAATTTTTTCAAAAACACTTCCTCTCTGAATTATTGAATTTTGCTCTAATAACAATTTTTCAAGATTCCTATCGGAAATGAAAGTTGACGCAAACGTGAAAAAAAAAAAATAAAGGTGTTTTGTTACAGTCACTGCAAATCCCGTACTCGTTTAAATGATACCATCAAATATGATTTCCTGAGATCGTGTGCATAATTTAACAAAATCCCCCCATTAAATATTCATACAGTATGAGAAATTGAAATTGGCAAGTGTTAAATTTCATTTTGCTGTAATAGTCATTCAACAATAGACCATGATAATTAATTTTGCCGTGTCAGTGTCTGTAGCCCGATCAATTTTTTTTTTTTTAGTTAACACGTTTCAACATGTTCGTTATCATGTATGATCCCACCCTTAAAATTTCCCAATGAAAAATGGATTTTTATTGCCGCTTCATCGAACATCCAACTGGAAGAAAAACTTCACGGTTAAATTGTGACGACTAATTATTATAACCGAAAGCGACCTTCGAGTGAAATTAAGAAGGGTACCGTTAAATTGAGAATAAAAACAAAAAAAAATCAACACTTAACAAATCAGTTACATAATTAGCTGATGTTTACAGCTCAACGATCATACGCTGAATAATTGACTTATATTTTTAATTCCGTTTGCAATGACCTGAATTTTTAATCAATCGAAAGATGTATTTCATCTGAAGCCGAAGAACAATACAGCCACCTTCGTGATCCGTCTGGCAAAAAAACTCAGCAATCGATTAATACATAATCCCTATTTATTATTAATTAAATCGTATTGTTAAGAAAAATAGCTAGGATGTTAAAATTAATCATGGTTTTAGCTCAGCCCAGGAAATATTGCAATTCTGGATAATTATGTCTCGCGAAAGAAAGATAAATTGTACCCGACTTACTTTTGCCATCATTAGGCATGTGAAATTATCTATTGCAAACGGCCGTGGTCTTAAAACTATCACGATCTCATTTCACTCGATCAAGGAAAGGCGTCTTTTTCTGCGATTTCTATTAAAAAAAAAGTCTGCACAATGATTCGCAAATCTCTTGCATTAGTTCACACATGAAAAGCTCCCTTAGGCTATTGTACTAGACAATATTTGCAATGTACAAGTGGTTTTTGTTGCAGTGATATAAAAAAGATTTAAGAGAGGCTTGAACAATGCGCATAATTAAAAGGAAAAAAAAAGTTGTTGTAACATTTCACCATATACGATAAGTATGTAAAAGTCGAGAGAATCGGAAGTCACGGCTATGGCAGAAAAGATCGCGATCTGTGTGAGCAAGTAATGAATTCATGTCGTTTGTTATTAATTTGTTTTTAATGGTTGTGATTTGGAAGTCCACCCCCGATGAATATTTAAAAAAAAATAAAAAATCGTAATTTTTTAACTTCCTGCTATAAACTTGATATCCGAGTTAATTTCATCAAGAGTTTTGCTCACTATTGAAAGTGTAGCTAATTGATATTCATGCTGTCTTTTTTATAAGCGTATAGGTGAAAATTTGTTTAGTCGAGTTTTAAACATTAACGATTTTAAGTAAAAGTTCAAACGGAAAAAAATTAAACAAAAACGTTTGTCTTCTTTTTTTTTTTAGGTGTTGAGATTGAAGAGGAAAAAAACGACAGTAGAATAAACAAGGGGTAAATGCATCATTTTGAGGTCATTGAAGAACGGAGAAGGGAAGTGGCTGTTTCATCGTCTGATAATCGACTCTCACTGGAATTATTCAATGAAGGGTAAGGCAAGAAGATAACTTTGTTCATGATCGATTGGGCTGTGATCCTCACTTCCCTTCAGCTCTTGATAATGCAAATATATAACCTTTTGGCAGAAGAGGTTTTCGAAAATCGGATTTTGAAAGACAGAGTGTTTAAATTAAGAATGCCCTACGCATTGGAAGCTCTATTATTATTAGAAGTTGGAGACGGCAGCAATCAGTTTTAACACCAGTTACAGTCAGACGATGAAATTGCTAAAGAGAAGATTTCCTGTGCAGTGATGCGGAAGATTTTGAAACATCGCCGCTTTTTCCGCATCCTTGGATCGACGTAAACCTTACGACAAGACAGCGACAATCGACATTTCATCTTCTTAAGCCTGTAACCGTCTACTTGCTGAATGTTAGTCTCTTTCAACCCTTGCAACATTCTTTTCTCTTGTGTCCTCTACATCCATCGAGATTTTGCCATCTATTTAATGTCTTGCTGACGCTTCAGAGGCAAACCGTCTCCTTTCTTTGTGCGAAAAGTTTCCATTTATCTATTTATCTCTGGCTTTAGAGGGCCCGAAGCTCTATCGCAGCAAACGCAGATTCCCTTCCAGACGGCTCTATCCTAGCAGATGGCCCGCCAGTCTACAGGGACTCCTAACCGACCCGCATCCTTCGACACGTTGTTCTCCCAGCGAAGCCGCGGTTTTCCCTGAGGTCTTGGACTTTTAGGGCGTCTATCAGGGACCTGCCTTATCGTCAGGGACGGGGAAGCGAAAGCTACATGCCCCGCCTACTGAAGCCTATGTGCATTGATCATACTAGTGATCAGCGGCTGTCCTGTGAGCCTCCGGATCTCTTCATTCGAGCGCATCCTTAAAAACTTCGTCACCGGACGAACAATCGACAATCGACATTTCATCTTCTTAAGCCTGTAACCGGCTGCACGATTTTGGACCAATCAGAGAGCTGGATTTTCGACCAATCAGAGAGCACGATTTTCGACCCATCAGAAGGCAGGAATGAGGCCTTTCCATCGAGTAGCATATGGTAGTGTAGCTTGTCATTTGTCGAATAAAGTAATGCATGCGCAGTATCATGGCATATGCCGGCTAAGATGGAAAGCACCTATTGAAACAGGAACTTTTACAACGATCACGGAGGCTTTTTCCGAAAATCGTCTTTAATAGGAAACTGTGTGTACCAATATGGCTGCCAAATATTCTTCTTGTGGAAGTCGCTATGACATTTAATATGACGTTCAATTTTTTTAAGGGCTGACAGTTTGCGAGTCTCTTTTAATTTAGGATCTCTAGGTTTGACTCATAAATTCCATCTCGTTTAGTGCCTCAAAAATTCCTCGCTTCTACCACAACAACTTGTTCAACAAATATACCAATAAATCCCCAGGTTATTTCTAAATCAACCTCTCACCATCAATCAAGGCCTTCATTTACCTGATGATCGTCCTTGTACTGAAAATAAATTGCATTAAAATAAACACAAAAATCCTAAATAAGAAACTGTTGTTGCCATAATAACGGAGACACAAGACATTTCATTGTCTGGTTGTGAATTTCTCACTTTACTTCCTTAACAGATAACATTCGTAATTTAATACGCCCCATTTTAAACGCCACCCCCGCAGCCCGTATTCATACGAAATCCTATTCACGTTTCTTTATACACTTCAAAAAGAACGGGCATTAATAAATCTAGACATAATCTTTCTAAATTATACAATGCCATCCCAATGTTCTATCTATACAAACACTCAAACAAGGAATCGTTTTACGACAAGTTGTTACGAACCATTTTGGTGAAAGCAAAAGTTGCAAATGCAATATTTGAAAGGCCAAGTGCTTTGAGCATTGAACTATATATTTTTTTTCTAGTGATTCGATTAAATAAATCAGCTGCAAACACGTCACTCAGTTCTAATTCTCATTGTAAATGTCACAAAAATCCAAAGTTGAAAAATAATCCCATCAGGAGAAAGTGTATTAAGAAGAAGGACGTATCGATTTTACGGTGATTGTCTTGAATCGGAATATTATATTTTTTTAATGTCAATGATAATCCGCGTTAGAGCAAAAAATATTCTCTCATACCCCCCGGAGAGGAAACCCATCATATTATTTTTAATCCGTGGTGTAATTTAATTAGGCTTTTGAAATCGCCCTTTTACATAGAAAGAAGGACGAATTATAAAAATGACAGGAGCCAAGCGCAGATATAACATCGAATAGGAAACATGAATTATTATCTGCATCTGTGCAAAAGTAAACTAGATGCGGGTGAAAAGTGAAAGTGAATGGTATAAGGTCATCTGTGTTGGACGGAGGCACGTATGTTGTCGGCCTGTGCCCAGATAAAGATTATGCTCAGTCAAAAAAAGTGGAGGTGTTTTTGTTAAACAATGTATCTCAGACACGAAGCTGCATAATGGAGAACGAACATTTGGCTTGAATAATTTATTAATACATTGATTGGTACTTCTTTTGGTTTCAGGTGCACGACAAAAATAGTCATAGAATTAAATCTTCCTCTTCAAGGCGACCTTTTTAATAGTAACTAGTTTGTGTGTTCATAAGTTTTCGCAGCAATTTGGAACCGACACTTTAATGCCAGATGTGAACGGATAAATAAAGAGATTGTACTAGGCGAGTTACTTCTTGCAAGCTCGCCAGAATCGGGCGAGGGGAGCGACTCACGCACAAATGACGCTGCTGAGACCATGCTTGAACATAACTTCAGATGACGATTACTTGGATATAAGGTAAATATTAGTAGCTGCCATTTTGGGATTTTCAAATTCGAAGTTCTAGCTCTGAGGTTCAGAAATACTATAACAAAAAAAACTGTACCTCAGAGCTAGAACGTCGAATTTGAAAACATCAAGATGGCCGATTTTCATAAGGTAAACACGAAAAACCGCCATTTTGAGATTTTCAAATTCGACGTTCTAGCTCTGAGGTACAGAAAAGGTTTTGACCAAAACGACTCCATTACCCTGCTTCGTTTTGGAAGTAATGTATAATAATTACTATAAACATAAAAGTAAGACATTATTTTGTGACATTACAAAATTTCGTGATTCAAAATAATTGGATCCGTTGTGACAGTTGACAGTAGTGATGTGAACAATAACTCTTACTTCATACGTGTACTTTTTATCACAGATGACGTGCTCAACATTGCACGTATCACGTAATCAAAAAGCGAGTATATTTAAATCAATTTGTTAAATATGGTTCATTAGCACAAAGGCCAAATCGGGGATTCTATGAATGGCGTCCCCTGCGGTGGATCTTAATGAACCGGAGAATAGGTGTCAGTCGAGGGATAGGCTCTTGGGTTTCGGATAATGGGCTATCGCCATTTTGGGTGTCTGAAGGTTCAAGAACTTTAAATCAAAGGATGAGAATTTTTTTTAAATTGAATAGTAGGTTGGTTGGTTGAATGAATATATGGAGAAGAAATTGCAGAATTAGTCATAACATGATATGCTGGTTCTGATAAAGAGTTTCATCTGGGTTTGTTATAAGGTTTCATATGCAATATTAATGAGTATTAAAGGTATTATCAGTCAAGAAAACTGGCAGGCCGCAGGAATGTCAATAGTTAAATTTTTAAAAAGATATTGATTGTCAGAAAAGTCACTGAAAGAGAAGTTTTGCTCGCTAGCTGGGATACCACTTTTAACCAAATTCAGCAGAGGCTGTTGCCAGAAAGATGTAAATTGATGAGACAAAATTTTTTAAGAATAAACTAATTAATAAGATCTAAAGATTCTTCCTGATCTAAACTAGACTTAAAGTTCAAAGTTGCTGACGACAACCAGAATGGCTCTAAGCACCTATTTCTAAAAAACCGTAAGATTCCTACTCTTGCCTTCAAAACTTTTTAACACAAGCCATTCCACATGAAATCTTCACTGTCCTTCTGCATCCCACTTCTACTTAACTCTAATCCAATCTCATAAACAAGCAATTAAAAACCATCTTCCTCATTAATTTATCCATTTGCTTTTCGCAACACTAATCCTCTTTTTTTATTTTGGTATCTTCCTCGCATTAACATATTCGATTGAACTACCTCGAACAACGTAACTAGTCCGAATTACAAAATAATTACCGTTCATTAAGGTGAACACTCATAACATTGCTAAAATACTGAGAACATGCTCATGTCAATCAAGCCTTTATAATTATCCTTCTGTCTGTCTAAAATGAACAACTTCTTTTTATACATATTCAAACGAACAAATAAAAAAAGATCATAAGGGTAACGCTTTCACTATCACCGATGAATAAAACTTATATTTTCAACAACTCAAAACTGAGCCATTCGAATTTTTCAACTTTTTTTTTCCAGGAAATTAATGAGGCATAAATCCGTAATTATGTGTAAAATTCACAATTATTATATAATTTCTATTCATTTCATACTTGAATTCAAAATTTCATATTCTCCGCACGTGCCTAAATAAAGCAACATTTCTTTCATTATTAATTTTTAATAGATACCGATTTTAATAGCATTGGGTAATCGTTTCTGTTTTTTTTTTAAATATAAAAGCCATGACCGTGGGCTTAGCTGCCAGTTGAAATCATTAAAACTATTGAAAAAGAAAAATTTATTGGAAAAAAAAGGTCATTTCAGGAGATATTATCATACGTAGCGAAAAATATATAAAAAAAGTTTTGAATTGTAGGTCCACGCCCTAGTCACGATGTCTGCAACTTGTGCTGTGTCCTGTTTGCCATTTATAGTTTTTTATGAATTGCATAAGTATAACGGAACGGTTGAGGGTGGACCCAGTTTAAGATTGACTGGTCATTGATAACACCTTTTATTATGATATGATAATTCATTCGGCCCGATGGGAAATATCCTGTCAGCGCCCCGAAATGAAAATTTTCACCGATTGCGAAATGTTTTCTTATGTTCCCTCTGTCAATTCATCCTGCACGACAGCCGTGCCTAAAATAATAATTGGGATTGGAAATTTCGCATGGAAGCTAGTAAAACGGAAATTTAAGTGGAAATCCAAGGTTATAATCAGTTACGGATAATCGTCGGTAAAACGGTATGGAAACCACTGAGCAGAAACGTGCTGTTAGCACATCGTAAATATTATCCGGGTACAGGAAAGCGGTGAGAGAAGGCCTTGACTGAACGCTTTAGACGCGTCATGTCCTGTCTATGAGTAGGTTAATGATTTTTATTGTAAAGGTTTGATTTAGGCCGACCATAACACTCAAATATTTAAGTTTTGTGATAAATTTTGGAACAATGAACTGAATTTGGAAGTTGTGTTTTATTTACGCCTTCCAAATAACGATTAGATTATCCTGTTAAAACATTTTGTTAAGGACCCCTGTGTGGAATTGATTAGATTATTTTTTTCATAAATGAGATATAAACGTCTAATCAGTAATATGAAGGCGTTTTTGATTGTCTGCTAGGGATTGGTGGTGCCAACTAAGAGAGCTTACTTTAAGTTCCAGAACCGAGCTTAGGGACTTTTCTTTACAAGAAATTTCTTTACCAGAAATTCAAGACTCAAATCTGCCTCGTCATTTGTATCAAACAACATGTCCCATGCACTAAAGTCGGTGTCCATCAGAAAACTTGTGAATCTCCTTATTGGAAATGTAAACGGCCCCAGAATGAAGACTTGAGGTTCTCTCTAGGATCTCTACTTCTTTCTTTATTCAACCGTTATTCCTCCTCAGCTAACAAAGGACCTGACCGCATTAAAACGTAGCTGTAAGTGGTGCTAGGGTGTTAAAAATATGGGATTTGTAGATTGAAAAATTGAATTAATAAAACTTAGCGGGGTAATGTTTTGGAACGGAGTGAAAATAACATTTTTCGCAAAATTAATGTTCAAGTTTTAACGTGCCGTAAACATAAGGTTAAAAAAGGTTTTCAAATTTTTTTTGCAAAGTGGATACTTAAAAACTGAAAAAAAAATCCCTCAAAAATTCAATGGAAATAATAAATTTTAATGGAATTAATTGAAATGAGGCCTATTAAAAATTTAAAACTCTTTTAATGGTAACTTTTATTTATCAAAATTCATTACAAAAAATTCGAATAATGAAAAATTAATTACGAAATACGTTTTTTCAATTTTATTTTTACAAAAATACAAAAAAGAAAGTTATGAAAAAAAATTTATCACATAAAATGCTTTCATACGTGTTTTATGAAATAATAAATTACATGAATGTTACAACTTGTAAACAATATGGCGTCGACTTGTCCTTTTATTTACAAGTTTAGATTGATATATTTCCCTTAAAAAAATAAATTAAAATTAAATGATTTAAATGAAATGAATCATTCACAATTTAAAAATTATAAATAAAAAATTAGAACAAATCATTTCATTAATAAAAATTGTGATATTTTGATTTATTAAAGAAAAAACTTTAGAACAAATATTATGTAGCAGTTGTGAAAACGAGGAACTTAAAATTCTGAATTAATTTATGGCACAGCCAGTTTCAAAAATATATTTTTAGACAATGACAAAAAATTAATTTTATTAATGAAAATTGGAATGATTTTTTTATGATATAAATGAATTTTAACTTTTTTGACTAGAACATATTCATACGTCTTTGTTCTAAAGTTTTTTTTTTTTACATCACAATGATCGAAATTGAACATTCGTATACAATTTTGAATGTTTTCGTTGCAGGTGTTACTATATTCTAAAGATATACATGGTTTGAGCGAGTGCGTGTCTTCAAAAGATTCGAGAAATTGAAAATGGATTGCAAAAAATATGAGGACTAAAAAAGGTAAAGTTTGAAAATTTTATAATTTCAATCGGGAATCACATTAGGGGAAAAAAATGAGCGATTTTGAAACAATCCCAATATTTTTAGCAATACATTTCTTCATTATTTTTAAATTCGCGATAATTTGTTGAGCTAATTTATATTCCACAATTTGTTACACTAATAGATTGTCATCCGAACAAGCTGGACCCTTTGATGGCCAATTACAAGCTCCTAAATTACTATCATAAGCTAAATGAATAGGGCAATTGAAAACGTGTAACGTGTATCTCTTTTTCCATGGATCATAATTACAAGCATAAAATTTATTACAATATTTCGGATGTCTGAAAAGTCCAGGACGTTTACAGTCCACACTACCTTGAAGTGTTTCATCTGCTCCTCTCCATCCTCCCGGCCCGTATCTATCGAAAGCAGCTCCTGCTGCTACCTTTGAGGCATCACCTCCACTAATAGCTTTCCTTCCACTATTATCATTATCAGGTTTTCTACCTTTCACTAAAGCGTAATCGACCGTGCTGGCAATTTCATCAGCTGGTATGGGCGAGAATAATGGTATTGATGAAATGTCATTCGGAGAAGTGTCTCTGTAATTTTCGTTCCGTGCTCTACTTCTTGATGGAATTCTCCTTCCGTTAGCTTTTTCTGGGAGGAATAAAGCTTCCGTCGTTACTGGAACTTTTCGACTTACTTCTAATGATCGCAAGGTTGATGTTCTTCCACCGTAAGATGGCTCGTTTTCATTATCATATCCTGAATTTCCATCGGATCGGTACCTACTACTTGGCGTTCGGCTTCTACCTCTTGGGCCACCAATTAGAACAGTAGCTTCGGTCGGATCAAAGTTAGATCTGTAGTCGACGATCGGTGCATCAGGGTCAGTGGCAATAGTATCTGATATTTTAGGTCTACGTGTTCTTCCTCTTCTTTGACTTTCAGTGGTTGAGGAATAATCATTATTAGAATCATCAGAATTATCGTAATTGTAATTATCAGGCTGAGTTCTTCGTCCACTTCCCAATCTTCTCTCCTTCTTCTTTAATTCTACATTATTCGACTGGCAACTACACTGACTTGCCAATTTTCCTATTAAAATAGGATTAGCATCGCTAACTTGCGACACTACAATCACGGTCTTCTTATCTTTTTTCAATTTGAGATTTTTAAGATCTAATGATGTTAATGAAACGTCAGCAGTATCTTCTTTATCATCTTCATCATCAAGATCATTGATTGTCGTGTATTCTAATTCAGCATTGTATTCTTCCGTCGTAGTTGTCGTACTGCTGCTTCCGTATTTCCTTCCTCGACTTCTCGATCTTGATCTTGAACTTGATACTTCATAACCAACAGTCGATACTTCTGGCTCTTTCCCTACTTTGATTTTTCCTTTAGCGTCGCCTTCGATAACCTTCGTTATGAATTTTTCTTTATCCTCGTCTAACAAATCTCCAAATTTCCCGGAGTATTTATCCAGTAAAACTTCGACGTTCTCATCGTCTATTTCCTTCTTATCGACTTCTCCTATTGATAAAACTGTGGTTTTAGTTTTCTTACTCGGTCTTCTTCTCTGAGATGCTCTATATCCAACTGGGTAATTTTCACTAGATGGCGGTAAATACTCTGGAGCGCTGTATTCCAAAGAAGCCTCCGTCGACGTAGTAGGCCGAACCCTTACTCTACTTCTAGTTCTAGCCGAGTACCTCGAGGAATATTCTGGTAATTTCGCCGTGGTTGTTGATGTTCTTTGTGTTACGTCTAATAAATACTCATCCGGTGGTGGCGCTATCTCAATTTTCGAATTCAACTCATACTTCACAGTTCCGGGAGATGAATATTCATAACCGGAAGTCGTACTTTCTGTTCTAACGATCTGATCGTATGTTTGCTGGAAACCAACATCTGGAGCTGGAGCTTTGATTTTTTCGACTCTGTTAATTTTTTGGAATTCAAAATTTCCGTCTTCTACCGATCCAGATATCGGTGGGAGATATTCTCGATTTTCTTGTTCGGCAACAACTATTGGTCTTGATGTACTCGTGTAAGTTTCAACGTTAGGTTGAACATACGAAATAGGCTGAACGACTTCCTTTTCGAGGACTGATACTGCTGGATTTGTTTTCTCGTAGCTTTCAAAATAAACCGCGTTCGATTCTTTTGTTTTCTTCACGAATTCTTCCGCGCGGTATCTACTTCGTGATTTGCCCAAAAGTGAATATTTTTGAGTGTACACAACGGGTTCTTGTACTATTGCAGATTGGGTCGTGCTAGGTGGGAGGTATTCTCTTTCAGTGCTTACTTGCACCGGAGGTAGATATTCTCGTTGTTCGTATACGACCGGCTTAGGCGTTTGGATTTCATATTGCTCTTGATATACAACTGGGCGTTGACGTTGTTTATATCTTTGTTCAACGACAATCGGTTTTTGAACTTCTTGCACAACTTCTTGTTGTTGGTATACTACAGTTTGTTGTGGAGGTTTGTAGAATATTTCTTGTGGCCGGCTTACTGGTTGGACGTATTGTTGACGATATATGACCGGTTTCGGTGTGCTGACTTGAACAAATTCTTGATGGTATAATTTTTCTGTTGTTACTTGTACTGGTTGGACTACTTGTTTTTGTTCGTATACAATCGGTTTAACTGTGCTTACTTGAACCGGTGGGAGGTATTCTTTTGTCACGACCGGTTGCGGAGTACTAACCGTGACGTATTGTTGTTGGTAAACGACTGGTTTGGGTGTGCTGACTTGAACTGGTGGTAAATATTCTCTCTGAGTGACCACCGGTTGCGGTGAGCTGACTCGAACATATTGTTGTTGTTCATAGACGACCGGTTTGGGTGTGCTGACTTGAACAGGTGGGAGATATTCCTTCTGCGGTTGAATGTATTGTTGTTGGTAAACAACCGGTTTCGGTGTACTGACTTGTACAGGTGGGAGATATTCCTTCTGCGGTTGTGGCGAGCTAACTTGGACGTATTGTTGCTGGTAAACAACTGGTTTCGGCGTGCTGATTTGTACTGGTTGAATGATTTGTTTCTGTTCGTATACTACTGGCCTCGGTGTGCTGACTTGTACAGGTGGAAGATATTCCTTCTGCGTTACAACGGGTTGAATATATTCTTGTTGATAGACGACTGGTTTTGGAGTGCTAATTTGCACTGGTGGGAGATATTCCCTCGTTGGTTGAGGAGAGCTAACTTGTACGAATTCTTGTTGATAAACGACTGGTTTAGGCGTGCTTACTTGCACCGGTGGGAGATATTCCTTCTGAGTTACAATCGGTTGGGGTGAACTTATGTATTGTTGTTGATATACTACTGGTCTAGGTGTGCTGATTTGAACAGGTTGAATAATTTGTTTCTGTTCGTATACAACAGGTTTCGGTGTGCTAACTTGCACTGGTGGAAGATACTCTCTTTGTACAACCGGTTGCGGAGAACTAACCTGAACGTATTGTTGTTCATAAACGACAGGTTTCGGCGTGTTTACTTGATACGTTACTTGTTGTACTGGGCGAAGTGGTCGTTGTCTCAATCCGAATAAAACAGCCTTCGGCGTTTCCGGTGGGAGATACTCCAAATTCGGTTTGGAATAAACTACAGGTTGTTGAACTTGAACAATTGGTTTCGGTTGTTCTATCTTCACAGGTTGCAGCCGTTGGGTATATATTATTGGTCTTGGAGTGCTAACTTGAACAGGCTGTACTTGAACATAAGGCTTAGGCGTGCTGACTTGAACAGGTTGCACACGTTGCTCGTAAATAATCGGTTTCGGTGTGCTGACATATACCTGAGGCTGTTCATAAACAACCGGCCTTTGTGTACTTACAAATTGTTTTTGTTCATAAACAAACGGACGAGCCGTACTGACCGCTATTTTAGGCGTTTCGTATATAATTTTCGGCGTACTAACTTGCACAGGAGGCAAATATTGTTTCTGTTCATAGATGACTGGTTTTGGCGTGCTTATCTGAACAGGCTGAACAATTTCTTGTTGGTAAGAAAACGGTCGCGGTGAGCTTATTTGAACTGGAGTCACATACGATTTCTGTTCATGTATAACTGGACCAGTTATCGAAACCCCTTGCGTGTGCTCATAATAAATTTCTTGCGATGGCGTAATAGAAACAAGAGGAGTTGGTGTTGTTGATGGCACTATTTGTTTCTGCTTAATAGCAATCGGTTGATACTGAATAATCGGTTGTTCATAAGCGATCGGCTGAGGCGTCGGTAGTGAAAACGGTCTTGCAGCCGGGAAGTGTATTCTTGGCTGTTTCAGTGAAATCGAATGTACTAATTCGTTTTGGGTTATGATAGGCTGTGCTGTTTGCACTTGCTGAACATGAATTTGTGGTCTAGGAGTAACCACAGGGAGTTCGAATTGAACTCTAGGTTTCTCATATGAGTACCCTTCATAATTTTGCTTAATGTCTACTTGTTGATACGTATGCACTTCCGGTTTTGGCGTAACAACCGGAACTTGTAGTTGGATTGCTGGTTTCTCATAAACGTACCCTTCGCTTACGGCTTTAGCAGCTGTGACTATTGTTTGAGGTGTCGAGGAAACAATCGTCTGTGGCGTAGATGACACAAATGTTTCAGGAGTTGATGAAACGTAAGTTTGAGGAGTGGATGATATAATTGTTTGCGGCATTGATGATATTATGGTTTGACTAGAATAACCCGCAGACTTTTCTTCGTTGACTTGAACTGATGGGATATCCACTGCGAAAGGTCTTGGAGTAGATAACGGATACTGATAAAGCGTCGGTTCTAATTTAGTCAAAACTGCTTTTTCCGCGATTGTTTGAATATTTTGTAGAGGTAACTCAAACTTAACAGCTGGTTTTTCGTAAGCATAACCGGTTGATTGATACCCTGAAGTCTTAACATTAAGGGAATCTTGAATTTTTTGAGATTCAATGCTAGCGTACTGATTAATTCCATTGTAACCGCTTCCTGTCGGTGCTGAAACTCCCACCAAATTCAAATGTTGATTCAAAACTACTCCTCCTTGATTAAGGATTCTTCCACCTGATATTTCATAATCAGGCACGGTTGCAAACGCCGCTTTGTTTTGATTATCATCATAAGAACTGGCGATATAGTTAGCACCGGCGGTATGAGCTGAATAAGCGTTTTGGGCTTGACTTTTAAATCCGAATCCGGACGCTTCGTGAATTGCGTTCTCGTAACTTGCACCGAATCCAGTTACAAAAGCGTCTTGCCCAGCTGAGTATTGCCCGTAGCTAGCAGCGAGATTTCCTCCGTTGATGAATGTAGACGTGTGAAGGTTTGTTGTAACACCAGCATGTTTAGCTATCAAAACACCGGAGATTCCTCTAGCGCCGCAACCTCCGACTAACCAAGGCCAATCGCATGCTAGTTTTCCTTCGTCGAATACTAATCCGAAAGGACATCGGAATTCGTATGCGGTTAACGGGGATAGTCCGTCTCGGGCGTGATCCAAGCAGGCGAAGAACCAACGACAGTTTTCGGGGTCGGCGTAATATCCTGAAAATAAAAAAATGTGGTTAGTGAAACGGAAATGGGAAGTGAACTAATTTTTGAGGAAATACCTTCAACGTTTGGACACTGATAATGAGATCTCGGGACTGGGGCGATTTCTGATGAACCAGTGCATGGAGCGCCGTGAGGAAGGGATCCAGGCCAAACGCAAACTTCCCATCGTTCGTCGAATGCTAAACCAGCGGGGCAGTCGTATTCGAAAACGGTGAAGTCGTCGGAGTATTGGTTGAATTTGACGCAGCGGTAAAACCTGGGAATGAAATTTAAGATTTACAAAAAAAAGGTTAGGTTAGGTTAGGTTAAGCCATCCTCGTGGCTCAGTAGTTGTCAAAAGTCTAGAGGTCGATTCTACGTTCTGGGACCTTGATGTAACTCTTTGACCAAATTCTTATCTGTTTGACCTCTCAACTTACTTGTTACAACCTAGTGGATGGCTGAAATATCCTTGTCTTGAACATTCGAATTGGGTTTTGGTATTTTTTCGAATTACGTGAACTGCTCCAGAATGATCTACAACTCGAACTATCCTGTATTCTGAGAGATGAATACCAGCTGGAAAACAAAACATGAAATTTAGCTCGTTTACATAATTTGAAGGATTCCTTGGGACAACATTTACCTTCTAGACTTGAAAATGACGTATCATGTATCTCATCTTGTAAACTTTCTAAAACTAGCGCTCTGGGTTTCCTTCCCAGGCTTCTAAAATTGTTGAACAATGTATTTGTGATGGATCCCCCGATCATATTTCCAGTCTCGTTTTTACATGATTCTTCATTAACATCTGCGTCTATAGGATATATGGCTCCTCCAGCTAACTCTCGAAGAAGAATGTACTTTCCCTGGAAAAATAAGGTTGTTTCTAGTCATCAATAAAGAAGTCCTTACAGCACAGTTCGTAGGCTGGTCTAGCTCGACATTAATTTGGCCAGAGCATTCCTTCTGTTAAATGGCATAAAATAATTTTGGGCGAGCAAAGTGCCGATTCGCCAGCAGGCCAGTGTCAGTTCGGCATTTGACCTGAAGCTCGGAAAGTTTCAGACCTACCTTAATGTTGATACTTGTTTTGTCTTCAAAAGCAAGCCATGTTTTATTCGAAAAAGCATACGGAGCCGTCAAATCATCATCTCGTTCTATAGTCCAGTCACCTTCGCTGATGAGTGAGCAAAGCTGCAAAAATTGGAACAAGAATCTCCATTAGCTACAACTCTAAAACAATACACTTGCCTTCATTATAAATATCTTCAAGCCTAACCTGTGACTGATCGATAAACTTAGGTTCCCCTAACGTCGGAGATCTCGGCGTATTTTTCTTCGAATCCGCTAATTGATGCTGCAGCACAGTCGTCGGCATTGATATAACAATCTTCGATTTCGGCGCTCCAAGCCCTGTGAGTAAGTCAAGAATGGAATCCTGAAAAACATAATTATGCATTTATAAAATGACTTTTATTACTTTAAGTGGTGTAATCGTTGATATATTATTCCGCTCCCCTAGAGGTTTTTTATATTTCGACACAGACTTATGGCTACTTTACCAAACCGGTTTCAAAATAAATAAGTTAGCGATTTAAAGAAGAAATAATTTTTAAAAGAATAAATGATTATGAATTATATGTGAATGCTTATTGCATCCGAGCTTTGTTGTATGTTTCTTCTAGGCAGAAAATGATTGGAATTTTAAAATTGCTAACGGCAGTGGCTATTATAACACATATTGTTAAATCGCTTGAGAAGTTTTAAAAAATTCGCAGAATGAACTACCCAGTTTTGATTTGCTTCTTGATACGGATCATTAGCCGCCCGCGCCCATCGAGAATGAAGCAGATGACTCATGAGTTTTTTACTATGAATAATTGCAAATCTATTAAAAACGCTATTTGTATTTTAAGGTAGTCTAATTGCAACCTCACACGCTGTAAATGCTTGTTGTAATCAGTAGCTTATTAATGTGCATTTGTATCCCTGAATAGGAGGATATTACGGGTCGTTTGTGGGATTTTGATTTTTTATCGACCTTTCTGGGGAGAAGGGTTCCCATATGTTAGGCCCGGAAAATAGAGCCCTGCACGGGTCGGGTTCCGGGTTTTGGGTACGGGTTTTAATTTTTGGATAAGCATCGGGTTCGGGTTCAACTGCTTTGGGTTCGGGTCGGGTTCGGGTTTTAATTTTTGGATAAGCGTCGGGTTCGGGTCGGGTTCGGGTCTGAACACCAAATTCTCATATTTCTTTTTCAAATGCCACATGCATTTAGCAATATAAAAATTTTTTTTGACATAATGCATGCTAATTTCATTTTCGGGTCGGGTCGGGTTCGGGTCTGAAAGTCAGATCCAACAGTCAGGTTCGGGTCGGGTTCGGGTTCCGAGATAACGTGTCGGGTCGGGTCGGGTCGGGTTGTAACTTTGAGGAGGCGGGTTCGGGTCGGGTTCGGGTTCGGGCCCGAAATTTAGACCCGATGCAGGGCTCTACCGGAAAATACTAATTATAAACCGAGTTCACACCTCCTGGGTGTCAAACGGAAGCTGTAGTATGCAAGAGGTTTTGTTGCAGCTTGCCAGCATTAGATCTGGCCTACCAAAGAAAAAATACGTTCTGCATGACAAAATTTTAAAACAGATTTTTCGTTTTTAGAAAAAAAATTGTCCATTCATTTCTGGAAGCAAGTATCACATCTCCAACTTCTTAAGAAGTAAAATATCAAATCCCATATAGTAAGGCGCTATGTTCACAAGCTGACAATTCCCTTTGGGGAAGTGTAGAATCGACGAACAACCATAAACACGAGCTTAAAATCTCGGTAGAGAGAAAGAGATAATGGCTGTTTAGAGAATATCTGACTAAAGTCAAGAAGACCACAACAGTATTTTAAATCCGTTAAAACCACAGAACGACAAGGAAATACATCCAAATAAAACGTACGAAAGTGCACAATACACGAAATATTGGACCACGTGCAGGGACAACGAAAAAAAAAATCAACTACATTTAAAATTCTGATATTTCCGGTTCCAAACGTCCATTACCTACCGTGTTCAACATATCAGACAGTCCCATTAATCGACTTGGATGATACGTAACACGACGCTCTGTCTCGTCTACGATATTATGGGTGGGTACCATTAACAAATCCGCGTATCTGCAAATAAAATTAATTTTTTAAACTTTCCTCATTTACATAATAAATAAAAATGATGGGTAACTTACTTTGATAATGCCTTCAAATCATATTTTTTAGCTATAATCTCCGGTTGGATAGACAATCGGACAAATATCAAAAAATCGTTTCCTGATTTTTCGATCGCTTCGTTTTCTTCTTCATATTCGTTGTTTTCCAATTCCTTCCTTCGCCTAGAAACTCTTCTTAACGGTGCTTCTTGAAAATCTTCATCAACCGGCGCTAATCCGCCATCGTCGTCGTAAAAATCGACATCTTTATCTCGTCGTTCCTCTCTTGTCGTTCGGGAACTTTTAACTCTTTTAGTAATTTTTACTTTCGGTTGAGGTTTGTCCTTTTCACGTGAATTTTTGTTTCTTTCGGTTGAATACACAGCTGTCGTGACGTCATCTTGTAGTTTTTCGAAAACGTCGTATCCTTCCCTTTTGATTCTCTTATGCGATATAGAGTCTAAGGTGTTCCGTAAACCCTAAAAATGATTAATTTGATTATGGTAGTTGCTTAATGTTTATATCCATGTTGGTATCGGACGAGATGACTTTGCAAGACCACAAGGTCTCACATGATACACGGCCAAATTTTTTTTTGATTGTTTACGAAATTTTAAACATGTAGGACATTATTCAGTTGACAGTGGTAATATTTTTGACAAGGATAGATCTTAGGATAGAAGCTGATATAAGTTTAATTGTGTTACGTGTTTTGGGACACTTGTATTAAAATTGTTTTTATTGTTGGTTTTAGGAACAGAAAGAAGTCTATGTCTGAAATCGTGAATTTGGCGAGGAAGCTGTGGAATGGTACCAATACATGGCTAAACAGTTATCACTTCAAAAGTTGCTCAAGAGTCGATTGGGCTTCTGTGGTGGATGTCTAAAGAAACTGGATTGGAGAGACATCGAATTCCTTTTGGCCCTGAAGAGGTAAGAACTAGGCAGGGGAAAACTCTGTTAGACCGCATTCTAAATGATAAACTTGAAAGAGCTCTGGGATAGAGAATATTAATTGTGAAATCAAGAAGAAAGGAATGGCATGAGCAGCTTGTGGACAGGATGGAAGACCACAAATCGGCGAAAAGAGCATATACCAACGTTAAGTTTTAGAAGATTTTAAGGCAGATCTCTAAAGAGATGAAAAGAATGCTGAACATTTGCAGTGCATTCCCAGCCGACAGTACAGCTTAATGGTTAGAGCACTGCACGGTCTTATAAACAGGTCCGGAATCTCTTGTTTATTTCCATGGTAACCAGGTCCCAAATTCTGTAGCCGAATTTAGTTCCATGTTTTGGCGCTGCATGTACAATTTACAACCAATAGGAATCAAATGTTGAAGGCGGCCATGTTTTGCCAAGAAGACTGCCACTGCTATTGGCTCTGAATTGAAACACTAGCGACACAGGTAAGACATGATCGAGGACTAATGTGAGAGCAAAGATTCCGGACCTGTGGAGCACTGGTCCGGCAAGCGAGAGATCCGGTGTTCGAATCCCGGTGCTGTACAAGTTGCTAAATTTTTTCTGAGATTTTCCTCTTCAAGTTTCACGCCTTTCCTTCTGATTTATCGAGCATAAAGCAAGATTTCGGTCGTTAGCTGGCCAAAACCAGAAAATTTACAGTAATGATAAAAGGTAAATGCAATGTCTTAGAAGCGTCATGTGAGCCCCGCCCACAAAATTGTTTCTGAGATCCCCTTAATTTGTTCTAATAATTTCTTCATAATGTCTTTTTGCATTCGAAGTTTGGTCCAGAAGCCCCTTTCGTCAATGAGTTACTGTAGGCACCTCACAAAAAAAACAGTGAAAACTATTGCTAGGGATTCGGTCATTGTCCATGTAATTACAATTAACAATCCATACATACCTTTAGGAAAGACACGAGCGACTCCCTACTAGCTCCATCTTCTTTACTAAACCCAAAATTAATTTCAACCCCATTAAATCCGGAATCCCTCAAAAACCCGGCAATTCCATTCGTCAATCTCTCCCTTTTACTATCAGATTTTAAAATCGTCGACGTTTGCTCGGGTTTCGATCGCAGCGTGAAAATTATAGGAAGGTCTGGCTTAGTCTCTTTTATTATACCTAAATCCGACTTGGCGTCTGAAATTAAAAAAAAAAATTTTTAATTATCATTTTTTAAAATCATAAACTCACCCGAACGAAAGTATATGTTAAGTAACTCTTGTCGGCGAGTTAAAAAAAAAATTAATTCAGGAATTTTTTTTCTAATATAAAATTCTCTTGAGCCAAGAATACGCAATGAAAGTACCCGCCACGCCCTACAGCTTATACGATTGTAAGATGACCATAGTACAATTCTTCGCACGCGACTTTGTACCATGTCTTAAGGGCATTCTATAAAAAATAAGTGATATATATTTTCTTTATTTTTTTTATAACGTTCCATAATGAACGCTAACCTCCATTCATACAGTATAATGCATAATACGTACTAAAAAGGGCTTCAAATAATTAATTGATTACCTAAACACATCTGTTAAATTAACAATTAATCTTAATCCAGGGGGAAATAATTTTGAGTGTCCGTATTGTTTTAAATTTTAATAAAAATATAACGTATGAGATGATTTATAGATAGGACGTTTGGGATGCTCAGTAGCGTAGCTAAAATTTGTGTGGCACTTTTGGCTGAGGTAAAATCTGTGGCGTAGCAATCACCCCCGCGGTCGCGGGGAAGCCCCAGAGTCTTCAGCAGGAAGAAAAGCTGTAAAAAATTGAGGAAGAGGCCTCAAGTAAACATTCTGCGGGCATTTGCTAACATTTCTCCGCCACTGCGTAAAATAGTCAGGATTTCGGAATTTTAGGGTCCCCTCCCTACTTGAAAAGTGATTAAAAGTGATTTCGAGCTTAATCCCTTGGACTCAAATTTGGTGCAAATATGACAAAAAGTGACTAAAGTAATTTAAAAAGATTAATATTAATTAAAAATGAATATAAGAAATATATATAAATTTTTTTTGTGATAGCGAATGACTAAAACTTCAAATTATTTTTAGTCAATTTTAATCATATTTTGAGAAGGGCTGGTGGGCTTTCCGCGCCCCTTGGCCTGTTGGGGGCACTAGCCACGCCACTACAAACATTAATATCTTCAGTTGCTTCCTATGCGTTACCTCTTTCGATACCGATTAACCTCGGCTTTAAAAAATGAGATAAAAGACCTTGAAGCCAATCTTGAAAAGAATTGATAACTATTATTGTTGCTTGATGATTGTCGGGGGGATCTATTAATTAAAAAATGATAGCAATAACAAAAGATCGGCGCTTATATGTCCAGCGTGTATAGGGTTGCGCATCTCTGATGCAATTTCAGAAATTAATCTTATTTCGAAATTTGTAACGCTGGGTTGGTACCAATATTATTGTTGTTTATTTTAATGGGTTGGTACCATTTTTGTATTGTTTACTTTAATTATAATTCAGTTAACAACTATTGCTATCTTGATTAATGCCCGTTTGATGAAATAATGCAAGTGATTGTCCGTTGTTAACACTACTCTTGCTCCTATAATTTGTAAAGTGATTGGTGTCCGGTTTGAATGAAAGTTGTATAGGATCGATTATTGTTGGCGGAATTTGCCGGGTCGATGAAGGCGTGAAAATGAAATGTAGAGTGTGATATTAAAAAAGATGAGGAAAGATTATTATAATGTAGAAATCCTGAAGTTGTTGTTGAGTTTGGTTAAGGTAGAAATGTTAATATTTTTCTTTTGGGAGGATTGTTTTATGATTTCCTGAGTAATTTTTTTGTCAGGTTTATGATTGATCATCTCGGGAGTCACTGGAAGAAATGTAGTGACATCATATTACACTTCCGAAGTGTTGACATCTTTAAATGAAGCATCTAGCCTCAAACTTGACTAACTTGTCTTGTTTTTGGTGTTTTTTTCAACTCGAAGAGTTTGTAGAGGATGAGAAACAGATTTCCTGATTTGTGGGTTGATTTTGAATTTGGGCTGCTACTGTTTATATCGGCGATCGAGTGGTAGCTGGTGCTGGTTGCGTTTATGCTCGTCTACCAAGACATCCCATGTTGCAAAACTCCTAGGAGCAGTTGGGGGGGGGGGGGGGGGGGGGGTCAAGGGGACCTCAGCTCTTTGAGTAGAAAAGTAATACTGCACCAGATAAAAAGCTATAAAAAAACTGAGAAAGGGACCTCGAGTAAACATTTTGTGAGTGAACCTCTTCTAACACTGTCTATCAGTAGCAAAATGCCAATTGGCAAGACATGAAACCTGAGGAAAATTGGTAAGGTCGGCTTTGCTAGAAACAAGGTGGAAAAGTCGAACATTAAAGAAACGTCGCTAGACTTCAGAAGCGATGGAGTTGCGACCTCAAGGAATTTGCGGGACCCCGATGGATGCAGAGAACCAGTAGCCACCTATTGATTGCTGTCTGTGAGTAATATAACAATCCAAAATCGAAGCAAAGTCGTCAAGCATTGTCATTGGTTGCATCGGAATTCGGGTAGTTGTGATTAATATGCTAAAGGAGCAAGATTCGAGGCGAAAAATGGCTTATGCTCACAACCGGAATATGTCTGCTATGGATTGGGAACTGTCAGGCGAAGAGTTAATGTGCAAGACGTAGTTCGGTAGGATGAGGATAGTGGAAGGAATGAAGGAAAATGGCAGCTGATAAACTTCTTCAGAATTCTTCAGAATTAACGACCGAATACACCTAAACCGCCAGCAGACCACAAATTAGTGGATGCTAGTGGATTTCTCCGACTCGTTAGTAATTCGGGAAAAGCAAATTATAGCTAAAATCTAATGACAATTTTATGGTAAAATCCGAGTGAACTTCAGTCTACTTTTTCACGGCTTAGAGTCATGATATTTTGTTCTAGCTATACTTCGTAACTTAGAATTGAATTCGGCGTGGATTAACTACAGCGAGATCACCAAATCAATTTCATGTAATTCAATAAGTTGCAGACAGATATAGAAATTGCAAATTACGTAACATTCGCATTAGTAAAATCGAATTCGAATCCGTTTTAATCCGAAGAAAGCGACGAAAGGGTACATAAGTCAGTGCCACCTATTTATCGAAAATCGTTTTTAATTATTTAACTGCTCTACAGGATATCGGCTACTAATTAATAACCTGTGGCTATTTTAGGCAGTGGGTTGTCAGTAAAGTGGCTATATTTATTTAGCTATTTAATTACACTTCACTCCTCACATATACTTTCATTTTCGATATTTGGATAAGAGCCAAAGTAAACACTTTTCGTGCAAAATAAAAAAATCGCAGGGCGATTTTCAAAGATCCATTCTGATTTTCAGAATCTCTCAAGACGCAGAGCAAGAAGTTAATCAAGATATCACGTGAGGGAGAGTGAAACTCATTGATCGGTGTATAGATTACTGCTCTAAGGACCGTACGTTCAGGAATGATATACAGGTGAGATAAATTATAGCTACAACATTAATTGGACCTATGTTATGTCTGGACGTCTGAACATTGAGCCATGAGTACACCTGTCATTTCAAATCAATCAAAAAATCATTTCCTACCCATTCAGGCGTAAGCCAGACAAATCATACTCCCAATTTCTTAATTAATTCAATTTTTTTCGAAACGGTAACAAATAAACAAAAACATTCAGTGCCATCAAGGTAAAACATGACAGTGCATAATATGATTCATCATCAGATACTATCCCTAATAACTATCATTACACATGATGTATGGGTATTAACTTAAAAAATCTTTGGACAATGTGACTGTGAGCCCATTATTGCATAACGTACCTTGAAATCATTTATTTCTAATCATCTCAAATTTTTAGTTTTCGAACCAAACCAATCAAGCTTCGTCTGGTCTAGTATATGAGGCTAAGGTCAGACACATTAATTCATCCAATGATTAACCTCTTTCAACCTCCACAATTTGATGTAAAATATCTTCTGCCGTGTCATCGCCGGGTTTTTTTTTCCACGTGAATCAAAATCCGTTTTTTATTTTAGGATAAGCGATGACAAGCCGACTTGACGGTTAGAATGTATAATGAAGTTAAATTGCGTAAGCCACGATGATTGCAAACTAGAGCAATCGAAAAGTGGTTTTAAAAAATAAAATTATATACATAAGGATCATGTTTGATGTCCTATGTAAAAAAAAAACTGCAACATTAAGTAGTTAGTTGCATAAACACGTCAGTGTGGTCAATTGTCTGGTATTGAAAAAGACTATAAGGGTGAGTCAGCTGATTGGCGTATGAACTCGTTTTAATAACTAGAAAAATTAATGATTTATCATGTTTTATTAGCATGAGGGCGTTGGTGTTTGTAAACGGAAATGTTAATTGTTTCTTTGGTAATTAATTGTCAATGCCTAATTAATAATTACACGTTCGAGATTTTTTTTTCGAAATTGAATTTGAGTTTTATCGTTAGCTCATCTTTTTTTTGTGTTCAGAGGCCACGCATCGATAAAACAGGTTAATGGACATTAATTAAAAAATCTTTTGATCTTAATTTTTTTTTTTGACGATATCGAATTTGACTTATTTAATCGCTCTAGTATTTAATCGAATAAACCTCAGGTCAAGGAAAACTTGGAATGATTCGATTATGAATATTTAATTAAATTAAATGCAGTAAGGGAAAAATGCATTTAAAAAAATAATGTCGGTTGATTAGTTATTCGAAAAGGGGAGTAGGAAACATTCTGCAATTTTGCAACGTTTGATTATTTTGCAGTTAGCACGAACTGGCTTCTTTTTTCTTTCTGTAAAAGAGGATCGTTACAAGATAAGTGATTGTTGTTTTGAGTTGTTTAGGAAAAACACACCACGATGTTTGTAATAATTTGAAGGGAAGTCGTTTTCCAGTCGAGGAAGAAGATGCAGGTTGCACAAGGAAAAAGAATCGAATACATCGTTATAAAAAACTATTGGAGATTTTCAACAATAAAATCTGTGGAAATTTTTGAATCTCGAGAAATGAGAACCTCTAATTGGCTGAGCCAACTTATGTGCTTGTCAAGTACCGCTGGTTTTTCAGTCTGTCGCTCCTGTGTACCTTTCTTCAAAGGTATTTACCCTTGCCCTAAAGGCTTCTCGCCCTGATTAGGCTTACTAGACACTGACCATAGTTCTTCGACTAAATAGCTCCACCCAAAAATAGACTTTTCTCGTTTCCATTTTATCATTAAAACAAATAAACTAATTAAACAAATTCTCTGACGAAGCAATCCATTACGAAACCAACGACCACCCACTTCCCAAATGAATAAACAGCAGACTGCCTCCGGCTAAACTCACCAAATGAAAAAACCTACCACTACTGCTTATGAACCTCCATAGAAAGTGTACGCACACACTCCACAATATAAGATAAACCGCCGGATACCAGACGAAGAAAAAAAAAACTCAACATTAACTAAAAAACAAGAACACCTACTATAATTTGGGCGTTCATTTATTAAAATTCTCACCACACCGCGCTAGATTTTTCGTACTTTTTTATTATTCTTTCAAGAGAAAATAAAAAAAAAATCTTGATTTTTATCTCCCTTGCTTTCCTTGTATGGGTGTAACGCATAAAAAAAACTCCTGCAATAATTGGGGCAAACCCCCTAAACGATGTATTGCATCGGGCTCGGAGTTATAATCATTATATGGTGCATTTTTTTTTTGTTAAGTGCTTGCAATGAATGATATAACAGTCAAAGAATGAAGATTACTCGTGGAATAGTGAAGGTGAGGAAGACCATGACTCAGAAACATTGATATACTCAAGTGCAATTCTATTGTTTTAAAAACTTTTATGGTGTCATTCCCATCGCCGAACTTTAAGAAATTTTTGCGTGCACTTGCATTTTTTCGCATAGTTGGCATTAGGGATTAGGCCATGCCCGCAGGCAGAGGAGAAGCTAAAAAGGCCTGACCAAGACTTTAAAGCCTTCTCTTCCGTAGAGAGTCGTGTTTTTGGTTGTCTTTGCGTTTATTTCCATCTAAAATGATATTGACAAAAATCGGACTTTTGAAAATGAATTTTCGTGGTGACATCTAACAGTCTTCTTCTGCAGACTGTGTGTCTGACTACGTGACAAGAATTTTGAGGCCCTATGGTGGTGGCGGCAAAGAGTTTGATGTGCGCTATGATTGGGAGAAATTTTATTGGAGCGCGCTATAGTTGACTGAAGGTGAATTGGTATGCGCTATGATTTCCATCAATGAACCGGAGTGCGCTATAATTATTAGAGGTTTGACGATGCTTTGGAGAGCGCTATGATTATCGGAGGATGCTTTGGAGTGCGCTATGATTATCGGAGGATGCTTTGGAGTGCGCTGTGATTATCGGACAATGCTTTGGAGTGTTCTATGATAATCGGAAAATGCTTTGGAGAGCGCTATGGTTATCGAAGGATGCTTTGGAGTGCGCTATGATTAACGGAGGATGCTCTGGAGTGCGCTATGATTAACGGAGGATGCTCTGGAGTGCGCTATGATTATCGGAGGATGCTCTGCAGTGCGCTATGGTTATTGGAGGATGCTCTGGAGTGCGCTATGATCATTGGAGGATGCTCTGGAGTGCGCTATGATTGTCAAAAGGTGTATTGGAGTGCACCATGATTGAATTAAAGTGTATAATAGAGGGCGCTATTATTTTAATATTGGTCAGTGGAGTGCGCTATGATTGTGATTTTGCTGACAGGAGATAACATTGTTTGCGATGATTGAGCATTGAGCTGTACTGCTCATGATCACATGGGAAAAGCTATGATCGTTCGCGATAACATTGAGATGCGCTCATCTTCCCAGAATCGCTCATAAATGCGTTATCTCCTTACATAGTGCCTGGAACAATTCCTTATCGTGCTCCGAGATTTTTATCTTAATGTGTGAAGTGCGTTTGTGTGCCAGATTGCGTTCAGCTCTTTCTAAACATGCAACCAATAAAGCACGAATCTTTGATTCGAATTTTGTAAAAAAAAAACATTACATCAAACACGCTTCGCCTTAAAGGCAGAAAATGGTATCCACTACTGTAGAAATCAAGACCATGACACGACGAAGACTTTGATAGATGTCTGAGGTTGTTGTATAATATATGTTGTTTCGGATGGAGCATTCAATTTTAATACATCGGTCTATTATTCTTCGATTTATGTACACGAAAAAATAAAAAGTTAGCCAAGGTTGTAATTTCTTGATCAACGTTCCAGGCAATGACAATTTCTGCTTAATCATCTCAAAACCTCGAATTGTTTAAAATTTAATATATCAGCGAGAAACTCACCTTCGAAAATATCGAGCGTGTAGTTATCTGCAATCCGGGTAATGTCCGTAAAGATGATATGAGTGCAATTACATACGTTTAGGTTGTTTAAAGACGTCCGACCTTCATAGTAACAGATAACGTGCCGTGAGATGGATTCTTGTGGCGGACATTTCGAACCTGAAAAATAAAAGGTCAGATTTTGTGATCTCTGTTTTTCGGTAGTTAAGCGCCGTCATTTGATCTTCAGGCGCGGCGCCAGAAAATGTTTACAAAATGGGTCAGAAGAGAATACAGCTTGAGCTAAATGAAATCGAGCTTTAGACAAAATATTGTATGTTGGTGAGGTGGCTAAAAAATTTTTCAAAGGGGCCAAAGCAATTTTTGCAGGTACCATAATCCCCCTCGGCTGCCCTTGACGTCGCTACTGTTTGAACAAAACAAAAATAGCAAATCACGATTTGAAATATATTTTTTTAACAACTTTTTCTAAATGATTACGATGTAAGCGTAACGATATCAGCCTCAGGCTTTTGTTCCTTTAGAAGTCAATTTAAGTTCTTATTAATACGAAAAGAATAGCTATAGATTAATATATTAACGTAATCTATCTTATTTAAAGTGAATGCTGATGGGATTTGACTTCTGTTCGCTTAAAAATTATTTGACTTACCATGAGTTAGCGATATGAAAAGGTGTAACAGTCCGATTATGGTGATTTTTACCGGTGTAATATTCCTCATGATCTCGGTTGATCGGAGACGCTTCCCTCAGCGTCTTTCCCTATTTTGATTTTTATTCAACTTCACTTCACATGTCCATTATTTTTGTTTTAATTGCCACGTTTTTGTTTTTTTTTTTTAATCCCTTCCTGTAATTTTTAAAAAGACGGACGTCGGTAATTTTGAATGATTTTACCTTAGGTTTAATTTCATGCTCTTTTTAGCAGGAGTTTAGTAATCAAAGTTGATGGTTTAATAAATTTTAAAACGGTTAATTCTTCCTTACATGCTTTTTTATTTTATTTTGGTTTTAAGCGTATTATCTCTTCGACTCGGATTTGCGTTTGGAAGTAAATGTATGAAAGTTTACGGTTCTAATTTGATATTGTTAGGACTAATGGAAAGTGCACGCGGCTTGTATTTAGACGAGAGGGAGTTGTTTAATAATGTTTTGTTTGGAGTTATTGAAAGAGGGTCGAAATGATTCTTGTTTTTAGGCGAAGTAGAGTTAATACGTATATGTAATGTATACTAGATTTGATTAGGTTTTTGCTTGAAGGTTGTTGCAAAGTCCTTTCGTGTCTGATATTATTTGGGAACTTTCATTTCTTTAGGGGGAAGAGATTTGTTGAAATTTTTGATCGGTTGCATCATGTTTGGCCCTCACGCAACAGACATGCGCAGTAAACAATAAGAAAGATCCGATATTTGAGCTTAGATACTAATGCATAAATTAAATGGGTTGGTTAGCATTTTTAATCAGCAAAAGGATATGCAACAGATGCTATAATGGCCATTACCAACGGCACGAGACCAATATTAATAGTTTAAGCAATTACTGGAAATATTCCCCGTCGGCAGTCACAGATTTTTTAAAATGACTTTGAGAAAAATTAATATGCATGCATTTCCTCAAATTAAGCAAACATGTCCCTGTGACGTTTTTAAGTTCCGCTTGATATTGTCAACTTAACCCGACCCGGATCTGCCTTAGGGCTTTGGGAACTTTCTATCGCGGGTACGTGAACATCCCTTAAGCAGAATCGTCTAGACCTATTGCTACCTGTCAAAATTTCTTCATCAAACTCCCTTCGAGGTTTTGACAGGACTTGTGGTCTAGGTCCAGACGCTTCTTCCAGGCGTTTCTTCTGTTGCATCTTCTATTCACACATCAAATTGATTTGCGGTTATGGATCAGCCACGTGTAAGCTGGAGCCTCCAAGACAAGTCGAATAAAGTCAGGTCAGTGAAGTCCAAATTAAAGACTCCTCTAGATTTTAGATCTAAGGGAAGAGAGAAATCTGGCGGAGCAATGTTAGGAGACGCCTCTCGCAGAAGGGTCACTCCTCAACTTTTTACAGCTTTTTATCTAGTGCAAAATTACTTTCCTGCTAAAAGTCCGGGAGCCTCCCCGCGGCGTGGCTGCTACGCCACTGAATCTGGCGGAAAAGCTTATCATTGCTGTGCAATCTTAGAGCGTGGTGTACTCTTCATATCGAAAAACTTTAGGGTAAAGATAGATTCAGAGAGATTATTGATGGTTGCCTGCACTCGGATACCATCACGGCCTCATAGTAGAAGAAGTAAATTTTGCTTGGCAGGAGCTGTTCGGGATTCTCTATTTTGAAATCTTTTGTTTTGTTCTTATGTTTTGTTATTAAAATTAAATTGTAAATAAAATGTTATCATCGCTATATTTTGCGGTACATTCATCACCCTGACCTGGTATCTTCCCGCCACATTATTAATGTTCGGCGTCCCTTCGGGTTTTCTTGGATAACGGGTTGTTAACGCTGCCGCCGCCAAGGTAATCTCCATCCAGTTCACACCCTCCAAGCACAGCCTCTTTCTGAAGTATAACTCCAGCACTTGCCTTAGATCGATCTTGCTTAACATCACTGTGTCGAACATACTGACCAGCGTATTAACCATATTTATGACAACCGGGTTCTCTGGATCCCTGTTAACTTTAGTTGTCCCACAGTATACTTTACGCTCAAACCCGCCCAATGTAACGTTGCTCTGGTTTTCGGATGTCACTACGAAGATGATCTTCCTCGCGGGGTCCCCTATATGCACTAGTGAAGATGTTTGCGTGAAAAGGTTCCAGACGGCCCCAGTCGGGTTCTCATTCTCGTCTAGTTCTTCGCCTAGCTCCACTGTTCTAAAAGCCCCCACTTTTGCACCGAGCGGATACTTTAGGTGACATAACGTCGATAGTGACCATGATTCATCCTTGTGGCTGGTGTTGATATCTAAAACCACTACCTTTACCGACTCATCACTTAGAGACCAATTTTCCTCCGCATACTCCTCACTGTCCGGATCAGCCGGATCGTAGTTGATGTTCCGCCGCCTTACCAATATCTCGCCATACTTCACTATTTGTTCCGTCAGCCAATGCATGCTCATAATCACCCCTTCATAGGCGTCATCCCTCAGGTAACGTCTGAGTGCCCCTCTCACTATTATTGGCTCCTCCTTTACCGCCTCCGCCCACTCCTGCCCCGTAGGATTATCGAATGTTCTGTCCCGCATCATTTCGTACAAGCATGCCTTAAGGGCCAGAGCCCTGAAGTCCACTTTTGTTTCATGCTCAGCCTCCGTTACCACCCTGGCAAACGCAGGCTCCATATTGAATATTCTGTAAAAGAACTGGCCCATTCTTTCATTCTGCATGTTAGTTCCGATGTTCGGGATTCTCTATTTTGAAATCTTTTGTTTTGTTCTTATGTTTTGTTATTAAAATTAAATTGTAAATATAGCGATGATAACATTTTGGACGACATAAGAAAATAGAGGACGGGGCTTGTTTCGCATAGAGACCCTCTATAAAAAGAGACTGGCGAATGGTCGGCCAATTTTGAACGTCATGACAGGTCGCCATATTAGAAATTGAAAGAAAAATTGGAGAAAAATCATGTGTGCCAACATACAAATATCCAGTTTCCCTTCCAAAAAGGCCCACAAAAGTTCTGTCTTCTGCTGGTAGCAGAAGCTAATTCTTCGAAAATGAAAACAGCAGACGAATTAAAATGGCTTTCAATTTCTTAATGGGTGCGAGTTCGCCAGTCTCTTTCTATAGGGTCTCTAGTTTCGCAGAGCGGAAGAGTGAATCGCATGGGAAAGATTAAGAGAGCTTATATCCAGGAACGGGTGTAAAAAGGCCTAAAAAGTTGAATCACACAGTTCACGAAGGCACTTGCTCTATATTCGTTTGTGGCCCGATTGTAGTCCTGTACTACTCCCTCATCTCTAAAAATTTTCTTGCAACGCTACTGACCAATCCCATCAATAACTGCAATCCTAACAAAAACACCCTCCCTACCTTCCTACTTCATTTCTTTGATTCTTATCCATCGTGCTATATAATAAGCTAATGGCATTTTCATTCCTCTGCAATTATTATTCCTCAACAAATTAGCCTACTCCAAACAATCCTAGTGTTGATAAACAAAACAAATCATATTGAAATTCTTATATTACTCATAACTTCTAAACAATAGCTTTTGGAAGGTGTTATTTACACTAAATCTCCATGTCTCGAAACTTGACCAAAATTGCGACATGTAATTTAAACATTTTTATACTTTCGTTTTCTTTTGATTGTTACAAAAAGACAACAATTCTGGGAGCAATAATCGATGCAACTATTAACATTCACCCGGCACACCTCGTGAGCTATTCAGACGAACCTAATCACTGTTAGGCTACTTTCTTCAAAAACCTAATAACGCGGAACTGTTCGGAAGTCATATTACTTTACTTCTCGTGCTTGGGTCTACATTGTTCTTTTTTTTTGTGATTACCCGTAATCCACATGGACTCTCGACGTCTTTACCTTTCAAACTATAGGCTTATACTTGAATTTTCAAACTTTTGGTTTCATGCCGTAAATCATGAAATAGTGGTAGCTTAAGGCGTGAAATAAAAATGGATTAAGAAGCGTTTTCAGGTTTTACGATTCGATTTAATTTAATTTTTTTTAGGAAGATTATGGAGGATGATTTATAAGGCAATCGGTTTTAAATTTACCAGAGCGTTATGTAATGTTAAAAGATAAATATAGATAAAAATCGGACGACATTATAGCGTAACAGTTTTAGGTTTGTTTTTTAATACTATGATTCAGGCTTGGAGGAAATGGTCATTTAAGGAGTATCATTTGCTAGTGGCAATATGTAACTCTCGCTGTTCGTATCTTGATAACTAGCCGGGAGGCTGTTCCGCTTCCGGGCGTTTTGCCTCTTGGAACTATTGATTAGGTAAATGAGACGTTGGATGGAAACGCACGGAATTATGTGCCGGTTTGATTCCTTTCTTTTTTTCAAGATGGGATTGGGTTTTTTTAGTAAAGTGAAGGTGCTCCCATGAAAAAGATTAAGAAATATTTTTATTAATCCATTTAAAATGTATTAAGACTTTGCTTAATGGCGTAGGGAAATGACTCTCCCACCGCCCAGTGGTTTTCCACTGCAATCAGCCACGTGCGGTTGTAGGCGGAGATCAGTAAGATCGGAACGGCTGCAATCTGGGTATCTGGCGGCGGAATGGCAACCATCAGAACGGCGTCAGTACAGCGGTCCAGAAGGCAAGAGGGACACCACTGCACTATTTATTGTCCTTAGAACAATCATCATGACGAGGAAACAGGAGCTCGTCGGATCGATCGCCTAAGCTCGTGTGCGAGCTGAAACCCAAAGAAGAAGAAGACTTTGCTTGAGTTTATTTATTTTGGTCTTGTGGAAATCTCGGGGTAGTCGGTGGAAACTCCGAATCAGGATAGTCTCACTACAGGTTTGGCGCACCTGCCCTTGACGAGCTCCAGATTCCTTCTGACCCGGGAGGTAGTAATCTGGTAAGGGTCCCTGCTCAGGGTTACGAGATAGTGGTAGGCAGCAGTGCCACTATTAATTGGTTGAGCTCATCGAGAAATATTGGAACCATCGGAACTGGCTATAGTACTGCGCTGTGGAAGGGAACGGAAAACCGCCAAAATATTTGTTCCTTGTAAATTATTATGGCGACAAATCGCTATGATGTTTGCCGATCTCCATTGGCAACTGAAGAAGAAGGTCTTTTGGATATCATTGGGCGCACAGCAGAGGAATATTGACCACATCGGATTGTGAAAGAGTCAACAGACATACTTGACAATGGCGTAGAATTGCCAATTGAGCTTTGTTAGGTTAGGTTCGGTTCAATAGGGGCTCTCTTCAGTTTATTTACTTGAGGCATCTTCTCACTTCCTTATTGCTTTCAGCCAAATTTAGTATTACTTTCTGTAAAAGCTGAGGGCCTTTGACTTCGGGCCCCACCGCAAATACGAGATCCTGCAGGCTGTGAACAGGAGCTAGGGAGACGGCTGATCATGTCCTATGTTTCTGCGAAGATGCCTCCGCATGCCGGTTTACAATCCTTGGGGAAGCTTTCCCCTCACCTCAGGTGATAAGAGCTTCAGCCCCTACGAAGTCCTGGAGTTCTTTAATAAAATCGACTTAAGTAGCTTTAAACAGTAAGGACATGACACAATAGTCCGCAAGTCGCAGTGCCGAAACGGGCATCATGAGTCCCCTACCCTTATTTAACAAAAAATACGAGGGCCATGGAGATGGTTGCTGCAAAACTGATAGGAGCATGTTGAAAAATAGACAAACTTTTATAAACTTGGTACAGCTGGATTTGTACACACCGGTCTTGGTACGTAACATATACTCACAGAAAAATAGAGTCGATGAACAACAAAGGAAGATGAAATGTTAAAAGGTCTTCGAAACGAATTTAAACTAATTAGGTGGCCCATTGCTAAAAAAAATCTTACTTTTTCCATATACGTACGAATTGCACACATTCTATCGATTCTATAGTTTTCATTAGTCATTACAATCCCCGCCTTCTTTTATTCAAAATGCGACACTTTAAAAACCCCAAAAAAATTTTTCTCCGACGCATATTTTCATTGCACAATCCGATTACGCAAAAAAAAAACTATCAATACAAACATTTGAAAAAAAATTTTGGAATGCACACTTTGTATCCCCATACAAACGTCTTAACTTTGAACCACCTCCTTCATTAACTTTTTATTCATACACGATCCGAGAGATTCATTGAAAAAGAAAACAAGTGACATAATCGAGTTCATATCAAACCGTTTGACAATGAAAGAGAGGTGTGATCTGCGATTCGAATCTTAGAGGAAATAAGTTTATTGACATTTCCTACAAAGCCCCGTGCTCGCATTTTTTTTTTTTTCGACAATGCCAATTTAAAAGAAAACAAAAGTTATTGCAGCGAAGTTATGTCAATTAAAGGGCAGTCTGGGAGACCAAGGCAAACATGCCGTAGGCGCAGCCGGCAATGAGTAATGTTATGATAATTTCTCAGCGTGCGATGAAAAAAAAGCCCCGTGTCATTTGTGTGGTATGGCAGTTTTGCGATTTCGAACTTCGGACCTTAACATGTTTGGTTCGAATTACGCAAAACTAGATCGTTCCCTTCAAAAGTTTTAGGACTGGTCATTTCAATACAACTTTCACTGATTTGTGGGCGCTGCAGACAGACAATATCAACCGCGTGACCTTTTTTTTCCCCTTTTTTTGTTTTAAGCTAATCAAACCGTAGTAAATTCGATTAGCTGCAGCCAAATGGAAAACCAGTCTGGTCGAAAGGCGCTGAGGAAGAATTACGAGATGGCAAAAGACAAGAAGAGATCCTTGAATGATATTCCAACATTTATGATGTGGCCCTATCAAAAATCTCGCTGATCTACGTTCTCGTTTTTTATCATTCGCTATGAGTAATAGTATATGAAAGAAAATTTATAAGTCTAGTTCGCCATTAATATACAATAGGATAACTGGAATGACCGGATCGAAATGCAAAGTTACGTAATTTTATATTGTGGACAATAAAGACAGATGGTCGAGACGACACTCTAATATCTTCTTAATGAGATCAGGTATTGGAGAAATTTATTACGGTCGGTTTTTTGAAGTATTAGCGATTAATTATTAATTTCGGCAATATTTAATGGTGCACCATTCACAAGGATGTTTCTTGTGATTTGAAAAACGTTGCACAAGGTTTTGGGATTTCCCGTTTGATTCATTGACAAGTATTTATGGTTAGTCGAGTAGTTTATAAAAAAGACGAGTTCTTTGATAAACAGATAAATTTCTTCTGGCCTAAGTCTTGAGAATTTTAGGTATTGAGATTGGCTCACCGTGTGCAAGAAGAGCACAGGCTTCAAGATCTGTAACAAAGTCGACTGGCCATCGACGTTTAATTTTGAAATGTTAAGTTGTTGTAGGCAAACATTGAATTAATTTCTTTTAACTATCACTTCATTATTATTGTGATTTCCGTCAAGGTATGTGGCATTCTATTTGTTTTTTTCTAACTCTAAATTTCAAATTTTGGTCATTTTCATAATTTAATTTTATGATATTAATGTATGTATTACTGGTCTTGTGTTGTTTATCAAACACTCATAAAAATTGTTATAGTCCCTTATTAAAACATGCTTCACGCATGTATAATACTAAATTATTTTTCTCTGCTCGAGTTTTGTTGTGAGGTAGCTGTTATTTCATGTGGGCGGATACAAAGTGTCGTGAGTCTTTGAGATATTGTTGAAATTCTAAATGGTTTGACCCTTTTCTTTGAGGATTTTACGGGATTAACTAGAAAACGATAGTAAAACAGGTAGAGAGTATGCTAAAACAAGCGGCACAATCGACACAATACGTCAAGCAGTAAATTCTGTGGGCTGTGGGTCTTCAGGAATTTCGATTTCCATTCCTGACTGAGGCATGCATTTGAAATAAGAAAAAGATAGCACGAAAAAGTGGATGACAGTTTGGACCAAAAAATTAATAAAAATTTTTTGGAAAAAATTAATGAAAATTTTTGACAAAAAAATTGATGAAAATTTTTGGCAAAATAATTGATGAAAATTTTTGGCAAAATAATTGATGAAAATTTTTGGCAAAATAATTGATGAAAATTTTTGGCAAAATAATTGATGAAAATTTTTGGCAAAATAATTGATGAAAATTTTTGGCAAAATAATTGATGAAAATTTTTGGCAAAATAATTGATGAAAATTTTTGGCAAAATAATTGATGAAAATTTTTGGCAAAATAATTGATGAAAATTTTTGGCAAAATAATTGATGAAAGTTTTTGGCAAAAAAATTGATCAAAATTTTTGGCAAAAAAATTGATGAAAATTTTTGGCAAAAAAATTGATGAAAATTTTTGGCAAAAAAATTGATAAAAATTTTTGGCAAAAAAATTGATGAAAATTTTTGGCAAAAAAATTGATAAAAATTTTTGGCAAAAAAATTGATAAAAATTTTTGGCAAAAAAATTGATGAAAATTTTTGGCAAAAAAATTGATGAACATTTTTGGCGAAAGAATTGATGAGAAATTTTTAACAAAACCATTGATGAAAAATTGATGGCAAAAAATTGATGAGAAATTTTGTACAAAAAATCGATTAAAGTTTTCGACGAAAAAACTAATGAGAATTTTTGACGAAAAATTAACGAACATTATTTTTTACGGGGAATCTGTTGGGAAAAGTTTATGAGAGAATCTAGTGAAAATAACTGATGAGTAAATGTATGAATAGTTAAAATATAATTGATGAACATTTTTGACGGGAATGATGATGAGAGTCATTTACGCCGATGTATGGTTTCAGGTTATGATTGATGTGTGTCCGTTTGTTTTTCATTGTCTTCAATTGTTGTCGTTTTTTTTAGTCAGCTTAAAGTAATGCCTTCAGCTTTTAGCTCACGGCCAAAATCTTTCATTGACTCGATCTTAGCCCCTAAATGAAGACCCATATTGAAAACATGAAAACCGCAATGAGGCAAGAAAAGCAGCTAACAATTAATTGCTGAAAAATGTCACCCCTGCTTTAGAAATTCATTTTCCCACTTTTTGCCTTGATCAAATCCTATATCCGCTAAAGCTTTACACCAATTTCCAATTAGCAAATAACAAGGAAATCGATTTCCTTGTTAAACTTGACAGTTGCCACCCCGAAGGAACGAACAATATCTCTTTCCTCGAATCTAATAAAACGTATCAATCGAAAATCGATAAGATATCATTTATACGGAAAAAAAACGTAATCCACATCATATTTAACATAACTAGATAAATCATGCATGTAAAACGGAACTGAAATTCCACCATGTAGGCCTAAAACCAAACCTGGTCCTCTACAACAATAATTATATCAATGATGATGATCAGCTATTACGCCACTAATAAATATTAATACAACTAGAAATTAAGAAGAAAAAAATTGACAAGAATAGAGGTGAGATACGAAGCGATAAAAAAGTGTGATATAACTAAATTATTTGCCCTCATTAAATTTTAAATCACTAAGATTATGGGTAGGGTTTTAAGTTAATTACTTTATTCAAGTTTTTTATCTTTTTGGAGCGCTGGACACGTTTCTAAGAATCCGCAAGATGTGATTCTGACATTTTACACTTTTTTTTATATAAAAGCAAGGACTACTTCTTTACCAGGAATTATGATCTTGCTAATAAAGGGCGTGACTCACAAAATTTTTACATTTTACCCAAAAATTTTGTTCGAATGAAAGTAATAATCAATGATGGAAAGATACCTTTCATGGGAAATTTTCACACATCGATAAAAAACTGCCAAAAGGATTTTTAAAAAAAATAACTCGCATTACTATAAAAGTAATTGATGCTTAATTGTCCTTCTGTGGCTAAAACATAAATTCATTGATCTAGTCATGGCTAAATACCTTCAGGCACATCACGAAACACAATACTAATCAGATTCATATGGAGCCCTTTAGCACTTAATCTATTGCCTTGTCTGGGTATTAAACTCTTATTCATAAAGCGAAAAAAAAAAAAAAATAAACACAAAATTTATATAAAAAAAATGGAAGAAGACCTTGCTCCGAATTCATGATCGTAATGTTACATTTTCTGGGCTGAATTTTTTTCCTCGTTAAAATGTTATTGCAACGGCGCTTAATCGACGGCTTCCTTTTATGATCAGCTACAAAAAAAATTATATTGGCCAGGGATGAAATTATCAATCAATTGGAAATATAATATACGATTTCGATCAGATAGCCGATTATGGTGGAATTATGATTAAAATCTTATAAAGAATATGATGTATTTGACTTCTTAACAAGTATTTGTTTTAAAGACAGTAATAGTAGGCCTATGGTTTGGATTAAGTTGATTGAATGAGATATATTAAAGACTCTTAATCATTTTTATGAATCTTTTGCGAGAGTTTTTTATTATGGTTTAAGTGAAAGGACTTTTAGTGAAGATAGGCATGTTGGAAAAAAATTAATCGGTTTCTGTATCGGACGTGATTAATATTGAAAATGGGCAACACGTAAACGTTATGGGGGATATGTAAGTCGCAGAAAAAATTAATTCATCATTTGGTGATCGTTTGAAAAGAAATGCATATGTACTTTCAAGTTGGGAGATTTCTGATCATGGATTTGCAGTTTGTGTGATAATATACTGGCCATTGTCAATAATAGCTGCAAGCCAGTTGCTTGATTCGCTGCACCTGATGTTGCTTGCCTTTAAAGGTGACATTCTGCACCTGGGCCCCCATGTCTAGTTTTTTGTCGACAGAATGTGCAGTGTGGTACATTTAGCGCATCTGGCCGCCTCAATTTTAGTAGGACTAACATCTTCAAGACCTAGACTGACCACGAATGATAATCGCACGTACGTTGAGTGTCGCCAATCACAGCAGCATTTGTCTTTCATTGTCTGCACTGTAAGTTTCATAGTTAGCAGTTCTATTCGCAGATTTTTAGTTGTGCTTTAGCGACAAGCACTCGTTGCCATCCTCTGCTCATAAGATTGAAGTGTTGTTAAAAAGAGATAAGGCGAAAACAGTTGAATGGCCTCGTTGCAAATCTCTGCAGAGTCAAGGAGGTCCGGAGGACTGCAAGCATTGACAGCTCTTAGCGATTCTCTGAACACCCGTTCTGGGAGCATCTGCTTTGGATGAATTTAGCGCGTTCGGTGACTTCTCAGTAGAAGGCGATCCGATTTGATCGAGCTGAGCGATGAACGGATTAAAACTACCAACATCCAGTCCTAGTTTTTTTTAAATCTCACAAGCCATTTGACCTTCACCAACTTCAATGCACGGTAACAGGACCACCGCCACTGTATCACGAACTATCCCACGAATATCCCGAATATGTGATCACGAACTATCCCTGAAATATTTTGGCAAAGTCAAAGTTTTTAACAATCTCCAATTTCCACCTTTTTAAACTCATATGACTATCAAATTTTTTTTAGTATCAAATTAACTTCCTCATCATCTCTTCCAACCCCCTAAAAAAAATTCATTGTCTCATTAATACAGATTAGGCCTATTCCATTTAGATTCCTCGTTGTTTTCATTTGACATTGTCATTGTGTTTAAAATAATGATTCTGACAAAAAATTTTAAACACCTGTTACGTGTCTTTATAAGTCAAAACTTATGAACGTTACCGAATAACGGAAGTTTCAGAAGTCTCGTTGCGCCAGACAAGGTTCATACTGAAAGCTTTCAATTACATTTTAATTTAACAACATCGTTACGGGACCGCTCATCGCTTTTTGGCGTGAGCGGAATCTCGGCGACCTTGAAAATGAAGATAGGATCCTAAATATTTTTTTTTATTATAGGATGTATCTCCTTGTTATAAATTATATTACGATCTGATATGAGAAAGTAAATCGAAGCGAAGTAGAGATCTTTAGAATATATATGTGCCAAAGCATATGCAGATTTTGATGTGACATTGAGATAATGTGGGTCAATGTTCTATCAGCTGCTACATACCTTTTTATTTTTAGATCATTAAGAAATATTCGCCGCGGGTATTGTAAATGACGCCCGTTGGGATTATGCGGAAGGCATTAGAGAGTTCAATTGTTTGCACATGATAGACAGGTTCGATCTGCGTTGATTTTATGTGAGTAGGCCAAAACAGGAGGAAATAGAAAAATGTTTATGAAATGTTAGGTGGTTGAATTGTGGAAGAATGGAAGTAGATGTGAGTTGGGATAAAAGTCGCGAAGAAAAAATATACTTGGAAGCTTTCGGGCTTCTTAAGAGTTCTTGTCCTATAAGGATAGCGGAAGTAGTTGAATGTTCTTAGCGAGGGCTAAAAGAAGTATGTCTGTATTTCCGAACAGTCATAAGATTGCGCGTACATTGTGTGCGAATGCGCCCCAGATAAGAAAGTTTCTGAATAAACGATTTACGTGTCATAAATTTCTGGGAAGACCGTGGCGTTGTTTGTTGGATTTCGATGGACGGGAAGTAGCAGGGTAGTGAACTATCTGCGAGGATAGAGTCCCTGATGTAATATTTGTAGTGCTGCAATAAATTTTGCACCCTATTTAGCCAAAAGAAGAGTGGACAGTTGCTAATATGGTGTTGAGCTTATCAAAAGGTTTAGTTAAGATTGAGACCAACCAGGAGATCGGTATTACCCTACAGGATTTTATTGGAAGTGTAATTAAATCAGGAAAGCTGCGATGGGGCAATGCGAGGCATACGGACGTGCATCACCGATTCGAACTATTAGGAACGCGTTTGATAACAGTTAAATAAGTCCTAGATTGTAAGGAAGGCCACAGTTTAGATGGGAGGACGATATATCTTTGGATGTAAGCCTAGCGAGGGTGCCAGACTGCAGGGTGACGGCTCATAATAGTTTGACTTTCGGCAAGAGTCCTCTTCTACGTCTATAAAGAGTTCTTCGGTAGAATTTTTCTATCATTTTTATACGATCGTCCGAAACTCTTTAAATTTTTTTACACGTTAGAAAAATCATTTTAAGAACTTTTTTTAAAAAAAGTAACAACATAAATCGTGTCTCCTCGATTCTGCAATCTCTTCCTGCACCCATAACATTTTAAAACGTCCGCTTTTTATAGTAGTAATAATTAAAATCATGTCAAAACAAAACTCTTCCATCTTGCCGAATCTCTTTAACACTATCTCGTGTATGCGTTTGTGTCGCGCCGTTTATACACAATATTAATTTCCGTCTGATTGTTATTTACTTCATACCCTATTACATTTTCACTTTCTTTGTTGAAGATGGATGGAGAAAATTGAAATTATATCATAACAGAAAAATCATTTTATAACCTGTTTGATATGACTTGACAAAATCTATTCTCTGTGGTCACGCATATATTGCTACTTTTGATACACTTCAACTTTGAATAATAAAAGGTGACTTTATTTTCTACGTGATCGTAATGTTTAACAAAAATTCGTGAATAGTATATTTTTTTTTAAAATATCGGTTTCATGCTCTAGACTTAATTAATCGACATACTTCATCTGGTTTAAAAAAAGAACCATCAGTCAAAAATAAAAAGATTGCGACTGATTTTTTTTCTAATGTCTCTTTATACACTTTCTCATGAACTTGCAAGTCATAAATAAATTTTGTCAAGTGGGTAAGTTATTTTACCTTACGTAAAATGGACACGGGCTAGGGGGAAATACTTGTCAAGATTTTAAGATACTACGTCATGATTTTAGAATATTTTTTTTCCCCGTTTTTTATGACATCGTGATTCTGGAAATGGGTTATGTTTGGATGGAATGTTGCACAATAAGTTTAGTTTTGATGAATGAAGAGTTTTTTTTTTTGTTCTTGGGTAACTGTGGTGTTGTCGAGAATTAGAGAATTATTCGTGTCCGAAGTTTGGAATTTTTGGTCTTGGCCATGAGTGGAAATAATATTAGCAGATGTCGGTGAGGTCCAAGGGCACTTTTTATCCTGTTCACATGGGGTTGACTTTTGACGGTGTCAAAATATTTTCCTCTACAAGTGATTTTATTCGGCTTTTATAAATAAAACCTTGGTGTGCCCGAATGTACCAATTTTAGCATTCAAACAATTCGCATTTACTGGTCGCTATTCTGGCGGGTTCGACCGATTTTAAGCTGGTACTGCAACAAAAGCGTGATCAACTAGTCATCGGTCGGAATCTTGTTACCACACTCATTCAAAAGGACGATGAAATTTTTTTTTGGTTTTTTGAAAAATCTGAAGGAGACTAATCATCAGCTGACAAAACAGACGGAATTAAGCGTTGGAATTTATTTCGTTCAATCATGAAGAATTTTGTCCCAAGCACAAGAAAAATTGACTTTGCCCTATTTTAAAATTTTACCCCAGGACATCTTATGATATGAGTTCACAGATTTTTGAAAAGTATCAATAGCATTCTTCCTTATTTGCCATTGCAAAGATGCATATTTTATAAAATAACGACTAGATTTGCTCCAGACGTATGAAATGGATATGACGCTTCATTAATTTTCTTCTTTAAAAACCTATAATTTAATAATTTAAACGATAATATGTGTTAGTTTGAAAAAATTGACTCATGTGGCATGTTAAATAATAAATCGGCAAAATAATACCCGCACAACACTCTTCCAGTTCTAAGCCCTCGCCCTACAAATTATTAAATCGTATTGATTAATTGCAAAGCCTAATTTCCTAAAACATGGAGTAGCGGTGTTTCACCCTTACGAACACAATTTTTTTTGATCAAGTTTAAAAGTTCAGATCTAGGGAGACTGTAGATTGCACCGATGGTCAGTTTTTTTTTAAAAATCCTACTTGTAGATTGCGCCGATCAAAATTTTGTGTTTGTCTGCCGAGCGTTTTTTATACCCCGTTAGTCCTCAGGTAAATTGCGCCTTTTAGGAATCATGACTTAATAATTATAAGGTTCCATCTCCATTCCGCAGTAGAGATGGAACCGTATAATATCCCATATTATAAATAGTGACTGAAAATATCCTTTGGGGACAAATAATTTTATTGACATAATTTTCTCTTGGTTTTTCTACTCCAGATTGATTAAAAATATCAATTTGATTATTATTTAATGATCAGGTAAAGCTGCAAATGGATGATTTTCATAGATCGCCTGGTCTGGAATCCATTTTTATGAGCAAAGTTAAAAAAATAAACAATGGCTATCAAACATATTTGAAGAAATATTGGATGAAAAAATTGAAAATGTTAACCGACCCTTAAAGACAACAACTGTCCTAACAATTTTGGCGTATTTAGTAAGGCTAAAAAACGATAGAGCACAATTGGGATCTACATATATTTAGGGTTGCAAAAAAATATTGGGCCTAGGGATGCGTTCTCGTGACATTTATTTTCTGTCCTCTCATAACTGCCAATTTTTACCTTTCCTCTTGTTAATTTACATCCAACTTAGGTTAAATATTCCCAAAATCCAAAATCGAGCCCCGTTGGATTAGACCTACCCAATACCCAAACGTAAAATCAAACAAAAATTAATCCAAAAATACCAATCCAAAAGGGGGTAGTCCACATAAAAATCGCCCCGCGCACAAATTCAACACTCGCGGCAAAACCGGTATATCACACAAAGCGCATTAAAAGAAAAGCGCGAACAACGCGGCGTATCGAGAAAAACTAGACGAGGAAAGTGGACATTGAAAGTGAAAAAAAAAAAAAATGATCGCAGAAAGAGAAGAAAATAAAAAAATCAGGCTCTAAAAATAAAATCTTGTGTTTATCATATATGAGTAAAAAAAAAAATGGTTTAGGTACACATCAGTGTCCCTATAACAAGTAAGACGTTAAGATCAACATAAGCGGTAGCTAGGTATTAGAAGTTGAAGGGCTCCATTCAGAGCTGTGGGCAATATAGAACAGAGTCTACCCCACCTTGATTGAGATGGAGTGAGAGTATTGTCTTGATTACATCGAATCCAAACAGGTTGATTTAATTTCGGAGACTGTTTCTTTGGGTCTCAGATAATGATTACGTAATTGTCGATACGGGATCTAACATGGGGATATCCTTTTTCCGTTAATAACGGGTTTCGTATTATTCATTTGCTGAACGTTTTGCATTGTTCCATCAATTAGCTACTGGATAATTTTTTTCGCATTTCGACTTTGAGTTAAATTATTTTATTTTGTTCGCCCTTTGATTGATTAATATTTATAGAATGAGTTTTAATTTTTTTTTATATTATTATATTTTGGAGTATGTAAAGCAGTTGTATTATTGATTCGGTGAGATAGGGTGGTTTAATTAACTTTTGAGATGATGGCTGTTGATTAGTTAAGGACAGTCGCCTTTCTAAATTTTTGAATGATAATCAATGAGCAAGTTTTATTGTTTTCTTAGATGCAAGTTAGGCGTGAAAATGTTGTTGATTGAGATTAAGTTTTGAGTTAAGGGTCGATGAAATGTGCTGAATGGTGTTTTTGATTTTGCTGATTACCTTGATCTATTTGGAAATGATTTATATTTATTTTTTTTTGAAATTTACAATGGGATTTGAAAAATATTCAGGCGATGGAATTTTGGTTGCGGTTTTAATCGTTTTCTTCCGGTGACGAGCCATTTGTAATGTGATGGTCTAAATTAGATGTGTTGGAAAGTATCGTGATAACATGATCATTTATAATGAGATAAATCATGTTTGATTATTGGCGATGATGTTTGAAAATAATGTTGTTTCATTATGAGGATCACTGAAATAATGATTTCACTTAGTATGAAGTTCTAAGGGCAATATGCGACATCAATGAACTTGATAATTTCTTCGAACATATGCGATGACATAAGAAGTACCCAGTGTGCAAGATGACTTCTTGAAACTACAGGTCCTCATTTGTCCCAAAGGAGACGTCAAAAAGACATCTTGAAGACGTCCTTTTTAGGACAATTAAGGACCGGTACACGGAGAAAAATATTTCGTACTGGTTACTAAATCGTTTAGAAGTCCCAGAGCTCATCCAAAAGTTTAGTAATTACAACTAAACTTTAGTAACAATTACTAATCTCTATAAGCTACAACTAAGCACTTAGTTGCGCTCACTAGAGATTAGTAATTGTTACTAAAGTTTAGTTGTAATTACTAAACTTTTGGATGAGCTCTGGGACTTCTAAACGATTTAGTAACCAGTACGAAATATTTTTCTCCGTGTACGACTTCGAAACGTCGCACAGTTGTCTGAAAAAATAAATGTTTGGTATTAAATCGAAAAAAAGAAGTTAAGATGAAATCGGGCCGCACATTTATGTTTTCCGATCTTAAATTTTCAAAATTCAAGATGGTGGACCCAATATGGCGGACAGTGCGACCAATAAAAGTAAGATTTTTTTCAATCTTATTTAAATTTTGTGTCTCCAGTGCCCCCAATTTTTTTCAAAATAACGTTTTATTATATACCATGACACGAATTCATCGTTAATGAAGAATTTAAGAAGCTCTCTGCCGAATAAATATATTAAAAAAGTTAATTGCCAACCCATACCGCAAGAACAGTGCCGGTAGGAGTAAGTTTACACGTCAACTAGTTCCCTTATCTCAAACTTGCAGCAAACTACCGCCACTTTTCTTGCTGTCAGGGAAGCCTTTAGGTCAACAGCTTGTTTTTACATTCTGCCATAAGGTAAACGCTATTGAAACGCCCTTGTTGCATTAGGTGCCTTATTTTGCAAAATTAATCTCAGCAGAAGATTCACAACAAATTGATACGACTAACTGACGGTTTTTCTAGAAAAAGTCCTTTAATCTTGATTTTAAAATCAACAATGAACGCCAATCGCAAATCGCAATGAACGAATTTGAAAATGCAAACCAAAAACTACATGTAAATATCTCAATTACGTGACCTAATGAACTTGTGCACTATAATATTGATCGCAATAATATTAGAAATAAAAAAAAACCACAACTATTAACTAAATTTGATCAACCTAGCATTAAATTCTCATTCGTGGCATACGAGTACATTATTACTTAAGAGCAGGTTAGAAATTATTAGGTCTACATGTATCTTACAAAAATCGATTCTTTTAAATTTCAATATTCAAACTTAACATTATGTCACGTATAAATATCTATAGAAATCCTAACTTTGATAAAAGAGGCTTGCTTCGCCTTTATAACAAGGGGCGGACACACGCCTAATATGAAATTATTTTGTCTCACATTTCTTGGCGGTCCCCTTAGAAATCTCTCGGGAAAAAAAAGTCGTGAGAAGCCTGTAAGGGAAACAATGGCAGGCATGCCACAAACGACGCATTTTGTTTCTGGGGTTACGTGCCCCCCTTGAGAAGTTTAAAAAATAAATAAGCCATAAAATACGAGATTAGCACACGACCGATTAAGGGAATCCCCCCATCGAGTTGCTACATTGTAAAAAAAACAAGCTTTGTGTTTACCCAATTATAAATTTGTATGTTTTAATCGCCTTTGGTGGTCAAGGCGCAATAATTATAACCAGTTGAACAGTCATCATCTAGTTTTTTTTTTTTCGGATTATAATGGGTGAGATTAAATTTTTTCAGGTTATGGTTTAATCGTCCCATGACCATGACTGATTAATCGCAATCAAAATGACATGCCATGCATAACAATTCATCCTATAACATCTTCAAGAGTGCAATTTTGTGTTCATATAACCAAAGCAAACAAAATTACTTTATTAAAAGGGATTAATAAATAAACATCCGGTTCGTAGGAAATAGTTCAAATCGAAGAATTTTTTTTTTATGAAATACATTACGCAACGGCAATTTAAATAAAGTTAAATATTGACTGTGATTAATTTGAACTAACCCACCTTCGTAGTATACCTAAAAGGTTATTAATAACCCACAGGTTTGCATTGTTAAGAAAACAATGCACTTTTCGAAAGGGAAAGAAAAATGATATCGTTTTTTTTTTTTTTTTAATATAAAATATATTCTTCATTAAAATGACGTCACAGCCACCACGATTTTACTTTTCTTCTGAATATTGATTGGCTTAAATAATCTGTCTTACACCCGACCTTGTAATATATACTTTGTTTGTTTGGCCGTGGTCATTGATACCCTTTTGTTAAAATCAAAATGCATGCATTTATTAAAAAAAATTTTTCTTTAATACTTCATTACCCTTACAGCGTGCTTGTTTTTATTAACTTGAGTGTTAATTGACCTTTGTGGTGCCAAGGGGACGTTTTGTAGTTTAAAGGCGGAAAATAGAGTGAGTTTAATGTGGATGGGGTGGATAAAAAGGAGAGAAGTGGATTTGCTGGCCTCTCTCCAGTAGCTCTGTAGGACCTGAAGCTCACTGCTGCCTAATATCCGACGGGTTAGAGAGTGGTCTTTGCAATTTTTCTATTCCCAGGCGTTTGGTCCTCTCTCAAGTAGTGCACTCACCGTTTCTTTGACTTTCCGCCCCTCCCATTCATTGCTACAACGATGTCCCGCTCTGCCGGTGTCTGAACAGTGACATAGCAACCATCCCCACAGTCGCGGGGGGGCCCCGGAGTCAGAATTAATTTGGCACTAGATAAAAGTGATCAAGTCTAGGAGGCTGCGATGGGCAGGACACGTGGTGCGGGCGCCGATGAAGAGAGAGAGGCTATTACGAGGTCCTGTATGACCAGACGGCTGGTCGGCGTCAGGGCAGACCCAGGATGAGGTGGGTCGATAACATTCGTCAGGATGCGGGATTGGCAGGTTACGACCTTGGATCGCGGTCAGTGGAAGAATTTGGTGGAGGCGGCGATAAGGCTTGAGGCCCTGTAGCGCCATCAAAGTAAAACCGGATAAAAAGCCGTAAAATTTGAAATAGGGCCCTCGAGTAAACCTTCTGTAATGGGTCTCTCTTAACATTGCTTCGTCACTGTGTCCGAAGCACAAATCCTGCCCACTGAAACCGCCACAATTGCGGTAGTCCAATGTCTGTCCCCGTATAAAAGTTCTTCTTCTTCTTTAAATGCCCGCTCCTCGTCGGAGATTGGCGATCATCATGGTCAACCATTTATTATTTTACTAGGAATAACAAATAATGTGGTGACTTTCCATAATCTTCCACATCGCAGTATGGGAGCCATACCATTGATACAACTCTGCCTCCCGGTATCTGAGCCTAGGCCTTGCCGATTACTACCATTTTCAACCCTAGGTCAGTATTAGCGAAGAGCTGCCCTCCACTAACTCATAACCCTGAGAAGGGAGCTCACCACAGGGCAAGGACGCCATTCCTTGAGCAAGACAAAACATGCCCCGCCGGTTACCTCTAAATAAAAGTTCTAATAGCCAGGAATTGTGTTCGATTTAAGCCAAAATCAAAATCTCACACCTTAAAAGAGACCTTCAATCCTCAATCCATACTCGTCATCAGCATCAGACACATCTGTCCGTGAGGAATTTCACCTAGAAAACTACAAAATCACTTGCAAATAACCTAATGAGGGGAGGCGCCAATTAACTTGATTTTGAATAGATTAAGATATAAAGCGCCCATGGACTTTCTCAAAGTCAGTGTGCCTAACCCTGAATTATTACTTAAAAAGAAATTCCCTTCACGATTTTTAACAAGAGAAAAACCTTAAAAAAATTTAACAATACAGCAAATCAAAGGAAATTTTTTTATTATTAAATTAAAGCCATGTTAATCATGTCGCGATCAAAAAACAGGTAAATGGATGATTGTCACATGTCCACATCAAGATGTATCATACATCTAACCTAATTTCAAATTAAATACATGGTTGACCCCCTCAATTTTTCCGCTATTTATTGTCAACATAATTTTCAAGGATTCTTCGCCCAATATATGTTGTACAGGATGTTGGGGCTTATTTCTTTTTACAAAAATTCATCAATCATTCTTTGAAAAAACTGATAAGAATACATTCGTACCTTATTATTTAAATTGTATATGTTTAATTCCCTGCGTGTTTGGGTTTAAATTGCTGCTGCCTTAGTTACACCAATCAAAACTTTGACAAGATAAGGTTAGTTAATAATAGGTGTTTTACCTCTTAAGTAAACATAACGAAACATATGGCTAGTGCTAACACAAACACCGAACTGTATAATTAAATAATAATCTGATGGTATATTTTTTCTGGCTAGATTATTTCTTTAGGTGGTGATTTCAAAAGGGGAGCTGTTTTTTTTAAAAAAAAAGAATTTAAGGGTTTTATAATAATGTCAATTTTTAGGCTTTAGCGTAGAAAAATACAGGACTGTATTCTATCGAAATAGAAAAAATCAAATTAATATTATTGCACAGGTCTTCCCCTGCCACCCCTAAATTATGCCACTGGTGCTTTGGTCTGGACCATCTACAGGGCTGAAAAAATCTTAAATTTGGTGGCAGAGGAATTCGGTGGGGCCATCTTTTCTTCTTTAAATGCCCGCTCCTCGTCGGAGATTGACGATCATCATGGCGATCCTAACCTTGGAGGCTGCCGAACGAAAAAGAGATGCCCAGGACCGGGGAAACACGGTAAGCGTCGCAGGGGGCGCCAACAGAAAGAGGCATTGCATAGCTAGCTTTTTTTTTGTTTAAAATCTGAAATTTTTTTAAAAGGAAAAGGCCCCAAAATTTCTCCCTGCGGCTAGGAGGAGGGGGGCGCACCAGAGCTTGCCCCAGCCGTGGGGATACCGAATCTTGGTCGCACCATCTCTTAGATTCTTGAGCTAGGATGTTTTCCTCCGACCCTGTCTGCTCCTGCCCTCAATCTTCCCCTCCATCACCAGCTGCAGGAGGCGGTACTTTCCGAGGTTGGTTCCATCAGACTTGGTCATCTTCAAAAATGAGGTACCTGATACTCCACCAAGACTTTCCTCTCAGCTTGTAGCTGCAGAACTTTTTATTTCTCTCCAATCACCAACATCTCTTCTATCGTCTCTTTTCAAGGAAACAAACAAACAATTCGATTCGCGGAATTTTAAAATTAATTCAAACTAAAATATAATCGTATTCTAAGAAAGGAAATAACTAATTCAAGTGAAAAGGTAAATTCCAAAGGTGGTACCAACGGATTACTCATCTTCAAACTTGAACATCTTACATGAATTTATATTCAAGGTTGCTCTCCTTTACTATTGTGCAAAAATCTTTTTTTGTAAAGCCCCCTTGGGCCTTCTTCAACACTTTTAACTCGGCTTGTCAATCAAGCACATTCCTTATTTAGTCACGTTATTTTTTGCTTCCATACCTATTTTGAGTGATAGCTATAAGAGGTTTTTTATTTCTTCATAAGAGAATTCGATCGAATTTATATTAGCCAAGGATGGGAAAATTATTCGAGTCGGAGATATTCTGGCACCTACACTGAAATTAAGACGTTGTTATACGCAATCGAACGCGCATGGGAACGAATAACCGACCTTGAAAGAAATTCTTTTTTTTTCTCAAAAGGATTTGAAATCGGAAATAAAAATGGCAATGGACACACCCAAAGAAAGGGAAACATAAAAATGGTGGTGTCCGAAAAAAAATTGGCAATGCCTAAAAAAAAAATTATTAATTAATTTTAGGTGTGAGGAATGACTTCTTTTTTTTTTGTTTGATATTTAATAGCACGTGTATCGAATTAATTGTAAAGCAAAAAACTCGAGACTTAAGAAATATATGGACTTACAATAAATTTCCTCTGGTTCAATTTGTATCGTAGACAGATCTGGAGCGAAATGTACTTGAACTCTATAATGAGCATTGTTATTATTGGCAATTGCGATAAATCATTCTTTTCGACATCTTTGAATATATTTTTGGGTTTGTTTTTTTTAGAATTTTGAGATAAGGGCTTTTGTGGCAAAGTTTTTTAAATCGGGGTTTTTCTTTTAGGTGGCAGGTGTGGCTTGCGCAGTGTTTTGAAGATTTTGGAAGATCTGGTGGGTGGTCCTTCCGATTTGCAGTCGCTCTCTTTGTTTGGTGGAGTTCTAAGGTTCAATCTCCGTCGCGGATTGGGCAACGAAGAAGATGTTGAGATCTATGAGCAGAAGTTCAGAAGAGTCAGTGGCGTAGTAATGTTAGGAGAGGTCCCCCGCAGAATGTTTACGCGAGGGCACTTCCTTGATTTTTTTCTTCTTCTTATAGTGCCTTCCCGCCACGGGGATTGGTGACCATAATGGTTAAAGAGCTAGTTGTGGCGTGCTAGAGACCCTAGCCGAATCGACTGCCTTGGTCTTGCGCAGCAAACCCTCGGCCATGATGGCTGTACTAGGGAGCTTAATGCGGCGGCTTCCCGACATCTTCCACATCGCAGCACAGGAGCCATCAGCCCTCGACTCAGCATCCTGCTTTCTGGACTTAAGCCGTGCCAACTTTTACCGCCTTCAGCCTTAAGCCAGTACTGGTAGGACTGCTGCCCCCTACCAGAACCCTTACCAGATTGCTACCTCCCTGGAAGCTGTTAATGTCTGTTAGGGTAGTCGGTAAGAACATTAACAGTCCTAAATTTTTTACAGCTTTTCATCTAGTGCAAAATTACTTTTCGGCTAAAAACCGGGGCTCCCCCCGCGACCGCAGTAGTAGCTACGTTACTGACTAGAGTGCACTGGTTTGCACATCTATTTTAGTGCTTTGTTCAGCATTTACAATCCGCCAATATTTATTCAGGTTGCTCGGAAAAATCCGTAACACGTGCTCAGCTGATAATCATGACCTTTTGCATGAAGCATCAACTTTAAACAATTAATCCGCTTTATATATTCGTGGATATTAGAATCCGTTTTAGAAAAAATTTAGAATGAAAGTTTTGGGATTGTTAATTTTCTTTTTCTTCATCGGTAAGTTGACGCCCACAAAAAATACGGAAAGAATTATTTAAAAATAACAACCCCTTAATTTTTAGGCAAAGAAACCTTAGCTAATATCTGTGAAGGCGGTTGGGAGCCTTACAAAGACGAAAAATGTTTGAAACTCTTCATTATCTCAGAATTACACAACTACGAAGAAGCTGAGAAATTCTGCAGAGATAAATACGATGGTAATTTGGCGTCGATCGGTGACGAAGAAAAGCAAAAATTTTTAGAAAATTATTTTAAATCGCAAAACATCGTCGATTATATTTGGATCGGGCTTAAATACGCAACAAATAACCAATACATCTGGGTAGACGATACGGATTTAACTTACACCAATTGGGCTTCCAACAACCCGAAGAACGATCCCGAATTTTGCGTTCAAATAGAAACAGACAGCGAAGAATTTGGCCGATGGTCGGAAGTATTATGCGATACAAAACATTCGGTGACATTGTGCGAAAAAGTTCAAGAATGGTCTTTATCTACGCTCCAAAATGAGGTTATTAACTTACGAAAAGAAGCTAAAAATTTACAAAATAAAGTTGAAAGTTTAGAGGGAAATCCGGTGCCGGTTGGTTTTATCTACACTCAACTACCGGATCAAGATGAGCCGCAGAAAATTTGGCCGAATTTGTCGTGGAAAGATGTCAGCGAGGAGTATGATGGATTGTTTTTTAGAGTCGTAGGAAGAAATTCATCGTCGTTTGGGGAAATCCAAGAAGAAAATTCTCCCAGATTAGTACGTGTTACCAGAGTGAAAACAGGATCTTATGCTGATGTTTTAGTAAAAGCTGATGGCGAACCTAGTGATCCGGTTGATGCGGATGATTCGAGTTTTTCGGATAGAGCGTTGCAATTTACAGTGTCGAGTGGGGAAGTAAGGCCGAGAAATAAGGCGATTAAAATATGGAGGAGAATAGGGGAAAAATACTTATTTTAAAATCATAAAATTAAATTCATAAGTTCAATATTTTTTTTATTTTTCTTTGTAGACGCCATATTAACGCTTATACTGCCTTGAAAATAACAAAACCCTATGCAAGTCAATTGAGTCATAAGCTTGAAGCTGGGTTGAGGAATAATTGGGCTTCCCAGCGTCCAGAAACCAGTCGTTTTTTTCGTCTATTAAGCTCTAATTTTATGCTTAACAAAAATTCAGCCCTTGTGCATGCGCGCGCAATAGTGACGGTTGACGGTCATTGGCATTTTCTCAATATTCCTGCAATAAGCATCTCCCCCCCCTTTTTTTTTGGTGGAAGTTAATAGATACCTCTACCTGAAAAGACCCTTTTAGACCTTTTTTAAAATTTTTGTTCACTTTTGAAAGTCGTCCAGATTGTCTTCAAAATATGGGAATTCGGATTAGTCCGATCTTCGTCTTGTGCCCATTGGGTTGGCTCCAAAATTCATCCAGTTACCGCTTCCTTTATCTTTCGTTCGGAATGTACAGGATGTGGCAGTGATGCCAGTAGACAATAGGGTACGATAATTTCTGCATAAGCTAAACATAGGTTTTATTATCGTATCTGGCAAGCCTGGGATGTGGAGCCCTATCAGAATACTGAAACCCTGTTCACTATTCGGTCACCACAGCATCGCCTTGAGGACGTCGACTCCCCTCGTCCAATACTCGCCTCAACATCAACTGAACATAAGTCACTTAACCCGCCCATTGGAGTTTCGTAGAGTTTAATACAGTTATGGACAATGGCAGCATAAATATCACCATTGTTCACAAAAATCTGACCAACCGTCATCAAGAATACGACAACCTTGTACAAAGAAATTTACATCTTTGCCCCAAATTAAAAACAGCATTCCGAAGATCCCGCCGGGGCCTTATAGTAGGTGTAACATTTTAATAAAAATAGATCCCCTTATTTCGATTTGCTATTTTTTTTTGTGATTTACAAGCACCCGCGCAAGGATAGGCCCCCATAACACCGGATGTAATGGCACCTACACTGATCCACTTGCTAACGAGCGACGAGGTTAGAACAATATATCAGCCCACCCCTCAATAGGTAACAAGTATGAGTACGTGACCCAAATTCAATACAGCTGATAATAAGCCTTCCAATGTCACGATCATAAGGTCGCATATTTTTCGTACGTATTATTATTTGTTTTCTGATTTAATCAAAATCTGGTTCGATAATCGTCGAGACTATCTTGTTACGGGGCATTGTTTTAACATGATGTCATAAATCTTTTTTCTTTAAATCGAAAATTAAACAGCCGGATGGAAAAGGTCAATTTTATAAGAACAAAAAAAGTAATTTTGATTTTATAAAAGTTGTATTAAACACGCAAAGAAAAGGTAACGTCAAATATTGTTGGTCTATGTTGCGATAGCGCATGGCGCTAAAATTTCAGTCATAAAGGGCGCGGTGCATTCTTTGTCTTTTGAATATACATATCACTATATTGCTTATTTCTAAGTCAGATTATAACGTGGGCTTTATGATTTATTTTTCGTTTTATTGCCAGCATTCAAATGTTAAATATTCAATGACAAATTCATTTCTTATTCACCGTCTGAATTTTCCTATGACAGTAAGTATGGAAATGAAGCCTGGTATGGTAAATTATAGGATTTGAGGTGAGTGGTGATGATGGTTGAAATGTATTAAGTCTAGACGGTACATTTATGGAAGAGAACGTCAGGAATAAAAATGAAAAATTGCGCAGTAGCTGGAACGAGAAAGTAAATCATTTTGTGCGTGGATGATCAGTTTTCCTACTAATGAAAGAATATTGAAAATGGTCAAGCTATTTGCGTTTGGTGGCCCGCTGACTTATAAGGCCCTAAAGTGGCCTGTAATGCACAATGTCGTTGCTCTTCACACTTTCTCAACAGCTTTAATGCTCCTGGCAAGGATTTTTTTTGTTTAAGTGAGATTTCCGGTGGTCTCCTTTAAATCTCCTTCTTCTTTGGGTGCCATACTCGTTTTCGAGCGTAGGCGACCTCTCTGCGTCTAGCTGGTTTGTGTGTGACACAGCTATATGGGACCTACAGTTTAATGCCGGTTTCAAATGGCTAAGTAGAGAGGCATGCACCGCATTCACCCGCATGCACACGCATGCACCGCATTCACCCGCATGCACACGCATGCACCGCATTCACCCGCATGCACACGCATGCACCGCATTCACCCGCATGCACACGCATGCACCGCATGCACCGCATGCACACGCATTCACCCGCATGCACACGCATGCACCGCATGCACCGCATTCACCCGCATGCACACGCATGCACCGCATTCACCCGCATGCACCGCATTCAGCCGCATGCACACGCATTCAGCCGCATGCACACGCATTCAGCCGCATGCACACGCATTCACCCGCATGCACACGCATGCACAGCATGCAAGTTCTGATTTCGGAAATTCGCAAGAGTAAATTTTTTAATTTAAAGCCTTCGTTAGTCAAAATATTGCGTCTGCTTAAGTTTTTGACATCAATGACATTATTTCTTTTTCCTGCCGCATTCTTTGGCTTCTTGTATTCTTACTTTCAATGATCAGAAATTTAACTATAAGCTCGCTTTGTATCAAGGAAGGAGTGTTCATTGCCCTTTTCAACTCAAACTCCTTTTAACTTTGAACTTTTCTTCATTGTCACTTTGACTTTTTTGTCCTTGGTCTGTTCATAAAATATTTCTTAGCATCCACCCGTCTTGATTTAAAATACACTCATCAACACTCTACCCCTCCTACGTCATTAAAGCCATTCAAAAAAAAAAATCAATCGTATTATCATTAATTTATGGCCCATAAGACGCCTTAAATTCAATATTTACAGTATATAAAACTGCTAAGAAGATTATTATAATAATCAAGAAGATTATAATATCAATCCACCTTGACACTTGCCAACCCTTTAGGCAGACCAAAAAAAAACTGCAAACGACATTTTGCTTTTTTTAATTCTCTTTCATCCCTTTATTTAAAACGTCATCGTAGGCGATGATTACAACACGATGGAATTTAAAGTAATTAATCATTGAAAAGGACGATGGCACCCCCGCATCAATACTTAATAATTTTCGGTCTAAATTTCTCAATAATTCAAGGTCCCAACATGAAGTTGATTAAACTTTTGACATTGATTAAATTAGCAATGCTGATAGAAATTGAGAGTTAACGAGATAACGACGAGGAAAAAGTGTCAAGTAAGCGGTAGATTTTTTTCGAGCGATTTGTTTGTGCGTGCAATTGTTAGGGCACCACCACCTACCTGGCTTAATCGATGACCACAAGGCTTTAAATGAGTATTTTATGAAGATAACCGATTCATTTTTCTCTTTTATTCAAACGATCAGGTTACCCGTTGCGGTTTTGAAATTAGTTTTTGTGATTTATCGTGAGATATGCACACGGTTTAGTTTTTAATGTTTGGGCTAACATGCCAAGTTTTTTTTTCTTAGTTTTTGATAATTCTGATGAAATTTTAATTCAGATTGTTTTACTATATTTGGATTAATTCGTGATGAGGGTTTTTGAGGAGAGCGCATCTTTTTTGTTATGTAATTTTTAACGTGGCATTAGACAAATAGAAAACGTTTATAATTTAATTTTTTTCGTAGCTTAGACATGCTTTAGTAAGCTATAAACCTACGCAATAATAAAAGTTACATGTCAGGTATCAAATTGACAATTTTATTGGATCGAAAATCAGGTTTCCTGCCATTCCCATTTCTTGTCTTTTTCCTTAAACAGTAACGGCGGAGATAATGTCAATTTTATAGTGGATTAAATAATAAAATCAAGATCTTATACATGGTCTGTGTTAGTCCAGCAAAAAGGGAGCAGTCTGCAATGCCATTTTTGAAAAGTAGTTTCAAATAAAAACGATCGTCCCATTTCTTCTTCTAACCAAGTTAGGTTAGGATATGCGGATAATTACACCGGGATGATTCTTACCTTTATTCCCACGTAGCTGACGAATACGATATTCTAAAATATTATATTTCATTCAAGAGATCTTCGATGCAGAAACAGGGCGTGGCTCAAATTCATCCATTTCAAAGAAATTGAAGCAATCCAAAACCAGAAAAAATAAACTGCGATATTGAAACGCGACAAATGCAATTCCATGTGCATAAATTTGCATTTATGAGAGCGATAAATTGCCTCCAGTTTCACTACAAAGTTAGCCAAACCATCTTCATTAATAATTTATAATGTCAAAGAACATTCTTGTCGAGGGATGTTTGTTAATACTTCTCGCAATCAAAAGGGTTATTTTTTTTTTAATCGTCTGAATCAACAAGGACGTTTAGGAAAGAAAAAAAGGAATTAATGTTTTGGAATTTGACATCAGTTAGTTGGCACCCTTGACCCGGTTTCGTGGCTGCAGAAGTCAGCCCGCCTTAATCCGCATGGACGCCGTGATGTAGTAGTGGGTGGAGATCAAAACCGATACCAATATGGTAAGAAGGGTCATTATGCATTTATATCATTTTGTTTGAGATTGTTAATTGATAATATCAATCATATTAATTAATTTGAGAGAAATTGAACATGTGTACGACACGATGATGTGCAGTTTTTTTTATTAAAAAGACAATACCGTTTCCAAAATCATCTTCGGGGCGAATACCGACCGTCCTTCTAATACGAATTTTCTGCGCGTTTGATCTAATCAAAAATTGCTTGCATAACTTATTATTATTGTTTATAAATTTAATTTTTTTAACCATTCAATATATGTACGCTTTGGTGATAAGAATTTTTCCATTTGATTGTATCGGGGAATTTATTTATGAAAGAAAATTTTTAAATGTCTCTGGAGATTTGGTGATAGAATGTGTTATTGCGAAATCCATGCGAATTATTTCGGGAAATGTCAAGGCGCCTGGAAGTCAAAGTTGTGGCAAATTGTAGCACCTAAGTGATTGAAATTTGTATTGTTTAATCGGATTGTGGGATGCTTGCAAGTTTACATTTTTAAAAGCAACATTAAATTGAATGACATCAACGCCTTGCCCGTTTGCGTAATTTTATCATGGCGTTTGTAGCCGCCAAAAGCTTGCGATTACTTCACTGTCAATCGTTTTTTAGAATCGGACGCGACTCCAGACCATTAAGTTGTTAAATGGCTTCCACACACTCAATTTTGACTGCTTTATGAAACTGAAAATCGCACTATTACATTAACAAACAATCTAGGGCCTATAACGAGAAATGGCCAACTCCATTACCGTTTTTTTGATCGGCCGCAGGTTTATCCATAAAAACGATATACTCGACCATAACCTCAAGTAGTTAAAATTGGATTGCAGCTGTTAGATTGTTTCCTTATAGAATTTCTAGGGTCCCCCCTTGCAAGGGGTTAGCTATAAGTACAATTGTTAGGCCATTGTCAATAATATGTTGGCTTAGATTGCCTTTATTATCATAAAAAAGAAATTACAGCTTTTTCTCCATGTCTAGATGGTAATTTTTAATTTTTATGTATCAATTTATGATTTTTTACGATGATTTCTAAATAATAAGAGCTTCTGTTAGGTTTATAAAAACACTAACTCTGAACTCCATGTGAAAATCGAAAAATGCTACCTGATTTACAGTATTATTGAAAGACGAGGCATTTAGATGTCGTCTGCTGTCAATAAAAATCATTCAAAAGAATAATTTTTATGAAATCAACGAGTAAATAAGTTTAGCTATTTACTTTGTATTAAAAAATGCAATCAAAAATATTTTAAAACAATTTAGAGCATAAAAAACCCGCAAAGAATGATATTTTTCACTCAAACCGGAAGTTGCAACCTCGTGAAAAAGGAAGCGGCGGCCATTACTACTACCACGGCGTTTGATGTCATTGGTCGGAACGATTGTGACGTCATAACGATCATTTTTCTTGTCTTCTGCAATCATGGCAAACTGTTTAAGGCTTTTATGTCGCCAGGTAACATTATTTTTATAATTTTAATTAATATTTTAAACGTTCCGCCGTTACATGTTCGTTAAAACAAATCGTCGTAGTCCGTTAAATCGAAATTACAAAGTGAAGATTCGGGAAAATCAGTTCTTTATCCAAGTCGTAGAACCAACAGACTGACCGATTTTCTGTAGAGGTCATACATAAATTCTGAATTCACCTACACATTTAGAATTCAGCAATATTTTTTATCTTATATTTTATGTTCGTTTTGATATTGTCACAGCATTACGGCTTTATATATTACGAGGGGTGAGGTTATTTGTATAATGTTTTTCGTAGAAACCGGCATTTTTAACGGTTTTTAATGGCTTGAAAAATCTTGGAATTTTTATTGAATATGTAACACTTTATAAGCAAGATGCATTTATAGGTGAAAAAGGTATTTCATGTGAAGTCCAGGTTAGGTTAGGTTGTACATTTATTCTGTCAAACAATCATTTAAATTTTTTTCTCAAGGATGTTAAACTTTGGTTGTTACAAACAGTTTATCTTTATTTATGTTTTTTTAATCCTTTTATGGTCAATATTGTAAATCACATTCTGAAGAGCTTTTGAGTTCATTAAAGAAAAGATATATGCGTCTTTCTGTAGCCTTGACATTGTCATACATATCACCATTATTTTTGCATAACAGAGATAAAATACTTTTTTTTTTAAATTGGCAAGACTGAAAAGAAATTAATTAGCATTATTTAAGTAATCGTTTTTAAAAGAAAGATAAACAATTAAAATTATCGCTGCTGTAGCAGGGTAGCAGTTGATGTTGACAAAGTAAATAAATCATTTTTCGATGCTTTTGGCATAGTCCTTGATGACGTTGAGGTACTGTTAAGGTTAAATAATAAAAAATCTTTTTTTGGCATGATGATAAACATTATTTACATAACATTATCGATAGTAATCAAAGGAATTTGTTATCAGATAATGTCTGATAATTTATGTAAACATTGCTCAAGTGGTTGGGGGAGTTGTTAATAATTAAATTTTTTTTCTTGTTTCAGAATTCTGGCAACCTGCTAGTTCAAAATCCTCTAAAATGTTACAATCCGGTTGTAATTCGAATCGCGGGCGTTGCGATGAGCAAATTCGACAAACAGCCACTCCCTTATCAAAATCTTGTGAAAAATTTAGACATTGTCAAGAAACGTTTGAATCGACCACTCACACTCTCCGAAAAGGTTTTATATTCTCATTTGGATGAACCGAGTAAACAAGAAGTCACAAGAGGTACATCTTACCTTCGGTTAAGACCTGATAGGGTAGCAATGCAAGATGCTACTGCCCAGATGGCCATGTTGCAGTTTATTTCATCCGGTCTTCCAAAAGTGGCTGTGCCATCAACTATTCATTGCGATCACTTAATCGAAGCTCAAACTGGAGGAGTGGAAGATTTGCAAAGAGCAAAAAGACAAAATGAAGAAGTTTATAATTTTCTGCGAACAGCTGGAGCCAAATACGGAGTTGGGTTTTGGCATCCTGGATCTGGGATTATTCATCAAATCATTTTGGAAAATTACGCATTCCCAGGTTTGCTTATGATTGGCACTGATTCTCATACACCTAATGGAGGTGGACTTGGATGTTTGTGCATCGGTGTAGGTGGTGCTGATGCTGTTGATGTCATGGCTAGTATCCCATGGGAACTTAAATGCCCAAAGGTGAAGTATTGTGTAATTAAAAATTGCTGGTTGTGTTTTTAAATAATTTTTAATTGTGAAAATTTTTAATCGTCAGGTGATTGGAGTTCATTTGAAAGGCAAGCTGAAAGGCTGGACTTCACCGAAAGATGTGATTCTTAAAGTCGCTGGGATTTTGACAGTCAAAGGCGGTACTGGGGCTATTATTGAATATCATGGTCCTGGTGTCGACTCAATTTCTTGCACAGGTAATTTCTGTACTTTATTTTTTAAATCGATTTGAATCCTAAAGAAAACTTTATTTGTTATCAGGCATGGCTACAATCTGTAATATGGGTGCTGAAATTGGTGCCACTACTTCACTCTTCCCTTTCAACAAACGCATGTCCGATTATCTTCATGCTACTGGACGTGGGGAGGTCGCTAAAGAAGCTGAGAAATATCAGGATTCATTATTAACTCCCGATAAAAATTGTCAATATGATCAGGTTATTGAAATTGATTTGGATCATTTGGAACCGCATGTGAATGGTCCGTTTACGCCTGATCTTGCACATCCGATTGCTAAATTAGGTGGCACTGCCAAGGAAAAAGGTTGGCCACTTGATATTAGAGTTGGTGAGTATTAAATAACAAATTAATTTTATTTTTAAATTTTTTTCTTTTGATTGATTATTTTTTTTTATTAGGGCTTATTGGAAGTTGCACAAATTCCAGCTACGAAGATATGGGTCGATGTGCTTCAATTGTTAAGAACGCTTTGAAACACGGATTGAAGTCGAAAATACCTTTTAATGTTACTCCTGGTTCTGAACAAGTTAGAGCTACGATTGAGAGAGATGGAATAGTATGTTAAAATTTTTTTACTAAGAATAGGAGAGCAAGCAGATTAGTAGTAGATTCACCATTAGTTCTTTTTGGTCAAAGAAAATTTATTTTAGAATTTTTTAGTAGACAAGAAATTTTTTAGAATTTTCTTTCCAAAAACGTATGACAAAAAAAAATTTTGAATAAAAGTTGTTTGACTTCAAATAGTCCAGAAAAAATATGTTCGACAGGAGAAAATTCTGGAAAATTTTGTTCGACTATGAATAATTCTGAAAAGTTAAATTTTTCTAAAATGAATTTTTTCATGTCAAAAAAAGGCAAAATTTTCATTTTCAAAAAATTTCTTTGGCAAGCGATTTTTTTAGACAATAAAAATTTTCTTATAATTTTTTCTTGCAAAAGAATTCGAAAAGTTTTTCGAGCATTTTCTTATGTTTTCTAATAATTTTCTGCAACTTTTTTTTTACTCAAAAATTTTTATTACCCTTATGAAAATGGTGAAAAAGCTTTTTTTCAAACTTAATAAATTTCATTTCCAGGCTCAAACTCTACGAGATTTCGGTGGAACCGTTTTAGCCAACGCTTGCGGACCTTGCATCGGCCAATGGGACCGAAAAGATGTCAAAAAAGGAGAAAAGAACACGATCGTCACATCGTACAATAGAAATTTCACTGGACGTAACGATGCCAATCCAGCAACTCACGCTTTCGTCACATCTCCGGAATTAGTTACTGCATTATCCATTGCTGGAACTTTAGATTTCGATCCGACTAAAGATAAATTAACCGGTACTGACGGCAAAGAATTTTTATTAGACGATCCATTCGGTGATGAGCTCCCAGCTAAAGGATTCGATCCCGGTGTAGATACCTATCAGGCTCCGCCATCTCAGGGCAGCTCAGTTAGAGTAAGTATTTTCCTTAATTTTTTGGCGAATTTTTTTGTAAACTTTATGGCAGAAATTTTTTTAAAGTATTTTTACACGATTTTTTTGTATGCAAAATTTTTTTTTTTTTTTTTTTTAATTCTCTGAAGGATTTTTTGTGTAAAAATTTCGACCGAAAACTTTTTTAAAAATTGTTTCCTTCTAAAACATTTTTTTCTGTTAGCTTTTCTAACCTATTAATTTTTTTAAATTTTTTTTTAGGTGGACGTCGATCCTAACTCCAAACGTCTTCAACTCCTCGAACCATTCGACAAATGGGACGGAAACGATCTAGTCGATATGACCGTATTAATCAAAGTCAAAGGAAAATGCACCACCGATCACATTTCAGCTGCCGGCCCTTGGCTCAAATACCGAGGACATTTAGATAATATTTCAAATAACATGTTCATCGGAGCGACCAACGCCGAAAACGGGGAAATGAATAAAATTAAAAATCAAACAACCGGAACATGGGGAGCAGTGCCAGACGTTGCTAGAGATTACAAAGCGAAGGGTATTAAATGGGTAGCGATAGGAGATGAAAATTACGGTGAAGGAAGCAGTAGGGAACACGCCGCTTTGGAACCGAGACATTTAGGAGGAAGAGCCATTATCGTTAAATCATTCGCCCGTATTCACGAAACTAATTTGAAGAAACAAGGATTGTTGCCATTGACTTTTGCTAATCCGGCTGATTATGATAAAATTCAACCTACCGATAAAATTTCGTTATTAGGGCTTAAGGATCTTGCACCTGGAAAGGTAAGCAATTTTTTTGAAAAATTTTAGCGGTCTTATTCATTTTTTAAATTAATCTGGTTTGTTTAGATTTCCCTGCAGTAATGACACAAAAAAAGAAGCCGTAATTTTTTTCCCTGAAAAAATTTTCTAGAGTGGTTCTTGCCCTGAATTCAAATCCCTGTCGTGGAAACTAGTTGCTAAAACAAATTTTTATGTTCACAGCCTCTTAAATGCGAGATTAAACACGCCGATGGAACCAAAGATACAATCACATTAAATCATTCACTCAACGAACTTCAAATAGGATGGTTTAAAGCCGGCAGCGCGCTCAATAGGATGAAGGAAATAGCCGCCGCATAAATTAATTTTTAATTTTTTTCTAGGAGAATGTTTTATATTAGCAAAGTGCAGGAAAAACTCAAAGTACTAAAAAAAAACCTTTTTTAGATTAAAAAAAAAAATCATTTTCAGTATTTTAATTAGCGAATTAGAAAATGAAATTCGCTAATTTTAATCAGAACTATTAAAAAAAATTTTCATCATTGCAATAAAAAATTATAGTCGTGGGGCTGAAATCATAAATTTATGCATTTTTTTTATCAAGTTAGATTGCAATTCGTTTTTGTCCCTTGATTTGAGTTTTTGAAACTCATTTAATGTGTTTATATACTCTTAATTTATTTCAAGAATCGTCCGTTTCATAAAATTGATAGCGAAATCATTTAATGAATATTTGTAGATAATTTTAATGTAAACAAAAAAATTTTTTTTAGTAGCCTTTTTTGAAGGAGACAATAATTCGTGCGCAGTTTTCTGTTTCAAAAAATAATTTAATTTTTTTTTCGTCGTAATGAGATTTAATTATTCAGTGATACTGTAAAAAGCCCGGTGTACTGGGTACTTGTAAAAGGATATTTCAAAGCAAAATTGTTAAAAGTAGAGTTTATAAATTAATTTAAAAAAAAAAATCATTATTTTATGATTATTTGTGAAAACGTAACATGGTGTGAACATTCACATAAAAAGGTCCACTTTAATTTAGTCGTGGAGTTTGTTTTTGATAAACAAATTATGCGGTAAAGCTCAAGTGGAAATTTTTTATGTCACTGCACACATCAATTGTCTGATCCATGCTCCTTTACCAAGGTTTTTTTCTTTTCGTTTTCCTACAGCCGCTTAAGTGTGAGATCAATCACGCAGATGGAAGTAAAGAGACGATTGACCTTAATCATACACTTAATGAACAACAGATCGAATGGTTTAAAGCTGGCAGCGCGTTAAATAGAATGAAAGAGTTGAAGAGCTAAAATATGAGCTAGTAGCATTATTTTTAAATTTTTGACTGGTTTTGTATTGTTTTTGCTTTTTTGTAAATAAATATATATTTTTAGTAGATATTATTTATTATAAACAAAAATCTAACCTTTAACAGATTCCTTTTAAAGCCCACAAATGATACTAATAATTAAACCTCGCTCTTTCCTGGACTTTTTTTCCCTTATAAATCAGAACTGGAGTTGAGGTTGCCTAGATAAACCATTTTCGAAGCTCAATAAAGTAACCATAATTGATTAGTTCCTGTGGGAATTTCGGGACTTTTCCTGATAAATTTGCACGATTTGCTCGTGAATACTACGAAAATTTTTCTAAAATTACGAGCAAACCTTGCCATGTTTTTTAACCCGATTTTTTAACTCATTTCCAAAAGGATTTTCCAGACTTTTCCGACTGATACCTATAGTAATTGACGCCCTCTATCCAGTGGTGCAGTCAGATTCCCGAAATTCCGACGGGAACTGCCTGGAAAAAAAGTCTTTAAAAAAAGCACGATTTCCTCGTGAATACTACGAAAATTTTTATAAAATTACGAGCAAACCTTGCCATGTTTTTTAATCCGATTTTTTAACTCATTTCCAAAAGGATTTTCCAGACTTTTCCGACTGATACCTATAGTAATTGACGCCCTCTATCCAGTGGTGCAGTCAGATTCCCGAAATTCCCACGGGAACTGCCTGGAAAAAAAGTCTTTAAAAAAAGCACGATTTCCTCGTGAATACTACGAAAATTTTTATAAAATTACGAGCAAACCTTGCCATGTTTTTTAAACCGGTTTTTTAACTCATTTCCAAAAGGATTTTCCAGACTTTTCCGACTGATATCTATAGTAATTGACGCCCTCTATCCAGTGGTGCAGTCAGATTCCCGAAATTCCCACGGGAACTGCCTGAAAAAAAAGTCTTAAAAAAAGGACGAAGAAAAAAAAAGCAAAAAGACTTTTTTTTCAGGCAGTTCCCGTGGGAATTTCGGGAATCTGACTGCACCACTGGATAGAGGGCGTCAATTACTATAGATATCAGTCGGAAAAGTCTGGAAAATCCTTTTGGAAATGAGTTAAAAAACCGGTTTAAAAAACATGGCAAGGTTTGCTCGTAATTTTATAAAAATTTTCGTAGTATTCACGAGGAAATCGTGCTTTTTTTAAAGACTTTTTTTCCAGGCAGTTCCCGTGGGAATTTCGGGAATCTGACTGCACCACTGGATAGAGGGCGTCAATTACTGTAGGTATCAGTCGGAAAAGTCTGGAAAATCCTTTTGGAAATGAGTTAAAGAATCGGGTTAAAAAACATGGCAAGGTTTGCTCGTAATTTTATAAAAATTTTCGTAGTATTCACGAGGAAATCGTGCTTTTTTTAAAGACTTTTTTTCCAGGCAGTTCCCGTCGGAATTTCGGGAATCTGACTGCACCACTGGATAGAGGGCGTCAATTACTATAGGTATCAGTCGGAAAAGTCTGGAAAATCCTTTTGGAAATGAGTTAAAAAATCGGTTTAAAAAACATGGCAAGGTTTGCTCGTAATTTTAGAAAATTTTTCGTAGTATTCACGAGCAAATCGTGCAAATTTATCAGGAAAAGTCCCGAAATTCCCACAGGAACTAATCAATTATGGTTACTTTATTGAGCTTCGAAAATGGTTTATCTAGGCAACCTCATTGTCGGTAGTAAAATGGTTTATCTAGGCAAAGCAGTGTCGGTAGTGCAACAGGCAGTGTCAATAGCGCAACAGGCAGTGTCAGTAGTGCGACTGACAGTGTCAGTTATTGGGCGTTCTGAACATTCAAGAATTGGGCGTGGGAAAGGGATAGGATTTATAATGGCACAGAAATAAACAAATAAATTCTTCGTGTAGATTTGATATATTGGCAAAGTTAATAAATCAATACTGTATTTCAGTAACAAAAAAATAAATTCACATATATATCCCTTTTAAAAGAAATTTAAATTTTTTCTATCCCCCAAAATAAATTCGTATTGAAATCTTTTTTTCCCTGTACTATCTCAATCCTTCTTGATTTAAATAATCACTACTACTAATTAACAACAAAAATTTATGGTACAATTTATTAATATCAACAACAACAATTGAATTTTGCTGTAATTTATTTATAGATCCTAAAAGAAGATGAACGGTTTTAAAATAATCTAATTTATGTATTAAAATCTTTCGTCTTTTTCTTATTTCCGATGAAAATCTCGATGACGGTTCGACGTTTTTCCAACGGTGAATTGTGATGCGGACGTCTTTCAAGGCTTTGGACATGTTTTCGTATGATTCCCTTTGGATTTTCGATTTGCATTTTCTGGCTTCTTTTTCGTCCTGAGAAAAAAAAAAAAATTAAAATCATTATTTAAATTTTTTTTTGAAAGAAAAAGTATTGTGAGTCATTAAAAATTCTTACTTGTAAATTTTCAAAACTAATGCAGAGGCTGATCATCGCTGGGATTTTCGCTTCTGGTTCTAAATTAGCAAGGGCGAAGTGAATCATGTTCCGAGTGGTATACGGCAAATCGCTGCTATAAACTCTGCTTTCCGATTTCCTGAAAAAAAAATAGAAAATCGAGTTAGGATATCGTTTTTGATAATTTAAGTCAGGAAAAAATAACTTTAATTTTGCAGCAAACAAAAAATTGTTTTTTAAAATGGTCAAGTAAATTTTTTTTGGCTATCAAGAAAAACATCAAATAAATGTCATACTTACTTGAATGTAGGAAAAAATAAAAGAGTCGGATACAAATCCATCGTATATTCCCACGGCAAATCATTATTATCTCCATCTATTCTAACGAATTGAATCCCAGAGAAAAATCTAAAATATCTAGCGAGAAGCAGGAACAAATGAGAAATACTCCGGCACAGCGCACAGTATGGAGTATGATAAAATACGATCACAGCCTGAAACAAAAACGGAAAAAAAAAAAAAATTAATTACTATAATCATTAGCTATTCAAAAATTGAGTTCAAATTTGAAATGAGCAAACTCAAAAACTGCAAGATATCAAATTCCAACCCTCTGAAATTTTTGGCCAGCTCAATTCAAATTTAACAATTTTATCACACTGCTTACCCTTGTTTGATTCATAACAAAATCAAGAAAATTCTTAGAATTAAGTTCAGGCACGCATGACTCCGTATCCGTATGCTTGCAATCATTTCCTTCTCTAACCGGATATCTAAATCTATTAAGAGATCTCATTGAAGTGTCATGAGATGATCTCAACGATCTTTCCAACGCTTTTCTGGTGTGATTTACTATAAACGACGATATCGTATATTTATTAATGTCTCCTTCTAAAATAAATTGACTCTCTTCCTGCAAAGAAAATTTAAAATCAATTTAAAATTTATAAAACATTGATTTTTTTTTTTATTAAAATTAAATAACGGATTAATTACTTACCCTTTTATCGATTATGGCAACAGCAGTCTTGTCATTAAGGTGTAAAATATTAATGCCAAGCCCTTCCGCAAATTGAAAGTACATTAAAGAATCCATCGCTATGACGGATAACGTCCTGTTGTTTACACATGCCAAACCGTCAACATCAGGGCTCGACGTTTCTAGATTAAATTTAGGATATGCTTGACTATAATAACGATTTCCGGTTTCAATTGTTTTACATTTTTCGTTTTCCCATAATTTCATTAAATGTTCTGGGGATCTTTCATCTCCTTCGTTGTTTAACATGGACGTTTCAAAACTAAAAAAGAAAAAAATGAAAATTCTCGAATAAACCAAAATTTTTGAAAAAAAAAAGCAATATGCAAAAATTTTGAAAAATTTTCTGTAACTTAAAATTAATTTAAAAAAATTTAAAAAAAATTCAGTTGACATGAAAATATTCTAAACAAGCGGAACAGAAAAATTTTTTAAAAAAATCCACTCGACATGGAAAAATTCTTAACAAACAGCACAGAAAAATTTTTAAAAAAAATTCTGAAAGACTTTGTTGATTTTACCTAAAGCTTCTTCTTGAATTATTAATAGGTACGTTTTCTATTTTCAGTCTTTTAACACAAACTTCAAGCTGAGGTCCTAAATATCGCGAATCACTCGCATCACAAACATCAGGATCAATTTCCTTTTTATCACATTCACTTGTATTGAGCAAAATCTGAGGCACAACCACGGACGGCGATAAAACCGCCATTTTATAACGTTCCTTCTCCAATCTTCTCATTTTCGAACACTTTTGTTCTAATCTTAATTTTGATGATCGCAATCCTTGATTTTTCATTTCAATATATTTTGATAAATGTGTTACCCATGAACTATTATTACAATTGTAATATCTCAACGATATCTCTTTAAACTGTAAAAAAAAAAATACATTTACAATTATTCAACATAACCTTACATTGCTAAAAAAATTAACTTAATACTTACTAAACTATACATAGGATTAACTCCTTGCAAAGGATTCCTAGGAGTAAATAAAACTAAAGTCGGCCCACTCATAACATATGGAGATAATATTCTAGACTTAACCCCAGGTGGAGAAATCCACATGACGATTTGATGGATTTTATGCCAAATCCATTTGACTAGTGATTCATCAGTATATTCAATATCAGACGGATATTCAAAAGTTTCATTCCATAAATAAAGTCGAATGCTAGGCACTAATTCCACTTCTATAGAAGCAGCCATATCACGATCTGTCGTCACAGCAAAAACAATATCGTTGTACGGATCCTTTTCTAACATTTTCATAGCAGCAGAGTAAAAAGTATAATATCCAGGACCTCCTAAATTTCCAGAGAATAAAAATGATCCAACAACAACAACCTTAAAAGAATAAAAATAAATTAAATATTTGGATTGAGCATAAATTAAAAAAAAAAAATCAACGTTTCACATACGTCATGATCACTAATAAGCTGAACAATATCCAAAGGTGATGTGATCCTATGAACTGGCCTCATTAATGTTTTTACGAAATGTATAATATGAACAGCATCAATTGGTCCTTTATATTGAATCCCTTTATTATGCTGTGGATATGCTACGATTACTGGAAAATGTTTAATTCTCGGAATGTGTTGTTTACATTCTGTATTCGGAGACCAGCAACTAATCGCTGTAAAATGAGCCTGTAAAATAATAAAAAAATCATAAAGCTGTTAAATGAACCTTATCGTTATTTATTTACATACCTCTTCATGCAGAAATAAAGCAGCAGCTTCAAATTCAGGCCTAGCAGCTTGCGATTCTGCATCCCACGGAGCATAATACATGATCAAAGTTAAATCAACTTCCGAAGCTTTTTGAAATGCTAAATTTACAGTCCCCCTGTAATGGTCCGACACAACCGAGTTTCTAGAGAAGAACGGAACAGGCGATGGTGGCTTTCCGATTTTCGGTAAACTGAAATCAAAAAAAAAAGAACCCGAATCAAAAAAAATCACTACAACAGATGGTTTGTAACAAATACCTATTGAAGAGGGCCGCATACGATGTGATGACCAAGGCGAACAAAAAAAATAATTCTCGTAAATAGAGAAACATAGTTGTCGCTGTACGGGTTTTATTTTCTTCTTTACAAGACGGATTTTGTTCCACATCGTCCTCTTCAGCAACCAAATTAGACATCACTATCCAGTAGCCACACTTAAAAAATACACGTCACTCCAAGAATGTATGATAAACGACTGTTCAAAGTATGTAAATAAGTCATTAAAGGCGGCACCATCCTCGGCGTGTATTTATTTGAATACGGTGATATAACAACACTTATACGGCTGCTAAATCTCATAATATATCATAAAAATGATTCCCGTATCTAAATATTTCAGACAGAACATCCGCCATGACATTGACATTTGATGTTGCCAACATTTGAAATTTGGAATTGTTTTACGAATCGTCTTGTTGCCTTAAAATGTCTTCTGCTTCTCCGCCATCTTGGACGTTTTTTTTCCAATTGAATTTTCGAAATATTTGGAGCGTTGTTATCTCCTTTATATTTTCAATTTTTCATTGAAAAACAATTAAAAATGATAAAAATAATATTCTCCAAACGAATAATTTCATTACAAGACTCTGTTAACGCGTCCATGATTTACAAATGAACGTTTTTCTCAGTAATAAATGCAAATAAGCTTTGCTCGATGAACCGTGTTCATTATTAATATCATCGTAAATTTTAATTAATATCTCATTTTATCAAAAATTGATGTTTGCGTTGCTGACATTTTAAAATCAAAGTAAAATAAGAAAAACGAGAATGATTCATAATAAATCAAAGATTACAAGGTTAGGATAGATATATCATTTCAAGCGGTCAACATTCAACTTACAATGAAAATTGATCGCTTCATTTACAATGCTCGAATATAACTGGATTAGTGTCTAAAGCACAAACTAGTCATAATACCTTTATTACGTTAGCTTCGTGTAATTAAATGTTCGCACGAAGAGGAGGTTAAAACAAGCGTGCGTTCACCATAAGAGAGTTGTTTTTTTATTTTCATTTAGAGCTGGGGAATAAATGTTTTCAAATTCCCCCTACTCCTAAACCAATGTAAAAACAATCGAATAATTATTAAATAACAAGGATTAGAATGCAAATGAATTTAATATCAAATGGGCGAGACGGACTCGGGATACTGTAGTTCTATTTTTTTTTTATCGATTTCGATAAAAAAAAGAGGAATAAAACGATTTTGTAAGCAGCGATGGGACGAAATGCTATTTGCAGAATATTCATTTTTGGTTTGAAATTTGGAAAAAAACGAATTATATTCAATAACTAAAAAAAACTCAACCGCTAGAGTCGCTAATAAACACAATCGTCTTTTATGTGATTGGACAACAACAATCAGCCGCCATTAGAGTGCAGCGCAACTAGCGGTAGCGTCTTAAACTTACAATGTTAATATATTCAAAATGTGAATGAATAATTTTTTAAAATGAAATTTTCTTCATTAAAAATAAGATTCTGTTATTATAAAGAAACGAAAAAACCATTCATTTTCCTAATTGCAATATTTCTCCATTTTTAAAAGAGAAATCTAAGGACATCTCTTCGAATAAAGCCACTTTTATTTTTCTCACGTCAGTTTTACGATAAATCAAACTGCAAAATGGATGAATGCAGACTCACAAGAGAATATAAAATATATTCCACACCTTAGGCTTTTTCCTGTGATCCCCATTGAATTAAAACTAGCTTTTACCTTTAAAAGCGAAATATATCTCTGTGTTTTGCCCCGACTTGTACATTTTTCCTCGGATATATATCAAAGGGCTCCATGAAAAAGTTATTTTTGAGACAAACCCATATTTAATTTTAATTTTAATAAACCATCGGACGTCTAAAGCTAATAAATGGGCATTTTAAGAGCAACTATTTTCGTATCGTGAAATCGTAAAAGTTAAAAAAACAGCTCGACTTTTTAACGGTTTTTATTTTTCTTCAATTCGTTTTCATTCATTCAATCATTGCGACGAGACGTATGAGATTTGTAAATTGAGTTTTATATTCATGATGTACGAAGAACGAATATTTATTGCAATCATTTCAGCATTGAAGTGATAATAACACGCCCAAATGAAAAAAAGATTCAAATGATGAAATGTAAATTCGTTATTAATTTTTGTGTATAGAAAATTCGTTTGAATGTTAATTGTAAAGAGTTTTAAATATGATAAAGCGGCTGCTGATGATTCAAGGACTTTTTAAATCAAAAACAGGATGTTAAAATGATAATAAAATGTTGTGCCAGCCTAATTTCACATTAAGTGAGATGTTGGAGTTCTAATTTTTAATTGTAAAATCTAAACTGCCATTTATTATAATTGTATTTGGAATTAAATTATCTTAGGTTAGCCTGCAGGGACCAGTTCTGGTCTGACTCCGGAGAGTTTTAGCCAAATTTGTGGCTAAGCGCGGGGCTTCGCCTAACCTAACCTAACCTTCCACTATAAATGTTTATACCCTGCTGATGTTTCCTCTTCCTGTTTTTTCAAGCCTACTTCCTGGGAAGTTCTCCACCCTTGACAGTTGCAAAAATCCTCTTCCATAAAGTTCTGGTTGACCTTTCCGTCGCTGGGTACACGCGTAGCGCTTTTTTAATATGGCAACATGGTAACTTACTAAAATTGAAAATTTTTCGTTCATACATTCATATGTTTTCAAAATACAAACCTCGCCTCAAAACCGTATTAAAACATTCCACCTAAAGTTCTGTCAAGGAACCAAGTCGGTTTCATTGACTCAAACGCAAATAAATTGGTTACTTTATCAAACATACGTTCGAGATTATAATATTTAGTCTAATGCTCATTTAATCCGACTAAGTAAATTCACTAATTAATTTAATCCATATACTATTTGCTCCGTCTGAATGTTGCATTGTTGCATAATTCAATCTCTATAGGAGCTTTGATAAACTTTCTGAGGAAAACCCTCAAAGCGAATATCAAGCACTCTTTATATAAAAATTTAAAACCGCCGACAAAAATTCCCAAAGCTCAAACATCCAACTACGTAAACCGCTTCTCATTACATAATAACAAAATCCGCGATTCCCTTAAGAAGGACAAAACACAACGTGACTCGAAAACCCTCATCAAAGTAAATTGCAATTCCTTTTGTGTTCTCTTCCCTTCATTCATAAATTTCCCAATAGCCTGAAGAACTATTTTCTTCCTTTTTTTTTCTTAAATAAAATCAATAAGAACTCGAAAAAATTTAATTTTTTATCTTCTCCGCCATAATTAGGTTTTTTTTTTTTTTAAAAAAAAGATGGTTTTAGAGGGGGAGGGGTAAGACCGTATATAAAGTGATTAAAAAAGGGGGGAGGGTTAAAAAAGATGACCCCAGGAAACATGTGAACTAACCTAAAAATAGTAGCATATTCTGATATTTCGGAAAAGCTCGAGATTCAGCGCAAAACAAGATCTCGACGCCGGCGTTCTACTTGTTTGAACTTTTCACCGTTGGTCCGCGATACAATATTCAGTAACCCCTGTACCGTTGTTTAAGTGCTTTACCTAACTGTTGCTTTTCTGTCAGAAAAGGGGGGATGGGTACAAACAATTCGATTTCGAAAACTTCCGGTTTTTTTTATTCCCCGTTTACGTTCCGGTTAAAGTGGTTTTAATTGAACTTTAAAGTTGTTTTAACAATCTCGGTAAGTTTCTTGCATTTTATTATAACCGAAAAATTTTTTTCTTTTTTTACCGAAAACAAGTTCGAACAAGTTTATAAAGTTGCGCCATAATTAATATTCATTTCCTTGAGTGTGGAATGATATAATTTCGATCGAAAAAAAATATTTTATCTTGGCAGACAAGTTGAAACTTGTCTGTTTATCCCTTTCTACTTTGATTCAGGGCCGTAACTAGGTTCAAAATTAACAGGGGTTGTTTGAAGAGTTTGGATACTAAAATTTAAAAAAAAAATTAAGACTAAAAAAAAGTCCCCACAAGGGATGCCAAAAAGAGTTTGGACGGAGAAGCTTTTTTTCGGCTCGACTGACAACGCCCCTGACTCGTTCCAGTGCCACACGATTTTCGTATAACGTAACTTTTCCATCGTAGCTTAAAAAGGATTTTTTTGTTTGATGGAAATAATTACTCGATTGCCTAAACAGCGAATGGCAGGGGCAAAACTTTTAAACATGTAGATGAATCGATTTTTTTTAATAAAAGGAAATGTATAGTATGCTGGGGAGGGACTTTCGACGAAAATATGAAGAGGGTGCTAAGTGCTGCAAAAAAAAAGCGATCAGGTATCTGGCCGGTCGGGTAAGGTGAAAGTGGCATACAGACCACTATTAATCCCCTATTTAAAAATCTGTCAATTCTCACAGCCTCCTTTCTGTATATCTTTGAGTATATAAAGTTTTTTTTAAGTCTGGGGAGGGCACGTTGGTTGGGGAGAGCACGTTGGTTGGGGAGAGCACGGGGCGCGCATCACGTGATCTGTTCGATTTAACGACACTATTTTAAAATTGAAGCAGTTTTTTTCTGCTGAAGAGCCTAAATATCTAGTGAGACAACAATTTTTAAAAGGACCCCCATGGGTGCCAACCAATTGCAAAGCACAGCAGCAGAAGACAGTTCTTCAAATTCAAAAAAGTGACGTCATGCGCGAGCCGTACGAGTTTTGGTAAGCCGATTGGGCACACTATGGGGGCGCGACACGAGGCAGTCCCAGCACTACTCAATTCGTTTCACGAGGTTAAAAAAGTTAAGAGCAGAGGGTCAGGCATGCAGGCGCGACTTTTTTTAACAAATTACCGGGGGAGATAAAAGGGGAAGAAGATGGACAAAAATTTTTGCTTTGGTTTTTCCCACTTTCAAATCGTGGAGAATCTCGGAAATTATGATTTTTAAGAATCAAGGAAAAATGCCCGATAGAAGGATACAGTTGAAAAAAAACGACCAGGTATGCCGTGAGATGGAATCGAACCACCGACCTTCCGTTTTCGCGAAGGGTGCTCTACCAAAAAATTTCTTTTGCCATTTGAGGGTATTGCTGGCTCGACTGGTCCTATGTCTCAGAGTTCTAAGCTTTCTTGCGGTGTCCAACAGCCTTGCAAAGAGTGAAACTGTTGATCAGGAGCGTAGCAGCCACCCCCACTACCCCCGCGGTCGCGGGGGGCCCCGGTCTTTTAGCAGGAAAGTAATTTTGCACTAGATAAAAAACTGTAAAAAATTGAGGAAGGGGCCTTGAGTAAACATTCTGCGGGGGAACCTCTCTTAACATTGCTACGCCACTGCTCAGCACCTGACTGCTAAATAACTTAACTAAGCAAGGTATACAGCGGTAACATCCGGGTAGATGAGCGAACTCCAATTCACGCATTCGAGGAATTTCGCATCCCTTCTATTTGCAGGTTCCCACTCTAAGAGGATCAAATTGTTCTCTAAACTCAATTGCCTCCCTTAATAACTCAGCACCAACTTTTTTTTCGCAATTTGTAATTTTCTTTTAATTATAGAACAAAAAAAAACGCAAAAAAAAAGAGATGATAAAAAAAAGGACAACCTTAATGAGGTGTATTGTGCGGCGGATTTATTTATTTCATCAACTTAATTTTCTTCTCCCCCGTTCTCTTTTAATCCTGTATATCATTTCTCTTCAAACGAATATGATCCGAGATAGACGAATACATGGGGAACTTTTAATACACCAAAAAATGAGGAAGACATTCGAAAATTGAAAACCCGAAAAAAAGTTCTTTTAGTGTTTTTAACTCCCACAGGCACGTAATTCAGTTTTCCTTCTGCCCTCCTCCCCTCCACATCCCCCATGAGATTTAAGGGAAGGCTCTCATAAAAGATAAAAGAGGAAAACTTGTATTAATAAAATCATTTCGGTATAAAGTAAAAAAAAAAACCTGCGGAATATTACAAAAGGCAACTTTTTTTTTTTAATAGGTTATATTGTTGTTAAAGTTTTAGGATTTTTCTAGGTGGAAAGTTTATGCGAACTACTGAGGTGAAATAACCGTCAGTGCATAGCGATAAAAGTTTTTTTTTTATATTTTATTTTATTACAGGGGTAAAAAATTATTTTATGCATTTTTAATTGCTTTGATATGGAATTTAAGTTGAGATAGCTTTGTTTTCACAAAATTAAATCAACTATTCTGCATGGGTAAAACTGATATTCCTGGTAATGAACTCTGTAATTTAGCGGTTTGTTATTCTGCCTGGCATTAAACTTCAAACGGGTGTAGATGTATATTCCTCGGCTTTGAAGAAATTTTACCATCAGATATTCTTGATAATAAGGTTTTGGTGTTCATTAGTTCGTAGTATTATGTTTAGGATCGGAAATTTAATCATTGATTTCGATTAAATATTAAATATTAATTGTTCGGTCATCTTGATTGCAATTATTGGATTGTCGATATAATTGCTCACGTCGACTTAGTTCACTGGAATTAATCGTACTAGACTGAGGAAGCGTGGCCGCCATTTAATTAAATTTGGGGCCTGGGTAATTCTCAAAAAAAATGTTTTTACTCAATTCAATCTCAGAAAAATTTAAAGTGAGATTTCGTCAAAAAAAATGGGTTATTCTCCAACAAACAGATTATTCCAGCTGGGTCATTCTCAGAAAATGTTGCATCAAACTCAAAACAATTTTTTTTTCCACCTGAGTTATTTTGAATAAAAATTCAGTTCGCTGGGTCATTCCAAGATTTTTCAGATTCTGTACACTGGGTCATTCTAATGTAAATCGCTTCTAAAAAATTTTTGACCGTTAAGGTTAAAATTTTTCTTAGATTCGGCCCTGCTATAGGGGAGAGGCCCTGAGCCTAGGGGGGAGAGGCAGGAAGACTTTCCTTCAAACGGCTCCTCTGACAGGAAAATGTCAAAAATCCAAATCTGGGTCCGCTTGCTTAGATTTTTCAAATTAGAAATCTTATTCACAAATACCGTAAACAGGTGGAACTTTGTGCCACCTTTCTTACCTTTCTTTTAAAAGCCCCCAGTAACAAAATCCGTCAAAAAAACGCCCAGTGTGCAAGATGACGTCTTAAAGACGTACACACCTGATTTGTCCCAAATAAGACGTCAAAAAGACATCTCGTCTTTTTTAAGACTATGAGTTCTAGACGTCGTCCTGCAGTGGGCGGTGGCACAAAGTCACCCCTGTCTGCGGTCCTCAAATCAAAGAGCGACCCACAACTAAAAAAAACCTTGCTCGAGTTTCCTTAAAAAATTTATCTGTCTTAAAAACTGGCGGCAGAGCCTTAATCAATAATCCCAAGACGCGATTAAGAAATAAAAAAAAAAGACCGAGTAAACCATTTTTCCCCATCGCCAGTATGAAATACGATACACTGAAATCCCGCAGCAAACTCCTTGTAAATGGAAAACCACTCGAAGGGAAATGCGTACTTTACGGGCCCAGGGGCTAGAAGTTCTTTTTAGATCGTAAATCGAAAAGAAAAACCCGTCTTCCGTTTTTTTCTTCTCTGCTTTAAAAAAAAAAAAAATAAGGGATAGAATAAAACCGGATGAGCCTTTGTATGATCCGTTCATAAAAAATAAAAATTAGCTAAAGAATAAAAAAAAAAAAAAGAGTAAAGTCGTCTAGCTTGGCTAATGCTTTCCTCCCTCCCCTCCAGAATAACACCGTCTTATTATAAAGCATGGAAGCGATTCGAAAACGCTTTTTCGTTAAAGCTTGACAACAATAAAACCGAATAACGGGGAGCGATACAGAAACAGCAATTACAACAAACAATAGACATTCTACAAAATGTCACGAGTTGCTTTTTGTAAAATTCCCACCTGTTTCCGTCAGAGGAAATTTAGATTTAGTTTTTCCAGTAATTGAGATTTCCTATTTTTTTTGGGAGTTTTTTTTATTTTTTTAAGGAAATATTTCAATTTACGTAATAGGAAGGGAAAAAAATAAAAAAAAGGAAGAGGTTTTCAGGGAAAATGCTATGATTTCGGTAAATGAAAAATACAGTAATTTTTATGGTGGAGGTAAAAAGAACTCGAGATATCTCTCTAAACGTAAAACCGTGCATTACTATTTCATATGAAAAATAGAGCATGTTTTTAAATTTTTCATTTCCTTTTATATAGCTTACTTCTTCTCAGTTGTGCATGGGTAAAAAAATTTTTTTTTTTTTATTTAGTAAAGAGATCATTTAATATTTACTCGGGAGAAATCTAAGGTTTGCTTTTTATGATATTAAAATTAAAATGCTCAGAATGTGAAGATTTTTGTGAAATGGAAAGTTAAAAGACGATGTCTTGAAAAAAAGCTAGAGCCAGCGAGAAAAGAGCTAGACTTCAAAAAAGTCCTCCGAAAATTCTCCATCCTTGGCAAATGCGTAACAACGTTTTCGGCTCCCCTCCTCAAATTTTATTAAGGGTTCTATCTCGTCCGTAAAAAAAAATCTGTCAGGGGCCCCTGATCAGCCCGAATTATGCAGCCCCCTGCAAAAAGCCCCGAGGAAGAATTCTTAGATTCCAGAATTTAAAAAAAATAAATAAAGTGCGAACCTCGACTTTCAAACATATCGCCATAAAATCTTATTCTATCGGAGATTCCTTGAAAGAAGTAATATCAGAGTAATAAATATTGACACAGCAAATATGTTGTCGGACATGACGACGAAAAGATTGCAAAGAAAAAAAAAACTCCCAGAAAGGATCACATCACAAGGTATTTATTCGAGTGAAATGTGAGCGTGAGTAATGTCCCATCCGAAAAGAAAAAGTATTGAAATATCGGAAAAATTTTACGCCTCTGAAATTTTCCATCTTTTGTCTTTTTCCACTTCGCCAGGTCCGTTAAAAAATGCGGGGGAATCAGGATAATTGCCGCGAGCACTGCCGGGTAAAAATTTTCTGAATGGCCTATCCGGGCTCCCCCCACCCATAACACAGTCTAAATATCCAAGAACGCCAATTAGGGAGGTCCTTGGCTTTAAGTGTTATACTTTTTAATAAATGGGGGGCAGCTAAGAGTCTTGAATAAAGACCCCCCACTTTTTTAATTTAATGGAACCAGCTTTTATTTAATTCTCAAAGACGTATATCCCAAGCTTGCCCAGGTTTTTTATGTGGAAATTGCTGACAGCCAAATAGACTTAAGTGCAGATTAGAGAGAGGGGAAGGGAAGAAAGGCGTTCACCCCATTCAAAGATTTTACTTAATAAAAACTAAATGTTTTAAATTTTTTAACCCCCCTCCTCCCCTTTCGAAGATTTTTGGAGTCTTCAAATTTTTAAACATGCACTAAAATGGCTCTCTTAATAACTCAAATAATTTTTCATGAACGAAAAAATGCTGTAAGATTCTCTATTTAAATCCTAAGGTTAAAAGTGGCCAGCTTATAAAAAAGATTCGCATTTAGTTTGAAATTTGACCTGACGCCACTCTCAAGCAACAATTTAAAAAAAAAAAAGTAAGAGTATTGACCTTATAAATACAATAGGATAAATAAGTCTACAACGGTAAATTGTAAGAAAAAAAACTAATCATTAATTTTTTCTTCATGAACGAATTTTAAATACACCTTATTAATATTCGCATTCTTTCGGTCGACATTCTTTTAAAAAAAAATTAAACGATTTGTGATTGAAAGGCAATGTGCTCGTGACGTATCTCGTGACGTCACGAATCTAAAACCTATATTTAGCTTATATTTTCGAGACCTCAAGTTGATATTGCATAACCTGCGCCTTATTTCGCTTCTGCATAAGCTAAAAGCAGGTGATTGTCCTCAAATTGATATTGCCTATCCAGTCGGAGGAAGGAGCACGACATAGCCTAACAAAAATTTTCTCGTCTACAAGCGAAAGCTAAGCATTGAGTAATGTTTTCGCTCCCCCCCCCCCAATTGCTTGCCCCTCAAAATTTCGGTAAAATAGCATCCCTGCTATCGACGCCTAAGCACTGCTCTTAATTTTCACTACACCAATCAATATTTTATTCACCCCAAAGATCCTCACAATTTTCCAAATCCGCTTTTCGAAAACAATTTTCTATGAAACAAAATGTCGCCAAATCCTAATTAAATTACATGTCAGCTTACAAAAGCAAAATGTATAGTGAAAATCATGAGCGTTTTGAAAAATAAACACAAAACAAAAAAAACTGTCGGGGGAAAGCAGACGAGAAAAAAGAGGGGAGAAAAAAAGAAAATAACTCCGTTTTAGGGAACAATGCACTTGCCAAAATAACAAGAGAACACGTTTTAACATACAATATGCAATTCTCGAGGTAGTGAATCGTTAACGTCGGGTAGTTAAACGAAATGAAAACAACGAAAAACACACCTTTATTTACATAAAACGACTTTTCCAGCTAGATATTTAATTAAATGGAAAATTAGCTTTAAATGAAAACATCTCGGCGATTGTCTGGCCAGCTTTTTATTTTTATTTTTTTAAAAAAAAAGACGCCATAATTAGATAAAGTGAACAAGGATTTTCATTATTCCCGATAGCGATCTCGTTAAATAACGAAACAATCAAGCCATTTTCGAGATGTAATTACAAATGCAGCGCTGACCTTCCCGTTTTCCCTTTTATTCAAAAGGAGTTCTACGATGCTAAACAATGCGGAAACCTGTAAAAGGAGAGCATAATATAACAATGAAGAACGGTCGTTGGAAAGGAAGCGTGAGAAATTCCTTAAGGGAGTCAGAAACTTTAACTGGCGGGTTGCTAAATTCGATTTTTCCGCTTAAGTTAAACTGGCGGATGCGGATTCTGAAAGAGGGGGAGAGGAAGGAAAAAAGAGAAAGAGAAAAATGAATTTTTTTTTTTTAGTGTGTGTTTACCGATTCCACGGGAGTTGTACATAAAAAATCCATTAGTTCGGATACATCATGAGTATAAAAACTTTTTTAAAATAAAAGTTGGGACTGTTGATCAATTACAATCAACCACATTGATGTCCGATCAGATTGCTAAAGATTTTGATGGTTTTGTTTTTTTCTGGTAACTGATGGGAATTTTTTTTATAGAGTTTTGAATTGTTAGTGATCGAATGAAATTTGGTTGGGGCACTAAATATTTGGTCAGTTCTAAGAACAACAGTCTGAGAATTCAAAAATGAAGAGGTGATTTATCGATGTGGCGAATTCGGCTAAAATTTTTTGCAATTTCGATGTATGAAAAACATCTTACATTACCAGGACACAAGAGACTTGAGTCTTGCACGGGTCGAAATTTTCAGGCCCGGCCCGTCAAAAATTAAACGGGCTATGCCCGGGCCCGACCAGACCTGCGGGCCGCCCGAGGGCCCGTTGGTCGACCTCTTAAATCCGATTGCGAATAATTTCTTGAACTGAAATAATCTTTTCCAATTAACTTTAGAATAAAAAAAAATATATATCGTAAAAAAAATTGAAAATGTAAAAAAAAAAAATTAAAAATTGAAAAAAAAAACAATATTGTAGAATAACATTAGGGTATGTAAATAAATATAATAAAATAAAAAAATAGTAAAATAAAACAAGAAAATTAAAAAAAAAAATAGGAATATTTTTCAAAATTTTTTAAAGAACAAGGAATTAAATCCGCCCAAAAATAATAACCGGGCCTGAGTGGGCTCAACGGGCCGGCTCGACCTTAAAAAGCGCAGGCCCGGGTCCGCAAAAATTAAGCCCGCGGGCCGAAACTGGCCCTTTGCAGGACTCTACATGAGACTATAACGTCTTGACACCATTGGCATTTATTTTTCGTATCATTTATGGCAACAGTTTTTGTATGACCGCGAGAAAAATGAAGATCTTGAATGCATTACTCAAGATTCGACCGAACTTATATACAATTTACACGAGAAACAGTGTCAAAAAAGCTCTAATATCTCAGCTAAGAAAGGAGTTCGAAGAATAAAATGAGTTACTTCACATTTTGGGAAAATAATATTCAATTTATCAAAATGTTAGATTAATTTAATTTTTTGGTAACTAAAACTCATGTAAATAACACTTACTAGTTTGTGTAAATAATTAAAACAAAAAAATGTCACTTAATTATTTAAATTTTTTTCGGTCTGTTCGGTTAGACGGTCGATGCACGACTGGCGCAGTCATGCATCGACCGTCCGACCGAACAGAGTTGTTTATTTAGGGAACGCGGATATGACAACAATGGCTACCGGTATCTTTTAGTTTGAACATTCGAAACTCATTATCAGGCCAATATTCACGACTCTACTTTTGAGCTCCCAGATGACAACTCAAACATGGGCTCCCAACTCGCCTAAATTTTCAAATACGTTGTCTTCCCAAAAAAACGCTCGTAGGATTTCCATCCAGCACTTACTAAAATTACCTTTCGCGAATTGATCCTTTCAAATTTTATTTTTTTAAAAAAAAATAGGCTGATAAAAATTTTTTACTCAAAAAATATAAAAAAAAATCTTACGATTGGAAAGGATCTACTATATATTACGTAATGGTTCCTTAGGGAATTTGATGATCCATTCAAATGTTTTTTTGATATACCCTTTCCTTCAACCTCTTTATTCTTTTTCTTTCATATTGAAATAGAATAACAAAAAATCCAATTTAATAAATAGAGTTGATATTTCACTAAAAACAATTTCAAATTTTTTATTCTAAGAAAGCTTTTGAATTACAAAAGGAGAGAGGGGGAGGGAAAAGAGCATTTGACCTACTTGTTGCTTCGGAAATGAAATCTATAAAACTTGGATTTTTTCAAATAAGCTAAACATGTTATAAATACGTAAAAATAAGCGGGGCATAAAACGTTTTTTTTACACTCCGGAAACCGTATTCGAAATGTATCAGGAATGCAATCTCAAAATGTTACCTATAAAACGAATAGCCACGCGTCCTTTCAATGTTTTAATATCTGACACGTATTCTCAGCTATAAATAAAAAATGTTTTTCGAGCACGACGGGGAAAACGCGAGTACGACGAAACGACTGTATAAAACCGCAATATACGGGCGATAGGAGAACGAGAGGAGGAAAAAAAAACGACGTCAAAACTAAAACGGAAATATTACTTTAAGCTGGCAACTTCGCTCAGGTATAACACTTCGCACGCCCAAGTAATAAAGTTGGATTACCCGCCTTCTCCTTTTTTTTTGTGCGCTACCCCAAATTCCCAACGCGATGTTTTTATACTTTCCACAATTAGGTTTTAGGGTGCAGTACGTGGAAACTTTAAGAAGTAAATAAAAAATCGAGCGAAAAAACGGGGCGAGTGCAACGGTCCTTGAATGAAAAAAAAAAATATTTTCTCCGGCAAAAAATAAAAAGTCGCTTTTTTTCGAAAAAGAAGAAATTGATGAAAAGAAACAAGAGATTCCGAACATAATGAGGAAAGCGGGGGAAAAAAACGAAGGATTTAAAGAAGTTACTCTTTATAAGCAAAGTCGTTCTTTCTTAACTCGGTAAAATTTTCCAGCTTTCCTTTGCATTCTTTCATAATTAAATGATAATGATGATGATGATAACTGTCAAAATATGCAAAGAGAAGATAAGAGGCTTCCTTTTATTTTTATTTTTTGCAAGACAGCCCGATAAAAATACTCCAAGGAAATTCTATTCAATTTTCATTACGAAACTAGATCATCTTTTTTTTCTTTAAAAAAAAAAGTCATAATAAAAAGGTTTTTTCTCCTGGGAAGTGATCCTTATTTTGACTCTATGGTAATTTAAAAAATTAACTTTTAAACATGTTAATATTCCCCGGACAATATAAAAAAGTAAACAAGACAAGTTTCCTATTCGTAAAAAGGTTTTTTTAATTAATAAACATGCCATAAACCGCAGGAGGAAAAAAAGAAAACCTTAATTTTTTTAAATAACTTTGCTTTAAAAATGGCTAACATTTCCCTTTTATTATTTTTTTTCAAAAATGTCTTTCCTTTTCTAATTAAAATCGTTCGTTTCTTAAATCAAAAAGTCGTGTTCTACAATTTTTTATTTGTTCTCAGCACTATAAAAATTAATGATTCATAAAAATTAGTCATGAAAAATTTATGAGACACTTTCCTTTCTTTCTCGTACATCAAATTATTATTTTTTTTTCTTGTTGTGTTCTCTTTCTGTACTTGAATGTGTCTTCACGGAATTTGCTTGTAAAAAATTTCTTTTCTTCTTCTGTGAAGTGATGAAATGGTTGCCTTTAAGCAATTTTTTTTTTGTTTGTTAGCTTTTATCTCTACAAGATTTTTCCCGAGTGTTCATAATTTTTATTTTTCCGGTTTGCTTTTTTTCGTAATTAGGCCGATGGCATTTTATTTGGATTGTTTTCCGAGTTAAATGACCATAATCATGTCAGATCGGTTTTTCTTAACTTAAAAGAAAGGAGAGTGGTTGTGAAGAAATTTTTTCTAGTTAGTGTAATTTATGCATTTTAGAATTGCACTCTGATTTTTTACTTTTGTCGAGACTGGTTACTCCTGCTAATACTGGACAATCATTATTAAATTTTTTGAACGATGTGAACGCTTCGGAAGTTTGTTAACGACTGACGTTATCGGGAAATAATTTCCTTTATATAGGGAACGACGGTGGCGCTGCAGGTGGCAGTCATGATACCGAAAAATTGGTAAATAATTTTGAAAACTTACTTAATTATTAAATTTTTTGAACGATGTGAACGCTTCGGAAGTTTGTTAACGACTGACGTTAGAGGAAAATAATTCCGTTTATATAGGGAATAGCGGGTGGCAACCATGGTACTATCTATCTCAAAAGTAAATGGATGGTCTTTGAGGAAGAAACGGACTATGTGAATTTTCAAATTTCAGGTATAAAATTATGCATTCAAGCTTAAAAAAAGGTCTCCCCTTTTTCGCAAAAGGGTGTTTATGGCCGTCTTTTACATTTTTTCCCTAAAGTCACCAGAAATCTCTTAAAGTCCATTTTAATATTTTTCATGGAAGTCAGCTATACTTTTTTAATTATTAGTAGAACAAATAATTAATCCAATTAATTATTTACTGTCGCAATCGTCTAAATATTAATAAAAAATTATAGTTAAATGAAGCGGAAATTGTGGTAATTGCGGTAAAACCGAAATTGTGGTAATGGACTGGCCTGCAAGAAGCCCGGATTTAAATCCACTCGAAAATTTATGGGGCCATATAGTAAATGAGTGGGAGTTTTCCCAGCAGGATCGCGTTCAGGCCAACTTCATCGCCCATGCCCAACAGGTTTGGGAAGGGAAGCGGAGGACGCCCCGATTGTGTTCTTCTTTAACCGGGAGCTGGTGACTGGGGAAAAAATGTGAAAGACGGCCATAAACACCCTTTTGCGAAAAAGGGGAGACCTTTTTTCAAGCTTGAATGCAAAATTTTATACCTGAAATTTGAAAATTCACATAGTCCGTTTCTTCCTCAAAGACCATCCATTTACTTTTGAGATAGATAGTGCGTAACTAAGACAACAAAAAAGGGGAAAGAATAGCTTAATGGGAAAAGGGAAAATACCATTGCTCTTCTGCCTCCACAACGGGTACTCTCTCACTGACAATCGCTCCACTTCTGTCTGGCTCACACCGTTCCTCCTCTTCTAGTGTCAAACAAATCCACGCTTTCCGCTCCATCATCTTTAACTCTAAGCTTCACTTCGCTTCTCTCGAGTAAATCCTTTTATTACTTTCTTTCCCGTTCATGCTAAACTTAAAATTGGCATTTATATTTTTTTAAACAACAACTTCTCAAATTTTCGCGGTTGTCATCCTTCATCCAACAAAAGTCACTCACTCAAACATTCATTCACCGTATTTGTTGGCTTGACTAGGTATAAAAACCACTGAAAAGCTTCACTCTCCTAAAAAAAAAAATATTAGCTCTTCCTAGACATCAACAAAGTTCGAAAACAAATCCGTCCATATTGTGTTATCAATCTGAATTTTAAATCTAGCCTCAAAACCTTTTTTCAAAAAAAAAAAAATTCATCGAAGTCATCTTATTTTCCATAAAAAGAGCACGCTGTTAACGTTTGAACATTGTTTATAAGCCCAAAGAGTAAAGCATTCACTGTGAAATCCTACTCTAAAACCAACAAAGCGAGAAATTTAAATTTTTTTCCGAGGACTCAATCTTTATTTTTCCTCTTTGAATTTTTTCCCCAAGAATTATGAACACTAAACCCGCCTGAATCAAAAAACTCAATATCTGCAGCTATCACGGGGTTCTTGGAAAATAACAAACTTCAGAAAGTTAACATGCGGATGAGGGTTTCATACCTCAAGATAAGAGGCTTAGGAAGTTGTATATGCTTACGAAATTGAAAGATTAGTTTTCAGCAACAGGTATCCCACCTGTTTTATATCGATCACATAAACCGATCTCAAGTATTTCCGAAACATCAAAACCATTTACATTCAACTTTTCAAAGAGTTTATTTCGTCTGAAGTCATCCCGCATGTTGGCCACAACCGTTCCTAATATTCTTTACGTTTTAATTTACCGGAGTGATCACGATGATTTATAACAGCGCGAACGTCCTATAACCCTTCCCCGTGACTCTCTCGAATTAAACGAATACTTTAGAGAAAAAGGTCCCTCATTAGTTTTCATTTATAAATGAAATTCTAACGTGGGAAACGAGCCACCTTTATTTCATATATAATAACGAAATATTTCAGACTTTCGCAATTTTCCACCAGAGCCGGAAAACCTTTTTCCCGCTTTATTATTGCTAAAAGAGTTCTCTCGCATTTTTCGATTGCATAAAGATTGCGGTTTTAGCAATTTTCATTTTCGTTTGCATGTTTCAATGTTTTCTTTAAATACAATCAGACATCGGATGTTTTATGGCTTCAGTGGGGAAGTGCTAGCCGCTTTTCGATGCGTGCGGTTTGGCGAAAGTGCGGTAAATTAGAGTAGGATTCGGGTTACCTCAGACGTTCATTGATAAATGGAAAATATTTTAGCCGTATGCGGAACAAGGAAAAATTTCTTAGGGGGCTGCATTTCCTAAAAACATTCTTGAACTAAAATTCTTTTCTTGTCTTCTTCTTCAGCCTCTCTGCATCCACTCCTCTCTACTTCACGGTAGGCTCTTAAAAATTTTTTCATGTCGTACGGGTCTCCGCTCTACAGAACCAACCTTTTTCTGTAGTTTGAATGATATCGTCGAGCCACCGTTTTTGAGGTCTTCCCCTACTTCTCGATGTTAAACGCGGCCTCAATGGGTTAATCGAATCCTGAGGATTAAACTGTACTATCTCTGGTTTAGGTAGTCGGTGGGAATATTAACAGTCCTGCTTCAGGTTTGGAGCACCTGCCCTTGACGAGCTCCAGATACCTTCTGACCCGGGAGGTAGCAATCTGGTACCTGATAGGAGGCAGCAGTCCTACCAGTACTGGCTTAAGGCTGAAGACGGTAATAGTTGGCTAGGCTTAAGTCCAGAAAGCAGGAGGCTGAGTCGAGGACTGACGGTATGGCTCCTGTGCTGCGATGCGGAAGGTGTTGGGAAGCCACAGCATTAAGCTCCCTAGTATAACCATCATAGCCAAAGGTTTGATGTGCAAGACCCAAGAGTCAATTCGACTAGGGTCTCTTGCCCGCCGCAATAAGCTCTCTAACTACGATGGTCGCCAATTCCCGTCGCGGGAAGGCACTAGAAGAAGAAGAAGATCTCTGGTTTGCAAAATAACTCCAGTGGCGCATGTTTAGCGTGTGCAGCGCTCAGTCAATGAAACCTGAGATAAAACAGTTTAATTTTCAGGTCTCGAAATGTTACTGTTCACCGCCACATGTCTGGCGGTGGTAGAAGAAAATTGCGTACGATAATCTCGTGCATATGCTAAATATGGGTTTTATTGTCGTACTGCAGACCATCATGCAGGGCAAAGTCGAGGGTAAAAGAAGACTTGGTCGTAAGAATCTCTCCTGGTTGCGGAATATCCGGGATTGGACCGGCTTAACCGTAGAGGAGCTATTCCGCATGGCCGCTGATCGTGAAAGATTTAAGGAGCTCGTCGGATCGATCGCCTAAGCTCGTGTGCGAGCAGGGCACCCAAAGAAGATTGTCGTATTCTACCATCCCTGCTGACCACAGGTCCTACCCACTGCCACTTTAGCTCTGCAACACACCTTACTACGGCGGTCTCTATCAGAAGTGCCAACCAGCGCGGCGCGCTGGTATGGCGCAGCGCGCGATGAAGAGGTCCATTTTGGGCATAAACCTGCGAGATCGGATCAGAAATTATACGATGCGCAGGCAGACGCTATAGCTAAAAATCAAGTTTTACAGAAAGAACAGACAGAAATCTAAAGAGGGGCTAACAAGGACTTTAGGGATGGTTCGACCCCTCCCCCTCCCCATTTTAGCTGATGGCCCGTACTTGCCCTCTTTTGGCGCCGAACTGTCCTTGATTACCTCTCACATTCCATTTATTTTTTCTTAACACCTTTAATAAACAAAAAGGTAAGTTTACTAAAAGTAACAGAAAACTAAAAAGAACTCTAATTTATACTTGAAGTTAGAAAATGTAGCAGGAGATAAACGACGATGTTAAGATTGATTTAAATTGATCGCTTTGCTGGACTCCCCAGCAGCTGTGCTTAGCTCGAAATCGTAAACAACAAACTAAACTTAAAAAAAAAAAAAGATATTTCCTCTGCTTTTTGATATACGATTCAATTACATGACCGTGATTCTATAATAAAAGGCCGGATTAATCGAAAAAAATAAATCAAAACGGGGAAAAGAATGCAGCGAACGGTGAGGAGCTTATAAACGCTTCTCCTTTCCGAAAAAAATTCTCCTTCTTTCAAAAAAAATTCAACAAATACAAAAAAAAAAAAAAAGGAAGGGGGATGAAAAAAAAAACTCGTGTAAACACGGGAAAAACAAAAGTACCCGGCTAAAAGTGTAAGTTATTTCACATTCATCATTATTAAAACAGATAAGCGAGAAAATAAAACACGAGCTGATTGTCCCTAGAGAGTAGAATCGACAATCCGACGTCCTCTGTTGATGAGCTTTTTGGGGTCGCCGACGGTGGAAGGGTGTAAAACGTTCCAGAGGGCAAGCGGGGCGGGGGGATGAACAAACAACAACCTGCCTGTCAAAAGAAGGTGGTAATGTTTGTCTTTTAGTTATTTCGCATGTGTACGTGTGCTGGCCTAACGTAAATTTAACTTTCCAGCGAAAAAACCTCAAAATCTATAGGGAAAAGAAATTGCGGGGAAATTTTTTTCTCTTTATCCCTTTCGGGAGACATATTTCAAAACGTAATAAACCTTTATGTGGGATTGTAAAGGGGATAGTAGGAAGTCACTCAAAATGATAAATAACGATTTGTGTATAGAATTACATCCGATCCTTCATGTTTATCGACAGTCTAGTCTGAAGGCGAAGCCGAACATTTTTACGTTTCCAAAGACAGTGAAGGGACGAAAGTAAGTTATTCCGCAGCGTCCCAACGTTTTCATCAAAAATGGCGGCTCGCTATGATCGGTCCAACATGAGGAAGAAGGAAAAATTCCCTCAGACATGCACAAACGTCTTTAAACCAGATGAGAAAAATACGGTTTTCTCCTATCCAGGGCTGCAAATCGTACTTTCGCTTCATGAGTAATGTAAAAAAATAATTTTTTGAACACTTTCGTGGTTCTCTTCTTTTCTCAGTGTTCTTGGATAGAAAAACACATTCCCAGGATTTAAATTTATTCCGTTTCCATCTTCTCGAGGGAAAGTATGATGCATTTTATATCCTAAGTGTAATATAATGCCAATTTTTTTTTATCTGGATAACTGTTTTGAATATCTTACTAAATTCCGATATTGGTAACGAATCCAGGTTTTTGAAATTGTTTATCTGATTGAAGATGTTTCAATATTTGACAGCATTTCCGACAGGGCTACATATGACTCTCTTATTTTCCATTAATGGTAAATAAGTATTGGTATTGGATATCCGAAGCACCTCAGCGATTTATGTTTTCCAAACTGTCAAACAAAACCGAACATCGAATATGTCCAAAAGTATGAAGTCCCTTTGGTTTTTTGTTCAAGGTGTCTTATGTTTCTGTGCGTTCACTCCTTGAGCAAGTAAAATGAAGATGTGGTTAATAACTAACAATGGCCTTCGCAGGCCTTGGAGCCCTCTTGGCGTATTATATTCAGCTCGCCATATTCTGGCTTGCATCTTTTTAATTGGGAACTCCCAGCCGACCCACACCCGCACTCCTTAACCTCAGAGTCGCAGCCTAATTTCAGGTTTTCCATCCAACCTGACTTATATGTAGAGTCCTGCATCGGGTCGGGTTCGGGTTTTTAATCGGGTTCGGGTCGGGTTCGGGCTCAGACTTTTCGGGTTCGGGCCTGAAATCCTAAAAGCTTCCCTCTTCCTTTATTAAACCTTTCTTGTGATGCTACTTAAGTTGACCGAAAACCATCATCAGTAGCAGGAGATCACATCTTAATCCTGATTCTGTGGATGCGCTGTTATTTCTCCATGATGAAAAGATTTCAGCCGCAGATAAATAACCCAGCTATAACATAGAAATTTACATGGTGACATTAACTTTACTTTGCATTAAAAATTATTTCCCTTTTTTTACCGTTTAAATTTTTTGATTCCCAAATATCGGGTTTGAACCCGAACTTCGGCCCGATCTGTCGGGTTCGGGCCTACAGGTTTCGGTGTGGGCCGGGATTTCGTCACTGGTTTCGGGTTCGGGTCGGGTTCGTGTCAGAAATCTGAAATCGGGTCGGGTTCGGGTTGTAATTTTCGGCCCGATGCAGGACTCTACTTGCATGCCTCTGTCATGGTCCAACGTCATATTCGACATCAGTGATGCTTGTAACAAACGAACCGAAAATACTTCTCCTCTTCTTTTTCTTCTTTCAACCTGTCCGACATGTCCGAACGAAGGTCTCCCTCAACTTTTGCCATAGTTTCTTGTCTTGAGTGTCTTGGGCTCTTTGCAACCATTTAAGTCCCGCCACCTTCTTAATGTCGTCATACCACTTCTTTTGTGCTTCTTTTTGACGCTCGAGGCCTCCATCGTACTATTCGTGCTGTCCACCTATCCACCCTGGCGAGATGACCTACCCATTGCCAAAATACTGATGTTTCCAAACCTCAATTCTGCCACCTTCAAAGGCTTTATATACTCATTAGATTTCTCCTCATAAAAAACCACATCGTTCATTACTTAAAATATCGACTAAAGTGCAAACTAACAGAATTTCGCAAGAGTTCAGAGTGCCAATATTTGATACTGCTTATTAGCGAAAATTCACCCCCACGTCGCGAGCTGTCTACCCGTAAAAATTACATCCGTACTTCAGTTTTCATTTCACTTGAAAGATAACATTCCTTTTTGACTTCCATCCATACATCAAATTCTACATTTCCGGTTTAGCAATCAAATAACATATTCATTATAACAAAAGCGAGCGGGAAATAGAATATACAATCTATATCCCAAAACCATGATCTACAAACATAGGGAACCCATTATATCGTCGGGAAAAAACTCACAAAAACAAAGCGGAAAGCGTAGAAATAATAATGTCAAGGCTTCGATTTCTATTCTTTTTTATTTTTTTTTCAATACGTTTTGCTGTTTTTGAATTTGCTGATTTTGATTATTTTTCATTGTTATTCTTTTTCAATTATTCTTTTTTTTTTGTTTTGTTGTTAAGGGTTTTTTTTGTTAACGCACGCCAATAGTTCCGAAAGGAACTCGAACGGCGCATTAAATAAATAAATAAATAAAAAAAAAAAGTGGGAAATGAGAGAGAACTGGAAAAAAAGCACATTAATGAGTAATGAACTCCAAAAGAGAGAAAAAGGCGGATAAGGATGGGGTGGAAAAACGATTTCCATCATTTATTCCAAATGAATATAACCTCAAATATGTATACATCAAAAACGAAGGGTTTTCCCGTAGAAAAAAAAAATCGCTGTTAAATGATTGTAATTGATATGTAACACGCATATCCTTTTACAAATTCCCTCTAGAAAAAAAAAACCGTTCGGAAGTTTTTACATCGGCAAGAATATAATAGGCATGTGTAGCCGATTACAAATCGCCTTTTCAACCATCGTAAACGATTCTTAGTTGTCTAGGTAACAAACTATCCAAGTAATTATACTTGATTTTTACGACTTTATTTTCGAGTCTGCGTATTTTTTTCTTTAAAACGAGAGGGGGAAAAATTTGGATTTTCTTGGGGGAAAAAAAGGAAAGAATGGAAGCGTGTGCAAGGGTGAAAAGGGGTAAAATTTGTAGATAAATCAATGGCTGCTCCTCAATTTGCCGACTGCAGTAAACAATGATGACAAAGGTTAAATATATAGCGGTGGTTAATATTTCAAAATAGGAAGGACCGACAAGTATAATAGAGTCCCTATTTTGTCTTTACCTCGCTGGGTTTGCAAAATGAAAATGTACTAGAGGATTTTACAGATTCAGGTAGACAATATAGGGGAATGGGGTTATATTTGTTTTCATCATTCATGCGCGTAAGTGTCGTTTACATATGACCAACGAGGAGATCTTGAGTCGGTTGCACAAGGACCATGAACTACTTGCTACCGTAAAACGCAGGAAGTTGAGAGTACCTTGGGCATATGTTGCGGGTACCCAAGTACAGGCTGCTGCAGACTATCATGCAGGGCAAGGTCGAGGGTAAAAGAAGGTTAGGGCGCAAGAATCTCTCTTGGCTAGCTCACTGGAGCGCACTCTCAACTTCCCAGTCAACGCACCTCTCGTCCGTCCCGGAATCCGGTTGTCTGGCCAAAAATGAAACTACGAAGTAATGTTCTGTAAAAGTTTTTTTATAAAATAAACAAAGTCATTCGAAATAAGAACATAAAGCCGGTGCGTTGCGTCATTCAATTTTACGGGTCAAACTTAGGTATCATGTTAATCGAGATGAGTTCATGCGCAAAGGTGCCAACTAAAGGCTATGATATCATGACCTATGCAGTGTGCATGACCTTCGTCCTTCATCATGTTAAAAAACATCCTTGACTGTTTAAGAGTTTAAACTTTGAAATGTGCTGTTGAGTTGCAATTGCAAATAAATGAGGAAGATCTTACGGCTAAAAAATCTTAAGGACTGGCGCGATATCAATCGGCTGCCTCTATAGTTTTGAAGATCTCTAATGCCGTGGAGCTAGCAAAGGAAGTTGACTTGATTATTTTGTTTGCCTATCTCCTCAAACTTTTTTCTGGAACAAACCGTCGTATATTTGTGTTGCGGTGAAGGGATTTCGTTCCCGGTAAAGACGTGAGTATGGGAGATTTCTTGCAAACACATCACAAATTCGAATCCAGCCTGACTCAATTTAAATCTAACCTAAAAAAACTCTTTCCCTTCCGGTAAAACGCGTTTAATTTAATTAACGTTGAAAATTAAATATTGAAACTGATTTATCGCCGGGAAAACTTTTACGCAGATTTTAGCTCGTTTTTATTGTTCTATTCTCAACCTTATGTAAACTTGAATCCTTTTTGCGGTATTTGACCATTTCAACAATTTAAACTTCTTCATTTAATTATCATGAATATTCCAGCTTGACGCTCTTTAAACATTTTTAAATTGAATTCTCATTATATCGCGATATTTTTTTAATTTTTCCACATTTTTTAAATGAAAAAAGTTAGTGATGCGGAACTGAAGAGATAATCGGAGTCATCGGGATTTTTTTTTTTTTATCTCCGCTGAAAATTTTTAAATGGAAGAATATTTTTGTTTTAATTCTCGCAGTAGGTTTTTTACTTTTAATTACGGCAGAGTTGTTAGGGAAATGAATGAGGTGCGATGTTTCTCAGTATTTTAAAGAGTAGAATCTTCGTCGAGACCATAAAACATTGTCAAGGGAATTATTTCTATATTAAACACAGTGCGGGTAGACAAATTGGTACAGTTTTAACGAGCGTTAGAGCTTTTATCCTAAGCTGCGAGGCTTAGACTTACAGGACCAATCCTAAGCGTTATACAAATCTCTAGCCCAAGGTTAGGAAATTCTGTAAGGCTAATTCTATCATGGACTTGCCACGAATGCCAGCGTTCATGCGTTAATGCGCCTCATCTCTTCTGTCTCCACATGGATCAAGAGCAGGACCCGGTTCTCAAGTGAAAGAAATCTTAGAAGGAATCTCTTTATACCGTTCGAGATTTACCGGAACATGATTTCTTACTGCCGCAGTTACCGCAGCTTTACACTCGGCAAGGGTCATCTTTTCTCATGTTGTCCTCCTATCCATCAGTCTTACAGCTTTTGCCCTAAGATGGCCACTGGTTTAGTACAAACCTTACTTAAGTTTGCTTTTCTCATCACACCAACTTAATCCTAAAGTATATTCTAACTTTCCCCTTATTGTTGCTCTAACTTTAAAAAACACGATGATCCTATTACAAACTCAGGTAAGAACTTCCGTTTCCGAGTTACACTCAACTAAAAACGACCTTTCTTCAATTCCTCTTTTTCTAACAACCTTCAACGAAAAATCTCCCCCCATTTACATTTAAAATCTTGAGGAAATGTCAAGACATAAGTCGAGCACGTCCGTTTCTTCCTTTTCTTTTTGAAAATGGTTCTGAACTTGAAAATTATCTTTCGCGGAGGAAATGAAAAGTTTTCTGTAACAGGAGCCGAAGAAAAATGAATGTTACCTGTCCGCCACATGAGTTAAAAAGTTATTTTAACTCATATTCCCCCCCCCCCCCCACCACCCCCCCCCCAAAAAAAAGAAAATCAAAAAGTTTTCCAATTTCTCGAGCGCATGGCTTCTATTTTCCTTTTAAAAAAATTATCTTTTCCGGCCTCTCATGTAAAATTGGGAAGCATAAAACAATCGTAAAAAAAAAATGAATTTCCTACGTTAATCACGGAGAATAAAATTAATTAACGCTCGACCTTTTGCGAGCCGGATTAAATTAATCTAATGCCTCGTTGCACTGATTTTAAACCGCAATTCATCGACTATACGAGGCCTAGTGACTTACTCGATTTCAGGAGAAATAATTTATCTTACATAATAGGAGCAGGAAAAACGTTTTTCCTGCCCGAACTGTCTCCTATTTCCGGTGTAAACAAAATATCATTTTCTTACATGAGATTCATACGAGAAACGTTTTTGCGTTCAAATTTAATATAATCCTCATTCCCTAGTTATAAATCCCGAGTTACGCGTTGCAATCCTTTTTTTTTTATGATTTGTTTCGCAATAAAAAAACATTTTTCTACCATAAACGCTTAACTATTAAACAGAATGTATTTCCCTGACATTCGAATCTCTGGGAATATGTTAGAGAATGAACTTCACCTTTAACATATTCAATCCCCCCACGCAATTATTAATTATATGCTTTATGGAAAATTCGAATCGAACTAAAAACCTCCGTAAGCAATTTTAATGAAAGAAAAAAAAATCCGTCTGGGTTGAGCTTAATGTGAAACTCTGTAACTATTCCTTTTTGCCTTTGGGAAATATTCATACATTTTCCTTCAGACCCGCATTCCTCACCTTCTTCGAATTTAATTATTTATTTATAAACTTAGCTCTTTACATGCACCGCTTTGCCTTTTGTTTATTGACAAAATCGATATATGGGGGTTGGCTGAGGCAAAATCCAAGTTTTGGAATATGATAAAAAATTAATTGAATATTTTGGGTTAAGGCTATAACTGAACTGGTTATCGGTTACACTTTATCCCCTTCATACCAATTCTATAAATATTTTTTTAATTAATTTTATATAACAATGAAGGGTTATGGTTAAGTAACAAGCGGGAAATGGAAAAGTATTAAAACATTTCATTTCCAAATCCGTGAGGGAATGGGAAATAAATCTAAATATGAGTGGACAGTGGCAAAATGAAGGTTTAGTTTTAGGCAGGCGTATCCTCGTTAGAACTAATAGACACCTAAGAGACTTAAACTTAATACTGGCTTTTTAATCCTGGTTCCCTTATATCTGCTAGAAATCTTATCAACAATGGTGCTTTATGGCTACTTTATTTAATTTATACTTTCTTTTCAATTTTTTTCGTGACTAATACTCATGCATATATCACGCACACAATAAATGATTTCTCTTCAGGATTTAAAAATCAAAGAGAATGACTCAAACTTTTCTATTAAACGATATTTTCATTATCTTACTTCGCTGGCACTACAGGAGTAGTGCCCTACCGCCGTCTCCACCGAATTCCTCCAAGCCATAACCTGCCAATCCTTGACCCACATGGAGAGGGTATCCTGACGAACTCTATCGATCCACCTCATCCTGGGCTTGCCTTGAGGCCAGTCACCTGCCTGTCCGTGCAGGGCCTTGTAAATGCCCCTCTCCGCCGTGTTTCGCCCACCGCAGCCTATAGACTTGATCACACCAGTGATTAGAGGCTGGGCAGTGAGATTTCGGGTATCGCGGGTATCAAACATGGGTTCGAGGATCATACGTCTGTTCTCGAACATGAGGAGCCTACTTCGGTAAGCTCTAGGTTTCGCACCCATACATGAGCATTCCAAATGAGCAGCTTCGCCTGGCGGGATAGTATTTGGCTCACAAGTAGATGGCCAGTAGTACCCTGCTGACACACAGAAGTCTCGCCATGACTTCTTGGGATAGATTGTTGTCGCTGGGAATTGCGACCCCGAGGTACCTGAAGTTGGCCACTTCTTTGAACTCAAGGACCGCGAAACCCCCTCCATTTTGAGACATTGTGAGGAGTCCCGTTTAATCAGCATTGACCTCTCAGGCCTAGAGGATTATTTTTATGCTCCACTCATTTTCAGGTGGCCAACTCAGGAACGGCGCCAAAGGAGGGCTAGGGCCTCAGCTGGAAAAAATTTGGCTCACCTATTTGGGAGGAATATATTGCTGTAATGTAACACTGTTCGACTTTGGCCCACACATGAAAATTCATGGCCGCATCCAGAATTTTTTTCATGCGCCGCCACTGGGCCAACTTTTAGAACCGTGGACAATATGAATCTGCTCACAGCACGACTCAAAATACCGTCAGCCTTAATCTCCCACATTATTAACTGCGGAAACTTGTCGTTAAACTTTTCTCAATACGCTTCGATGAAAATGGATGTTGAAAAAACAAACCTTCTGACCTTACAGGAAAAAAACATATCAAACTCTATCGAGGCGAGAGAAAAAAAAACGAAAACCTAACGCGTCACCTGGGACATGTTTGCAAAACATCTCGGAAAACTAATTACAGGACGGTAAGTTTGCCTAAAAGTGTCGCAAACTTATAATTTTCTCTAAGTACTGCTTATGTAAACTAGGAGATACTTTCAAAAGCGCCATCAAACTTGATTTACAAGAACAAGTTTCAACAAAATGAATGTTGTAAATTTAGAAAACGGAAAAGTTGGGTTTTAGTTTAAGAAATAAGGTGGGAATAAAAACCCGGGCTCGTAAGGGAAGAAATTACAAGAATTGCAAACATGATTCATTTTACCTCCATCGGTTATTTCTCTCGTTTTTTTTTTCTACCTTGCTTCTCGGTGGAAAATCCCGAATATCCCACAAAATTTTATATACGCTTGTTCGAAAAAATAAAAAGGAGGGAAAAAAAGGCCAAGGATGTAATGAAATAATTAAATAAAAATAAAATCAGAGACACGACACTTTTCTCGGGATTAAAAAGCGCAGAGAGGGAGAAAAAACGACGATTTCTTCAAGTTTCTTTCCTTTCGAAAGCCATTCTCATGACATATCGCCCCCATTTCCTCGTTTTATTCTCTTTGACTTTTCCAGACTTTCAGCACTCTAGCCAGGGGCTAGAACCGGGCGCCTCGTCCCAGAAATAGTGATATCAATGCAGCGTAAGAAAAATATTTCGGATTAACAATGTCATGATGAACCAAAGCTTGTTCTTTTCTTCCCTCAGAAGTCTTTGCTGCTTTGGAAATATCTCTTACTTCCCCCCATTTCTTAGAAGATCGAGTGCTCGCAAAGTTCTGCAAGGATTTATTTTTTCTTTTGAAAATTTCTGAAAAAATCACCTTAAAAGTTCCACATTTAGTCGTTAGGTCAAACAAAAAAGGTAAATAATTAAATAGGCAAGGGAGAGTTGTTTCCATTCGGAAAAAAAAACGGGAGGAATAAAATCGCACATTTGGACAGGAGTTCCGGTTTTAATGGAATAAGCAATGAAAACCGCGTTGAAAGAGCTGGATTTACAAGATCTCAGGGATTCGACCCGGCTTTCTTTATATCTAAGCAGAAAAGCGTGTGTGTGCAACGTATATGCCACATTCTCTACACACCTTAATCTCAGTTTTCAAAGGAAACGTGGGGGGATTAAGATTTTTTTCTTCTTCCTCGAGTTCTTTTTATCGCGAATACAAATGAAGAAAAAGCCAAAGTCTGACGACGGACAGGAATAATTTCTTATTCCCAAGTCGAATAATTTACCAACAATCTTATCACGATCATGTGATCTCACCTCAACCTAATCGATTTTTGAAATCGTGCCAGAACTTTCTTAATCAAAAGATATCCAATTTATTTTTCAAATTTGTAACAATTCCCAGGCGAATGTTGGAAAAAAACTTTCCCCTTCGGGATTTTTTATTGAGATATTTGTAAAAGAGATTTCAAGGGGTCAATTGAGTGGATTCTCAAACTTTCAACTAATTTTATTTATGGGGGCTAAAAGTTCCACGTCACACTTTGCGACGCAGTGGCCACTACTTCAAAATAGATTCGAAATATGGGGAAAATTTAGTGATCCCTAGTACCGTGCACCTGCTAAATACCATAGAGTGCTTTCTGCTTCCTGGCTACGATGCCTGAAAAAGTAGCCCATGCATGGATTTAAATCAGAAAGCACCAGAAAGGGACGGGAGGGATATTGTAAATATATTTAATAATTCCGATATTGTGATATGTACTCATGAAATTTACATCGTGAAAAATAACGCAGAAAAACAAAAAAATCGGACAGGTAAACCTGTTTAATGCTTTGTTGACATTAGCATATGTAATGTACCAAGCCCGGATTCTGTACAATCTGCGAACTGTACAGCAATTTTTGTACAAGGCCCGGTCTGTACAACCATCTTTGTTCCACCGGGCTATGTATTTTTGTACGGGCTTGGAACAAAAATGGTTATACAGACTGAGCTTTGTACAAAAACCATGTTGGACACCTCTCTACTAGGGACAACTCCCCTATTTTGAACGATTTTGTTCGTACGCAATTTTTAGTTTTATTATGTCTAAATTGCACCTTCACCTCTTCAAACTGCTGCTGTTGGTTGGATGAAGACCGGCCCAATGAATGAAAGTATGTTTTAAAAAAAGGGGGGCGGGGGGAAGAAGTGTTCAAAATGACTTTTTTTCCTCTCTTCTTTCAGATGGTACCCGTACAACCACAATTATTGCAGAGATATTGCGCAATGTTACCGTGACATTGTCAACACTGCGGCAACATTAGTGCAATATCTCTGCAAGAATTGTGGTTGTATGGGTACTTCCTCTTTGTGTAACAGGCATAGCTTTACCTTTGTAAAAAGAACTAATCCTCTAAAACATTTTCAGGAAATAGAAAAATACAAAAACAAAATCCTGCTGAACGATCGTACTTCTACAGTAAGAGTCAGTATAAATTACAACACACGGATTTCAAATTTCCAAATAGAAATATCACGGAAAACTATTATAAAAGTAATAGATGAAGCCATCGCTTCCCAACCAACCAACCAACCAACCTCACAAACATAAAAAAGATAGGCCTATCGCAACAAAATTCTGCTGAACGGTCGTACTTCTACAGTAAGAGTCAGTATAAATTACAACACACGGATTTCAAATTTCCAAATAGAAACATCACGGAAAACTATCCTAAACATAGTAGATGAAGCCATCGCTTGCCAGCCAACCAACCAACCTCACAAACATAAAAAAGATAGGGTAGGTTGGGGTAAAAATGAGACAGGGGGGTAAAAATGAGACACCCTTTTTCGGAGTTTCTAGACTGAGGTCTCTTCAAAAATGCTGTTGTCTCATTTTTACCCCTGTCTCATTTTTACCCCTGTCTCATTTTTACCCCACCCTACCCTATCGGTATTTTTGGACTCCTCAAGCTTCAACAAGTCCAAAACAGTAAAAAATATGGGGGGGGGGGGTCAATTTTTTGACGAAAACAATACTTTATCTACCTACGGTCGATAAAGCAAAAATAAATTAATCTCTAGTATACATTCCCCTCGTCCAATCAAACTGATTGCAATCCAATTGCATCCTCCTCGTAATCTCATTCACCTCCCCACCACGATCTCGCAAAACCCGCTCTCAATTCTTAACCAGATTTCCTTTTACGTTTCGTCCAAACAAAACATAAAACTCCCCGACAACGCCATAAACAACCTTATAATCGTAAATGAAGAAAGTTCTTGGTTGAGAAATTCAAACATAAAACTTGCCCGGATCCATAAACAACAATAGCTCTCTTTGGACTTTGAATTACCGGTGCAAAACAATCAAACAAAAATTTTCCACGTCCCTAATGCAAAACTTTCACGCGGGTCTTTTTATTTCCTTTTACGAACGCCCGAAAATAACAAGTCCCGGAGACAAGCTCCGAATTATTTTAGAATTAGAAGAAAGAAAAACCCGGGACGCGGAAGAATTAAAACGAGCCTGGAGGAAAGGATTTACCCATCACATCAATCAACTATTAGTAAAGATAAATCTATTTATTGTTGTCCAAGCAGGGGATAGCGTCCGATGGCTAATCCCAATGATGATGTCACTACGATCCTCTCTAAAATCCCTTTTCGTCCACGTAATAACTTTAATACCGGTTTATTACTCCGGTCGTAAAAAAAAAAAGGGTTTTGAGTCGCGAGTAGTTTCTAATCGTTTAAGGAGAAAAGAGTTAAGACAATGAAAAGATGGAGGAGGGTTTAAAAGACAGATTTCGAAATTATTTTACATTTGCATCTCAAGTTTAATTTTCGTTCAAGCTGAAAAGTGTTGAAATTTATGTTTTCACGCCCTGGGTTCGCATCCTGTTTACAAAACTTGCTTCCTCTAATTAACAGTGACAAACTAACTCGGTGAAGTTGAGTGTTAATCATCATTTACAGACTGGAAATATTTTTTTTTTTTTTTTTTGTAAATAAAGTTTTCGTTTTAGGAGAATTATACAATTTCGTTTGATTAATATTTAAGATTTTGGTAAATGGGGAGGAAAGAGAGTGAGAGGCTTTGAAATCTTTGAGCGGTATGAAAATGAAATTCTTGAAATTCTTCTGTGTTTATGTGTTTGACACTTTGAAAAACGTGGAATTTATAAAATGAAATAACGTTAGGTTTTGAAAGTGAAAGGTACGGATTTGAGATTGTGAATAAGATAAATAGCTGAATATATGAACTATTTGATTGTCGAAGGATATTTCACGATTTGAATGAAGGATTGGAACTTTTAAGCAGATATTTTTGACTTTTGGGCTCCCCACAGTGAGAAATTATTGCGATTATTCAAAAATCGAAATTTCGCCAGTCGGCTCGTGCTGTGACATGAAAACCCCGAACAAATGTTTTTTGGAAGGATGTCTGTCCGTCCGTCTGTTCGCGCCCTTTTTTTCGAATATCATTTGTTGAGTTGGGTGCAAGAAGGGCACTTTCGCCATGAGCTAAACATAGTGCAAGAAGGGCACTTTCGCCATAAGCTAAACATAGTGCAAGAAGGGCATTTTCGCCATGAGCTAAACACAGTGCAAGAAGGGCACTTTCGCCATAAGCTAGACACGTAACTAGCCATAAGCTAGACACATAAGCTTACAAGAAGGGCACTTTCGCCATAAGCTAGACACAGTGCAAGAAGGGCACTTTCGCCATAAGCTAAACATACTGCAAGAAGGGCACTTTCGCCATGAGCTAAACACAGTGCAAGAAGGGCACTTTCGCCATAAGCTAGACACAGTGCAAGAAGGGCATTTTTGCCATGAGCTAAACATAGTGCAAGAAGGGCACTTTCGCCATAAGCTAGACACAGTGCAAGAAGGGCATTTTCGCCATAAGCTAAACATAGTGCAAGAAGGGCATTTTCGCCATAAGCTAAACATAGTGCAAGAAGGGCACTTTACATAAGCTAAACATAAGCTACCCCTTCTAATGTTTAGCTTACGGCGAAGGAGCCCTTCTTGCACTTAACTCCTCATTTTATTGTTGGGTTTGGTTGGGCTTCTCGCTGATAGCGCGTGATTTGAGTTTGACTTCATATCAATCTCGTAAAAAACATTTTGTTGACTTACTTGTATATTCAATAAAAACCCAAACTCGATTCTTAAATCCTAACGAAACCGATAAAACAGGAAACTCATAAAAACTTGTAAAAAAAACTCATCTTCGAGGGGAAAAAAAACCGAATGATCAAAACCGGTGATGAAAAATCATTCGAAAAACATTCATCTTAGCGAAATAACAGCCCATATTAAATTTATGGAAGTAGTGATCTCCGTTGGGATAAAGGAAGGAAGAAAAGGGAATAAGTGTTTCCCTGTTTTTAAGACTTATCTTAAAAAATTTACGCTTCCGTTTCGTATAACTTCCAACTCCCGATTGATTTCTCGTATTCATTAGCAAATCTTAAAAAGGAAAAAAAAAAAAAGAATTATTCTTTTCCAACCCTTAAAAATAACGCGGAAAGAAATTCTTCCTTTACAAATGAATTTCCTTTCCTTTTCCTCTTAGGAAATTGCCTAAAGGGGAAGTTAGAAGTAAATTATTTAACGTACAAAGTTACTCATTGACTCGGAGACTATTCTCATAGCCCTCTTGGCCTCTTACAATTTTCCTCCGTCTCCCACTTCACCATGACGGTCTGGTAAAATGACGTCATTACACATTACATTAATTGCCGTCTTATACTCGAGAGAATAATCGCACTTTAGTTAATTGCTGATTATTACATTGCTAATTTTATAATGGGGGAGGTATTAATTGCGGCAAGGATTCGTTTGTCAAGGATCCGCAGTCTTAGAATATAAAATTTTAGCACTAAGTAATTCGGCCAATGTCAGTAAGTGTCGTAGGGGGAGCAGGAATAAATGTAGCCCCTTTCCAAATATTTTTATATCGACCCTCTCTTCGGAGCACAAGATTCAGGCGAAGGTTCAATCATCTAAGTTTTCCTCTGATGTTGACCACAGCCTGTTTCGATAATGCTTACAGACCCAAGGAGGATAGGGGGGCGCATTCCACAAAATTTCATTCGAACTTCCCCATAACACTAGCTCTTCTTATTCTTTTAAAAATATTTAGGAGCCGCTACTGACCCGTTTGGATTAAAAAATAAAAGCCCACCTACAAAAAAATGTAGCTGTCTACTCTCATAGAAATCCCTCCATTATTATTTATTTTCGAATTCACTGCATTCCCGGTTTAGGAGGTTTCCGTTTGAAATTCTCGGAGGGTTTCAAACTTTTCCAAAATGTATCGTCGACTCTCCTGCGGATTTCTGACCGTTTCCCATTGAATTTAATTCATTTGCTCGTAAATCAAAACAGGGAAAAACATGTTTGGATTCAAAACGCCTTTCGAAATTGTGATTAGGCTTTTTTTTTGTTCTTCACTTTTCCGATGATATATATACGGATGTAAAGCCCCGTATGTTCGAATAATTAATGTTCTTAAAGGTGAAACTTTATTAGCTGCAAAACATTCCTTCGAACGGGGTCTAGTTTCAAAAGAGACTTTTCTCAACGAGCAGGCTTAAAAAGGTGAAATCCTATACTTGATCCAAAACACAGAGTGCTTCTTAATGAAACCTTTTTTTTTCCTTCTTGTTTTCTTAGATGAAATTTTTGAAGGGAAATCCGTTTGATTAGTCTCATCTTATGCATAGAAATATTTTTCCTTTAGCAAAAAAATGTAGAAAATATTTTTAAAGTGAAAATAGCCGAATTGAAGAGTTTCCTTTTCATGCAAACGTATTTGAAAGAAGTTTTCAAATGCGATTTTCATTGACATGTCTCTCTATACAATTGAGGAAGGTAAAGTATATTGTCAACGATTTTTCTTAGATCCAGTCAAACTTTTTTCTTTAAAAGTTGGAATTGTCATCCAGTTTCGGATTGAATTCACAAGTTTAAAATTCTGGTATGACTTTTATCCACGATTTTTTTTTTTGGAAGGTTTGGAGGGCAGCTCAAACACTGGCTAAGTCCAGCTTACCATGCTTAGCTTCGTCAAAATCTCACATGGTGGTTCCGTCGTTATAACCTCTTGACTTTTGCAGCTCAAACAAAAAATTTTGAGGTTCAAACGTAGCACAAACAATCCCACCTGGCATTCTAACCTGTCGGTGCTACCTTCATGGACGTGATTTTTTTTTTGATAATCAAAACAATAGTTTTAAAGCTCAAAAACTTTTAGAACTTTTAGCTTGAAGATGGAAGGCTCGAAATAATAAATGACTTGTTTCCTCTGGATAAAAGAACTTTTCAAATGTTCGAGAAATGAAAGAGGAGCGGTGGCCGGCAAGCTCAATAAACTATTAATACCACATAAAAGAAACTCAAGTTTATTACAACAATCGCATTTAATAAAATCTTGAGTTTGAAGAGGACAAAAAAAATTTCTCAATAAATTCCCGGATATTGTTTTTCCTACACGGAACTCAATTTTTTTTTTTGTAGCGACCTTATGTAACTGCACAAGGAACTAACTTAGCTGAAAGATTAGAAAATTCTTTCATAAAATAAAAAAAATAGAAAAATCCAAAACTTGGATCAGTTTGATTTATTTTCTACTGATCCATACAATCAACGAACGCAAACATCCACAGTCGATATGTTCAAATCATATTTTGAAAGCATTATATCATGTTACCCCTACACACCAAACACGAGGATAAATGTAATTACTTTCGCATTATAATAAAATCATTTCATCAGAATAGGAAAAAATATTCACTTCATTAGCCTAAAATCATTTTTCATTTTTCAAAAAAAAAAATTACAACAGCGTTGTTTCAGTAGAGGCACTAGTCTTCATAGTTGATCTATAGCTATGATCAAAAACATCGTCCGTTCACAGACCAAGCCACGGTGGTATCAACAGTCAGCGGTCTTGGCCATTACCGTACTTTGGAGTTACAAGGTTTGAAGCCTTTTTGCCGCATCAAAGTTTCCAACATCCAAAGTTTCCTGCACCCCGTGCGGCTGTATCCTCTCACCTCAGCCGCGGCCTTCCCAATGGTCTAGGTAGGGCTTGTTGGACGACCATCCACCGACTCATCGGTGGCGCGAGTGCTACATGTCCCGCCCACCGAAGCATCCTCCTCAGCACCTTACTTTCGAAGGACCGCAGCCGCTCCTGGGCTCGGACCGTTAACGTCCAGGTTTCGCAGCCGTAGAGAACAGCGGGGCGTAGGACGGAGTTGTAAATAATTAATTTGATGGTCAACTTTATCGGAGAATTTGCAAGCGACGCCGGAGGCCCGAGGAAAGAATTTTTCACCATTGCGTTGAAAAAAACCATAGAGGAAAACTTCGAGGGGCCAGTGGGCAACAAGTGGCCTTTACCCGACCAGGCCGACGAAAACAGATTCAAAATGGTCGGGAAAATATTTGCGTGGGCCATAATAACAACGGGGATTGGCCCCAGGTGTTTATCAACGGCACTGCTGCGGAAGAGATGGCCAAGGGCTGGAAGACAATGAGTCGCGGCCATCACTGTACAGTAGTCAAGGTAAATCTTATTCAACCTAGGTCTTAGAAGCGAGGCGGTGGCACTATCACGGTCATATCAATTGAAACACCAATCTTTGTTCTGATTTTCGGCCCATACTTTTTCATGATGGATTTTACTGCAATTGTCCTATAGCAGCCATTTCGCTTGCCCAGAATAATTTTGTGCTAACTGCACTTGTCAGGTTGACACCCGTTCTCCATAAAATAAACCGAGTGAATCCATGTCAACCTGACAAGTGCACTTAGCACAAAATTATTCTGGGCAAGCGATTTGTCGACAACTCACTTAGTGCATCTTGTCTTGCTTCTCACTTATGGTCGTGGATTCAGCCAGGATTTTAGTGCAAAACCGATTTGGTTTTTTCTGTTAAAGAAAGTGCAACCAATTATTCTAATGGAAATATCACCCTTTGGAAAAATACTAACAACATTTCCTCACTATCTCATGCACACTAGAAACTCCCTCAACACTCAACAGTGCGCAACTACCCTAACATCCTCCACATTGAAAATATCCATCACACACCTCATCCATAGGTTAAATCTCGCCCGAAGTATTTACTTCATTCAACAAAGTAATCTCGCATTTCATATTTCTTCCAGGTATTTATTCAAACTCCATACAAAATTATCATAATTTCATCCCGCGAAAGCTTTGTTGAAATAAAACCAGATACCGGATCCGGTAACATTAACAAGCCGTGATTTAATTACGCTATATGTTCTCCTGCTTAGCTGCAATAAACAGATTGGTTTGGTAAGTTGAGTTGCCACATAACCGGGGCTATGATTTATCAAAGCGATCCTTTCGATTTAAAACCTCCCCCGAAACCTTAAATAAGAGCTTTTGAGAAAGGGAATTAAAATCGTTGGAGGAGAAAACCGGAAGTGTGTGAACGAGGCCGATAGACCGTAGAAAACGTGGGTCGAAGCGTTAAACCGGAAGCTTAATAAATCCTAACTTTGTTTCTGTTAGAATTTTTATCTCGTTCGATTTTTACCCCTTTTCCTTCAGCCAAATGGCTTTTTATGTGGACGAGTTATGATTTTAATGATCCAATTATCGAATGTAGATGGAAGGATTTTTTTTTTTTTAGTTTGAATGGTATGAAAATATTTCTTGGAATTTATTTTCCGGGTTTAGGCGTCGGAGAAGGTTATTTAAAGCAAGTGTTAGGATGAGGAAAATATTCCAATAATGGCTTAGTTTCATTTAGTATAGCTGAACTTAAAAAAGTTTTTTTTTAATTTGGAAATTTGATTGAAAAGGCAATGGCCTCGGGTAGAGCCCTGAGTCTAGAAGCATAACATTCTCAAGAGCTGGGACCCTCTCTAATTTTCATTATGACCTCGATTCGTTTTGTTGATCGTGTTCTACTTTAAAAAAATTCAGGGTACCCTCAGCATAAAATCAGCTGCAGGGGAGAAAAAGATTTAGAGCTAAATCATGTTTCTTTCTCCTTACATAACCTCACTCGGTCATAAAAACCATTCCTAGCCGAAAATATCGCCAGACTTATTTCTGCGAATTGGGAAAGCCTACTTCATAAAGTTGAACGTACTCCCCGAAAACCATCACCACAAAAAAAAGCGATAACAAACCCTATTGTCAGATAATTACCTTTTTCAATTTCCATTTCCAATGGTTACGTATCCGTTGAATCATGAAAACATTTTGAAAATCATTCATCTGACAGGAAAACGTTCACGTTTCGGATTTTTAATGACTGCTCTCCAGGGCTTTACGCTTAGGCAATGTATATCAATCCATCTGTAAACAAATATAAATCTAATTATTTTTCAATTTAAAAAAAAATTAATTAATTAATTAATTAATATTTTTCGAAATTCTTTCTCTCACAAAACTTCAAACGTCTTTTTCTATCAACTCAAACAGAAATGGGTTTTAACTTCCCCTTGTCTTCTCCCGCCCTCTCTTACAACTCGCTTTCATTGTTATTAAGTTTCTTGGCTAAACTTGGGATCTAAAACTCGCAACTGGGATGAGAAATCTGTCATACCTATCACTATGAGTTTACCGCACCGTTTTGTGACTGACTGTCAAGCTTCCTCCGATGCGGCTTTCGAATTTTCCTCTTATTTACGGAAGGAAAAATTAATTTCTCCGACACGTTATCATTATTATCACCATCATCATCATTCTCCATTACGTTTTCTCTCTCCACATATTTTTCGCTTTTTCCCAAGTGTATCAACGGTCGACTAAGCAACCGTAATGGCGGAAACGTGGGCATTCGATGGAAAAAGAACCCTGAAAAAAAAAACCCCCCGATTAAATTAATCAAGCGGTTTAATAATGATCGAACTTTTTTTTGATCAATCCAGAATATTAAATTATGAAAAAAAGGGATTTTTTCGGGGGAGAAAAATAAAGAAAACAGTAAGATAATTGATGACGTCATTTGCATAAGCTAAAAGTAAATTTTTTTTATTGTGAATCAATGATGTTAGAAAATTATTTCAACCTTGCAGCAGGTAACGCTTCGAAAATATTATTCCGCCACTGGTTAAGATGATTTTAGGGAAGTTACAGACTTCTTGGCTTCGCTGACATTATCGGAGAGGAAAAGTAGCTATTACCGATAAAAAGAAGATTTCTTCGTAAATGAATTTTTTTTTTTTTAAAAAGGTGAAAAGTTACGAAGGAGAATACCTCCCGTTGCGAGTTAAATGCAAAACTTAACGCTTTGATAAGCTTAAAAGTTTTACATGGAAATAATATCCGGTTTTTGATTTTAGTGTTTTCCGCTCCGCGGATGCAATTTAGGTGATTAAAATATTTTCCCAGGAATATGTCATCATTAATTAAATTTACTGCAAAAGTTATAGTGAGTATTTTTTTTTTATTTAATGTTTAAACGAAAATCGAATCAACCATGGCCTCCTTCATAATAAACAGGAACGTTCAATCTGGCAACAAGGCGTCAGAGGAATCCAAAATGGCTGCTATGAATTGTTATGTAACATAAGAAAAACATGATTCGCAGCCACTTTGGATTCCTCTGACACGTTGACTGAACGGTGCGGCTTGTTATGAAGAAGGCTGTGAATCAACGGAAGTCGAAGTGCACTGGCTTCTAAAAATTCCCTCACTGCAACCAGTTGTTTTTTGTGGACGCGGATTCCATAGACCTAGGAAAAGAGGGCGGCAGCAGTCAAGGGTGAAAACCAGTATACATATTTTCCCTAATCTAACAGGAGCCCACTAAGATTGCAGCTGAAAATACACGGATTACTTTTACACTCAAAAGTAAAAATAACAGAATTATTATTCTTTTCTCTCAAACTTCCTCTTCGGTTTCCTCACACTCCAAGAAATCAAATCACTCAACTACAAAATATACCTTTTCCCCGTTTCATCGTAAACCAAAATGACTAATTACAAAAGCAAACAAAGTAGCATTGGATCTCTTCCGACCCGGAAAAAGAGAGAAAACGTAGGAAGGCATATACGTATATACACGAAAACGAAGGTAGATTTTCATCCGTAGTATATATGCAAACAACTTTTGGTTTCGCTTCCCCCTCATCAAGTATTCTTAAAACGACCGCAGGTCAATTACGAGCTTCATCGCTGACTGAACCAAAAAGATGAGAGAGAAGAGTGGGTAGGAGGGAAGGAGGGAGACAAAACAATGATCCTTATCATTATTTTTTACAAGGTAAAAGGTACAGGAAAAAAAAACTCCGGGTTTGAAAAATGTTTGTGGAATGAATGAAAAATGAAAGCGTAAATGTCACATGGTAGGGAAAATCGCATTTAAACCCGTAAAACTGACATCGGTGCTTTAGCATATGGCACTTACCACGAAACTCCTCTGATAAACATTAATCTTATATCTTTTTAGTTTTTGGTTCATGGGGTTTTTTTTTTCATCTCGATTCATTGAGTTTTTTTGTCTCCTTCATTTACTATAAATTTAGGGCATGAGTAAAAACATTTTAGGAGTGAAGAGTGAGTGCCATTGCTGATTTTTGTTTCGGATGGTTTAGTAAAGATGCCCTCAAGCATGAAACAGGCACAGCCGAAATTCAAAGAATGCAGAAAATGAAGAGCTGTTAGCCAAAACTATAAAAATGCAAATTACCAAAAAAGTTGGACTGATTCTTCTTCTTCTTCTTCTTTATCTTTATGCCATTAAATGCCCGCTACTCATCGGAGATTGGCGATCATCATGGCGATCCTAACTTTGGAGGCTGCCGAACGAAAAATGGATACCAAATTTTGGCCGTACCAGTCTCTTAGATTCTTGAGCCAGGGTGTTTTCCTCCGACCCGGCCTGCGCCTGCCCTCAACCGGCCGGCAACCCTCAACCCGATACCGAAGATTGTCAATGACTGCCGTTGACGATGACGTTGGAATTATTGCGGTGCAATAACTATTACTGAACAAGGCCCTAAGGACCTACTGGGTAACCTTTGGGCACCAGAACTCCCTATTCAGAGAAGAGGGATTTTGTGGAGCAAAGAAGAGTCACTTGGTCGCCTCTTAAACTAGTCTGATAGCACCCACTAGACAGGCACATGTATTGTTCAATATTCAACCTACCCAAACATTTTTTTACGAAATCATTTCCATATTTCCGATAAATATTTACTTTGAAAATATGCAATCAACAACCATTTATCCTCCTACATTACCACCCCTTCCCTCTTTCCCCTCGGATCCCCATTTACAAGTGACATAATTATGAACCTCTTTATTTTAACCCCCAAAACTCAAAATAGACCACACAGTCGACCCGAATTCCCAGACAAAATGATACATTTAAAAATAGCTTTATTTTGATAAGTTATATCAGTCCCGGAAGCACCAAGAAAGAAAATTTCAATAAAAAGTTTGTTAGTCTTTTTTGACTTAAACTTTTAGTTAGTATTTTCTTTTGTTCAGGGCTTGTCACCGCGTTATTTTTTTCTAGGCCGGATGTTAAAAGTTTGCCAGCCTTTTTTAACTTTCCATATTTTTTTTTTTTAGAAAAAAGTTCGGATTTGATAAGCCCGTCATTTTTCTTTTAATGGGGATGAAAAAAAATCATTAAAATAAATCGTGAACTTGTTCCCTTTTTCCGCTATTAAATCGGGAACTTTTGATAATTTTTATCATTTTTAATGGATGTTTAGATTTTTTTGTCTTTGGCTTCGTTTAATTATTTTCTTTTTCCCGTTCGAGAAACTTCAGCGAGGCAAGATAAATAAAAGATTATAAATTCGTTTTACCTTTGAGAAAAGTAGAAATCTCGGATTATTAATAAAACATGAAGAGATATAATTTTTTTCTGTCGGCAAAATTTAATCTCTGCTACCCTTTATTTTAGGCACAGTAGCTGAAGACAGGCCTAGGACCACAAATGCTGCCCTTAGCTTTATTACGGCGAAAGTTGGAAAGTTGTTCAGTGCTGAAGCGAGTGAAACGAGTGTATCAGTCATTGGGCAAGCTAGGCTCGTGCCTAGGGACTTTAAGACTGTTGCGTTTATTATGCGAGCGTGGCTACCCAGTCAGAACTCGTTTCCTTAATTTCCTCATTACTCTGCATAAAAAATTGAAATTATAAATGCCCCATCTTTTCCTTATTCATTTGATTTTCTATTATACTTGACTCAGCAAATTTTAAATGCCAACAAACCGCTGATTCTTCTCGCTCTAATGCCTTTAAACAACGTAAAAAATCTGAACTTAATTTTTACGACCAGAGTATATAAAAGGGAAAGAAAGACTGAAAAACATAGTCGAAAAATTTTATAGGGCATTCTAGAGAACCGTTAAAAATCCAATAATGATCGAATTCCATTCGGAAAGAAACCTTATTGCTCTCAATAAAAAAAATACCGTCATAAAAGGTGGGTCGGTATCCAATGACAAATTATACTGCCCCTCTTTTTCCGATTTACTGGCAAAGTGAGAATCAAGAGATTTCCTAAAAAATCACTTAAATTACCCAAAACTCCTTAGGAAAGATCCGAAAGCTGGGGAGATGAAAAAAAATGTATGATTTTTCATTTTAGGACGAGCTTTTTCGTTTCCTCCAAAATTTTCCTTTAATTTAATGTCCGGTTCGGAAATGGCATCCTTATCAAGTTAAAAACGAAAAATAAAGCAGGTATCTTTCTAATTACCGGAAATTTATTTCGGAAATGTTCTGACCGTTCATGACGTTTTTCAGGGTGGAATATTTAAAGTGCGAAAATAAAAACAGAATCTTTTTTCTTTCTTTTTTTTTTCGTGTATTTATATATTATTAAATCTCGGAGATTTCCCCTTGAATTTCTTAATAAATAAGGTGGGAAATTTCTCAGACCCTACTCTCGTTTCACGCTTTCCCTTTCCACTTTTTTTTTACTTCTTCTTTGCTAAGGTTAAAGGGATGATCCATTCAAAGCATTCATGAGGTTTTTAGTCAAGACTTTTGAATTTGAGCTTGACGGATGTGAAAAGAAAGAAGAAAAAAAAGCATTGAAAAAAAATTTTTATCATGTCACTGTCGCTTAAAGGGAATGGAGGATTGGTTGCCTGCCACTTATTCTGATGTACAATTGGTACTTTACGGATTTACATTTCCGGAATATCTTTCAAAAACTTTTGATAAATTCTTCAAGTGGATATTCTCATAACTGAAAGCAATATTAGATTTTAGTATAGTCGGATCCTTAAAGATCTTTCTTTAGCATTGTAGAATTTTTTTGGGCCACAAGAGACCAATGTCTCTAATTTAAAAGCAGCTAAAGCTTAGCTTTATTTAAGCTATATTTATGTGCAAGTGCTAACATGTATGATTTCTGATCAACATCTCTGGAATATTTTTCGCAGTTAACTGCGAGAAATCCAAGGGAAATAAAATTTTGTTTAGGAATTTTTCTTAAGAAAAATAATTTTAGAAACTTTGCATCTAAGGAAAAACCATTAGGAAATATTTAGAAAAACAGGTTCTCGGAAATTTACTTTTAGGCAAAAAAAATTGGGAAAGATAATCACACTTCCCGAGAAAAAAAACAAGAGTTCTCATGAAGTGCTGATGTTGATGGATATTTTCACACTGATAATGCCTATCCGATTCTTCATAAATTTCCCGACATTATATAATAAAAGTTGAATGTCAATAAAAATCTGCAAATTAGAGGTCAACTTATAATTGCAACGTTATCACTTCCACTATATATTTTGTAGGATCCGATTTATTAATCATTCAACATCTTAAAGAAGAATCTTTCTTGGCACAATATTTAATCAGTACGATTTTAGGTTCACACGGTATCGCCATCTTGACTGAAAAAATAAACCAAATACTAATTTCTGAATTTTGAAAATAGTTTTTTTTACGCGATTTAAAAGTTTGAAAGTCGCGCCTAAAAAGGATTCGAAGTACAAAACGCGCATGAAAAACCGTTACGCGTATGTAATAAAAAGATCATATTATCAAAGGTTCAGTCAGCGATATAGCCAAAAGTATTGCAACAGGAGTGAAGGATAAGCAAAGTATCTTGTAAGTAATTTTTTTGACCGCTAATGAGGCATCGCTCACACTTATAAAGAATTTCTTTGATGGTTTAATCGATTCCAAATTGATTAAAAGTACAACTACCTTACGATAATTAGCCCCAAGCAACAAATCCGACCAAAATGACGTTTTTCTGAAGTTTTTTGTCCTCGCAAGACGTCTAAATGACGTCTTTTACTTTGACAATATCGAGTTTTTACCAAAAAATGTTTTTTAGCCGATGCAGAAGTTGCGTCGTGTAAATTTATCGGGTAACAAGATGAAAAGACGTCTAAATGACATCTAAATGACGTCTTTTATGACATCTTTTAGACGTCTTTTATGACGTCTTTTATGACTCTTTTAGACGTCTTTTATGACATCTTTTAGACGTCTTTAATGACATCTTTTAGACGTCTCTTATGACTCTTTTAGACGTCTTTTATGACTCTTTTAGACGTCTTTTATGACTTCTTTTAGACGTAATTTTGGTCGGATCGGTTGCTTAAGGCAGCCAGCCTCTTAAAAAATCTTTATAAGTGTGAACGCTGCTTAATATACTAAAAATATTTTTTCCTGAAATTCTATTCCTTTCAGAAGATGTTTACACATCAAATTGCGTTATTCTCCGTCATAGTTTTAGCATCAGCAAAACTTACATCTGCCGGATTTTGCTACGATAGTGGTTTTACATTAGAATGTACAAGGATCACTAGCGAAGAATTCCCAAAAACATTACCAACAAAACTTAGTAAACGGTTGGAATTGAAGGACTCATACGTGCCAACAATCAAAAGGAGTTTTTTTAGAAACTACAACACAACCATAGCTGTCCTCCTTCGTAACAGCAGTGTAGAAACAATAGAAGATGACGCATTTTATGACTTAGAAAATAAAGGCTTGGAATACATCGATGTTTCGGACAACAAGCTAAGGAAACTCAACTTTGCTCTTGTGCAAAATAACGTGAGAGTCTTCATTGCGAGTGATAACCGTGAGCTTGAGGTGCTGGCAGGCGAACCTTTTTTACATTCGAATATAATTATGCAATTGGAACTCGATTCTTGTAATATTAAAGACGTTTCTTTCGAAACTTTCAAGTATCTTCCAGGTGTGCAATATTTATCACTTGCCAAAAACAATATTGAGTTTTTACCGGAAGATGTTTTCCAGCCGATGCAGAAGTTGCGTCGTGTAAATTTATCGGGTAACAAGATGAAGACTCTTTCAAAATTAGTCTTCGATAAGTTACATAACATCAACCGTGTTATTTTGCATAATAATCCGTGGGAGTGCCATTGCAGTTTGTATCCACTGATAAGGTGGACAAGAAACGTTAAACTAGGATTTATAGAGCCTACATGTAATGGTAAAGTTTGGTCAAAAGTAGCAACTGATAATTATTGTACAAATTTCAATGACTGAAAGTTCGGTGAAAACTAAGTAATGTTCATAACACTGTTTAAGTTAAGGTATCCTATAGCTAATGCGGTTACGTGCAATTAATGAAAAAAATTTAAATTATATATACTTTAAACTGGCACTTTAATATTTTAGTCCCATACATCCCGGGACACCCCATAGTTTCCTACTAGTAGAAAATTTTAAAACTCAGCACGCCATACTCAATTTTTTATGGTTTTGGCTTCTTCATCGGTTTACAGTCAGACCGACGATAAGATTTGCAATGAACTAATATACCACTTGCCTTTGCAGGATGGCCTGCAGGCCTATTGCCACATTTTATAAAAGTCGCTGGAAGTTTCTCTTCTGGCTTGTTTTTATCCAATCAGGAACCCAAAGCCAACCCTCATCTTTCGACTGCCGCACTTGAGCTTTGGAACTTGCAGGACTTAGGACGAACATAACCGCATCAGCGGTGCACGAGCAACATGTCCGCCCACCTGAGCCTAAACGATTTGATCATTCTATTGTTCAAAGGTTGGCCTTTGAGCCTTTGGAAGCCCTCCATTTCAAAAAATATTAACGACCAGAACTCTATCTATCTTATGGGGCTAGAAATGCATGATCATGCGAAAGCCTATGCTCAATACTTTATTAATTCTCACAAGTTTTGAAAAGTAATGAGAACCATTCTTTGAGGCTTGCGAGGAATAAAATGAGCTTACTAGTGACGTATTAATTGTCAAGCTGTAGCTACTATCAAATAAATTGATATTGTGTATATCGTCGCGGATAGCATCTTTAGGTCAAAGTGTTTTCAAAAATGCGTGTAAAAGTAGGTCAATGTCATGCTTTTAAAATTAGAAGCATTATCTGTGTTTTACATTTAATATTTTTGTAGAAATAATAAAATAATAAGTTCGGGGATTTGATAATACGTTTCATTCTCACGGCCTTAAGTTTCACGAGAAGCATATCTTTCCGGCTATTCTTTTCCATAGAGTAGCATAGAGTTGGCAAGGAGATAGAGGAGCTCAATGAGATCAACTCTTTCCCTACTATTTTTCCCGCTCTTCCGTTTCTAAAATTCCTAAAATTTTATTTCGAAGTACTAACATCATTATTGTGAAGTACTAGGTCTAGTAAATCCACGAGAAATGCTTAGACTTCTGAATCAGGTTATGCACCATGTCATACTCGGCTGCATATACATTGCCGTTAACTACAAAAAATGACTGAAATCTGATTTTTTCCGCTTCAAAGGATTTCAGAGATCGCCAATTTCAAAAACGAGAGTAAAATTTCAAAATCTTGAAAAATACAGTACGACGGCCTTCTTGTAAAAAATTTACATAACTATGCAAAATGTAAACTCTTATGTAATGCTGGTGGCATAACTGTATTTTGAGGGGCTAGTTTTTGGAAAAGTTGGGTAAAAGTAATAGGCTTTGTGAATGATCATTCATTTATTATTAATTTGAATGCAGAGAGGCACAGAAATTAAGATGAGGTGGAAAAATGGCCTTTCACCATCTTGGGTTTAAATTTGTAAGGAATTCTGACTTCATATTCGAAATCTACACTCAAAAATACCCTTTCATTGTAATTTTCATGAAAATCGGATTGATAAAGAAAAGCTAGTATTAAATCGAGGAGTTATGTGCAAAAAGGGCATTATCACCATAAGCTAAACATTAAAAAAGTGCTCTATTTGCACATAACTCCTCAATTGTTTATAAAGGGAAATGCTCTTTTTGGAAAAGCCCGTATCCAAGCTCAAGGTTTTAAGCGATAAAAGCAATATTTCAGCCATGAGCTAAGCAACAAAAAATACCACCTCTTTCGCCAAATTAAGGAAGGAAGATGAAGGGAAAGCGAAAACAGGGCAGAAGAAAAACCTCATGGCTAAAAAATTCAAGGAACCGATTGACCTAAATTCTACGTCCCTTAGCAGCCGCATTAAAGATGCTCATAGCTATGATGATCGCCAATCTCCGTCGCAGAGACAGTACTTAATGAAAAATAAGTAGGTTATACTTCTTAAAATTCCTACCTGTTTAATGAATCCTCCATAGATGACCCTCCTTCCACTTTTTAAGAGGCCGACCAGGGATTTTTAATTCAGCGAGCTTTCTTCCTTTACTATTTTTGCCAGCATGCTGTTTGGCATTCCCTCCACTTTTTCGCCTTGATCAGATGAGAGAAATCCATTTTCAAAATCCGCCACATCTGCAGATTTTTGTTTCTTACTCTAGCCCAACAAGTCTGATTTTGCACCATCCAAACAACTTTCATTTCGACTGAATTAATAAAATCTCCGGCTGTTTACTCCAACATATGATCCAGAAAATTGAGGTAATCTCGATTTCTTTTATGGATAAATCGTTTCCAGCACTAAGATTCAAATTCTTTTTCTGCTCTTAATAATCCCTGTAACAAGAAAATATTAAAATCAAAAATTAGGCAAACCCATCACATTGCAAACATTGTTCTTTTATTACTCCACAAGAGTATAGCAATGCCCCGTGGGGCATGAATCACGCGCTACCGTTATCTATATTGCAAATTAACATGTAAATTACATCAAATCCCAGAGATTTGATGCGTTTGATTCGCAATCTCTCTCTAATTATAAAACGAACTAAGGTTTCAAATTAAAATTTTAAAAATTAAAAACCCGCTTAGTACCATTCCTCTCATTTCGTCGAAAATTTTCTATGACGGTATCGATATCCAAAAAGCACAAGGGCGCGATATGACGTCATTAAATTATATCGAGAGTTTCGGGGTCAATCTAAAAACCGCATGATCGCTTTGTGATCCGAACGGTGTAACGTTCTCCAAAATGACGGGGAAAAAGCTCAATGTTACATTAACATGATACCCGATAATTCCTGATTAAAAACCGAGGGAAGGCAAAAAAAAAAAAAAAGGAAAAGAAAGAGGGATCACAAATAACAAGTTACCTACTCGGTTTTAATTAAACTCGCGGGTAATTTTTTTTAAACGGAAATCAATACTTAGATCTGGTTAGCCAAAAAAATGGGGAGAATGCCGAGAGAATTAAATTGGAGAAGATGTTTACAAGTCGGGTGAGGATTTTCCTCGAGTAATTTTTCATTCGAGGATGGGGGGGAAAAAAAATTTTTATTGTTTGAAATGTCGGCGTAGAGAACTCATTTAAAAAGTGCCAATATAATTTTATTTAATGCCATAAACATTTATACTACAAAAAAAAAAACCCGTTAAGCTCAGACCTTTACTGTCCTCTCACTTATAAAGGTTAAGAGATTAACATGAGTCCTAATAAATTTTCGGCAGTTTATAATCTCAAGCCATATTTCTCACATCTAAAGTGCTTGTGCGGAAAAGCGGCTAGTGGAAAGGTTCAGTTCATGCAGTTTATCATTAAAGAACCTAAACTGCTATTCTCCAACCCTCCATACTTGTTGCGAGTTGCCTGACCTCCATCGATAACCATATATTATTATAGAGGTAAAGGAAAGCCTCATACATTCGTTACGTTTATAATGATTCCCTTATCAAGATAACTTATAGTTTTCCTTTAGATCATCAATTTTCTTACTTTTTTTTTATCCGTGGGATTTTTTTTCCCCCCGAAAATAAATCAGCCGCAAGAATGTTTGGTAATAAATTCAGATCAAAAAAATTTCATCCCTTAAAGGAAGAAAAATTTTGGAAAAAGGTTATGTTAACAAACTAATTTGATTTTTTCTTGGAGGGATGAAAAATTGGATTTCGGGAATTATGACCTCGTCTATTGGATTTCTGGCCGCCCTGGCAAAGCTCAAACTCTGCAGATGTAATAGCACGATTATCATCTTTAAAAATCAGCTCGAAGTGGTCAAATCTGCAAGGGGGGGCGAAATTAATATTACGCCACTCCACAAAAGAAACAAAATGGGCATATACCAATAATTAAATTTCTGGCGGCCAATTCGGTTTAATAAAACCGAAAAATCATGCTATATGATTCGTTTAAATATTTCAAACGAGAAAGAAAATTCCTTTCCCGTGGGCCCTTCGATTACAAGATAATATTGGAGTTCGATCCCTATTAACCCTTTGATTCCTTTTGTAATTCATTCGTAACCATTTTAATAAAGGATTTCAAAAATTAGATTAATTTCCTTTTAATTATTCATATTTACAATTGTTAATGGCAAGGGTAACTCCCACTTAATATTCATGACTTTTGAGATTTGCGTGTATTGATTTTTTTTTTCAGATAATAAATTTTTAAAAAAAAAAAAAAAAATCCCAGTTTTAGGGAAAATTTTGTAGCAGGGATTGCTTTCCAGATTTTAAGAAAGTTGTTTGAAGCTGTAAAATTTTTTTAAAATTATTAAAAAAAATTATAAAATTAAAAAAGATGAAATTTTTTTTTTAAACAATTAAAATTTTTTGGCAAGAAATTTAAAAAATTATTTTTGCAGGAGACAATTTTGGGATTTAATTTGAATATATTAAAATAATTTTTCTTAAAATTTTCAAAAAAAAAATTCTGGAAATTTTTTTTGCTTATGGGAAAAATTCTTTTAGTATGGAAATTAACTACTCAACCCGGAAACTTACGATAATACCCGAACATTAAACGAAAACCAACGACAATTCACGATCTTGTCCGAAATTTCTTTTTAAAAAATTGGTTTAATAATAAAAATCAATTTAATGCTTTAATTAAATACAATCTTTCATCTGCTTGCCTCACTACAAACATTTACAAACATCAAGTTCAATGCCTGCACTAGCGAACCCCAAAAAAATTTTAAATGAGCTCCATAACCTTTTCCTTAATGCGTCCATGATTCCCATCCGACTTTGCTTGCTTCAAAAAAAAAAGCAGCATTTTTTTACCAACAAAACCAAAACCCGAATCTAAATTTCAAAGAAAACTCAAAACAAAAGATCGTTTAAACAAAACAAAACAAAATTTCATCATTCGTTAAGTCATTAACCTCCCCCAAGCAAAATTAAGAATGCATTGTTTACGAATTTCCCAGACGAAAATGTATTCAATTCAACCATTCGGATAAAAACAGTCTTTTGTGAAAACAGATTCAAATTTCTAAGCACGAAATTCGAGAAACTTTTAATTCTCGAAAAATTTAAAAGCTCCGGGAAAACACTAAAAAAAAAAAAAAAGGAAAACACCTTCTCAATATCATGCTTCCCATTTTTATTAGAGAAAAATTTTTTCCGCCTTCTTTCGTTTAAAATATTCAAAGGGAGGGAAAAAAAGTTCGTGAAGGTTAGGCCTGAAGAAGGATTTACGGCTTAAATCGACATAGCCTAGTCATTTCAAACCGATGCGAGAAGAAAATATCACATTTACATATCAAAATCATACTGAATTTTCCCTTTCTGCTTTTATTTTTATAACTTTTCCTCTCATTTTTTTCGGTACGCGAAAACCTCCCTATTCGAGTATCTTTTTTTTTAGTGCTCATAGAAATCACTTTTAATGAATTTTCTCTTTTCTTTTTTTGTTACAGATGAAACAAGGGACCAAATTGACAAAACCTATCATCTCATGGATCGATGTTAAGTTGAAATATAATATACAATAAAAGAATATAAGATATCGATATCTGCTCAATTAAGTGTTAAGGAATTTTCAAAAAAAAAAGTGAATAGTTTAAGGAGGTGTGTTAAATAATAAAAAAAAGTGCATAATGGGGACAAGATAACGCAAAGGAAATTTCAAAATACATCATTTTCAATTCACTTTGAAATGGTCAGCTGATCACTAGTTCTATTATCATTTTAGATGAAACTCTTCGAATCTTCACAATGATCAAACGAATTTTTACAATTAAATTAATTTTGCTCCTCGCTCTTAACGGTAAGTAAATCAAATTATGTTAAAAAAAAATTGTTAACTAGAACTATTCTACCGGACGCAATAAAGTATAAGGCCATACGAAAATCCGCGAACTGACGAACAAATTACCGATAAGGACGAAACTGTAAGCAAAAATCGGTGATCAAATCCGAACTGTTAGCAAATACCTATTGACTGGCTCGAGCTGCAATCGAATATTTGTGGTCTTACCCGAATAGCAAACGAAAATAAACGATCGTGTTTAAATAACAAATAATAATCAAAGATCATAACCGAATAACAAACGAAAACCAGCGATCTAATACAAACAACAACCGAAAACCGACGATTTAATCCGAACAACAACCGAAACTCTAACATGTAACCCGAACAACACTTCAAAATCTTTGATCATGACCGAATAAGAACTATCATGTTCGGATATTAAACGAAAACCAACGATCTAATACAAACAACAACCGAATTCTAACGATCATACCCGAACAACAATCGAAAATCTTCGATTATAACCGAATAACAACGGCTCGGATAATAAACGAAAACCAAAGAGCATGACCCAACACCAAACGAACGCCAATGAACTAACCCGAACAACCGAAAAACAAACAATCTAACCCGAACAACAACCAAAAAATCTTCGATAATGACCGAATAACAACGGTCATTATCGGAAAATAAACGTTAACAAACGATCTAAAACAAACAACAACCGAATCCCAACGATTATACCCGAACAACAATCGAAAATAAACGATTTAACCTGAACAACAACCGCAAACCATCGACTTAACCCAAACCACAACCGAAAATCTTCGATCATGACCGAACAACAACGATCATGCTCGGATAATAAACAAAAACCAAAGAGCATGACCGAACACCAAACGAACGCCAATGAACTAACCCGAACAACCGAAAACCAACAATTTACCTGAACAACCATCGCAACCAAACAACCTAGCCCGAACAACAACCGAAAATTTTCGATCATGACCGAATAACAACGGTCATGATCGGAAAATAAACGATAACCAACGATCTAAAACAAACAACAACCGAATCCCAACGATCATACCCGAACAACCACCGAAAATCAACGATTTAACCTGAACAGCAACCGCAAACCATCGACCTAACCCAACCCACAACCGAAAATCTTCGATCATGACCGAATAACAACGATCATGCTCGGATAATAAACGAAAACCAAAAAGCATGACCGAACACCAAATCCCGAAAAAACCCGAACAACCGAAAACCACCAACCATACTCTAACAGCAAACAAGAACCTTCGATCCTGCTCCAATAGCGATCCAACCCGAACAAGAAACGAAAATGAATTAACTCGAACTGTAACCGAAAACCTACGACAATACCTGAAATATTATAAGAAACCTGAGGAAACCATTCCTAAAATAAAAAGCCTTGGCTCAATTTTTAGTTTTTTTTTAATAAACGTCAGCACTTTTTTCATTCCAAAAAAATCAACTCACCAGGGACATTACAGCCGAATTCTTAATCGAGTATAAAAAGCATGTATAAAACTCGAACTTAAAAAAAACCTCTAGAAACAACACAAAAGTCAAATAAAATGTTTTATTTCCCCCTGAATACAGACAACTAGTTGACAAGTAGTGGATAGTTTATTTTTCAAAGCGACACATTTCTGGTTTATTGCCAAAACTCGAGTTTTTTTTTTGAAAAATCTTCTACATCATATCACATATTTATTTTCACTTTTTTGCGTTTTGTAATATCTAATTTATCTTCCCCTTCTTTTTTCCTGCTTACGTGGGTTGAAAAAAAAAAGAGTAGCTACGTTCAACATTTTACATTTTATCTTTTATATACCCTCAAAGAACGAATACTCTTGAACCTTTTTTCCTCCTTTTGTACAAAAAAAAAATAAAAGAAACTTAGTTCGTCCTCCTGTCACTTCGTTGTAGTTTTTTAATTTTTAATCATATGACGTGTTGCTCCGTTCATGGCATCTTAACAACAACAAAAAAAAGGGATCGAGGCGAGATGTTATTACCGTGGAAAAGTGAATAAAGTAAACCCTGCGTAAAAGTTCGAGGCTTCGATCGTTTATAGGCCCCTGGAGACTTCCCCCGAATGACAAAATTCACAAATTCCTAAAGGCCTCGTTCGTTATATCTCTCTATACATTGTTATGGTCGGATGCAACTCCGGAAAAGCAGGAAATGAATGCAACTCTGAAAAGGCGGTTCATTCGTTTTGTCAGGTAAATAACCAGGGAATTTAAAATCAAATAACCATGGGAGAATGTATTAAACTTTAATCAAAACAAAGTCAAAAGGGCAAGTCTCCTTTTAAACGAATCAAATGTAAATTTTTGTAGAACGTCGATTTTGAAAATCTCCAAATAGCGATTTTTTGTGTTTACCTTATGAAAATCGGCAATCTTGATGTTTTCAAATTCGACGTTCTAGCTCTGAGGTACAGATTTGTTCAGGTATTTAAATGTTAAAGGATAATGAAGAAATAGGGCGATTTTCTTCAGGTCCGGACTGACTCTTACAAAGGCCGCAAGCAGAAAAAACTAGCTTTTTTCCCGGGTTTTTTTTTTTCATTCTTCTTCTTTAAATGCCCGCTCCTTGTCGGAGATTGGCGATCATCATGGCCAACCATTGAATATCAAATAATGTGGTGACTTTCCATATCGCAATACGGGAGCCATACCATTGATCCAACTCTGCCTCCCGGTATCTGAGCCTAGGCCATGCCGATTACTACCATTTTAAGCCCTAGGTCAGTATCAGCGAAGCTGCTGCCCTCCACTAACTCATAACCCTGAGAAGGGAGCTCGCCACAGGGCAAGGACGCCATTCCTTGAGCAAGACAAAACATGCCTCACCGGTTACCCTATTTATTTTCATAAAAAAAATCCATTCGCATCCTAAGAAGACCGGGATTAATAATGATTACCCCTTAAGCGCTTACAATGCGAATGAATTGTTTATCATAGAAAAATTTGAGAACTCAGGAAAAGCGCATTAGTCTGAGAGGCGCACTGTGCTTTGCCCGTTAGCCTTTGCAGCATGTCCAGACTTGTTTTTCTTTTAAAGTGGCGCAACCCCTCAACAGAACTCTAAGCCTGTTTTAGCAAACAACTTGATTAAGGCCTGCCTGGACCCCTTAAATATTATTACGCCACTGTTTTTTACCCTTAACTAAATTTGCATAATGGGTTTTATATAAAACATTTTTAAAAAATTGGCTGCTAGTGGTAGGCTTGGCACACCTGAAGAAAAGATATAAAGCAAAAATATTAAGAGCCGGTTTTCCGGCTAGGGTTTCCTCCTGAATACGTAATATCATTTTTCCGGAAAAAATATTACGGTAAAAGCACTGAAAACATCGGGTTTTGTTGTTTTTCCTCTGCATAGTCTTTTGTGGTTTTACCCAAATTAGCTGGGAAGGAAAGGAGATGGGCCGACGACTTGGTGTTTGTGATCATGCGGGATTTTGTTACGAATTTTTGTGCGTGTGCAAAGCTCTAGGAGTTAATATCGCATATCAAGTTTCACGTCAGATTCGGAATTAATGTGATTAATAATCGTAATATTGTAGGAGTTGCTTGTCTATTTTAGTTTGAAGTAACAAGATTTAAGTGACATCCACCGAAACTGTGACCGTACGGTCGGTCGGGAATCGTGTCATAGGATTAAAGTCTTTATAAAAGATTAAATTAAGCTTATATTCATAAGCTCGATTTCGGGGGGCCTGTTAATAAGTTTCTTAGGTTTATTCGATGTTATAACGAAAGGAAACTTGATGTTTTTGAAAATAATTGGAAAATTTAATAACGTAAAAGAAGTAGAAAAGCAGAAGAAAAGAAACGGGTGAGATGCGAGTTAAAAGCTGAAAGGTTTTGAAAATTAGGAATTTTAGCCAACGGGACGTTGTACTGTAATAGCCGGCTTTACCCAAATGTAGTTCAATTAGATGAACGAGACATTGAAAAATTAATCTCTTGAGACGAGTGAAACAAAATGTAACCTTTCCGTTGGAGTCGGAACCTTCGAAAGAAAAAGTAAGGCGTCATCATCTACGTTTACTAGGTCAGTTGGTCTTTGTGTTAAGGAAAAAACGAACTACTTTTAAAAGCTTTTAAAACAACAGTTTCTTAGAGTATAGGCTACTCGCATGAATTTTTAAAACTTCATTAACCGGTCCTTAAATTCTTATTCAAGGTTTCTCAAGAAAAAATCTGTCAATAAAATTTTATTAAACAGGTAAAAATTTGATTTGAAATTCAAATTCTAGAAAGCCCGCCAAAAATCACTGTACACCATGTTTGAGCTGATGACGTCAAAACTGAGTTGAATTCTTTCATTTCATTGGCTCAATTTTTTGCGCGCCAAAATTCTACCAATAGGAACAAATGATCCGACTCAGTTGTGACGTCATAAATTCATGGCCGTTTTTGGCGGGCTTTCTAGAATTTGAATTTCAAAGCAAATTTTTCGGTATTTAAAACTTTTCTTTTGATGAATCTTTTTTTACAAAGTCTTTCTTATTAATCAAAGAATTAATATTAATAATAAACTTGCGATTTTAAAATTTATGCAAGTAGCATATTCATTTTTCTTTGTTGAGTCTTTTTTTAGCTTTTTATACCTAATTCTCATACCGCCACTGCGACACCCTAAATCTAGCTCCCGAAAACATTTTCGGCTTTTAATTGCTAACCGAACCAATTTCCCTCACCTGCAGTTCACTTATACATTCACATAATAAATCGTCCTCTCTTTTAAAGTAGAAAAGCCCACGGGGAGAACACGATTAAAAAGATAACTCACTTACAACAGTACACAAAAGTTCACTGCACCTCTCCCATGCATGTTTCTTCAACTTCAACCAAATTAAAAAACTTACTAATAAATTAAAAAAAAAAAAAAAGAAGAAAACTTCCTTAACAATCCTTCGAGCACAACTTCAAGATTTATTTTTTCCTCATCATTATTATTTCCTCGTTTCCACTTTCTTCCGCCACTTTGTCTCTTTGACGTTATCATCGCGGAATCATTCCCTCCCAATATAATATTTCTTTGTCTTCCAGCATTAAGCTCACCCAGTCCCCAAGGTAGTCAACATGGTCAACCGGCAGCGGGTTCCATGAGCACTCCCGTCCCCGGGACTGTCGGTGGCGGGATGCGTCGAGGAAGATGGAGAGAATGGAGACGAGGTGATCCGACCCTACTAAATAACTTATGGAGAAGTAAAACCCCCTTAGGTAAGATCGTCAGTTTCCGAAGGAAGTTAAAACCAATATTATTATAAATTGTTTGATATCATAAAAGCGGCCCCTCCGGGCAAAGGAAGAAAATAATTAACTCGATTTTCGTGGTGGGTGGGGGGGAAACATTTTATTTTGTTACAGGAAACGCCGAAATCTACATAGTCCTGGCGCTTCTCATAGGTTTTATAACGGTCGTTATAGGCTGCTGGCTATCGGACAATTGTTGGTCACCAGAGCCGGAGCACATTGTTACAATTGCGTAGCATCACCCACATATAAAATCTCACTCGGAAAACAAAACCAAAAAAAATATCTTTACAATACCTGAAATAATTGTTACATGCACTTTTGTAAGTGACGGAGAAAAAGGATTTTTATTAATAGTACCTGTCAATTCTAAGTGACATACTGCAAAACAAAGTGATATCGTAAGTGTTTAATAAAAAAGTGTTTTTTAAACTTTTGACCCGTCGGTGGTAAGTTCATTTTCTAAAATGAGAAATAATTCTTCTAAAATTTGTATGTAGTCGTGTATGTGAAGACGAGTCTTTGGTAAATTTAATTCTTTAATTTTATGAGTGGAAAATGTCAGGGGCGGACTGAGCCGTAAGAGAATGGAAGAGATATAAATAGTGTCAATTTTTTAATTTTAAATGCCTCGTTAAATTTTGCAGAATTGGAGTGTAGAAAGAGTTTAACAGAATAAAAGTTGCACTTAGATAATTTTAGGAAGCTCCAGGTTGAAAAAGACCGCACCCTGTGCGGCCCCACAGGGCAGCCCCAGGGCGAGTTGGATTGATAACGTTGGAAGGATGCCCTCTCCCTGGGTGTCAGGAATAGGAATTGGCAGATTATGGCCTTGGTTTGCGGGCGGAAAGAGGCGTTTACAAGGCGACCGCACAGGGCCTTGTAAACGGCGACCAGGAGCCTGCCCTGAGCAGCCGCCTGTTCGCACAGGACAGGCCCAGGACGAGGTGGATTGGTAACAAGTCACGATGCTCTTTCCCTGGGGGTCAGGGACAGGTATTGGCAGATTTCGGCCTTTGATCGCGGTCAGTAGAGGAATTTGGTGGAAACATCGGTAGGGCTCCAGGACCTGTAGTGCCAGTGGATTAAGAGTAGGAGTATCTAGAACGGTATTACTTTCCTGTTCAAAGAGCAAAGGCCTCTTTGACCCCACAGTCCTTGCAACCTCGGGGGTTGTTGCCACGCCATCGTGTAGGCGTCAGTCTTATCGCTTTGAAAAGTGGCCTGTCTGAATTTTTGGCTCTTCGAAAATCACGAAAGTTGGATGAATGCAGCCGGAAGTCTTCAACATGAACAAGGTGAAACCTGCCGTCCGAGAATGGAAATTCCTAAAGGCAATACAGGCTGAGGTACTGTACTTACGTCTTCAAGGGCGCATGACTTGGGTTCGCTGAAAGCCTGCAGAAAGTATTTTCAATATAAAAGCATGATCATCGAGTTTTTCAAAACAACTCGACTCTTTTCTGGCTAGATCCATAAAAAAATTTGCGGGGGTTTCGAAAATATTGTTACGCCACTGCCAAAAAACCGCCTGGCTCTTTCAACAAGTTTTTTTTGCCTTGGAGCCAAAAATAGCTATGTAAGTTGCCCTTGAAAATTTTCAGGAGCCTATCATGCTTTAAAAAAAAAAAAGAATTTCTATAGCTACTTACTATAAGAACTAAAGAAGCCTGAGGAAGGCTAATAGCAGCCGCTAATAGCGGCTCCCCTAGAATTCTGTTAAATATCCTCTACTTATAAAAAACTCATCATGTGTAATAAATTTTTTTAGAGACTGCAACCCCCCAAAATTTTTTTTTCCAATGCTCAAACTTTTGGTTCTCAGTCCGCCTCTGTAATACATAACTCTAAATTTCACAATTTTGGAAAGTGCAAATAAAAAAAAACATGGCAACGTTCGCCGAAATTAATTTAAAAACTGGATTCTCAATGTTAACGACAGCAACATTAAAATACAAAAAAAAAAAAAAAAAGATTGAAGATGAGAGAAAAAAGGTAAGCAAATATCGCGTTCCGAGATATGTATCTTGTTTGAAAAAATACGAAGAAGCTTTTCGAAATTGTACAAGTTCATGCTATGAAAATTTTTACGAGCACAATCATAAAAATAAAAGGCGTAATCGCGTCGTTTTTTTATTGAATTATATTGTGAATAGTCATATCTTTTTTTCCGAAGCGGGTTCGGGATTTTTTTCTAAAAAAAAATAATATTAAAAAAAAGAGTTAACTTATGTTGTCAGCTTGGCAGTGATATTCATGGCGCGGGGAGGGAAAATTTTTTTTAATGGTATAATGCGGTCTTTAGAAATCATGGATGGGCAGGAGAAATTTGTTAAGGGGTTATGAGCCAAATGACAGATATTGATGCAGTTATTTTGCAACAAAGCAGCTTGTTTTTTTAAAAAATAATCGCATTAGTGTTTTCGGTAAAATGCTTGACCATTGAATAATTTTTGCTCGTCATCTTAATTTCATTCTAAGTTTTCTTTCCTAATTACAGGCGAAAAGAAAACTAAATATAGCGGAAGTCTCGTGGCTCATTCTTCCCTGCTGTAAGGAAGAATGAAGCCCCCCTCTACTTGAACAGAATTTTTATTTTGGGGAAGATTCAGGGCGCTACTGTCGAAGTAACATGGCGGAAAAAAACATGGACGATAAAGCCTTTTCTCTCACTCTTTAATTTTTAACCGGCTCGTCTAGAAACTATTTTTAAAATAATTTATTGCCAAAAAAAATAGCATCTTAGGATAAGACTGTTAAACTCAATTTTTTACTGTCCCTTTCCTGAAATTGTAAGTCAAAACTCATAAACTAGCAAATATCTTTTTTCCCAAGTAGAAAAACAGGGTGGCAACAATAAATCACTCAAATTTTTTTTACAACGTCCTATAGCGAATTTTTAATTCAAAAAATTTTTAAATATTTAAAAATTTTAGCTAAATCGGTTTTAAAAGTTCCGCAAGATGGCACCAAGAGACTAAACAACGAAGTGGCCATGTCTATAAGTAAATTTTTTTTAGTTTTAAGACAAAATGGCGCTCTTACTTAATTTTTTGGTCACAGGAAAGCGTTTAGCGGCCATTTTGTGTTCAGTTTTAACTGAATGAAAAGGACTCGTTGGCTAATACTTGTTATTTACTCTTTAGCTCAAGTTCAATGAACAGTCGTTGGGTAGCGCTAGTATCGAACTGATGGTGGTAAGACTGAGGGCGTTCATGTCGCATTAAAATATGGCGGCGAAAAGTGAAGGCGCTACTATGAATTATAATTAAAGTGGGGAAGAGTGAGTATGCTAATATTGAACTAATAAAGTAGTTTAGGGTGAGGGCGCTAGTGTCGAACTAATATGGCGGAGAAGAGTGAGGTAAAAGGATTAGGGAGCTCAATAGGGAGAAATCACTTCGATGAGTCGTCTGCTACACAAGGTGATGCCATATTCTTGAAGTGGACGTTGCCGTTTTGTCCCATAAAATTTTTATTATGACATCATGGCGACCTCCAATTCCAGATCATGGCGGATTCCAAGTCGAGAACATGGCACCCCCGTGTCTAACAGACGAACTCATCGAAGTGTCCGCTCCCTATTAGGCTTGCTAGAAAAAATAATAAGGGTCAAGGATTATAAAAGTGATGGAAATAATATACACTGGAGAATAGTGAGGGCGCTAGTTTCGAACTAAGAAAACTGGGTAGAGCGAGGGCGCTAATGTCGACGTCTCAGTACTGAAAAAATGGTAGCGATAACGGGCGCTAGAGAGTGCTAGCTAACCAATATGGCGAAAAATGATTGTTATATCTCAGAAACAAAGAGTGATCCCCGAAATGTCCCTGTAATATCAATTGACTGAAATAATATTCCTGCAACGAGTGTGTTGTTTCAAAATGATAAATGACTCCACGTTAAAAATTCAAACCTGAACTTGGACGGGACATTCATCTCAATTACTAACGCCTAATTCAGACATTTTTTTCCCCGCTTTATTTTATCACTTACCAATATTATTTCCTTCTTCCATGTCAAAGTTCCGGTATAAGACATTTCAGCTTCCGAAGTTAGTCTTCCTTTATTTATAATAACAACGCAGAGCCCGACCTAAAAAAAATATTACCTTTAACTCAAAAATCACCTTTTTTGATGATAAAACGGTTCTACATACAACAAGGAAAAAGAGAACCATTTTAAAAATTTACAAGTCGTCCATTTCCTTTCTTTGGATTTATAACAAAAAAAAAAAATATCGATACTTACAGGACTTTTTATGTGCTATCCGGTACTTTTTACATCTTTCCCTTTCTCCGAGATTCCGGAAGTAAATTTATACAACCGAGAATGAAAGGAAAACGATCCGGTGAAAGCTAAATGCAAATATTGCGGTGTTTTCTTGTTGGCTTACATTCAAAATGGCTCAGCTAAATATCCAGAAAATTTAATATTTAAAGCCTTGGAATTTCAAAGGTGATTTTGAAATATTTTTTTCTTGAAGCAAAAAAAAACGGTTCTTCCCGGTGTTGAATTCATGTTGTATGCCTTTGCTATGAATGAATTTTCATCCTGAAACGAAAAAAAAAAATCTTAGTATTATTAAAAAAAGACTAAAAAAAAAAGATAATTTCTACTAAAATTAGTAAAATGAAATGCTCAAAAAATTAAGAGGAAAAATTTTTTATTAAAATCTTTTTTTTGTTGGGAAATGTAACTTTTTTTAAGATGTAAATTTTTTATTGGCTAATTCAAGGTTTTGACTGGATGGAATTCGACATTGAAATAGTCAAAGAGTCTTTTGCTTCCAGGGGCAAACTGAAGTCCAAGTTTGTTTTGGCTACTGGTCTAAAGACGCTGCTCTCTCGAGAGGCAGACCAAAACTTTTTGGGCCGGTCAAAAGCTTTTAATCTGCCCCTGGGCTTAGTTCTAGGATCAAGATTTACAAGAGAAAGTTACATTTTCTAATATTAAATTACAAAAAGTGTATAGCTATCGTCAATTTTAAAAAAATGTCTAAAATGTTTCCATTTTAGATTTATTTGATGTATAATTGTGTCCTTTGTATTTATAGTACTGTCAATTGTAAATATTATTTCGCCATATGGCAAGATGATGGTAATAAAAATAACGATTACGCTGTGGTAGATTTTTTTAAAAAAATGTATTATTTATTTAAAGCCATGCCCCCAAAGGCGTCATCTCATATTTTTCTTAGGGAAGCAATACTTCTGAAATAGTCAAGAAACTTAAAGCTTTAGAGTGGCAAACAATTTGGCTAAAAAAAATTTTTTTCGGCTTGCAACAAGAAAATCTGCTGAGGTTAAATTCCTGAGCTAAAAACAAGGTAAGTCTGCTAATTACTAATAAAATAAATGATGAATTAATTAGTTAAAATTAAAAATTACCCTCATTGCAAAATTTTCAAACGTAAATTCATGGCCATCCAATGTAGAAAATACGTAGCCATTGAGTTTATTAAAAGCTACTTTTCATAAAAAAAATCGTTTCCTCTTATATCAAGAGCACTTTAGTTTGAGTATGGTAGAATGAGTCACTTGCAGAGATTTAATTAGGGGATGAAACATATGGAGATGATTTTGATATGAATCAATAAAGCTGATTATCATCTTTCAATAAGAGACTAAAATATTTTCCTCTTTTTTATTTTATGAAAAAAAAATTCCCTTCAGGAAATGTTAAACTGCGGATGGAAAGTATTAGGCGTAAAACAGAAAACGCGAAGACAATAGAATATTTTCAGATTTTCTGGTGAGAAAATTTTTTTAGCACAAATCCAGATCTAGTTAAACAAAACAAGAGCTTAACACTTCAAAAGAAAATACGCAGCATCTCTCAGCCCAACTTAAGTTAACGGTAGTTAAGAAATATGCCCGGAAGTCATTTAAAGGTTCAAAGCCTTGTTGTTTTCTTAGAGATGATTCACCTCTGTGCTACAAACCCCAAAACGGGAAAAAGAAAAAAAAAATATCCCAGTTACTGACACCAGGAAAATTTAATACAACACGCGGGAAACTTTTGTTTTCTTACTTATTATCACTTACTTGAAAAGACAAAATCCAAAACATGTTGTTTACCGAAAAGAAGACTATAAGAAATATATCGGTTCCGTTTGAGAACAAAAAGCGAACGAAGTAAAAAAAGAATACAAGAAGTTAAGTTATTCTGTGGATGGCTCTCGTAACTTATTACGAAAAACCCACAAAAAAGTTTTGTTTCGAAGTTTTTAAATGCGGATATCAGGTTTTTTTTTTAAAATTGTTTTTTCGTCAAGTATAAAATCTTTATGATTTGTCAAAGATTGTCCAGTTTTTCCAGGGAGAAGAAAAAAAAGCTTTATGACGTTAATTCTAAAAATAAATCTGAGGTATTTACTTAACCTTATTTGATGCTTATCAGGGGATGTTACGAAGCTAATTAATATTGTATAGAAGATCTCATTCCCTCAGGATTCCCTTCGTGAATTTAACGTAAACCCGGTGGTGATTTTGACGTCATAACTTTACGAGGTTGTAAAGAGATACTTCCTGCGTGTTTAAAAACGTATGCTTTTTTTATTCTTCTTTTCCCCGGTATAAATTTTTCAAAGGTTTCCACCGTAGGAACGTTACGTCTTAACCACGGCTCGTAATCGGAAGCAACGGCGGCTTCAAGTTTTTTTAGGTGGCAAAATATTTTCTTTCCAAAAAATTTTTCAAAACTTTTTTTGTGTTTTTTGAATATTTTCCCTTGAAAAAATGGTTAAAGATTTGGTCGACAAGAAAAAATTATCAAAAGATTTGGTCGACAAGAAAAAATTATCAAAAGATTTGGTCGACAAGAAAAAATTATCAAAAGATTTGGTCGACAAGAAAAAATTATCAAAAGATTTGGTCGACAAGAAAAAATTATCAAAAGATTTGGTCGACAAGAAAAAATTATCAAAAGATTTGGTCGACAAGAAAAAATTATCAAAAGATTTGGTCGACAAGAAAAAATTATCAAAAGATTTGGTCGACAAGAAAAAATTATCAAAAGATTTGGTCGACAAGAAAAAATTATCAAAAGATTTGGTCGACAAGAAAAAATTATCAAAAGATTTGGTCAACAAGAAAAAATTATCAAAAGATTTGGTCAACAAGAAAAAATTATCAAAAGATTTGGTCAACAAGAAAAAATTATCAAAAGATTTGGTCAACAAGAAAAAATTATCAAAAGATTTGGTCGACAAGAAAAAATTATCAAAAGGTGAAAAAATATTCTGAAAAAACTTGTTTGACTATTAAGATTCTGAAAAAACTTGTTCGACTATAAAATTCTGAAAAAGTTTACTTAAAACCAGATCATCTAAAAAAATAAAAATTCGGCCATAAAATCTCTTGGTTTTAATGAGATCCTAAAAATTCCTTATTTTTCCCCTGAGAAGACCCTAAGTCCCGAAAATTAAGGAAAAAATCAAGTTCGATCACTGCTGGATATTTTTAAAGCTTTTTGCTCAAGATTTTGGGAGTAGCTTAATATTCTACGACGAGGCCCGTTTCTCGAAGCCTTTTGACGTTTTTACGACGAGACTGGCTATAACTAACTTATGTTAAACCATTAAAAAAGACAAGATCAATGAACGTGATCATATTTTCCTCCACAAAATAATAGGAAAACGTAATAAATCTCCAGCTGGGCATTCAAGCCAGAAAAGAGACACAGCGTTGAAAATTAATTTGAGAAAATGAAAGTACGTGTGAAATTGTCGCACGGTTTCTTAGCCGGGAAATTTCATTTTTTCTCCCTGCAATTTCTTTTTTCCAAAAATAAGCAACAACGCCGCGCTTTTTATAAAAATCTAATTAACGGCCCATTATTTTAGCATTAAAAATTCTCAACCTCGTCAGCAATATGAAATTGTATTGATAATATTTTATACGCGTATAAGAGAAATATGAAGGTCGATTTAATTTGTGATTTTTCTTTTTCCCTCATAACTTCTTTTCCCTCAGCTTGAACTCTCATTAATAACAATTACGGAGCGAGCGCGGAAGAAGGATACGAAATTATTAACTTTTCCATTAATCTTTTTTATCTCTGTTTTTCAAAAGTAAAAAAAAAAGAATTTACAATTTTTAAAAGCGTGATTATGGGGCGGTTTAGTTATAATCGATGCAGCCAGTAATTTACAATACTTTCATCGGCTTTCATAATTTTTCTAAAAGTATAAAAATTGGAAAAAATATTTTTTTCCTTCTGGTTTGATTTAAACGAGCAATAACAGTGAAGATAATAAGAGAATGAATATAGCATGTGCATATACCGGTAACGAGCATATCTCTCGAGTGTATGAGAGCCAAGAGAGGAATGAAAGTTTGCGGCTTGGAAGCAAATGGCACATAACTTCGGATTCGTTTTGCTAACGTAGACATAAAACATGTTCTGCTTGTTTTTGAGGGTTGAGAGATTCCTTGTGTAAACTTTGATTTTGAAAAATTTTAGCAGAATAATTTTTTTTAAGGATAAACCTCAAAATTCTTTACGTCTCACCTAAAGTTTCAGTTTCTATCTAAAAACTAAAGAGGCTATGTTTGCATAATTTTGGCTCATCCCAACAAGATTTTTCTCTCACAGCCTGGATGCTTTAATTTTTTTTCAGAGACACTGAGATCAGAAAATCTTCTTGCCACATTTTTAATTTTTTCAGACGTTGTTGCTTTAAGCTAGTTTTTTCAAAATTTTAACAGTCGAACAACTTTTTTAAAAATTTAACTTTGAACAACTTTTTCAGAATTTTAACTGTCGAACAAGTTTTTCTACAGTTCTGCCTTGTCAACCAAATCTTTTGTTAAATTTTTCTTGTCAACCAAAATCTTTTAGAAGAATTTTTAGTTTAGTTTTTTTCCCCTTCCCTTTTTCCCACTCCCATGATTTTTTCCTCCATACCTTACCTCTTCAACTTCAGGCCTCCTTCTTCAAAGCTTCAATTATGTCTTGAGGGAAATGACGACAGATAGGTTAAGCGTAAATGTCAATACGTGCAATACACCACACAATATCGCCGGTTTCCTATCTCGATGTAGGTCACGCGTACGCACATCCAAGCGATTCCATTGGGAAAGATTCCAGCGAAAATTTTTCAATTATTGAATACGTTCCTGGTTTCCTGATGACGTCGGTTTTCCCCAATTGCTTTCTGTCTCTTTCCCGTTTCTTTATATATTCTGCCCTCACACCCTCGACTAAACGTGTGTGTGACTGTTTGAGTGTTAAGAGGCGCAAACCTAAAACAATACAAAAATTTATTTAGTAAATCTCATCACTATAAATCCGTGCGAATTGGATTTATCCGGTATTATTTTTGATCGATTGCCTTTTTTTTTTACTTTTCACCAACATCAGTTGACGTTGTTTTGATTCCTTATTTATAAATCTCACAGCCGAGAAAAATCATGAATCTCGTAAAATAAAATAGAAAAAAAAAACCCCAAGCCAGATTTTAGGGGCAAGGAAAGAAATTGCCTTGAATTTTCGGAGGAAAATATATTTGCTAGCATGCTCCTTTATCCATATTTTGTTACACTCAAGTTACTCGAAAAAAATTCTCAAGAGATACAAGCAGCATGAAAGAGTAGAGAACTTTCCTTCATGCTTTTGTATATTTCCTTGAAATAAAGAATGTATCTCTCAAAGCTTTATGTTGACTTTATACCCCCTTTCACTGTCGGCTAAATAACTTCTTTTTTTCTTTTAGTTTTGTCGTTAAGCCTAGATATTTCTGGCTGTATTTTATTTCAAAAGGGATTACGGCTTTTAAAAAAATCTTAGCGGACGGAGAAGTTATGAATGAAAACGGGGAAAAAAAAACTTTATTTACCTCACATATTGCGATAAGAGCAAGAAAAAGTCTCAACCACAAACGATATTAAATGATCGTCAAGAGAAATTATGTGAGTGGGTTACGCTTGGCGAAACGACGTCGCGCCGTCCATTAGTTCGCGTCTTGGATGTTTATTATGTTAAAAACAATCAAAGCCGAGGAAATATGATGCAGGGCCGTGCAAGGGTAGTTTTTTTCAGTTAAAGAAAAATGAAATATTTAGATTATCAATATGATTCATAAAAATTTTAAAATTATGAAATTACTCTTAGCTTTAGTTTCTTTTATGTTGATACTTACTTTCCATATCAACCTCATGGCCATGTGCTTTTGAATTAGGTTGAGGTAACAAAAAAAGAAGCGAAGATGATGTAGAAATCAGCTTGCAGTCATAAAACACTTAATGTTCTTTCAAAAATTTTTCAGTGGCAGATGGAACTTTCTCATTTTCTGAAATAAAATAAAACGATAAATAAGATCTAAACATTTCAAGGTTAAACACAAACAAACAAGAAAAATCAAGCAATTTTTTAAACGACATTACTAGAACTGATCAATTGATCTATAACAATTTATAGAGTTGATTGAATTCAAACGGATCAGTAACAATAATACATACAGCATTTTGTATCACTGTAAACAAAATTTTCTAATGCAGTTAGTTTTATTGGAACTATTGAAAACCAATCAGAGACTTTTCTATGGATTTTTGAAAAACCTTAACACATTTAAAAATTCATTGTAACTCTCAATTTATCGAGTTAAGCTAATGCAAATCTGCACTGGCCATTGAAGTGAGAGTGAGGCATGATCAAAAAAATGATTGTAAAAAAACCACATGATAAAGAGCACTGCGCCTAAACAACCTAAAGGTTTCATTTAGAGTCAAAAGAAACTTGAGTTTATGCTGGTGTAACTCACTTTAAATCTCATGCTGGTAACTAAACAAAATTACTTCAATTACTATAAGAAAACCTTCATGTCTTGAATCTTGCCTTGATACACACTAGATCGATTTAATGTGAAATGATAGGCAGTAATTAATAAATATGCCAATGACAATTGTTTTACTCACCACAAGGCATCCTTCAGCTATAGGAGATATGTAACGTGTGAATTACTATTCACTGACGCCATTTTCTTTCAACATCAGCCGATTTTTTTCACATTTTATTATCAATTAAAACGGACAGATCCGCCTTTAAAAACACATTCGCAGGCTTTAATGATTATAATTTTTTAAACAAGAGCACTAAACATCCTTTAGAACTATTAAATCATTAAAAAATAGACGAAAAAAACCACAATAAATACAACACCAACACGTTGGTTCCTGAATTTCTTACTTAATCTTCGACGAGTGCGCTCTAGTGGCAGGAGATGGAACTAAAAGAAATACTGAATTCTGATTGGTTGAAATTTGAATAAAGACGTTGAGTTCGAAATTCAAATTTTTCAAATCTTTTTTTGTGAACTAATGATGAGAGGGTTAGGAGTAGGAGAGGAATAGAACAAAAATGAAATAACTTTAAAAAAAACTTTTTTCGATAAATAAATCAACGTACAAATGAAAATAAAACTTTAAAAAAAAAATAAAACAAACAAAAACAGTGGGAATAACAGAAAACGATTAATACTGAATTTAAAAATCGATCGAACGTTTTTAATTCAAAGTATAAAAACATTCCAATTATGTTATATTAAAAAACATACTATAAATGACACTTCTTATGTAATAAATTCCCATTGGCAAAAATGTTTTGAGGATCTAATTTTTCCTTCGCTAATTCATAAAGCTTGACACCGACTTCTGAGACTTGTTGAGGATACCATCTAGCTCGAACTTTCCCAACGCCATGATGATGAGATATAGAACCACCAACTGCTAATATTTCCTCTCTAGCTAAATCTTCTATTTCGTGATAACATTGAAGAGGATCCGGGATTGTAACCCAATTGAAACCGAAATAAAAATAAATGCAGCAGCCAACGTCGTAGCTTTGAGTTACTCTAGCTGATATTAAAAAGTATTCGATTCCTCTTTTTTTACATTCTTCGGATACTCTAAAAATAAAAAATTTATGTGAGTTTTTTTTGGATATATTAAGATGAATGGTTTTATTCTTCCATTTACCTGTGCTTCACATTTCGGACTAATGGTAATGCTCTGTCCCACGGGACTGAAGTTTCGAATGATTCGGCAACGATACTAAAATCTAAGGCTATATCACGGATATATGCAATGACGAAGGTTAATGTGTAACCTCGTTTTCCATTTTTTTCACCAGCTGGGATTCCTCCGAATTGAGCAGCTATGTCGTTTATTCTTTTTTCTTGAATTTTTATTTCTTCTTCATCGCCTAAATTAAAACAAAAAAAAATTTTAATGAAAATTTAAAGGTAAATAAATGGGAAAAAATGAAACATTATTTACCTTCGAAGAGTAATGTAGTAACGCACATTTTATTAACATCAAATCCTTTTATTTTAGTTATGTAGGCTCGTTTCAGCCCGTCAAATATTAAGCCAAAGTAAGTAGGCACTGGTCGCAGCGATTGTCCGAATTTGAATTGTTCGTTATCCATTAATCGGATTGATGATGGTTGATATCTTTTGCGGGCGACTTCTCTTACTGCGTGAAATCCCGATTCGAAATCGGGAAATACTAGGGAACCGTATTTGCGGCATTTTGGTAGAGGTCTAATTTTTATGGCAACTTCTGTTATTACTCCAAGAGTTCCTGTAAAAAAAAATTATAAAAATTAACTTTGTGATAAAATTCTTCTGCAAAAAAAAATCCTGATCTCAAAAATTTTTTTTAAAAAAACCTTTTTGAAGTTTTTGCCCCTAAAAAATGTCCATTCGAAATTTCTGATTATAAAACAAATAAAAAAAACTTTAGGCGCTAAAAATCTTCTTCCTTAAAACATTAAGCTACCTTCAGATCCTAGAATAAGGTGATTAAAATCGGGCCCGCAAGACATTCTCGGTACTTGACATTTTTTTTGCAAAACTCCAGTTGGTGTTACCATTTTCACAGATACTAACAAATCTTCAATGTTTCCGTAGGTATTTTTTTTCATCCCTGACGCTCTTGTAGCCACCCATCCTCCCAAACTAAAAAGAAAAAGAATTTCTATCAACATCATCTTTTGACTCCTTTACAAAAAAATTTTTTAATACAAAATTCCCACCTAGAAAATTCATACGAATCAGGCTCATGTCCACTTGTATATCCATTTGAATTCAGCTCCCTTTCCAAATCCTGTCCAAAAATCCCAGACTCAAAGCATGCCACCAAATTATCTTCATCCAGCCAAAGTAATCGATTCTAAAAATCAAAAATCACTGATAATCCTTTTTCAAAAAAAAATTAAACTTAAAAAACAAAAATTACCATTTGAGATGTATCCAAAGAAACGAACATCCTTTTCTCCTCTTTCGGACAAGCAACAGCCCAAGATACACTTGTCCCACCTCCAAAAGGAATCAAAACGATATCTCTATTAGCAGCTTCATTGACTATATAAACTACATCGTCATGACATTCAGGCCACACAACTAAATCAGGCATTCGCTGCTTATCAAAATCCAACTGCCGCAAGTACATTATATCATGCAAAGCATGTCCATGTGATCGAAACAGTCTGTCAATCCCTTCAGCAGAGTATGTAATATTTTTTTTATCAAGCACTGCAGTAAAATCTGAAATGAAAACATTTGATGGTCATCAATTCTAAAAGCTTTTATTATTCATAATTTAAAAAATTCCCCATTTTCACACGATAAATAATTGACTTGTTTGTCTTCTTCATGTGATGAGAATTTATGAATTTTATTAGTTTAAATAAATATTGCATACCATTATTTACAATTGGAGGAGGATAATCCTCAGGTTTTGGCAACGGCTTTGCTTGATTCTGAACTGTTCCCATGTTAGACACTGAAATGTTGAATCGTGATTTGACCCATTCTGTAAAATATGGCAAATCCATATCACCGATTTCATATCTATTGCCAATGAATGATATTAAGTCTGAATTTTCTTTAACTGTAAACTTCGAGTCTTTATATCCCCATCCGTTCCATTTTAATAGTTCTTGCCTGGAAAAAAATCAATAATGATATTCATCCCCGTTGTTTTTATAAAATTCGAGTGAATATAAATGATTCATTAAATAAAATACGTACCTATGTTTAGGTATTGCACTTTTCACCTTTTTACTTTTAATAACGGTCAACCGGGCAGCTGTTTCAGGACCTAAAGTACTTGTTTTCGATAAAACGACATTTCGTCTATCGTTAGCGTACCCGGACGCTATATCATCACATTTATCATCTTTTTCACTGTAACTCGGTTCATTTTTAAAAATTCTATCACACATTTCTCTATCATAATTCACCGGGTTAGTATTTTTCGACATTATCACAGAAAACTGGGCTAGCCTCGAGATAACAAATCAATAAATGAATAAATGACGAACGCGCAGACTCAAAAAACCACCCTATTTATCACGTCCAGCAGGCTTTTTCAAAACTTTCAGAACGCGCGGTTTTTACACGGTATTACACTCTTCGCTTTTCACTTAATAGTAAAAGTACAAAATCTATCCGATGAGGAAATTAACTAATAAAATGAATGGATGAAATATATAGAAGGTATGAATTATAATATTTCCGTTTGAATATTAGATTCTGGGAATTGGAACTAGTCTTCTAACCATTCACTAACGTAATATCAGTTCCTGAGAGATGGTTTTTGTTTACCAAAAAATTGCGTAAGATTTACTTTTTAAATTATCAGGATACTTAAATTTCGGATGTGTACGAATTATGGCACGGGGAGATTGCTCGTATGGCGGATTTTTATTGCCTCTGTACAAGATGTTTTCGCGTAACTCATTAATAATGTAAACAATATTTCACAAATATTCAAAGTCGAATTTTAGTTTATAGAACGTAAATCGATTCAGACATTTGATTTTTTCACACGAAATGCGTAATCATTGACTTGTTTACTTATCCTAGAATTCTTAGCTTACCTTTGCTCCTTTCAAAATGCATCTTGCCAAAACTTCACTCAGAATGTCTATAAAGGTTAGGAAATGGTTATAGTTTGTATTTATTTACGAATCACATTTTACTTCTCACTTGAAAAAAGCAAATTCACCTTCAAAAGGCTTTCTATGGGTTACACGAGTAATTTCTAAATCCGCCATGATGGAATTTTCCCGTTGAAATTTAAGTTGGCACGACTGTCAAATTTTCTCTGTGATGGCGCCCACAAAAAAACTTCGTTGGTGTCAAATGTGAAAAATTGATGAATTTCTTCCGTTTTTCTTATAAACCAAAGGTCTGCCTGATAATAAATAAGTTTTAATTCAATTTAGAAACCAGCGCAGTTTTTTTAAAAGTTTATTTTAGTTTCGATTTCTGGAGTTTGATTTTCACAAATTTCGGGATTTCCTTTCATCGTAAAACAATGAATTCTAAAAAATTTTTATCTGCAGTAAAAGAGTTACTTACGAAAGTATCTCATCTATTCAATAATTATTTAAGGCTTGCATCTGTTTGGTTGTCAAACTTTATATATAAACCTGTCAAAAAGAAGAAATAAGAGGACTTGTGTGAGAATATACAGAAAAGCTGTACTCCTATTCCTAATGCCTATCCTTTCAAAAAATAACACAACTTTGCAATATGGCAAAAAAAAATATATTATGAGAGTTTTTAAAAAAAAATTTAAATAGTACACAATTCTGTAACGCTAAAATTAATATCAGGTAATCTGAAACTTTTCTTTCAAGCAAGAAGTAGGAAATCCAAAATATTAATATTTTTTAAAAAATCGATAAAAGCTCAAGAACCTTTCAACTGAAATCGCTGATACAAATCATGTCTGATTATAAAAACAAGCCTAAGTCCGGCCCAAATATTGCAACTGTAAAAAATTTTTTTGAAATACAAATCTCATTTTGGCTTTTATACTACTGTAATAATAACCTTAACAACTCTTCATCTAATTTTCCTCAATTACTCTTAACTAAAATAAATCAACAGGTATTAAACCATTTTTCCAAAAATCTTGCGAACGTAAATTAATTTTTTCCAATACATGCAATAAATTTTTCATTTTAATTTTCAACTTTTAGCTGCCACTATTAGAAAATCTTTAAGTCTCTTTAAAAAATGATTAATCCTTAAGGAACATATTTCTGGGTAAACACTAAAACCAATAACAAAGTAAATTAGTTTTTTTTGTACATTGCAGAATGGCTGACAATGTAAAAATTTAAATCAGTGCTTTATAACTTGAAAAATCGCGCGTAACATGTAAAACTATCATTCCCATTGAAAGGGAATAGGGACGTTAAAATTAATCGAGTCGATAGTTCTACGGATTATAAAACAAAATTTACAATATTACATATTCTGTACATTTTAAAAAAAATGAATGTTATCATTTTTCTGCTTTTCGGAGGACGTACTTTTCATACCATTAAAAGTAATAATAATCATAATAAACAACCACGCTTAGCTCACATCATTTTGAGTTTAGATAATTTCACACATTATAAAAAATACACATAGGAAAAAATGTCAATAATCCAAAGCCCATTCGTTATCTTGTAAAAATCCATCTACGACTTCCTTCATAGCGAAATTGGGTATCAATTGGTCTTGGGTAAGTTTTACTCTAGTAACAGGATCGAAATGACCCACCCTCTGAAATAAAAAATACAAACAGTAAATTAAAATTTGGGAAGTCCACTTTGAGGCTCACAAAATCAAAACAGTCGACAATGGCCAAAAAAATTTACCTGTAAATGTTCTTCAATGTCTTTTCTCTCATATGTGATACCGCTTGGTGTTATGACAGGCTCACGTAATATTTCAAAACTTATTTTACCACAAAGGAAATCAGGTACATCTCTTTTCCTGCGTCTGTCATCCACTTTAGCAAATAGAGCATTAAGTTCTGTAGTATTGTTATCCTAAGACACAAAAAATTCACGTACTTCCATTAAACAAAAAAGTAAAATGGTTAACCCTGCTTGTGTTCCAAGATACTTACACAGCGTCTTTCACACTCTTGAATTTTTTGTTGTAATTCTTCTTCATTAGTACATTCTAACCTTAATTTTTGTATTTGATTTTCAGTATCTTCTCTAATTAACCTATTAATATATGTCTGCAATTCAATTTCTTGCGCTATTCTTTTTTCCTCTTGAACATTCCAACGTTTTTTCCTTGCTGCTCTTAATTGACAAGCTATATCATCTCCAAAATTTAGCTTTTGTTCTTTTGCCAAATCATTAGCTGCAAAAAAAAACCATTTTTTAATCATCTGGTGTAACCTGATGCATATTTTGGAACAATAACTTACCTCGTTGTAAATGTTTAATAGCCTCATCATAATTCTCCAGTTCCAATAGAGCTTGACCAAGAAAAAAATGACCTTTAACTAAACCTGAATCCATATCTAAAGCTCTCCGACAATCCAAACATGAAGCATCCCATCTTTTCATTTTTAAATGACAAAGAGCTCGATTTGTGAAATAAGTTGGCATATTTGGATTTTTTATCTGTAAAACAAGAAAAAAAGCAGAAGTTAATTTCTCATTTTTTACATGTCATTGATTTCTCTTTGTTAGTGAATCTAGGTCTTTCATTTTTTTTCGTCTCAATTTACAATTTTCTGCACAGAAAAAAAAGGATTCACACTTAATAGCTCAGCTTGCATATTTCAGTGAAATGTAAATTGATAAATAAAATTGTTAATAACAATAGAACATTGTTGAGTGACACATTTCATTAGGCTTAGCATCATAAAGATCAACCTTGGTAATAAAGTCATTTGATTTGATTCGTCACCGATAATACGGATCCAAATCGGATTTTGGACCATTTAAATGAAAGTGGCTGAAAAAAAAAGGTGACTTACTATGGCTTTCGTATAGCAATTAACTGCATCTTCATATTTCCTTAGGCTGAATAAACGATTTCCTTGATCTTTCAATTCTTTGTCTGACAGATTCGCAGTGGTATACGTATATTTACTCATTTTGATGCGTTATTTATAAACTATAGAAAGGAGGTTAAGTGTTGATGATTTTTATAAATTTCATGAATAATAAAAAACTAAAAGGTGAAAAAGCACAATAGAAAACAAAATAACACAATTTCATTCCACCATTTTTCTTGTTTTCAAGGCTGAAAAAGTTTTGCTATGTTGCCGGATTGTTTGCTTTCTGCTGCGACGCCATCTTGGATGACGTCACTTCCGATTTCTCGGATTCTTTCCTGTTTCTACAGGTTTTTTTTTTCGTTCATCGAACAAATCCCGTTTATTTTTTAAATAATCCAAGATTAAATCTAACGAGTAAATTAATCGATTAATCTGAACGTTTAATTGATGATTCTACAAAAAAACTAACAAGGTTAGGTTAAGTTAAAAATAATTAAAAGGTTCATGAAGTGAAACTTTGATAAAGTTACTTTTAGAATTGAAAATTCTCCTTTGAAACTTATGTTCGGTCAAGGTTACACTAATTATTTAATTTACGTTGAAAGTAAACTTTGAAAAACTTTGATTATGCACGTTAAATGCTCAGGGATTGATTTAAAAGATATTAAAGTCGAATAAGTCGATTTCGAATGAAAGGTTTTTACTTGTCCAGGTGTAATTTGATAAAATAATATTTTCCAATAATTATTTCGTGGAATTATAAGAGCGAAAACTTGCGGTTTCATTAAATAAGGGAAGAAGGAAACGCTTATAAAAGGTTTATTACACTTTTCCAGGAATTCATGGCTTTTCTTCTTAATTAATCAATGGAGATTGATAATATTCAGTAGGCGAAATGCTTCTGGATAATTAATAATCACAAACAGTTCCTTGATTGAATTATTATATGCTTAAAGCAGACTGAGAATTTGATTAAGTCTTGAAGATAATACGACTTTGAAAATGGGAATAAATACCTTGAATAATTACGCAGGGAAATCAATGAAATGGAAGATTCGAATAGATGACGGCGAATGTAAAATGGCGTTAGTTGTGCTTGCAGTTATTATGGTACAGAATTGTAGAAGTTATTGAGATAGTGTTTGGGTAAGCTTTGAAAAAACCTACAAGATGGCAGAAAAATAAAAACCAAGGTTGCTATTTTCTCTTTCCAGCATTTGATTGTAACTGTAACCAATTGAGGTTAGTCCACGCCCTAATATATTTTAGTTCGTAACACTGCCTCTAAAGAGATCCAGGATCGTTTTTAGTTTGAAAAATGGCCGATAGAAAACGCTAGTGTCGTTTTATTTTGCTAAATAGTATGTTAAGTAGCGTTTATTTCCTTTTAGTTAGTAAAATGGTCGACAGGATAAAGCGCTAGTGTTGTTTTGGTTTGTAAAATTGTTGATGTAGTGCGCTACTATCGTTGAAGTTAGAAAAATGTCTGTAGGGGAGGTTTATAATGGAATCAGACTCAAAATATTTCTTTTTTTTAGCCAAAAACTACAACAATTACCAATCGCTATACAAGAGACCTGATGACTACGGGTCCGTTAAAAACGAATCAAACTAAAAATAATATCTTCTGGTAAAACATGAAAAATGTTGTAAATTGAACCAAAAAAAAAATTTATAACTGGATTTTCTATAATTACTGAACGTGCTTTTTCCTCGCATGTAACTCAATTTTTTTAAAAAAAAAGAAAAACTTAGAGTGGGCAGATTACTTTGTCGATCCTTTCCCACTGGAAAAGCTAAAATGAATGAAGCTTTAAGGCATCAAGAATGAAAAACGACTGCAGTAAGGATCACGTGACCTCGGCATTACGGAAAATGACCGGAAATTACGTCACGAAATGGCCAGGGTCACGGCCTTTACGACACGATAATACACTGGCATGTTTCTTATCCGAAATTTGTGTTAATGACCGTTATTTCGTCATAGCACCGACAGTACTCATATTAAAAAGCGAGAGGGAAAACCTTCCCTTTTTTAAAAAAAAAACGCAATCGATATTTTCTTAACGCACAAGGATCTAAAGTACGTGAGAAATGTTACAAAGGAATGAAATATTGCCAGAAGGACATTTTTTTTTTTATTAAGGATCGAGCTCAGACACGATATTAAAAGCGTGGCCAAAGGGGTAGGGGGTAATTTTTTTATGTAAGAATGTAATTATTCAAGGACGTAACGCAAAAAATGTAAAAAAGGATCTTGACCTTTATTAAAGGAGAAAAAGTACAACTGAAATTTTTTACTGGGGGAAAATGGGTATTTAAATGATTTTAACTTTGGAATGACAGGAATGAAAGGGGGCAATGAAGGTTCGGATCTCATAATTTACGACTGAGTATTGGGGGCACCCTTTACAACGATAAGGCTTTTGACTCGTGATTCTCATGCGAAACGAACTTGCTTAAAATTCCTTTTTGATTTTCCTAAATCCAATATAGCAATGGATTGTAATAAAACTATATTATACGTGATTTTTTTATTGAACAATACATGGCGTTACATTATTTATAAGTTGATATTAAGATGAAGGATTGTGTGATAAGGGAAAGCAGGGACGGTGCCAAGAAGCAGAGCCCAGCTGAAGAAAAGGTGCTCGCAAGGTCAGTTTCTGATTCGACAGACTTTTGCTTCTTATCTAAAATTTCAGTTCTCTTTTCCAATGCCTATTTTCTTCCTACTCAAAATTTCGATTAGTTCTAATTATAAATTCCGAGCAGATGATAAATCGGAACCTTCATTTTTTTTAAAATATAAAATATGCGAATAATCAAAATGAATATCGCATGAAAGGTCGCTACTTTTAAATAGAAATTTTCCGTGATCGCCCGTTCGGAGCATTTGTACGTTTTAATAATTATAATATTTCCATTAAAAGGAAAAAAAAGGCTTTTTAGAACATCTCAGTCATTTGAAAGAAAGGTTGTATGAATTCTGATTTTTTTTGCTGGGGAAAGCAAAAAAAAAAAAAAAGAAGAGAAAACTTGTCACGAAACTTTTTAAGCTCATATTATAAATATAAGAGAAACTTCTCTTTTGTGATGTGTCAACTGTTGTAGACACGAAAAAAAAATTCCATCGATTTTCTGATTAATTCTTGTTTGAGGTAATCTGTAAAGCCCCGTCACGAATGACGTACATAATGGATAGTGTATTAAAGATTTGGAGGTAATAATTTTATTTCAGAAAATAAAGTGGTTAAGTTTCTTTTATGTGGTTGGTCCGGCTAATTTTGTAATGTTAAAACTGAAGGTATTGGTGGAAAATTGTGAGGGCGTCTGCAGAAGGCATTCGATAAATTTCAAGTGTTAATATTTTATAAATATTCTAAGCTCTTTTTGCAAAGAAGTATTTACAGCCAAATTTTTTTATGTTGACTGTTTGAAAAACTGAGCGGAACTGATTCAGCCCAACATCAAGGTCGAAAAGTTCGGATATCGGGTATTAAATTTGGGTAAAAAGAAAAAAATGACTGAAAAATCTGAATTGATGACCGAAAATGTATTGAAATCGAATCCCATTTCGCATTTTTTAATAAAGTCAAATTTTGGAAAATTTGAGGAGGGAGGGGGTCACTCTAAATTTCAAAATCGACCGAAAATTTGAAGTCTCCGACCCATATTTAGTCGAAATTGAGTACCATGTCCACATTACCCGGTTCAGCATTATTTCGGAAAAATTAATTTTCTTGGAAAAGTCAGAGGGAAAATTTTTAGGGAAAGGCCTCATGCTTCCACCTGCGAATACCGAAAGAAATCGTAAGAGCCGTTTTTCAGAAATCTTGAAAAAATGACTTTTTACTAAGAGGTCATTTTTGGCCTTTTATGCAGGAAATAAGGCCAATGGCAAAACCCTACTAAATTTTTGTATAAAACGGTTTAAAAAACTGTAAGGTATTTAGTTCTTTAAATTAATTCAAAAACGAATCTGCACGCACTGACAAGCAGACGGACGACCTTCTGGGGCCATTTTTTCAGGGGCACTATTTGGGGGCTTCAAAAAGGCTTGTGCCCTGCAAGAATTTGAGCTTCCATTGCAAGATTTTTCGTCCCACTTTCTCAAGATTTCAGTGAAGTTTAAGGTGACCATAATTTTCCAAAAAGGAAAATCTCCCCCCTCACATTTTTTGAATAAAATTTTTAATTTAAAAAAATTAACAATATTCCGAAAAGTAACAGAACTTAACATGGGAACGACCCCGTATTTCCTATTGCGTCGAATTTAAAAAAAAAAAGGCAAAGCCTCCTTTAAATCCTAGACAAATAAACAAGAAAATCGTCTAGCCAAATCGCCTTCAGTCTCGGGATTACACTTTCTCAATTCAACGCAAAATTGATTAGCATTACTAGTTTATCGACCATGTCGATAAACCAGTATTCCAAACGAGAGCGCCATTAACGAAACACAAGCATCACGAAAAGAAAAAAAAAATAACATCCAACATTTACTGGCAACGTTGTCGATAAACACGTGTTTCAAACAAAGCAATCCTTGAATAAAACAACTCGACGAAACGTAACATGACCCGAAATGCCATAGGGTTAACCCTTCAATAACACTTCTTATTACGTTGAGGGTCAAAGTACTGTCAGAAACAAGTTTATGTAACTTCGGTGGGGATAGAATGTCTACGACACGTCGAATAACGTCATACCAAGTGAGTCTCAATAGAATAAAGCTGGTGATTTTTTTTTCTCTCTCTGTGTGTTTTATATAAAAAAAAAATACAATATCGTTTTGTGAAAATAATTGTGCAGTGAGGTATTGATTACCATGGAATGGACGAAAGATCAGACGATGAGATTAATACAAGCATTCAAAGAGAAAGAATTGCTTTGGAATGCAGTAAATGAGGATTATAAAGACAGAACGAAAAAGAACGAAGCATGGAAGGAAATCGCGAATATTTTTAACGTTGAAAGAAGTGACATTGAAAAAAAAGTAAGAAATCTTATAGGTCAATTTCATAGGGAATTAAAAAGGAATCCGGCTAAAACGGATGATGAAGATGATGGCGAACGATCGAAATGGTTTGCTTTTAAGCCTTTGTTGTTTTTGAGGAATAAACCGAGGGTGCAAAGGATGCGTGAGGTTAGTGTTAATCGTGATTGTTTATTTTTCGTTGTGGGTTAGGCTTAAGAAATCAGAGCGCTCGATCTGTAAACGGATTTGAACAAGGTTAACTATGTATAGTTGCTGGCAAATTAACAGGATGAGAACTAGAGACCGGCAAACCGTCAGCCATTACAAAAATTGAACGCTATGTTAAGTATCATGGCGACTTCCACAAGAAAAATACTCACTGATCTCCTCTGGATACAGTAACTTGAAGAATTTTGTGATACTGTGTAACTAGCGCCATCTGCTACCATAAGCTAAGTATAGAGAGATAGGCATTTGTTTCAGAGTTTCAACGGTACCAATAAGAGATGTCGCTAGATTCAATTTTTCAAGTTACTGTATCCAGAGAAGATCGGTGATAATAGTAGCTCGGCAGCCATGATGGTACACACCTCTTTTTAGTAAATACAATTTTTTGACAATGTTTCCGTGATCACTGTGAAAGTTCCTTTTTTCATGAATCTGGATGGGCAAAGTTAAAGAGCCTGAAAGGAAAAAGTTGTTTGTCAATTTGTTGTGGTCCTGGCTTGAAATCCTGACTTCTGATTGGCTGTGACCAAATTCGTTTCAATCAAATTGGTGATGACGTCAGGCGTCTTCTGCTGCTCTGTACTTAACTTACGTTTGGTCACAGTCAATCAAAAAGCATTTAGTTGAGTTGGCGACTCTTTTTTCAGGCTCGTTAGGTAGAGTTCACAATCATGGCTGCCGAATATTCTTCTTGTGGCTACCATGATACTTAATATGTCGTTCAATTTTTTTAATGGCTAACACTTTGCCAGTTTCTTTAAATTAAGGGCCTCTAGAGAACGATCCTTGTTTTTTGATTGCCATATTTGAGCCCAATGTAGGCAACTAATCTGCGTATGCCTAATGAGGAGCCTTCATGTTAGTTCGCCAGTTCATCCAATAGATGGTGCTGAACATTGTCAATGTTAAGCTTACGAATTTTACTGGGATCACTCCCAACGCCATCTCTTAGATGACTAGACGAACTAACGTTTGGAAGGTTCCCCGTTCGCATGTTCTAAAGTTGACGATTGAACCACATTCTACTTAAACAGTGGCGCCATTTTAGATTTTTCTTAAAAGGAGGTAAATATTAGGGAAGGAAAACGATTTGCTAATTAATGGCGGGAAAGTTTTCACTCTCTCTTTTAGACTCCCTAGTAAATATACCTTAGTTATACTCTACTGGAAGCTTGAGGGGAACTAAATATGCGCCTATACTTATTTTCTGTAATGCTTAAAACCCTTTGCTTTCCAAGGGGCTGCATACATTTCCGGCATCCCCTAAAAAAGTATTTTCTGAGCTCTTTGCATTAAAGTTCATCATCACACATTAATAAAAATTCATAGATACGTCACTATTGTTGAACTATTGGAAATATAGCTCGCCAAGATGAGGTTATACTACCCATAGTGCATAAAAGTTTACACACTGCATAATTATAAAAAAATTTTAGAAATAGGCCGCCATACTGTTTAAGATTTTGAAATTTTACTCTCACATTTAAATTTATTGACCCCTAAAACCCCTTTCAGCAATTATAATATGCACTCATGTAAGACATGTTGAAGATTCAGGCTTCCCATATTTTTGGCAAACTTACCGGGCCTAGCACTTCATTATAAAATCGTCAGTTATTTAAAATAAAATTTGGGCAATTAGGGCAATAGCTCAAGTGGAAAAATTGATCATCAAAGAGTTAAAATGAATTTCCACTAGACCTCCCCTCTCCCCTAGTCCTGTCTATGCACGCTTGTCAAATTTTCCCTGTCTAATCTAAACCAGCCATTAATCGAGCATGGACACTAATCAAGAGTCGATTTTTCTTGCAGATAAAAGTAGAATACAACGAAGACGATGCCGATACAATCGAAGGAGAAGAATTTCATTGTTCTGCTTCTGAAGTAGATTATGACAGTTCAATGATGCTGCAACACAGGAAAACGGTCAAAAGAAAAAGGGAAACAATAGAACCGTATGAAATAATGGAATCTACCTTCAACTCGACCAACACTCCGGAAAGGGACGATGGTCAAATATTTGGGGAATACGTCGCTAGCAAACTACGGAAACTACGAACTGAATATGCTAGGAACACTGTGCAACATTTGATTAATAATATATTATACGACGCATTTTTAGGGAAATATGATTCGCCTCCTTATGATAATAATCCGAGCGGTGAGAGTTCCGGGTTTTAATTTTAATAATTTCTTAAAATATGTTCCTAGTCATATTTTCATGCAAGAAAAGACTGAGTGAGAAGTTATGTTTTAGATGTAATTAATTAAAAAAATGAAATTTCCTCGTGCTTTTTCTTTTTGTCGGGGTTTTTGAACCTAATTTTAAGCGATCGTGAGCACGTTAATTACCCTCAGGGCAACGAAGATCCGGGAAGTGATGTCAGCAGACAAACAGCATCTTTACAATTAAGTTTTTGACAAACAAATCCTCAGGCGATTAATTCGCCTAGTTAGATAAATAACATTGGAGAGGATGAATTTTCAGAGGTGTAAAGTTTTCAAATGGCCAGAAGGAATATTCGCCAGCAATTTAGAGATGAGGAAAAGATGATCTCTTGAATTCAGTCCAGTGAGAGATAGTCTGTAATCGCATTTAGTTATACCAGGGAAGCTCAGCGCAAGAAAAGTTCATATCTTTTTCAAATTGTCTTGTTTAGGCAATAGAGCAAATTGTCCGCCATTTTTTCTTGCTGGTAGTGGGGTACATGCAAGGTTCAATGACAACCAAAAAACAGAAAAGGAAGCTGGCAAAGTTTGAAATATGGCTCTGTCATAGCATGTTGCTGATTTTCAGGATAGAGCCTTGCATAGTATGAATAAGGAGACGGAGGTCCTCTATATCAAACGTGGAAGGGGTGAGTATTTGTTCACATTCTTAGCAAAGAGAAGTATTGCCTTTTAAGACCGGTGCCAAAGGAAACGCGCAGACTCGGTTGTGAAGAGACCTTGTGTCTCAGGAATCTACGAGACAGGTATTGCAAGGATTCGATGTTCTTAGGGAGCTTAACAGGAAGTGGACACTTCAATGAGTTGTCTGCTACATACAGGATCGCCATTTGCTATTCTGGAAGCTGTCATGTTTTCGATATTTGGATCCGCCATGATCTCGAACTGGAAGGCGCCATGTTTGCTTCATAAGCTCAGCACTAGCCATCATGGCGGCTCGTTGTAACGTAGGATTGCAAATGGCGATACCGTGTATAGCAGACGACTCACAGAAGTGCCCACTCCCCATTAGGCTCTCTAGGTGTCCCTATTACTATCAGAGGTCCTCTATAATCCAAACCCATGTAACATTATACGTTTCAGAAACCATAAAATGTCCGCATTTTTAAAACCTAATAACGTTTCTAAGACGTTACAACGTGAACACTATTAGGCAGAGATCGAACTTGGTCCTTTTATCCCTTAAAAGTCCCTATTTTCACAAACAGTGAAAATTTAGTAGTGAATATTTTCTTTGCAAGGAAAATTTATTAAGATTTTTTTAGCTTTTAAAAAATTTTCTTTTGAAAAAATTGTTCAAAACTTTTTTGTTAGAGCTTTTTCATAATTTCGTTGCAATAGGGATTTCCTCTGTAAAAAATTGATTTGACAGGAAAAAATTATCAAAAGATTTGGTCGACAAGACAGAAGTCTGAAAAAACTTCTTCGACTATTAAAATTCAGAAAAATGTTGTTCGACTATTAATATTCAGAAAAATGTTGTTCGACTATTAATATTCAGAAAAATGTTGTTCGACTATTAAAATTCAGAAAAATGTTGTTCGACTATTACAATTCAGAAAAATGTTGTTCGACTATTAAAATTCAGAAAAATGTTGTTCGACTATTAAAATTCAGAAAAATGTTGTTCGACTATTAAAATTCTGAAAAAATAAAAATTTGGCCAGAAATTTTTTTGGTAGTAAATCCCTGAAAAGTCCTCATTTCTTCCCTCAGAAGACCCTAAAGTCCCGAAAATTTTGGGAGAAATCGAATTTGATCACTCCCTCGTGTGCAAGATGACGTCTTGAAGACGTACATGTCCTCATTTGTCTTAATTAAGACGTTTTAAGACAATCTCGAACCAGTACGACTTCAGGACGTCATCTTGCACTCTGGGTGTATTAGGAAGTCGCCATGATGATCGCCAATCTCTGCAGCAGAGCTGGCCGCCACGAAAATTCCAACTTTACCAATTCTAAGCTTTACTCTTTCACCCTTTTAAATTCTTAACCGCCTTAGCTGTAAAATTCGTTTCCTCAAAAAAGACTACATTACCCTTTTTACTATACTGCAAGGCTCGTAATAATAAAGGGACACTAATAAACTTTCTCCCTTAAGGTCCACACCAAGTGCAATATTTATAGAAAACGTAACGGTATGCCCTGACCCCGAATGCATTATACATTCAATGCATTTAACCACTTCGGAGAGCTTGGAAAAGCTCAAGGTATTAATATTTCCTCTCTCACTTCCCCAAACTAAATAAACTTCATCTAAAACCGTTCAAGTAAAAAGCAACATTTATCTAAGGCGAAAAAAAAACCACCCTCTTAAAAATGCACCCAACCATTTTCCCTCCTCCTTTTCCCAATTTCCCACTCAACTGATCACGAAATTTATTACCTTTATTACTGTTTATCCTTTCGTCGTTTCGGTCCTTTTCGCCGGATGCTATTGAAAAATCATAAAAAGGGCAAACGCGATATTTTTTTTTCTCGGCTTCGACTTGACGAGACGCCCATTTAACCTGTGAACCGAAAAAGAAAATAACATCAAAACGATAAATCTCTCTTTTTTTTCCGACTTGAAAAGGGCAGAAGTAAAAAAAACTAGCCACAGGTCAAGATTTTTTCCAAAGACATAAATTATTTAAAATAAATGTCGCGAATCCGAGACCAATCATTTCCACATGTATCATACATTTTTGAAAGCGACAAGGGAAAGAGATTAAACTGTAGCTCGAGGTTTTTAGGGAAAATTTGTCATGCGTCTGGGGGGGGGATGTTTGAGACGCTTCGACTACAGCGCAATTCTATCAGGCGTCGTTTTCGCGAAACTTTCTTTCAGTTATATTTTTTGTTTCGTAGAGTAACGTATTTTATATTGTTATATATTTTATTTATATTTTTATCCAAAAAAAATTTTTAAGTTTTTATTGAGGTGTTTAGTGTGGGAGTTAGTTATCAGTTATTTCATTATCCGGATTAGTGATTTTATCAACGCGTTAATCGCATTTTCGTAACGTAAAGAAAATTCTCATATTTACCAAAAAAATTTAACCATGTTGTCAATTTTTTTTTTTTTTTCCGTCGAGTAATCTCGACGACACGGAATACGATGATCGTCGCGAAAATATATTCCAAGTATTTTATGGATTACCTAGTAAAAGGATACGCGAGCCTGTCATCGTGTCACAAACGATCAACGGAGAAATTTTGCGGGAAAAAAAATATAATCTTAATTGGTTACGCCCCTTCGTTTAAATTGTTTTTCGGGTGAGAAAATCCGGTCAATTAAAATAAACAAATATTTATACACACGGGTAAATACAAAATCATTCATTTATATAAAAGGGAACCCAATGATGGATAGGTTTCAAAAGGAAAATGACGTGTGGATTACAATGGATTAAACTAAATTGAATAAGGGATAGTTAAATCCTAGTCACTTTGAAAATCTTGTTTGCTCTTCAGCGTAGAGGGTGATTCCGCGTAGGTCGTCGGGAGATAATTTAAATTCTAAAACGGATAGAATTTTCCTATTTCCTTCTTTTAACATCTTAGGGAAAGGCTTTTTTTTTTTTTGCTTTTTCAATATGCGCTTCCTCGAGACTACAAATGGAAAACATAATGTTTTTTTCCGGTTTAATGTTACGGGGTTTTTTTTAAAGCTTTCACTATATGGTAATGAGGGCTTGTCTTGTCTTGTTTTTCGTTTTAACAATCATGCTGACTTGTTAATTTGTTGGATTAATTTAAAGGAAGTGAAGGGTAATATTTTTTTTTTTAAAGAGAGAAAATAGGAAATGAAAGTTTTCGCGCCAATGTGGATGTATTGAGACTTTTTCGTTTTTGAGGTTTAATTTCTGATAACTTTACTTATTCGGTTTAATTCCGTTCCTTTGGAGATATAAAAGTGAGCAACGATGATGACCCAAAAAGTTTTAAAGAAAAAATTAAAGTGATTTTTATGAATTTTAAGAAAATTAAAATTTTAGGGAATATAATGGCTGAAACTGTAGCCCTTTCTGTCACTCCTGTGTGTCGTATAAAAACTAATAGAATTAAAGTCATTTTAATGTTTGAATAATTGCATTCCATAAGTGGTACAGTAGACAAGAACTTTGTGCCACCTTTCTTTTTAGAGCTTTAAACGCTCACAAGCAAAATACTCAAAAAAAAACGGTGGAACAAAGTTCCCCCTGTTCACTGGCCGATCCTAAATATCTATTTTACCGACATTTAACACGTAAAAATTCGCTTTGCAGTCGATTTTTGCAAGTCGAATTTTCAAGTCAGGAGGTTTCAAGTCTTGCGCCCCCCGAAAAAAATTTCTTAATCCGCCAATGCCCTTGTTTACGCCAAATTGAGAACAAGCAGACACCATATTTCACCATATAAGTCCTTAGTATGCATCAATAATGTCACTAAGTATTTTTTCATACACTCTTTTAATGTAATTTTGCCATCTTCAATTTGAAAAAAATGTAGACAAAAATTTAAAACGAATTCAAGGCTACAAATATTCTAGCTCGAAGAGACAAAAAATTTAAGTATTTGGTTAGCTACACACACAACGAGATTAACTTTAAAAATCAGCTTGACGGAATGAAAAATTATTTGAGCCTAAAATTTCGGCTACTTCAACCTAAAAATTTTAGAGACATAAAAATTGATATTTCACGCTTTCCATTTGTTTCTGTTCATAAATCTTCGAATTTCTTCTTCAAACCTCTTCATTTTTACTGGAGACTTTTCGTTTCTTTTCGAGAGCCTTCGTTTTTCTATTCGGAAATTTTCGTTAATCCTCGTTTTTCTTCGGAAGTTTCCGTTCCTCTGTTCGGAAATCTTCGTTAATTTTCAATTCTTTTCGGTTGTTTTCGGTTCTTTGTTCGATGATTTCCGTTAGTCCTCAATTCTTTTCGGGGATCTCCGTTTAAGATCGTTTCTTTTCGGGCGTTTTCGTTTCTTTGTTCGGGAATTAGTCCTTGTTTCTGTTGGAAAAAATTTGATTTTGTATTAATTTTTCACTTGCTTAAAATTATTTAGATCCCTTTTTGGAGTTTCTTGAAGTTATCAAATCTGGTGGCGCCACTGGTGAGCATACAGCTCATATTAGTGCAAGCCAAATCAAAATGAATATCAGCAAATTTTGTTACGAATTTCCCTATGAAAGTCCTGAGATATCCCTTTATAAATCTGAGAAATAAAAACACATCCGCCCCTTTTAGGCAGGGCCTTAGGTTTAGTTTACCGCCTTCGGATTCAAAGCCAGTACAACTAATTAGAGACAAGTTCGAACCTCCTTTGAAATAAAAAATTTCCAACCAAAATATTCAAATCCCCAAAAACTAAATTTTCTAAACTTTTCCAAAACAATTTTGTTAATTTTTTCGTCAAACTGTTATTACAAAACAATCCTTTTAGGCCTCCCATATAATTTCGCGAAAACTTTCATCCAATAAATTTAAACGTTTTCCGTCACGCATTTCCCATATCTCTTTTCATTTTACGATTTTACTTTTCGAAAGAAAAAAATTTCACTTTCACGTCAATTGATTGCATAACCCCAACCTTTAGCATGATTAATTATAAATTCATAATTAAAAACCTATAACAAAATCGAACAGAACAATTTAAGAAATTGACTGGTTCTTTTTTTAATACACTAATTCGAAAGAATACAAAAGTGAAAGATTTAGAGCAGAACTGGGAGGGAAAGGTCAGTCTAATAACCTTTTCCGAATCATTTTCTGTTGTATACGAAAATGTCGTATACAAAACAATAACTGTATCAAAACTACAGCACTTCAAACGACTGCAGTGCCGCGGGAAAATCTTCCCAAAACATACTGAATGCCATGAAAAAATTAAAACATCATTCATCGTAAAACTTGCAAACAAATAAAAAATTTCCCCTTTCGGGTTAATTTTTCGAACGGAAATTTATTTACAGAAAAGTGGAAACAAACACAAATTTGGTGGTTAACATTTCCGGTTGTTGGTGTTTCTCGTTTTTGTTTTTTAGTTTTCATTTCTCGAGGGAGGAGATTTTCCTTAAACATAGGCTTTTTGCGTGCATCAATCTCTATAATATTGTAAATAATTACTGCTGTTTAGAATTTTTTATTTTATATATTAGACAAGGTCGTTTCGAGATGTCCTTGAATGTGCTTAGTAATTGGAACAGGGTCGGAGAAAGTTTTTTTATGACGTTTTCAATTTATCAATGGGGGAGGTTGACATTGCAGTAGTATGAATTTATTTAAAATGTTATTTTAAAAGTGAGCTGTGTTGACATTTATTTTTGATATGGATTTAAAAAAAGAAAGCGGGTTTATCAAATTTAGAAACGTGCTGAACGTAATTGATTTTTGGCCTGCCTTAAGGCTAAAGTATAGGCACCGACTATACAAACGATCACCCCATTGATATGATGCCCTCATTATTAGCTCTAGTCAATTTCTAAAAAATGAATCATTAAAAAAAACGTGAAGAAATAAAGATTTTAGATAATAAATATTCAACATTTTATGATAAATGAAGACTAAAGAGTCAAAAATCTGATATAAAGCCAAAAAATCTAGTGGAACAATATGAGGACATGAAATCGGATGATAAACAACGAGTCGAAAATTCGATGATAAATAAAGAGTCAAAAATTTGATGATAAACAAAGAGTCAAAAATCCGATGATAAACAAAGAGACAAATTCGATGATAAATAAACACAGTCAAAAATTGGATGATAAATAAACAGCAAAATTTTGATGATAAATAACAAGCAAAAAATTTGACGAAAAATAAACAGAGTCAAGAGAAATGATAAACAAAGAGTAAAAAATTCGATGACAAACAAAGAGACAAATTCGATGATAAAGAAACAGTCAAAAATTCGATGATAAATAAAGAGAGTCAAAAATTCGATGATAAATAAACAGCAAAAAACTTGATGATAAATAAAAACCAAAAAATTTTATGAAAAATAAACAGAGTCAAGAGAGATGATAAACAAAGAGTCAAAAATTTGATGATAAACAAAGAGACAAATTCGATGATAAATAAACCGTCAAAAATTCGATGATAAATAAAGAGAGTCAAAAATTTGATGATAAACAAAGATTCAAACATTTGATGATAAACTAAGAGTCAAGAATTCAATGATAAATAAACAGCAAAAAATTTGATGATAAATAACAAGCAAAAAATTTAAAGAAAAATAAACAGAGTCAAGAGAGATGATAAACAAAGAGTCAAAAATTTGATGATAAACAAAGAGACAAATTCGATGATAAATAAACAGAGTCAAAAATTCGATGATAAACAAAGTCAAACATTTGATGATAAATAAACAGCAAAAAATTTGATGATAAATGAAGAGACGGCAACTTTAATGATACACACAATTAAAAATTTGATCATAAATAGAATCAAAAATTATCACGACATTTGAAGAAGCATATCATTTTATAATAAAATTAATGAAAAGTCGGAAAATTCGATGATGAATGAAGACTCAGAATATTTGATGGATAATGATCAAAAATTAGATGATAAAACGAAGAGACAGAAAATTTGATGATAAAATAAATAATAAATCAACAGTTTGATGATAAATGAAGAGTCAGATATTTTGTTGATAAAGTTAACGAAAAGTCCAAATATTTCATTATGAATGCTCGAAAAAAATTGATGATAGAATGAATCAAGGGTAAAAAATTAAGTGATAAATGAAGACACAGAAAATTTAATGAGAAACAAGACAATTCGATGGTAAAAAAGTGAAGTCAAAAATTTGGTAAAATTTAGTAACACGAGGAGTCATAATATCTGATGATAATTAAACAGGTAGAAACAAATTATTTATGATAAAGTTGAAGATTTGAAAAAATGTGACAATAAATCATCGATGATTATAAAAAGAGACAAAACATTTTGCTGAGAGATGAAGATCCGTCTTGATGACAAATAAAAATTCTAGAACTAAAGACAATCAATAGAAAGACCTAAACAAGGGTCGTAGAATATCATAAAACGATTTTACTGCGAACGAAGAATGTGAATTACGAAATAAATAAGAGATTAATTTAATTGAGAGCTATTAAGCAAGAATCAATCATCAATTTATAACCAACAAAAGACCGCTTTACAATATAATTAATTAACCAAGGCGATATTGAACGATGAATTAAAAACTATCAAGAAAACTTTATTTTAAAGCAACGTCTTTTTTTATTAAAGAGGACTTTTTACCTTTCGGACGACAAAACCTCAACGGACGTTGTCCTGTCACCAATTGAGCACCCTTAAAGGATCCGAGGAAAAGAAAAATCACTTTCAGTGTAAAATGACTTTTCCCTTTTACTGTAAATGGTGAATAAGGGAAAAATAAGAAAAGAAACTCGTCTCAAGAAAGAAGCAAAGAAAAAAAAACCCTAAAGTGATTGAATTACGTATTTTCCAGTGCAGAAACCCGAAAGTTGAAACTCTTTGCATGTCTTAACCTTTTTCGCTTGAATGGGAAAACAGAAAAAAAGGAAAGTGGGGAAGGGGAGAGGTTCATAACAGAAACCTTTTAAAAACCCGAGGAGAATTCCGTATCGAATTAAATAATTGTTTTGTTAAAAGGATATTAAATAACATTTTGGAAATTTTGAATGAAAATGTGGGTTATTCAATATTTGAATTATAGGCAAAAGCATAGAAAATGGTTACTCTAATTTGCTTCACCTTTCAGCAGGTGCAGCGTGAAGCTAAGCTATTATCTTATGGTAATACTGCGTCTTCGTTGCCTAGTTTCAACTAAAGGCGAAAGGTCAGGAATACGGTGCCATGGTAACGTCACGCTTTATCTCGCTAAATTGATGAATTAATTCTAAATTTTAATTCCTACTTAAAATTTCGACGGGGGGAGATAGGTACGTGGGGGGGAGATGTCACTTGAAATAATGTTTTATGATTATACTGGTCGAAGGAGAGAAAATATTTTTCGGGGGTCGTAAAACTTGAAGATTCTTCACCATGACAGGAATAATTTTCCGGTTTGCGAAAGGATTTTAATTTTTTCGAGGGAGAAATTTCGACCGTGTAATTGCGAGATTGAAACTGAAAAAAAAATCGAAAGCTCAAAGCGATTGAGATTTTTTTTTTTTATTTATTTATCGTTAGACCTTGGATTTTTGAAGAAAAAAAAATATATAAAGAGAAGAAAAAAAGGTCTCTGGGAAAAGAAAATCGGCTTCCGATTCTAAATTACAAAATTACGAAGTTTTATTTTGCTTTCATACGTCATCGATTTCCATTCTCTGATTCATCTTCCTTCTGGGAAATAGAAAAGTATAAAAGAAACCGAAGGAAAAGAAAAAGAGCGCTAGCTCTTCTAAGAAAATAATCAGGAGGAGGACTCTGGGAAAATACAAGATTACATGTTTGCGTGCTTTTATATTTTCTTGAAAAACATCTGTGAAAATCAGAGGAAAAAGGAAAAAAGAGAGGGGGGGGGGGGGGGATTATGTAAAGTATCGATTAAATGCGACATGATTCAGCTATTACGCAAATTAAATACTATTATTTTTGTTAATTTTTTTATTTAACTTTATCCTAACTGATTTGGGCGGGGATGCAATCACGCGAGGGAATTTTGTATATTTCTATCAAATACGAATTAAATTATTTTTATTGCTAATGTAATTACGCGCCTTAATAAATCCTCAATGGGTCGAGTAAAGTAAGGTCTTTCTTAACAATTTCATAACTGCCCAACGGAAATTCTTCGAGCTGCATAGGTCCAGCTTGAAAAAATCTCTGGGTTAGGTCTTAAATGTAGGCACGGATTGGCCCACCGGGAAAAATCCCTGTGCGCCTTTTAAATAAAAACTCTTCCAGTTTTTAAAAATAGGACTGAAATATTTCATTCAGCGAATTTTTTTTGAATAAAAAACGAAAAAAAACGTGAGATCGGCGAATTTTTTACAGAAAAATGCAACAACTGTTCTGTCCTGAATTAAATAAATTGAACAATTTTACTTGATAGATTCGTTCATTTTCATATATCTTTCTTTGACTTTCTTTTACAACAAAACAAAACAAAACAATAATAAAACATCTTCTGCTATAAGGTGTCGAACACCGCACAACTTACCAAAATTTCAATTTTAAGATAAAATTTTTTTTACCAGAATTGTAAGAAGACAGGGCACTTATGAACTAGTCTATGGTTCACCCCGTCTACTTAGAGTGTAAGCCAAATTTTTATAATAAATAAAAACAATTTTACTGGAATTCTTTGGTCACTTAAGAGTGTCGATTCTGGTATTTTTACTGCGACCTCTGGAAGAGCCAGTCCTGACCTGCTTAAATCTAAGCCGGTGTCTTATGGTATCAGGCCAAAACTCGTCCACGTCGAAAATTTACCTTAGGTTCACAAAAGCGACTAAAGATCAAAACCCTTTTTGCGATTGGCCAAAATCCAATAAACCTGAGCTAGGCCTGCCAATTGCGCACAACTTAAAAAAAATATTTAGCTACCGAAAATCGTTGTGGCCGACGTTTTACATCCCGTGAAGGAGATAAGGTATCATTTAAAAAGCTCCTTTCCCGTTTTTCACTTTCCTTGAAACCGTTTTAAAATATTCACGAAGCTTTCACCGAAATAAACGAGTGATACGCTTTGTAAGTGTAAGTGGAAAGGGAAAAAGTTTCGAGAGATTAAGGGACCATCTGGCCTAACCATCCCTTTTTCTAAAGTTCGTGTTTCTACTAAATAAATCTAAAAAGGAAAAACTGTGAAAGACAGAAGACAGTGATAAACTTGGTAGTTAATACAATTTTGATATAAAAGCGAAACAGCTGACCTTCTTTAAAAAGAAAGTTTTTTTTTTTTTTACTTCCAGAATTTTTAAGTTATTGATGAAGTTATACAAGAACTCATTGAATATTTTTCTTTTGTCGTCGTTTTCTTAAAAGAGATTTTGTTATTTAGCCGGAAAGAAAAAGATTGAATTTATAGTGTGGGGAAGCGGTTTTCGAGAGTTTTTGTTCCCCCCGTCGGAATTTTCGAATCGTCTTTATAGAATTGGAAAAGTTTGGGATCTTATTAATAAAAATAGCAATGATATTAGGGGAGATTAAAAAGGGATTACAGATCTGATGATGAGGCCATAGAAAATATCGTCAAAGGGAAATATCATGGGAGAAAATTAAATAAAGAGGCGAGTGGAATCAATGCTTCTAAGGATGTTAGGAAAGAGTTGTGGGCTGATACCAGTACTCATTCAGGGTTTCCCGGGTTTTTGTAGCAATTTTTATAAATTTTAGGGCTTTCTTCATTTTCATCCAATTTTATTTTTCATTAAATTCTCGAAACTTCGTCTCTCATTCTTCATTTATCATTAGACATTATTAATCTTTATTTTATCACCAAATTTTTCGATTTTTATTTAATCATTCAAATTTTTGATTCCTTATCAGGCTTTTGCCTCTTTTAGATTAAGTAAGATTCGAGAGAAAAAAGGCTTCATACGAATCAAAAAGATTTGGCTCATCACAAGCGTCGCTTCAAACTCGAAATTATCGATCACCCTGAAAAATGGCAAAATAAACCTAAACAAGTAAATTTTTTAGGCCAACTCAAGAAACTTGGCTAATCCTCAGCCCATGCTTCCCTTTTGTCCCGTACTTAAGCATCTACACATATTATTAAAAGGGATAGATATCGGGAAAAACATCGTCACCTACAGAAAATGTAAAATCAATAAAATCCGGTATTGACTTGTTAAACGTGTGAATATATGACCTAGAAAGATGCAATCTTTTCGAAAGTTTATAAAAAAAAAAAGAAAAGGGATTTTTTCTGAGATTCATTTTCATAATAAAAGCCCTTCGAGGTCGACAGTATTTGCCCTAAATGATGATATTCTTAACATATTGATCCTAAGTTGGATTTTTCAGCGGAAATGGTATAGAGCTTGAAGTCGGGGCCGAAACTATATAAAAATTTCGTCTGGGTCACCGGAAAATGATTTAAGAGTAAAACCGGTCTAGCCTGGCAGAAAAATTGTCTCTTGGAGTTTTTGCCTATTTTTTCTGATAGCCCTAAAATCATGGAGAGAAAAAATATAATTTTTTAAATTTTCAAGAACGTGTACGATATGTTTTCCTCATTTTTTCAAGTAATTAATTACGAAAATGTAATCAACAGCCATCACGTCGAATGATCCCCCCATCCCCCATTTTCTCCCCTCTCGTTTCCCTCATTAACTTTATAATCAAGCCCGCTAGTTAAACCAATGAACCGTATAAAATTTGTGTATAAAAAGTTATAATAAAAATTCATTTGGCAGATTTGCAAAATTTTATATTGTAGGGCCGATTTATTTTTTAATCGCGGGATGAAGGCATTTAACCGTATTACAGCAGTTTAATTTTTTAAAGCAGGCATACGAAGTACTGGGAAAAAATCTCGGTGCGCCCCTCTAAAAAAAGCTTCTGAAGTTTTTAAAAAATTTAACAAAATTTGATTTAGCAATTTTTTTTAAATGAAAAAGAAAACGGAATTGGGCGTATTTTTCTAAGAAGAAATGCGAACACTTCCCCAAATTTCAGTTTTTAAATAAAAAATTTTTTACCAGCATTCTAAGAAGACAGGGCACTTATAGACTGATCAATACTTAACTCCGTCTTCTTAGAGTGTGAGCCAAATTTTTTTACAATTAAAAACTGTTCTATTGGAATTCTGTAGTCACATTACATCTCTTTGCCAGTCCAGTCCGTGCCTGTTTTAACATGAAATAAATTAGGAAAAATATCGAAAGTCCTAGACAATTCTGGGAATTCTAGAAATTTTGGAAAATTCGGCTGACCAGTTTTTGAAAAAATAGGAATTAAAAATTTCATTTGGTCAAAAAGAGCTTCAAATGAATTATTTCACGAAAACCGACTTCGGCTCTATGTATCGCTTTACGTAACGATAGTTTGAACGCGATCGGATGTACCGTTATCGAGTTACGACTTTGCCCTAAAAATGGCCAAAAACGATTTTTCCGGAGAAAACGAAGGCAGCCATTTATCATAGTAGGTTTTAAAAGAAGTATGTATCGAATTTGACCCAATTCGGCTGAACGGTTTTTTAGAAAATAAAATTTGAAAATTTAATTTGGCCAAAAAGGGTTTTAATAAATTATTTTCGAAAAAACTACTTCGGTCCCTTGTATCGTTTTGCTAGAGGAACAACTGTACCGAATTTGAACGCGATCGGCTGTTCCCTCATCCAGTTACGACTTTGCCCTAAAAATGGCCAAAAACCATTTTTCCGGAGAAAACGAAGATAGCCATTTTCTTTATTGGGATCTAGGAAACGTGTGTATGGAATTTTACGAAATTCGGCTGACCAGTTTTCGAGAAAATCGGATTTGAAATTTTTCAGGCCCCAAAAAAAGGCCGAAAACAAAATTTTATCGGAAATTCGGCCCGACCATGTTGTAGCGCTTGGCCGAAAGAACCTTTATGCCGATTTTCCAAAAAAAAGCTCTTTCCGTTGTTGAGAAAGTTCGCTGAACGTCAGTGGACGGATGGACGGACTTCCGGATGGACGGACGTTGGCCTGGAAACCATTTTTTTGGGTTCTGGGGGTCTCAAAACGTCGACATCCGTCGAAATCCCGAGGTCGAAATTTTGCAACCGTCGCAATACTTCCTTCACTAAAAAGTGTATCTGGCATCCCTAAGTAGAGGCCTCCTAAGAGCTTAACAGGTTTCCACATCATGAATAGATAATTTTAACCACGCGATTTCGAAAACCTGACCTCCCTTAAAATTTTATTATGATGCCAAGCACTTTCTTTACTGCGATTTAATGAGCACCATCCCAATTTAATAAAATATCCTCTTTAATAATAATCATACACAAAAATTAACAATCAACACGATCACGATGATGTTAAAGCACATTTCAAACCTCCCCACTTTGTGTGTCGGTTTAAAAACGAAAAAAAAAAAAAGAAAACCAAAAAAATATCTCCTTTTCCAGAGCGAAAATGTGTAACCACTTAAATCTTCCGAAAAAACATTCGAAAAAACAAACATTGACATAAATAAATAAATAAATAAATGCAGGATGTTCGCAGCTGCGAGTGGTGCTCGTTTAGCCCATCGACATAATAAAACGACAGTCAAGAAACAAGTTAGCGCAAGCCAAATAGAAGGATTGCAAGTACATTACAAAGCTTTCGCCCGACAGCAACAGTTAAAATATTCGGATACACCCGGTATTCACGGGAGTAGGTACACGGGGATACCTCAAAGACGTCACAACTACACATCTAAATTGTATTCTTCTGACTGTGACTCAGTTCTTAAGCTTTCTGCAAGTTATATTGATCTCAATGGGAGGATTTCGAAATTGGGACATGTTGATTTTGAGGTCTGTCTCTTTATTCTTCTTTCTCGTCTATTATTATTATTATTTTTTCTTTTGATCTGGTTATTTCTTTTTTTTAGTTTCATTATTTTTGCCTCCGTAGAAAAATTAGAGAGTAGATATATTAATTAAGAAAATTAGCTTTTTTTAGAATGGTTAATAATTAGTTGTTGTACAGATTATGGTAGAATAGAACTGACTGTCAGAGAGTTCAGAATAATATGAAGGAAATGCGCCGATTCTTTTATGATCAATGTTTAAAAATGCTGTATAATGGCTTGCGAAAGACGAGTTAGAGCTTTTAGTTAAAATAATAAAAAAAAATAGTTGAGGTTTTTTATCCTTTTATGATTGGGAAATGTCTACGAGTTGGTTTTCTCAAAGAAAAAATGAAAATTTTTATGGCTGATTGGCCGAGCCAGGTTTATGGAACATTCACATCAATAGTAAATTTGGCCTCGTCTATACTGCCTTTTTACCCGCCATTTCGCCCTTTTCCTAGTCTCAAAGCCGCCCAGGCCACCCTTTGACCCTTCCTCATCCCTTCCCAACACTCAAATTCATTTTCCTGAGTTTGTTGTTAATTCAAACCTTCCACCCTTGCTTCTGCCTTTCCCTCAAAATCGATAAAAAAAATTTTCCCGTGAAGACATTGCAATTTGTCTTCGTTGCGTTCTATTCGAGCTTGAGTTTGAATTTAGATCAAGAAATTCTTTCTCGTACAAAAATTTCACTTATTCCGTGTCTTGAGAGTCGCTATGAATGATAACAGGAAAAACTCTCTAGAGCTCTCGCTCTTGAATAAATTATACATTAACATCGAAGCAGACAGCGTTTCACTTTAATTTTCATCATAAATTCATCATCATAATCATCACCTGGCTTGAAGTTAGTAAAGTACCTTTTTGAGAATGTTCAGTCAATACCTTAAGCAATTATGATTCATTTTTAATGGGAGAATGCAAGTCCTTGAAAGGTTAATATCATTTTTCGGATGAAATGATTAAAAAATTTTTGTCAATTATTCGTAAGGGAAAAACACCTTTTTCGGGTTTTGACGGGTTTTTGGTGTTCGTGGAAGTCGAGCCAGAATCTGATGGAGACAAGAGAGTTGAATTATAAAATTTAAAAACCGTTGACCGACTTAAAATCATTTTGGCGGTAAAAATTTTCATTTTGTGAAAAATTCTGTTCAATTATTCGTAAGGGAAGAACACCTTTTTTTTAACATTAATTGCAGCTGTTGTGCAATATCCTTTAAAAGTTTTCCAATGGACTTAGATGGAAAAGCATCTAAAGACGTCAATTTCAAAACGTCGACAGTTCCAAGCGTAACATATAGTGTTACCACCTGTTGCAAATCAATATCTAAAAAAGCGTGGGGAAACAATCTTGTCATGTTCCTCTGTTCACTATTTTCAATATAGTTTTTCTCGAAAATGGAAAAAAATAAAAAACGCCAAGCATGAATTTGTCTTTAACCACACAAGCAATAATCGGGTCGAAAATCAAAATTACAAAAAAAATCCTTCAAATTACTATTCGGGTGTTTAAAATTATTTAGTTCCATTTCCACCAAGCAGAATTTTGATATGTTTCGCCATAAGCTAAACATATGGAACCACTTCAGCTACTCCAATCTTTGAGAAAACTAACTAAATCCTAAACATCATAAAAGGGTAAGCGGACAGACCCATCGATTCTGTACACAAAAAAAAATATACAGGACATGTGAATATGATAAAACACACACACACTCCACCACAAAAAGCACACGAATATTACAGGCTTGGGTATTTTGAAAATAAAAGCATTTCAAGAATAGAAGAATAGTATTTTCTATTTTTATTTCGAATAGAAAAATAGTATTTTCTATTTTTATTTCGAATAGAAAAATAGTATTTTCTATTTTTATTTCGAATAGAAAAATAGTATTTTCTATTTTTATTTCGAATAGAAAAATAGTATTTTCTATTTTTATTTCGAATAGAAAAATAGTATTTTCTATTTTTATTTCGAATAGAAAAATAGTATTTTCTATTTTTATTTCGAATAGAAAAATAGTATTTTCTATTTTTATTTCGAATAGAAAAATAGTATTTTCTATTTTTATTTCGAATAGAAAAATAGTATTTTCTATTTTTATTTCGAATAGAAAAATAGTATTTTCTATTTTTATTTCGAATAGAAAAATAGTATTTTCTATTTTTATTTCGAATAGAAAAATAGTATTTTCTATTTTTATTTCGAATAGAAAAATAGTATTTTCTATTTTTATTTCGAATAGAAAAATAGTATTTTCTATTTTTTTTTCGAATAGAAAAATAGTATTTTCTATTTTTTTTTCGAATAGAAAAATAGTATTTTCTATTTTTATTTCAAATAGTAAAATCAAAAACTATTTTCTATTTTTCTATTTTTACTTCATCATCCAAGTATTTTTATTTTGAAAATATTTTTTTCTCAAAATAGTTTAGGGGCCGTACACATATTACGTAAGCATGTTTAGGGGGGGGGAGGGGGTCTTCGAAATGCTTACGATTCCTTACGAAGGGGGGAGGGGGGGTTTGGAAATTCTTACGTAAGCATTTAAAAAATACAGACTGAAAGGAATTATAAAGAAATCAAGAAAAAAAGCACTAAAAAAGTCAAAAAAAAACTTTTTTGGAGGGAAATTATTTGAAATATTACGTAATATTAGGGGAGGGGGGTCATAAGATTCTTACGAATGCTTACACCCGGGGGGGAGGGGGTCGAAAATGGTCAAAAAAAGCCTTACGTAATATGTGTACGGCCCCTTATTTACAGTATTTTATACTAAAAATGTTACTATTTTTTTTGCTTAAAAGACTTTTTCTTTCAAATTCAAGATTTTCATTTGATTTTGATTGTTTTAAGATAAGAAATTTAAAAAAAAATACTTTTAGATGTTTTGTTTGTTTCATTATACGGTCAAGATTTTTTTCAGTGATAAAAAACAATTTTAAAAATCTATTTTGAAAAACTATTTTAAAAATACTATTTTGAAAAACTATTTGCAAAATACTATTTTCTATTTAAAATAGTTTGTCAAGAAACTATCTTCTATTTTATTTCAAATCGTCAAAAACTGAACTATTTTCTATTTCTATTTGAAATAGTATTCTCAACTATTTTCCCCAAGCCTGCCGGGAATATAATATATACCATGTAGGGGATATAAAATATACACCATCACAATGAAACCGATATTCCCTTTGAAAGAAGGTTTGAAACATCAAAAAATTTGAATATCATCTTCTAGACTTTATAAAGGTGAAATCGGTATACACTTGCATATTCGATCATGCACGCCAATCAAAATTCAAATAAAACTCGACAGATTTTCCACAACTCCTTCTTTTTTTTGCTTTTCCTTTTCCTATATGCTACCATGCTTCTTCCCCCTCTTGTGTATTGACCTTGACCCATTCTACATAAACCGATAATAATGATAACAAACGAAACCGTATACGTGTGACTATTAACGTTATGTACGTGAATAATTATGTTGAATCGATAAATTATCGATTATGATCTTGTTATGGAGATAGTGAATTCACGACGAAAGAAAAGTTTATTTATATAAAGTTGGTGTGGAGGGTAATCTATGTTTTTTTGATGGGGCGATTCGGGTTTGCGGAAGTGCATTTAATTGGATTTTGGTGAATTGTATTTAAGGGAGAAGGAGAGTTAGGAAGTGGTTTTGGAAATTATTCGCGTTTCTAGTTTGATTGATTTTGGGTTTGGCCTTAAGGGTGCTTAAGGTTTTTACGACCGAATGAAAAAAAAATCCTGGTCGTAGATTTGGAAAATTGGACCTGTTTGAAGGAATCTTTTTTCATGCGAATAAAAATGTTCTTTGTAATATTGTTAATTCAAAATCGGGAACTCAAATAACACAAAGAGATTTAGGTATAATTACCCAACTGCTAATTTAGGCCAAATTGGCCATTCTCAGAATAATGAGTTTCTGCCAGCAAAAATAGCTAAATATTTCAAATTAGCAACCCAAAAAACATTTGTTACTTTTTTAATAAATTTCTAAATTCGGCCATTTTTGGGGTCGCTGCTGCATATACCTGATGTAAAAAACGATATCAGATTTGAAATCATTGACTCCAAAATTCAGTGGCGTAACAATATTTTCGGGGCCCCCCCGCAGATTCAATAAGTGGGGCCCCCGTTAAAGATTTAGAAAATTTCTTGGGGGCCCCCATGAAGAATGAATTATGCCGCCGCCCCCCCCCCCCCCCCCGCAAGAGGGAACTAGCGGGCCCGGTTGTTACGCCACTGCCAAAATAGTCGAAATGAAGTACCTAGTTAAAATAAAACTACAGTACTTTGTAGTATTTTAAAGTTTCACCTGTTTGCTCTACCAAGTCGCTGATTTAAAAAATTTAGCTATAAAAACAAATCGTTTTTTTTTTTAGGAAAACCTACTTCGACTATCTCGAAACTCTTCAAAAAAAAAAAAATCCCCCCAACCCCTTACTTCCTTCAACTCGCGAAAAGCACCCTCTATTCTTAGAGATAACCAAAACATTCAAAGAAAATTCACTTATCGTGCTGACGGGAGAAAATTGGCAACAACCGCAATATCACAACAAGGAAACGGAAAAAGGAATAAACGATTTTTACGAAGCAACAACCCGTAAGCTACAAAAAAAAAAAAAAACATCACGCCTTTGTATTCTCACAAAAAAAAAGAAATCTTTCCGGGAAATTTTCAGCATTTTTTGGGTCGATTAAAACTGATTTTACCCGTGAAAATTTTCTTTACTAAGCCCCCCTTAAAATTTTACCGCAAAAGTATTTTCGTTTCTCCCCCTCCCCCTCCCCGCATTTGACAAAAAAAAAGCCCGGATCAGATAGTAAATGGGTTAGCTCTTTTAAAGTTGTTGATGGCGTGAGTTGGGAAATTCACAACAAAATAATAATAATAACAACGTAAAAGCTTAGTGAAAACGCAAATCCAAGGATCGATTCTCTTTGTGCACCCGACATGTATACGGCATAGATAGCCTTTTGCATTACAACATACAACCTTGCATGCCGTAATAATTCCATTTTTTTTTTCTTTAAAATTTATGTGTGAATGGCCTTATGTACAAATCATTAAGCATTCTAATGTGTTTTCAGCAATGAACGAATTGATTATACCCGCGAAGGAAAAAAAAACGAAAGGCGCGTGGGGAAAATAATCAACCGCGTTTATATGAAGAATATCTGACGCAGTCATTATAACGTTTCTTGTATGTTCATACACCGACCATCATCTTTTTTTTTTTTTTTTTCGGTGCAACTGCTTAGATATGCAGGCACGCAAGATTTTCACACGGTCAGAACAAAAAACCGCGGCGCGGTTTTCAACAAGTTGATATCACGAATCGAGGGGTTTTCAAAGGGTCGTGTTGCTCTGACCTCGGGATAGATACTCTTTATTAGGTAAATCAATCATTTCGTGTCTGGGGCTTTCAGCTGGGAATAAAATTAATAAAGCGAATTAATGGAGGAAGGTTTACCTCAGATTTGATCCTGCTGACATACTTTAGGAGAAAGGGGTTAATGGGTTGGAAGTTTTTACAACGATTTAAGAATCTGACGTTGTATCTCATAGTCATGACCTAAATTCTAGTTCTTCTTCTCTGACTTGTATCTGAGTATAGACAACCTCTCTGCAGATAAGATAGGCTATGTCGTGCTCCTTCCTCCCACTGGATAGGCAATATCAATTTGAGGACAATCACGTATTCTTAGCTTATGCAGAAGCGAATTAAGGCGCAGATTATGCAATATCAACTTGAGGTTTCGAATATATAAGCTAAATATAGGTTTTAGATTCGTGACGTCACGAGATACGTCACGAGCACATTGCCTATGGAGACCTCGAGTCACAAAAGAGATGGTACGACGACATTAAGAGGGTGGCGGGACTGAAATGGTTGCAAAGAGCCCAAGACTAGGAAGGGTGGCAAAATTTGAGAGAGACCTCCGTTCAGGAGTGGACGGATATAAATTGAGAGAAGAAGAAGAAGAAGAAGAAGAAGAAGAAGAGTTAGAGGGAGCACTCGCGCACAGCCTTATGGATTAATTACTGTTCTGCCGCCATGTTGCATGTTTAAAAATCAGTCTGGCTGTGGGACGCAATACTTTGCTTTAGGGAGCGGACATTTCGATGAGTCTTCTGCTACACACGAGGCTGTCATGTTCTCGAATTAGCATCCGCCATGATCTCGAAGTGGACTTCGCCATATTGCCACATAAACTTTTTATTAGGTCATCATGGCAACTCCCAGTTCGTGATAATGGCGGATGCTGATTCGAGAACATGGCAGCCTCGTGTGTAGCAGACGACTCGTCGAAGCCTCCACTCCCTACTAGGATCCCTACTTTGCTTATGCTTAATGGCAAATTGCAAAATGCAAAATGGCGAATTTCCATTATGACGCAGCCCATAACCGTCTTCTACAACCAAAGTGCTCCCTCTATATCAAGTCTCTTTATAGAGAATGGACACTCTGTTGAGTCGTCTGTTAAACTTACCAGTTTTCAGTCTAGTAAAAAAGCCCTCCGCATTCTGTTTCGGCCGCCCGCATTTCCTCTCTTCGCCGATGGAGGCGCCTATCGATGCTTCAAAGCAATCCAAACAGAAGTATTATTCACAATTTTACTTGCGCCCAAAGTACTTTTTTCTCAGCCAGCTTGTTTTAGGCTTGGTCTAAGCTTCGAATCAAGCTCCCCTCATCACTTTGATAATTGGAAAACTGTTGACCCTGAAAAAAAAACGAAAATTTTCAGCATACTACTTCTTCCATTACGCCATAAAAAAAAATTTTAAAACGATACTTCTTGAATAAACTCGGTAAAAAAATTTATCAAGTTGTTAGATTGCTATCGTCGTAATGAAAAAATGTTTACGAGACTTTAGAAAATCGTCGAGTATGAATATATTTTATAACTCAGACACTAAGTCTGAAATAAAATACGTTCACAATTATTCTTTCTCATCACAGGAAAAAAAAAATTGTATTTTAGCCCATTTTTCTTCCCTACACGAGCTTCTTATAATATTAATTAAACTCTCACTTTGACGCTGTATCCAGCGTAAAGTTTCATTATTTAAAAAAATTAATAAATGAGGGCAACTATAACGTTTGGCGTGGGGAATTTTTCAACTCCCACGCGAACAGGATTAAATCTGCGGCCTAAAAATCATTTTTCCCGGGAAAACCAAATTATTTTTTCGTACGAAAAAAAGCTAAACTATGAATGAAAGCCGCTTGACACCGAATGATTTATGATATTTAATTACTTCTAAAGTGTTTAATAACTAAATCAACCTTTCACACAAAAGTCGTCTCCTTTACAATCTTTTTTTTCAATATTCTCACTAATACAGTCATTAACCTAAATTTCCTTTCCTAACAAAAAAATTCAATTATTTCCAAAAAAAAAACAACAGATTTGTCAAGCGCTCGCATTTTTTTTTTTTTTTTTTTTTACAAAATAAATAAAATAAAAAAAGAGGAAACGCAGTGAGCTTATCTTCTTCCGAAATAAGATAAATTTGAATGAATGTCCCGGACGAAATGAGACATCTGTTCCGGGAAATAGCATTTTCCCCGACTTTTTTTTTTATTCCTAGAACGTTGAAATTGGATAATAAAGAATTGCAAAAGGCTCTAATAATCTGAATGTTGTGCAGATGTTTGAAACGTATCTCGGGGAGAAAAAATTTCTCTATTATAGCCGGATCAGGTGTTGGTTCGTGACGTTTTTACAAGTGGGGCAGGCTGGGATGTTTCCCCCCCCCCCCCCCCCGGAAGAAAAAATCAAAACAATGATTCGTTTATTCGAGTCGATTGCTGATAAATGATTTTTGGAAAAACAAACAAAAGGGGGAAACGTGAAATTATTGCTGAGGGGATTATGAAATCTGGATTGTGTTAGGTAGAGTTTGTTCATGTGTTAATAATCAATGTTTTGGAATTATTGAAAAGCGTTTCGGTGTGCACTTACCCGTTGTTTCTCCTTATAAGAGCAATCTGATCGATGTGGGATGGAGATTTGGAATTTATAATGTGACGGTTTTGTAATTTTCATATGCGCCGATAATGTTTAATTTCGGAATTCCCCTTCGCATCTTTAAATCGTTTGCAACTGTCTATACAAACCTGGAAAGAAAAATTTAACATTTTATTAATTTATTTAGTAGAAATATGAGTTTACTCTGGAGTAAATAAATAGAAATTTAAAAATTGGATTTTTCAGAAAAATGGATTTATTAAAATATATTTTCAAAATAAATTTCAAAGAAACAGAAATTTTCAAGACAATCTTTAAAAAAATTTTTAGGTAAAGAATTTTTTATAAGAACATTTTAGCCAAATAAATGTTTATTAAAAATTTTTAGCCAAGAAGTTCTTTTAAAAAATTTCTAACCAAAGAAATTCTTTTAGGAAATTTTCAACCAAATAAATTCTAATAAGACCTTTTCAACGAAAGAAATTCTTTTAAGAAATTCTCCACCAAAGAAATTCTTTTAAAAAATTCTCCACCAAAGAAATTCTTATTAAAAATTTTCAGCCAAAAAATTCTTATAAGAAATTTTCTTAAATAAGTTTTCTGAACAACTATAAAATTAGGAAATTTTGGCCAATCAACAATTTTTAAATTCTATTTGACGCCAGAGCAATACACTTTTAACATCCAAACAAATTCAACAGAAAATTTTAGTTTTAAATAAACTATACACGATCCTCCTTTAATATTAATTTTTTTTCTTCTTCCAAAGATTACACACTGAAACAAAAAACTAGCCTAAAATTTAATTCTAAACTGAAATTCGAAAGAGAAAAAAAAATAGAATTAAATCGAACCAAAATAAGAAAACACCATGACACATCAGGGATATAAAAATTATACTTTAAAAAAAATAAAATAAAAAAGTGCAGTTTACAATAAAATAAATGATTAGTGAACGAAAAACCGTAAATTTTACAATTCACCTATTAATCTACTCGCCGTAACAAAAAATCAAAATGAAAAGTCCGGGGAGAAGAAAAAGATGGACTGACGTTTAAAAAACAATAGCTTAAATAATTAAATTTTCAAAAAAAAAAAAAAAAAAATCTTCCGTAGTGTTTAAATTATGCAGGCAGCTTTATTTATAAGGGAAAAACAAGAGCTTCGCAAGAAGAAATTGAAGATAAGAAGAGGACGATACGAACTTCCATCGCACGTAGCAACTAGAGAAATAGCGCCATTCCCAAGGTTTCCTCCCAATTCTTGGGTATGTCCCATTCAAATGTAATTGTTTTTGGAAAAAAAAAAGAATAAATGAATAAACAAAAATGCTTTCGTGTTTTGCTTCTTTCTCACTTCTTGTACTTTTATTTCAACTTTTTCGATTTTCTTTTTTTAGGCGAGAATTGTGAAATGTTAATTTGGTTTTTTTTTTTAAAGAGAAAAGAATTGAATTTTGTGCAATAGGTTAAGATAGAGGTTTATACATTCTAGGTTTTTGGGTTTCTGGGCTCCGTTTCCGCAACCCAAGCACCAGTTTAACAAAAATGACGTCTTTTAGACGTCAAAATTACGTGCGACGACATTTCGACGTCTTAAAGACGTTATTTTGGTTAGGAATAACGTCGCAGACATAGTTTTGACGTCAAAAAGACGTCATTTTTGTCGAAATGACGCCGTAGACATAATTTTTACGTCTAAAAGACGCCATTTTGGTTGGAAATGACGTTGCAGACGTAGTTTTGACGTCAGAAAGACGTAGAGACATAATTTTTACGTCTAAAAGACGCCATTTTGGTCGAAAATGACGTCGCAGACGTAGTTTTGACGGCAAAAAGACGTTATTTTTGTCGAAATGACGTCGCAGACATAATTTTTACGTCTAAAAGACGTCGCAGACATAATTTTTACGTCAAAAAGACGTCATTTATGTCGAAATGACGCCGCAGACATAATTTTTACGTCTAAAAGACGCCATTTTAGTTGGAAATGACGTCGCAGGCGTAATTTTGACGTCTAAAAGACGTCATTTTTGTCGAAATGACGTCGCAGACATAATTTTTACGTCTAAGAGACGCCATTTTGGTCGAAAATGACGTCGGAGACGCGATTTCGACGTCTAAAAGACGTCATTTTGGTTAGATTAGTTGCTTGAGAAGCACCAGCGGTGCTTGCATGGGCTTCAAGACTTGAGGTGATATTAATAAAAAATAGTAAATAATTTTACTTGATTCCTTTTACTTTTACTTTTACTTTTACTTCGGACCTCTTATTTTCATTTTTCAGACTATATGTCCGGGTGAACTGATTCATTTCTTTTGAATCAAGCCTGAGACCATTTTTTTAAAACCGAGGATTACCTCGGTCCTTGAAAGTTTAGCCAGTGCAGAGCTCTACTATCCCCAATTATCCCCAACTTAACAATCAATCCCTCATTACGCCAGGTGTGACCGTTCACTTCGTTCCTCCAACATTTTCCCATTAAACCCGTCATTTAACTGTTCATCTCGACTACCGTAGATGACGCAGCAATTTCACAAAATAAAAAAAAACCTCACAATGACAGGGACACGATATCGTGTCATTCTTCATCAATTCGCATACACGAATCACTTACAAAAAAAAAAAAAAAGAGGAAAAAAAATCCTCGCTTTGATTTATGGTTTTGCTTGTACTAGAGGAAAAACTGTTTACAAACAAATTGAACTGATCGTCATCGTATCCCGAAAAGGCCTTTTTATACCTTTCTCTAAATATGTATTTTGTATCTTAGGTCCATAAATTATAAATCTCAAACATTTGCAGTGGAACGGGTTCGATTGTACCATTAAGGAAGCGTTACGAAAAAGAAAGCAGGGATTTTCTTCTTTTTTTTTTTTTTTTCATGCTGAAAGTAATTTTTATAGATTGACCTTAATCAGTTCAATGCAGCATATATAAGGAAACTGCCGGGACATTCGACACGTTTACAACACGCTGGCTTTTATCTCCTTTGCAAGCACTTAAACGAAAGGTATTTTTATCCTTAAATATTTTTCCTTTAATTAAAATAAAAATAAAAAAAAATCCGAGATTGTAAATGATGATGTAACAATGAGACCATGATTAACTTTATTTATCATTAAATATTCGATCGGTTCATTAATTAAAAAGATGATTTCAATTTTTTTTTCTAATAACGAGGTGGAATTTTTTGCATTTCACTGACACGCTATTATAAAATAATAATGTTGAAATCCGGCTCACAGTTCCTGTCATCTTTATACAATGGAATGAAGTTTAATCGATCTTTCTCATCTTCTTTACATCTATATTAATATTTAAAAGGGAATATTTTAAGGATAAATAAAAAACCTCTAGCACTTTTGAAAAGTGGTTTTAGCACTTAGATGTACTGGCAGTTGGATTAATTGAATTTCGGATTGAAATTAGCCTTTTGGATTCAATTTCGTCGATTCACTGTGTTTATCATATGAAGAGCAGGTGTCAACCTGATACTCGCAGATAGCACAAAATTATTTCGGACTAGAAGCCCAAAATTAAAAGAAACCGGCTAACTGACAGCCATAAATAAACGCCATATTATCATGGCGACTTTCACACCAGTCGCCATGATATGGCGTAATCTTGAAAATTTTCAAGTTGCCTTGGAAATCCAAGAATTTTCTTCGGCAGAAACCGGTGCCTGAAGTCTGTTTTCTGCTTATCTAACAGAGTTTCCGTGAATTGTGTAAAAGTTCTCATTTTGATGAATCCGGATGGGCAATTTTACCATCGTTACTGCCGAATATTCTTGTGGAAGTAGGAAGCCTGAAAGAGGGAGTGGAAACTCAATCTTCAATTCTAAAAATCACGAGATTTCGCCGCCATTAATAAGCAAAACCATGTGTTCGACAATTTTCTAGAGTGTGGAAATTCAATTTCTCGAACGAGATGGCAATTGTTTTTTAAAGAAATCAAGCTTTTGAACACGTGCAAAGTGTACAATTTTTCGAACAAATTTTTTTGCTAATTAATGGCGGCTGAGTGTCCACTCCCTCTTTCAGACTCCCTATGTGTCGCCAAGTCACCACGATACTTAGTGGCGTTCGATTTTCGTAATGGATGACAGTTTGCCAGTCTTTCTTAATTTAGGGTCTCTACTTCGGACCAACCATAACCTTCTTTATAACAAGCCGAACCGTTAAATCTGGCAACAGGGCGTCCGAGGTTTCCAAAATGGCTGCCCAAATAAGATAAACATTGTCTGCTACTTGCTTATGTACCAGAAGATAAAAATATGGTTCGCAGCCATTTTGGATACCTCGGACGCCCTGTTGCCAGATTTAACGGTTCGGCTTGTTATAAAGAAGGTTATGGACCAGCGATTTCCCTCTCACCCTTGCCGACCTGGAAAACGTGTACTAGCGCCTTTTCCGTTTAAAATTTTTCTAGTCGTCCCTGTCTCCGACAGCAGCCTTGATCGCACTCGTAACAAAAAGCTGCCCGATGATCCTCCACATCTCCTCCATAAAATCCCCTTTTAAAAAATCGAATCCTTAAACTTCTTCGAAAATCTCATTTAAATAAAATCTTTTTTTCTTCAAAATCATAACAACTTCTCGAAGCTCCATCAAAACGACTACAAAAGAGATTCTTTCTTTTTTATATTCCTCCCACTCGATATCCGAATAAATCAATTTCCCTTGAAAATAACATCGACTCCTTTTCCCATCCATCTACCTGTAAATAAATAAAATAAAAAAAAAAAATCAAATTAACATTTCACGAGAGAAAAATCAAAACAAAAAAAAAATTACCGCTTGAGAGAGAAAAACTCCTCGACGATAATACAAAACAAGTTAAAAAGAAAATAAAAAAAAAAGCGAGAATTTAATTAATTGGTTTGAACCGAACTTATATTTTTTCTTACCGTTTCTTTTTACTTCCACAGGAAAGTGGAGATGGGTCCATTGAGTCTGTGTCTTCTATTGCTGTCGCTTTTGACGTCAAAAATAAAATAAACACTTTCCACACTTTGCAATATCTTCAGGTTGCATCGTTTTTCATTTTTTGCAACTTTTTTATCGTGCTTTTCTCTCTTTTTTTCCTTTTATCATGTTTTTTCTTCTTTTTTTTTTTTTTTTTTAAATCTCTATACTTTCCTTTTGTGCTCGTCTTGTGTTTTTTTCCAATCTCTCTCTCTCTCTCTTTCTATTTGAGTGCATGATCGTTCAAAATCAATGGGGAAAAAAATAATGTTGGAAAAGTTCCATATTGGTTAAATCGGAATTCAATATCGTTTGAGAATGATATGTAGCGATGAATTCCTCTCGTGATAGAAAAAAATATCATACCGGATATGGTTTTTTTTATATGCAAAGAAATTGATTAAGATTCAACCAGTATGAACACCATAATTCAATCATTAATTTTTTTGTAATGTTTTTTTTAAAAATAATAATTTTTTTTTAGGTCGTAACTTCGAGATTAATAATTAATATTTTTTATTAGTGGCTATTTTTAAAAATATCAGAGAAATGTTAGTGCAAGATTAATTTTTTTTTCCCTTTGCTGACCCAATTGCTATGAAACTCAAAATAATATTGATTATATTATTGAGAAAGAACTATCGTTAGAGTAATGTGTGGATAGTAATTTTCATTTTTCCGGATTTGAGGGAAATGTATGTTATTATAAGCAGGGTTAAATTTTTTTTTCTTCTCAATGTCAAGTGAAGTTTTCTGATTAAAAATTCATGAGCGCAAAATGTTTTTTCTTCATTAATAAAATATTCCTCTGGTTAATTTAAAGATAGCCAATTTTTTTTAAGACTAATTTTTTTGATACTTAATCAACATCGTACAAGTTGATCTTTTACACAGCACAGAAATATTAACACGATTTCTAAAAATTTTTCATAACACTAAATCACAAATCCCGTACGGAAAAATAAAAGCAATTAATTTTAGGAAGTTTAATTAATAACGAAATTGAGAAAAGAGGTAGGGCGTTGCAAGTTCGAACTTGAACGAGACGCGTTTGTTGCAAGTTCAAACTTGAACGAAACAAGTTTGCTGCAAGTTCAAACTTGAACGAAACAAGTTTGTTGGAAGTTGAAACTTGAACGAGACACTGCAAGTAAAGTTGTAATAGGGAAATATTCCCTGGGGAAAAAAAATTAATTCCCGGGAATTAATGGGAATATTCCCCTGATGCCAAATACAGTAAGTTCCCAAATTTGGGAATTTACTGAGCCTATGTTTAGCTCATGAGAATATCTTTTTTACTCAAAAACCGTCTACTAAAATGTCCCAGCTGAAATTAGATTTTGTTACATATCTTAAAGTTCCATACTTTAATTAAGATTCTTAGAAATTAAGGCCTTCTGATTGGGTCCTTTTTTGCGTTTTAGAAAATATTTCATTGACAAAACCATTTTTTTGCTATAAATAGTATTTTTCCAGCAAATTTTCAAAATCTCCGAAAATTCCCAGTGTTGGGGAATATTTCCGGGAATATAAGCGGAAATATTCCCCTGAAAATAAATTCCCGGGAATTTTACAACTCTAACTGCAAGTTCAAACTTGAACGAGCCACATTTGTTGCAAGTTCAAACTTGAACGAGCCACATTTGTTGCAAGTTCAAACTTGAACGAAGCACGTTTGGACACGTTAATATTGTTTTCGATGTTTCCAAAAATTCCAGAAGCAGTTTTTAATGATTTTTTTAAAGGTCTTGAACTTGAACATTTGTTACCCTTAAAAACCCTTAATTTGGTGGGGCCCGAAAAAAGGAGAGGGGAGCTTGAATGAGATACGCTTTTGAAGATTCAATTGACCCTGAATCGAGCTGTGAAGTCAGAATTCGGGATATTTTCGCCAAGAGATGGCGTTAATGTTTTGAGAATGAATTTTTACTGGAACCAGTAAGATACTTGCCAGTGAACAAAACTGCAGCTGCTGAGGAACCAATAGGCCAACAACATTACTTGGATCTCGTGAAATTTCTTCGTGAATTCAATTCATCTGCTGTACGATCCGCCTTGTCGATTAAATTTCAAAATTCCATCTGTCTCCAACCTGAAAATAAATATTAAAAAAAATTAACCTTACCAAACGAATTTATAATTTTAAATGAAACTCTTAATTTGATTTTATATCAAAAAGCTTCCTAAAATATATTATTACATCTCAAGATTAACCCCTAATAATTTTCCGTACGGGTGTATTATCTCATTACATTATTCAAAAAAATAAAATAAAATTACTAAAATTCCAGAACAAATATCATCATAGCCCCCCTTTATTCAAATCCATTAAGGAAAGAAAATAAAGTTAGTTTTTAAATGGAATTTAATAATTTCCATTTAACACGAACACACAAACCAAGAAGAGTAAGAAATCATTTTCGAAAATTCCATAGCATTTTCCATTTTCGCCCTATCGCTATAACTTTCAATTATTAAGGCCGACCTATCATCGACTTCATCAAAAATATTCATTCCGAAGCCCACCATTTTACCTCCCGCATCTTGAAAACCTAATTAAACTACAAACGAATTTGACAAGAATAAAAGTTAATGCAATAAACTCCGGCATTTCAAAACTTTGTTAAAAGAAATCGATAAAAAATTTCTTTTGTTGAAGGTGTAATAAAAAAAGACGAAGGTTTCGACTTGTCACTTTCGAAATTCACCGGGAAAAACATAATTTCACGGTGGAAAATAAAATTTTAAATAAAGAGCAGGGGCGGATTAAGGGTCTGCGAGGCCCTAGTCGAGATTAATTTATTAAGTTCAAGAGGTCTTTGGCCATTTTTTTAAGTTAACTAGTCCGATGTCCTTTTTTGCTCTAAATCCGCCCCTGAAAGCAGAAAAATCGTAGCTAGTTAATGATTAACAAAGAGCCATTCAGAAGCATATAGCAGTTGCCTTTTTAAAAATTTACAAAAAACACAAACGAGAATTTTCATTTTTTTATCTTTTGGATTCAATTTTCCCTTTTTAAATTTTTTAAATGGGGCTATTGACAAAATTACAAGGTACAAAAAAATTCAGTAAATATTTCCCTCTACAAATGCATTTGCAAAGTTTCCTAATTTAAAGGAAGAAATAAATAAAATAAAAAAAAACACAAGTCAATTTAGTTAACACGAATCAATCCAGGGAGGCGATATCGTGATTGTGTTTTGTCTACTCGTCAAAGTTTTTAGGAAAATTCAAGTAGTTTTTACTTTCATGACGGATATATCCTATAAAACTAATCAGATCTTACCTCATGATCCGATAATCCAATATTTACAACTTCATCCAGTTTTGTATATATAGTTCATTTGAAATATTCAAATGGCATGTGTTATTATATGAAAAAAAAATTTGAATTGCATGTTTTTTATTGCATTGTTATTGGTATTTTATATGACGTTCGATTTCGATTCCGCATCAGGTAAGTTTGTTTAGTAATAAAATTGGAGAAAAGTTGGATATTGAAATTAAAAGGGAAAGTTTGGTTATTGATTAAATGATAAAAAGGACCCGGGATGTTTATAAGGGTTTTTTTGTTATTTGTGAATATTTTTAATTTAGGGTCTGTCTATAAAATTGTTTTGAAATTTTAGATTCGATTGGGGTCAAAAATAAAAGAATACTTGGATATTCCGCTAGGGGCGTTGTAATTTTTCAAGAGAAAAAGTTTGAAGAAATTTTTTCGAACAAGCGTTCAGAAGAAAATATTTTTTGAATTTAGTTTAGTTAAGGAAATTTTTTTTGAAGTAAAAAAATAATTAGCTTGGAATTAAAAGAGCAAACATTTTTTTCATTTAAAATGTAGAAAAGGAATTATTTAATCAAGAAAAAAATTTTTTCTTTGAGGAAAAGTTTCTTTTAAACAAAGTCTAGCAGTTAAATTACTGAACTTCTAAATTGAGGATTTGAGGTTCAAACAAAAAAATTTTTTTAAGAAATCAATGAGAAAAATTTTATCTTGCTAAGAATTAGTCGAACAAGTTTTTTTCAACAAAATTATTTGAGTCAAACAAGTTTTTTTCAACAAAATTATTTGAGTCGAACAAGTTTTTTTCAACAAAATTATTTGAGTCGAACAAGTTTTTTTCAACAAAATTATTTGAGTCAAACAAGTTTTTTTCAACAAAATTATTTGAGTCAAACAAGTTTTTTCTTAATAAGATTTAGTCGAACAAGTTTTTTCTTAATAAGATTTAGTCGAACAAGTTTTTTCTTAATAAGATTTAGTCGAACAAGTTTTTTCTTAATAAGATTTAGTCGAACAAGTTTTTTCTTAATAAGATTTAGTCGAACAAGTTTTTTCTTAATAAGATTTAGTCGAACAAGTTTTTTCTTAATAAGATTTAGTCGAACAAGTTTTTTCTTAATAAGATTTAGTCGAACAAGTTTTTTCTTAATAAGATTTAGTCGAACAAGTTTTTTCTTAATAAGATTTAGTCGAACAAGTTTTTTCTTAATAAGATTTAGTCGAACAAGTTTTTTCTTAATAAGATTTAGTCGAACAAGTTTTTTCTTAATAAGATTTAGTAGAACAAGTTTTTTCTCAATAAGATTTACATTAGTCGAACAAAATTTTTCTTAATAAGATTTAGTTGGACAAAATTTTTTGTTTAACTACAATCAGCGCCCCTTGTGGAGTATACGGTATATCACTTAATGTTTTTAAAAAGCTTGAAAGGAGAGTCGCCTTTTATTAAAAATCGAAAAGCTGATTTCTGATTGATCAATATTAAATTCATCTTTAATCGTCTTCAATACAGTTCACTCGAAAAATATGCGTCTTCAGCGCTGCCGCCGTAGTCAACTTACGCCATGACACAGCCAATCAAAAAGCAGAAATTTATCAGGCGACTCTCTATTTCTAGCTTAACTAACTAAAAAACAAAAAAAGTAGTCTAGTTTCTTTCGAAAAATGATTCCGCTGCCACCAAAATTATTTAGATGAAAAAATATGAAGTCAGCTAAAATCAGACTTTTCACTCCATTGTTCAACTAAATAAATTACTTTTATGGTTGCTCAGACCCAGTAAAATCGAAACACGACAGACCCTTAATTCTAATTTCACTTGAACGCTGTGCAACAATCTTTTTTCAATGGAAACCCAGGATAAAAAAAAATGCGAGAGCAAAATGTAACAGAAATGTAGTTTTCACAGGGTAAGGCTGCATGGCAAGACCGAGAACTAGCCCAGGAACTAGAAAGGAGAGATTCAATCGCCCTAGCAAGCGAAGCAGCCTCCGCACATCGATGCAAACAAAAAGAAGCTCACAGAAGATGGGTGAAGAGAAACAGGGTACGTTTTTTTTTTAAAAAATCGTATGACCTATTTTTTATTCAATTTTTTCTTCTCAGAAAAACCCAACTCTGCCCTAAATAATTTTTACAACGCCAAAATTGAGGTCATCGATACTTATGAATAAAATTTCGCGAAAAAATAAAAACCCTTAAATAGTTTTTTTGTTTTTACTTCCTACTACGTTAAGATTGCATTTGAAATCTCACGCAACACGCCACTCTCTAAAAGAGAAAAACTTTTTTATTACGCCATTATTACGCTTTTCCCCATCTCTGACCCAAAACCCCTTCCGAAAACTAATTCCCCTAATAAATCCTCAGAAAATAATTACTCGTCATAATTGAAAGCTATTCACAAACCGGAAGTATTTCATTATACAATCCCCTAATTAGCTTCTCTTTTTTTTTTTTTTTTGTAATTCCAATTCCAGATTCATGACTCTTCGTTCGGGGACTGCAGCTCAGAAGAAGATGACCTTTACGGTATATACGGAGTTCAAAGCGCCGCTGCCAACGCTCTCTTATACATCGGCCTAGGAACAATGTGCGTGGGAATGATAATAGCCTTTGTTGGTACGGGAGAAAAAGGATTTAAAACAATGGAATTAAGGTTAATAGGACCATCGTTAATCGGGGCAGGAGTTATGATAATAATATTACGTGTTATGTTATGCGTGTGCCCGTCGAAATGTCTCAGACTGAACAAACACAAACATAAACATAAAAACTCGACGAATAAATTAAACAGCGAGGGAAGGGAAATGTTAACCCGGAATAATTCGACGAGAGAACAAATAACCGAGGAATTAGTTATGGCGGATCGGACGTCGCTGATTAAAACGGACGAAAATAAAAAAAGAGTATCGATAGTAACGATGCCAACTACTTCCGGTATTAGTAAGATTGGCAGCACAAATTTTCAAAAATCGGCTTCCGGTAATCTAGGCGCATCAGAAACCCCAACATATCCGGTTAGTATAACCATAAGTCCCGAATTAAGTTCCAATATAGCCGCGACCGTTTCGTTTTTAGAACACGAAAGGGGACGGCCGAGTAGTTCGAAAACTCAATCCGTTAAAATTCCTAATTTAATATCGACCAGCGATGAAGAGGAGGTCGAAAGTAAACGAGATATCGAATTACAGCCATTAGATGAAATTAGTTATGAAAATTCGAGTCTTGGAAGTGCCACATCGAATAATAATTTAAATAAAAATGATAATGTTGAAGTTGTTAATGATGATAACGAAATTGAAAAACCGACAGCCATTTCCCCGCGTCATAGTGATGTGTCTGTTAATTCTTTAACGAATGGGGTCGCTAATTCGGATTCGGTTGAGTCTGAAATAAGCGTTAAAACGGTTAAAAATACATCGAAATTTGAATTGCATAGGAGTCCGAAAAATGTTGTGAAAAGCGAATTAGTTTTAAGTCCTTCGAATTTGGAAGAATTGTGTGATAATGAATAATTTGATTTTTTTTTTTGTATTGAAAATGTGTTCCTGTTTGAATATTTTTTTGTAAGTTGTATGTTAATGGTGACACTAGAAATTAATTAATTTAAGTAATAAAGTTGCAATACTGGATTGTCGAAGAAATTAGGTTCAGATCTATAGGAGTCTTCCCTACAGAAGAAAAAGCCTCTTTGCAGTCTCAATTTGACCGATAAAAAAATCATGATTTAAGTGTATCAGTTTCCAGCCTAAAAGCCCTTTTGTTAATCTTTAAAGAATGCTACTATTAATCGTAATAAGCAGTTTTGAAAATAAATGCTTACCAAACTCTCAGTTGTAGCTAAGCAGCTTAGTTTTTGCTTTATGTCCTCAGTAAAAGTATTTCTGGTGTCTCCACAATTTGTTATAATTTTTTTAATGTGTTTTAACTCTTTTCCAATGAAAACTACAAGCCTGTTTACTTGCAATATCTACGCCAACTTCAGAAGTAATCATCTGCACTGAAAAGCATCTTGGAAGTTCGCTGAAGTTTAAGAAACATAACCTCAGCATTTTGTCCTCATATCCATCCTAAAATCAGAATATTATAAATGTCAAGCCTGCAAGGCATTTCTTGGAATCTTGGACGAGGATTCAAAAACTCACATTAACAGCATTCCAGCAATACCCAATTATTTAGTTTGTCATTCCATGATGCACACTTTTGTTATTAACAATATCAATCCCATTCCATTAAAAAATTTCACCAATCAACAAATAGCACTTTCTAAATCATTACGGTCTCAAGAAGAGTAGTTGATTTTCTAAGCAGTTTTGCAAATCCAGGCATTTTGCACATAACGGACCTAATCATTGGAAAAAGGTTAAATTATTCATTTGGTTTCGTTTAAAATGAGTTAATGACGTGGAAAAATGAAAACTTACATGATTTTTGATCAATTAATTCACTACGAAAATCGTAAACAGCTAGTCACATTTTTTTTCAACAAGATGGCTGTCAAGTAAAAATCCAACGGCCGTATGACTCTTATCAAATTCGTGCTATTTCATTTTCCTTCACCCTTAAACTAGCTATTAGCATCATATTTTTAAACAAATATAATCACATGTAATTCACATTGTCTTTTTAAATCAAAATTATTCACCAAATAAGTTACTGTTATTTGTACATGCGACCGTGAGAAAAAAAATGGCCGTCTTGCACATTACACATTGGTTGAACTCTGAACTGACTGAGGTTAAAACAAACAACAAACACTCCGTCAGATATTGTTGCTGCCCATTTTCATCAAAACTCGATATTTATTCACGATTTTGTAATCTACACGTGTAATAAATCAATTTACTAGTTTATTTACTCCTTTCAAGATACAAAATAAATATAACAGAGCTGCCGTCCGCGGCGCGGCGTCCGCCGATGAATCGTTATTCAAGAAGGCAGTGCCGGGCAGTGCACCGCATGCATTTTTAAATTTTATTTTCTTCTGCTTTCACGTCATTTTCTCGAGAAAAAAATAACGAAAACATTCTTTTATTTACCAATTTTTCGCAGCGAATATAGATTGTTCTATTTTATGTTATGGATTATAATGATTATTATTAAATCAAGATTTTGTATTTGAAAAAAAAAACTCCAAAACCAATAACAGTCTGCTTTTTTTAATTATAAAAATCAAGAAGAAATTTTAGACGTGGGATTAGCACGAATAAGAATTTCGATGCCTTTTTTTAAAATTTGGACAGCAGATCAGATATTTATTGTTTGTAAAGAAAAAAAATAATGTTGGAAATATATGGAATAATCTTTTATTTTTACTCACGGTTATTTTTTCAACCTTACCTGAGGAATTAGGATTAGGACATTCAAAAAATGAATGAATTCATATTTGTATATAAATTTGCTTTTTGATTTATTGAAATTTCTTTTTTGAAGTTATTCAAATCTAAAATATTAGACTAACAAAAAATATAATAATACTTAAAAGCTACGACATAAACAAATTTACAAAACTTTCTTTCATAATAGCACCTTTCATTACAAACTTTATTGAAGCTACTTGGATTCGATCCCCGTAACAAATCAAGTCTTATAGGACGATATTTTTTTTTTATTTTTAAAAAGAGACAGAAAAAGGATAGATGAAGTAAAAAAGTATGAAAAATCGGCGTAAAATTTTTAAAAAGTGGAATGATAAATAACATAGATTGCCAAGCAAACGAGAAAATAAAACCATGAACGAAGAAAAGAGAAATAAAAGAAGATAGTACGGTCTTTAAAAATTTTTCACACGATTCCCTGCATATGTTTAAAAAAAAATCTTTTTAATTTTTTTTTTAAACAGGATCTCTTTTAAAAAATTAAAATGAATTATAAATAATTAAAAAATACATAACCTATTTATGTAAGTAATACACATATAACTATTCACATTGTGCAAATTGAGTCTTTTAATATTTTATTTGATTTTGCATTATGTGTTGCACATTTAACAGCCACACATTGACCCAATCTGCTTTTAAACTAGAATTTACAACAAAGTATAAGCCAAGATATTAATAATAATAAGCGTATTGAAAAGTCTCGACTAGGCTAATCTACAAAGAAAGTCATGGTGTGAAAAATAATTAAGAAAATCATTAATCGTGTTGTGATATTATAATTTTACGCGATTAAAAGCAGTTTTTTTTCCATTATAAAATAATTTAACCACCACCCATGCTAAAGCGTAATGTTAAAATATTACAACACATAAAAACAAAACGGGGCTCGTTTTTCAAAATTCAAAAATTAAAATTGGGATTTCTATTTAAAAATAATTCAAAGCAGGAGAAACGAGCCCAATATTATTAAAATCTTTTTTTTTAACGTTTAATAAAAAGTTCCATTTGTTATTGTTTTTATTTTTTAAATATACAGGCAAGCACTCGACTAAATCCGACTAGCCATATTTCTAATAAAGAAATAAAAAATCTATTCTAATATTTCATTGAAAAATTCATAAAAATAGGTTTTTCCCATCGTTAAATTTTCTTTGTATTACAAAAACTTTTTTTTGCCTCATCTGCGAAAATCATTCGGTAATAAAAAAAGCTCACAAAATTCGTTGCATGAGAATTAGGACTGTGTATTGATTATTTTATTAGGAGTTTTTCGCGAGGGTGATTAATATTCATTGGGTGTTTTGTTCGACTGAATATAATTAAAAATACAAAAAAAGGTTTTTTGAAATTATTTTTGTTACTGATTGGGAAATAAATTACTTTCTAAAGTTTGGAAAAGTAAAAAAGTTTGAGAAAAAATTTGATTGTTGATGATAAAATTACAAAGTTGAGTTACACTCGTAGCGCTGAACGCTTTCAGCCAATCAAAATTTAAAACTCCATGGGTGATGGCAGAAAAAAATTTGATTCGTTTCAATAAATTAGATAATTTAAGTGAATAAATTAACATGAATAAAACTTGTTCAGTTAAATAAAATCGGTTAAAAAATGAATTTTCAATCCATTAAAAAATAAATTAATCAAAAAATTAGGCTAAAATTGAACGATTAACAAAAGATTAATGGAGAGTTAAAAAAATGGCCGAGGCAATACGAATCCACAAGTGGAAACACAGCAAAACAAAATAAGTTTTTTTTAAAACTCCGTTTTGAATTTAAAAATCAAAACAAAAGCTAAATTCTACGCAACGTTAATTTCAATCCATTACTTCTACAAATTCTTCGCAAACGTCTTTCTCCAGGGCTCATTTAAATTTTTTTCTCTGATTGTAAAGTAGCCACATATTTATTGCTTGAATTTTTCTTTAAAAAAACATTAATCAATCAAATTTACAACAATTTTTTAAAAAAAATCGCCCTTGAAGACGTTTACTACATTTAAAAAAATTAGATCGAGTGCTCCGAAAAACATCACAACATATATCTAACAAGTAAGTATTTCAAAATTTTGTTTGAAAACACCAAATGGAAATATCGCAGATAAGAAATTATTCACACTTATTTAAAAAAAAAAAAAAATGACTAAGAAGCGAAATTAAAAAAGCGTAAATAAAAAATTTACAAATACGTGACTGAATAATTTTCCGCTGTTAAATTTTTTGAGCGGAAAATTTTTGATTCAAACCACAAAACTCTAAAAACTAAAAGCGACTAAATTCTAATTTTTTCATATCACATTTTTAAATATTTTTTTTTTAAATATTTTGTACAACAAAATATTTTCCAATTTTATTTACAAGAAACAAAAAGAAAAGAAAAAAGAAAAACTCCAACACATTTTTCATTTTTATAAAAATAGCAATCTTAATTTTTTTTGTAATAAAAAAAGGTTAGCTATGTATCTGGCACATTATAAAAAATCGTAAAACCTTATCAATTTTTATACATTACTTACAATATACCTTCACATTAAAAAAAAAACTCATCCCAATCCGATAATAAGGCACCGGCTTATTATCGGTTTTTTTTTTGTTTTCATCCTGCCGGGTTTTTCACTTTAACCCGCGAAGGAATCTTAAAAAATTTCATGTGCCAGTGCCGAATTATGCAAACACGTTAAAGTTTTGAGTTTTTAGAAAAAAAAATCAAAAAACTTAATTTCTTTAATGTGCATGAAATTGGATTAATTTTTTCTTAAAACAGTAAAGACAATTTCGTAAAATCTTGTATCAAAAAAATTTAGGCCTACATATACACACTTAAGACTAGTAATTTTGAAAAATGATAAAAAAAGCGTCTTCCTTGAAAAAAATAAGGAAGGAAAAAAAAAGAGGAAAAGCTAAAGCGTTTGACTTACATCATTAATTCACCCATCCAAATAACTTAAAATTAAAATATTTTTTTTTTAAAACATACTGGCTCTAAGTGAGAGAATATTAAAATATTTTATAAACTTTTTTAAAAATCTTAAAAGTTCTGCCTAAAAAACGCTGAGTGTAACGGAATTTTCTAATGACGAAGTTGTGCTGGAGTTGAAAACTGGAAATTGTCGGGGACTTGGCGATGGTTTCTTTATTTATTTGACGCCAGGTTCCATTTTTAAAGTTGTGTTGGTTGGATCGTAGTATCCAGCGAGATAGTAGATGTCATTGTTGTCGTAGATTGTTTCGTATCTGTGTGGCTCGTTCCCTAGCTTCTCTGTGTATTCTTTTAATGGCAAAACTTCGCATTTATGTGAGATCGTCTGAACGTCGTTTTCGTCGACGTGAGGAGATTCGAATAGTGCTCCCTAAAAATATTTAAAAATTTATAAGTATCAGTGTGTACAATTTAAGGGAATAAAATTTTCTGAAAATTTTCAATGGAAATCCTTCATTCGTACCGGGTATTCAAGAGTTGCAGGACAGCCAACGGTTTCCTCTGGATGATAAAACCATTTCACTTTCACAACCATATTGGTTCCCCAGGATTCCCACATGGATTCAATCCGTCCTATATAGGGTCTGTCTGGTCGACCAGTCGATAAAAATACAGCGCAGTCTCCAACCTAAAAAAATTAATCATTAAAAGTTTTTCGCATTAATATTTTTCTAAATTTTTTTAAAAATTTATTATGATAATTTAACTTCTCACGCTATTAATTATACATTTTAAGTTTATTTTGAAGAACTTACAGTGATTCTTTCTTTCCCTCTTTGTATCGTCTTGTAAAACTCTTTCTTGGCCCGTCCTTTAGCTCCAGGTCGTTTATAACCTTTCCCGGACCACCCCCACAATTGCCTTGCAGGTAAAAACGCCGCCATTTTCGATCTACTTTCAACAGATTCAGTCCTCTCCTTACATTTCTTTGGTTTAATCACTTTACTTTTCTCCGACAACGCATTCAACTTCTTTGCAGATTTACATTCATTTTTCTTCCTTATCTGCTCTTTGTTCTCTTTCGAAGCATCTTCTAATTCCCCTTCGAATTTTTTAACTTCCTCGTTCATATCACTAATACGTCTTTTATTATGTTTATGCTTATGCTTCTTATGTTTTTTATGATGCCTGTGGCTGTGGCGATGCTCGTCTGAGCATCTGTGTTTTTTGTGTTTCTTTTTCCCGTCGACAGATAACGATTGCAGTCTTTTTAATTTTTCTCGACGTTTCTTTTTTAAGTGACGCCTCTCTGACTCTGATGATATGTAACCGGGTTCGAAAACTTGTACGTTCTTCACAGGTTCGGGTGATTTTTCGTCTTCTGGTTTCCCGGCGATCTCCTCCGGATCTTCAGTCGAGATTTTTTCTTTTTTCTCCGGATTGGGAAGTGAGTCCGTAGATTTTCTTTCCTTTGAATGGCTTTCCACGCTTGCACCGCTTATTCTTCGTTTTCGTTTTGATAAACTTTGAAGTGGATTCGGATCGTACTCTGGAAATTAAAAAAATTAATTAATGATTATGGCAGATTATCGACTATCGATAATGAATGGCGGATTTTTGGACAAAACTTGCATGTTGAAAAAAATTTTAGGGCAAAAGTGAACAGTTTAAAAACTAATAACATAGCTCGGGGCACTTATTAGCTTTAAAGTCTTAACCCCGACAATTTTTTTATGATTCAGGAATTTTTGCAAATTTATTTCGAACTTAGGAATTTCTCAGATTTTTTGTTTTTTATACAGAGGTAGTTAGTTTACAAAATTTGAAAACAGATTATTTCTTGGTGTGAATTGTTAAAAATTTTTAGGTTCAGCATTTAAATAAAAAATAATCAGGAGATAACAAAACATTTTAGATTCTAAAACAGGGACCAAACTTGGTTTCTTCCGACATTACGAGTTAAGGGGTCAATTTTTCTTACAAGAAAACGGTTATAGAAAATTTTTACTGGCAAAAAGTAAAATCAAAAGTAAAACAAAACTTTTCAAAATTTATTCTTGCCCAACCAACTTTGCCAAAAATTTTTTCCTTTCAAGCCAATTTTTCCAGAATTTCTTCTATGTTCTTTCATAGTTCAGGACTTTGATTTCCGAAGCTAAAGCCGATGACTGATCCCAATTTCGTCCGTAAATAACTCACCAACAATTGGATAATCTTCTGGCAACAAACGAATATCATCAATATTAATTCTTCCACTATCGCCATCATCAAACTCCACGTTAACGAATTTATCATCCAGTTCTGGATCAGGAGTCGTAGGAGCGGAGATAGTTCCTGGATAGAGGCATCGATATTGTTCAGACCAATAAGCGCAAACTCTCGTGCCAGGTGATAAATTAACAGTCGATTCAGGTTTGACTTCCAAAATCTGAAAGAAATAAAAAAAAATCAGGTCTACATATAAATAAATATTTTACTTTAAACATTTCTAAAAATTTTTGAGCCCGAATCATCCTAAAAAAAAAATCGTTTTCTCTGGATTGCCTAAATTTTTTTTAACTTACCGAATCTTTCAGTATTTCCTCTCTCGAATAAATATGAGGCCGATGACCTCTCTCCCCATCAATCGTAATCCCATAAACATCAGGCGCTCTTATGGCACTTAATTGGCCAGCATAAAACAATCCACCCATGACCGTAAGCGTTCTAATAGGAAATTTATCGCTTTTCAAATCATCAGTCGTCAATACACAACTCGGAAAAACACTCTCCTTTTTCTTCTCCACAACCTTTTCCTCATTCCCTTCCTCAACAATCTGAACTTTCAATTTTTTCTTCTCGCCATCCTCCTTAACCCATTCAACATTCTCCTCCTCCTCCATTATCTCCAAATCTTTAACCTTCGCCTCAGCTTTTAACTTCGGCCGAATCTTCCTCGGTTTTTTATCATCCAAATCAAAACTCTCAAGCACCGGAGCTTCCTCCGTTTGATTTATAATTTCGGGTACTGCAATTTTCCCCGAACTCAAAGACTCCACAGCTTGAATCGGTTGAAACAAATAATTCGATTTGTTTTTTAATTTTTTAGCCACGATCGTTTCCGTTAACGGATTCGCCGGTGAAAAATGTTTCTTCGGCCTTCCGACTTTCCTTTTTTTCGACGAAGATTTCAAACCATCCTCGCTTAATTTTCTCTTTCTCGGCTCTTCTTGAGATTCATCTAATCGAATTTTCTCATCGATATTTATAGCGACTAAATTAACCTCGCAATGCGGGAGCTTCAAATTATTTTTCACCGGTTCTAAAATAGTATTAGGCGTCAATGTAGGAGGCCTTAAAATATCAATTTTCGATTTTAACTTGGGTGCGATTTCCAAAATTTCATTATCTTCATCGTAAAAATAATCAGTGGCTTTTTCTAAAATCGGAGGTGACATTTCCTTCGACTTCCGGCTCATTCTCCTCGAATGAGGAGACGTGGGCGGAGTGTCTAAAATCTTAGCGATTTTTTTAGGCCGCCCGGGGCCGCGTTTCGGGCTGTTCCCCTCCGTGCTATCAGAATCCTTCTGCGACTCCTGATATTTTTTATGGAGCCCCGTCAATTTCAACTTAACATCCATTTCCATATCTTCAAGACTTAAACTATCATCCCCGTTTTCCCAATTTAATTCGTTCCTATTTAAATCACAGTCCTTCTCCTCCTCCTTTTCATCCCCGATTTCTTCTCGGAATCTCTGCTCGGCTAAAGCGCATAAAAGCCCCAGCCCGCCTAAATGCTTTTCTGATTTCTCTTCGAACTCTTCGTCCGAATCGATTTGCCTAAAACCGTTTTTCAAACTTTGAAGCAAAACAGCGCCCTCGCACGCGTCGTTCGATAATTCCTTCCTATCTCCGTCTAATATGTTTTCATCATCAGTCATCCTCACGGCTACGAATTGTTCGATGCTGTTCGATAATAATTCCAATCCGCTTAAATCAACTTGAGACGGAGAAATTATTTCTTTTTTAATATTTACATCAGGCACATTAGAAATATTCAGTTTCAAACGTTCTTCCTCTTTACGTTTCTCGATTTCTTTTATTATTTTTTGTTTGTCGTCTTCGTTCGGAATGTCGGCTTCTGTTCCCACGTCGGTGGTTTTCATGATTTTAATGTTTTGTTCCGTTACTTTGGTGTACGGCTCGAATTTGTCTTTGTCGAGGATCGGAGGTTGAGAGGTTTCGTCCTCGCTTTGTAACGGGGTTTCCGTTTGATTGCTCGCGTCTTGGAGAGTCACCATCATCATTTGTGGAAGAGGTGTCTCGGCCGTAATGGGCTCGGGTTCGAGCTGAGTAAGCTGAACGTCGTCGACGGGTGTTAAACACGAGACGGGTGAAGTTGCCTGAAATTGAAGTAAAATGAAATTAATTTTTGATTTTAAAAGAAAAAAAGAAATTTAGAGTATAAAATAAAAATAGATCTATTTTTATTTTAGATCTATCTAAGGCTAAAACAACTCTAGCACCATCAAACGATTATTTTCTCAAACTAAAACGACCCTGGCGCTATTAATAGATCATTTTATAAACAAAATCGACTCTAGCGCCATCAAACGACCATTTTCTCAAACAAAAACGGCTCTGGCGCTGTCAAACAGTCATTTCATGAACTAAATCGACTCTAGCGCCATCAAATGACCATTTTCTCAAACTAAATTCACTGTGACGCTATCAAATGATCATTTAATGAAGTAAAACGACTCTAGCGCCATCAAGAGACCAGTTTCTCAAATAAAATTGACTCTATGGCGCTATCTAATGATTATTTCATGGACTAAAAATTTTGATTGGAAAGATATATATTTAGAGCTGCCTCGTAAAGCAGCTGGGCTTAGGCTTCAGCCTAATAAGCCAAGAAAAAAATCCTCCACAAAGCTACAGCCCCGGTTCCACATGGGCAACTAAACCCCAAAGCCCCTCCCATTAGCTACGCCTAGCAAAATTTTTACAAGGCCTTCTAAGAAATTCATAAAAATTCCTCCCACTTATCCTTCGAATCGTTTATTTTTTATCGAACTTAATGATTCATTCCTTCATCTTTAACAATTATCACCATCACCTGCTTAAACCTTCAAAAAACATCATTACGAGCCCATCATTTTCCTTTTTTATAAACGATTTCTTACCTGTGATCTCCTTCCATTCTCATTAGCTCCAACTTGCCTTTGAGGGAAAAATACAGGCTCATGCCCCGGCGTAGGAGATACAGGTTGTGCCTTAGCATAAACAGTGTTATTGCTTTCGCACGTCGTGACTGCAATTTTAAAAAAAAAATTATAAGAAAAATTTAAAATCGCTGACGGATTTAACAACGTAAAATGAAAAACTCACCAACTACAGTATTCGGACAATCCGACGTTTCGAATTTAATAACGGTCGGTGCAGGCATTTTACGTTTCGCATTGCTGCTGTCGGTAGTGATTAAAATCCTGTGCTGAGGCGCATTATGATGAATCGACTCGGGGGTTATGAAATCGACTGCAGGTACATTCGTATCCAAAAGTAAATGTTGAGTATTTGGCGGCATCGGTGGGATTATCATTTGCGGAGCCGTCGGTTGAAAGCTCGGCCATAAAATGGCTCGCTGCAAGGCTTCTGCGGGCGAATAAAACATTTCTGTTGCAATGAACGGTAACAAAAACGGAAACAAAAAAAAATAATAATTCGGAGGATAAACTTACCGATATTAGCAGCTGGAATGAGAAGAAAATGTCCGGTTATCGGATCTCGTACTAATTGAAATCCCACAGGTGGAAACGGAGGGTAATCAATCGGAGCTAAAGTAAATGAAGAAAAAACAGGAAAAATTAATCTCGAGAAAATAAAGGGGAAAAAATCCGGAGGGAGTTTGTCAAAATTGACGAATTATTTGGGTTTTTTTGAGAAAAAGCCGGGGTCGGGACTTTTAGATAGTTTCAGGGGAATTTTCAGGGCTTTAGGCCAGAGATTGTTCTCAGTGAGCTCCTGGCACAGAAAGGCGTTGGCAATTTATTATTTCCATTGCCTCAGTCAATTTATTTTTCTGTTTGGGTCATATTTAAAAATCTTTTAATTGCCTGGGTCATGCTTAAAATTAATTTTGTTTGTCTGAATTAAATTTAAAATTTTTTTCTTGTTGCCTGAGAAGTTTTTACAAAAATTTCTCTGCCTAGCTCATATTTAAAAGTCTTTCCGTTGCCTAAATCAATTTTTTAAAAAAAAAATTTATCCCGGGTCATATTAAAACGTTCTAATTGCTACCTAGGTCATATTTTAAAGTTCTTTTGTTGCCTCGGTCATATTCAAAATTGGTTTCGGGTTGCCTGAGTCATTCTAAATTAATTTAGTAATTAGAATTTAATTTAAAATAATTTTTTCCTGTCTGGGTCATAATTTTAAAGAGTTTCTGTTGACCGGGTCATATTTAAAAAAATATCCGAGTCATATTTTTTGTTGCTTGGGTCATATTTTAAAAAATATTCAGCGTGGGTCATATTTAAAATTAATTTAGTGATTGGAATTTAATTTTTTTTAAATACTTAATTTTCGCCTGCCTGGGTCATAAATTTAAAGTTTCTGTTGACTGGGTCATTTTTAAAAAAAATATCCGAGTCATATATTTTGTCGCCTAATTTATATTTTTAAAAAAATTCAGCGTGGGTCATATTGAAAATTAATTTAATTTAAAATAATTTTTCCCTGCCTGGTCATAAATGTAAAGAGTTTCTGTTGACCAGGTCATATTTAAAAAATATCTGAGTCATATTTTTTGTTGCCTGGGTCATATTTTAAAAAAAATTCAGCATGGGTCATATCTAAAATTTTTGGGATGCCGGAGTCATATTTAAAATTGATATTAAGTAGCCTGAATCATAATTTTAAAAAAAAATTGTTGATGCCTGGACCTTATTTACAAATGATTTTGGTTGTTTGAGTCATTGTTTAATAAAAAAATTAGCAAGGACCATATTTTGTAAGTTAATTTGTTGACAGGGTCATATTAAGAAAATTTTTTTTGATCATATTTTAAAAAAGATTTTTCTTCCTGGGTTTGAAAATGATTTTGTTGTTTTGGGTCATATTTTCCTCAAAGCTACAGCCTCCTATGAAAAGTTATCCAGCATTACCTTTCGCGTATTTAACCCTACGCTTTCCTTAACCCAGGCATCATACACTTCACCTTCCCCGGCTTTTTACCAAACCCACATTTCAAAATTCCAAAATTTCATATCTAATGCCTTACATCCAAAAAATCTTTACAATAAATAGAAATTTTACAAACCTATGTCATATGTGCTAAAAACCAAATTTTTTCAGTTAAAAATAATAACATGACGCTTTGAAAAACAAAACCTTTAACAAAGCTTCGAGTTTCCAGTACTTTTTATTAGGCCATAAAAATTTAAAACACCGATATTAACCCCTTTATAAGTTTCGCGGTCGTAAAAATCTGTTGGCCTGGAGCTACGTGACGGGAAAAAAACCGAAGGAAAAAAAAGGAGACTTGTAAACAGATCCAAGACGAAAGATTTTTCAAGTGCGTAAAAAAAGAATTTAACTTGCCCGTAGAGCCCTCATCGATCACCGGCATCGTTTAGACTAAGTCACCCTACCCACGTTAAATAAATAACATTTTTTGGGTTTGGCTATTTATTTTTTCAGTCCTTTAACCGAATGGCTGAGGCACTTATTTTATATTTTTTTTTATCTCCTTGTTTGAAATTCAAAGCTGCTGTTTAAGATTCTTGAACAGCGCTCTTTATATTTCACAATTTACAAAAAAAAAAAAAAAAAAAAATTAAAATTATTACGAAGCATTAAGATCCTAGAAATAATAATAAATTAGAGACAAAACAATAATAATAAATAAAAGATTTTTTCCAAAAAATTTTTAAGGATTTAGCATATGAACATAGCATGCAAGACTCCAAAAAATCTAAGCAACGTGTAGACATAACAGGCGTAAGAATAAAAATTAGGCAAAGAACTAGTTTTTTTTTTTTTTTTTTTGAAAATATTTTTAAAAAATCTTACGCCCGTAAAGTCTGCCACAGTTGAAAGCTTCGGTGTATGTTGCTGACATTAACGATAAAATTTTATATGCAAGACAATTTTAAGTACGCAAGCAAAAATAAATAAAAATAAAAATTTTCTAAGTTTGTAGATAAAACCTTGTTCGTCTCAAAATCTGAAGTACAGGATCCGTTAGGGTGAATTATTTTTCAAAAAATTTAAAATCTAAAAATTTTTTAGTTATGAAAACTTTCATAACTTTTCATAACTGATTTCATTGATCTTATTTTCCGATCAGGGGAGCTTGGGGTTATTATTTGTCAAGTCTTGTTTGAATTTTAAAAGTTATGAAACGAGTTATGAAAAGGATTAGCTATAAATATTAAAGAGTTTTAGAAGTTTTAAATAATTTTTAACAAGGAGCAAATAAAATGATGTAAAAGCAGTTAAAATTAAGCTGAGATGATGCCAAGTTATGAAAATCAGGTTATGAAACTCTTTATGAAAACCATTTTTCTGATACCTTTTATTGATACGATATTTTATAAATTTTTAAACTATTTATATGACAATATCGTCGAATTTTATTGATGAAACTTAAATTTCATAACTTCCACATTAATGCTAAAATTGCAACACTATATACGATCAAGGTGAATAGAGCAGAAATATTTTTGAGCAGAACTGTAAATCGATGGAGTTATGAAAAAATTGAAAGTTATGAAAGTTATGAAATGGTTTTTTGATACGGAAAATAAGATTTCAAGCGATTAATAGTTAAATTTCAAAACAAGGCTTTGAAAATTGTTTTGCGTAAGTTATGAAAATCTAGTTATGAAAGTGGCTCTGAAAATTCAAAAAAAATGTTTTTAAATGCATAGCTCCGTACTGTTAATTTAATTTGAGTAAATCCAAAACCTTTTTGGCAAGTTATGAAAATCTAGTTATGAAAAAATTTATGAAAATTTTTTAAAAAAATAAATAGTTTGCATTGTTAATAAAATTTATTCGGTGCAAAACTGTTTTTGGCAAGTTATGAAAGTTATGAAAATCTAGTTATGAAAAAATGTATGAAAATTTTTAAAAAAAATGAATAGTTTGCATTGTTAATAAAATTTATTCGGTGCAAAACTATTTTCGGCAAGTTATGAAAAAGTTATGAAAATTTTTTTCACCCTTTCAAATCCTGAACTGATTTTAAACGGGGATGCTATATAGTGATAATAACATGTTTGATTCATGGTATGTTTCCATAATTGCAATCATAACTTTATCGTGTGCTAAATTTATAATAAAAATAATGGAAACATACCAAGCAACACGACACCGACAATTTATAACACTCTTAATATTCTTACCTATATCTTCACAGAAAACAGCATTTACATAATTAAAAGAAAGACATTAAAATACTGAATTAAACAAGGAGTCGGGTTTATGAGTATGAAAAAAATTTATTTTATCATCCCATTAATAAATTTTTTTCGCTGATTTGAACCCGAATCAAATCAACTTCGATTACATTTACGGACCCAAAAAAAAGACTTCAACTACGGGCGGGTCGATCTGGATATACATAAAGGATGATAATGTAAAAAAAAAATGTTCATTCTCTTCAGTCGAGAAGTTGTCTAAATAATAGTTCTCAATGCATATTCGCTACGGGAGATGTCGATTCAAGCCGCGCCTATTTTACAGATACAACTTTCGCCCGATTTCAATAATTTCGTTAGCCGATCCCTCACAGCCATTCATAAATCTTTTTCATGCTCTCTCAAGATTTGAAAAAAAAAAAAAACTTTTTAGCGGGAAATTTATTCCGAAGATAATGATGATCGCGGATTTAGATAATGGAAAAAACAAAATCACGTTAGTTAATCGAGGCAAAATTTATGCATGTAAAATCGATACGTCATGTACTGTGATCGTATGGCCATTAGAGGATATCTCATCGTTCCCTGAACACGAAGCAGTTTATAATAAAGACTAGAGAACTAACACCTGATTTTTTTTTTTTTTTTTAGTTAAAAAGTGTAAAAATCGGAGAAGAATTTTATTAGCAATATAACGAAATTTGAAATGGTATATCAAATAATCGAAGGTGGCGGTTTTAATAACATGCTATCTTATAAAAAGTTTCGATAATTATTGTAATTTATAAAATTTATGGCATTAATGATTAAAGTTAATTATTGGTTGTTGTGGATTGGCTGCTTCTAGAACACCATTTTTTTTAGATAAATGGACGTTTGAGGTTATGTAAGGAAACTCTTCGTGACATAGCCAGATTGAGATTATTGCAATAGAACTAGATTTGACTTTAAAGACGCCATTTTGACGTGAGTGTTTAAGCTAAAGAGAAAAGTATTAAGGAAAAATATCGTCTATCTTAATAGCAAAAAAAAATCAATGCTTTTCCCTTAAAACTAGTTAACAGTTTTAGTATTTTCGCAAAAATCCGATAGATGGCACTAGTTTTAGTTCAATGATTTTTTAAAAGATGGCGCTAGCGTCATTTTAATTCAGTTATTGTACAAAAGGTGACCCTGGTGTATTTTTATAGCTCTAGAAAATAAAAGAGGTAGCTCTTGATATTCTTAGTGCATGAACTTTTCGAAGTGGCGCTAGTGTCGCTTTAGTTCAATAAATTCAAGAAAAATAAATCTGAGGTCTAATTATTTTAATAAATGCGACACCAGCGCCATCGTTTGTCGATTCATAAAACAAAGTATGAAGAATGGCGCTGATCAAGTCGTTTTAGCTTGACAGATGGCGCTAGTTTTGAACTTGAAGAAACACATAACGCCATCTTTCATAAATTTATTAAATTAAAGAGACGCTAGCTCCGAATCCGTCACATTCATGGAAGAAAGTATTCAAGATGGCGCCGGTATCATTGTAGTTCAACGAATAAACAAAAGATGGCGCTTCTGTCGTTTAAGTTCTGTCAAGATACAGAACAATGCTTTCGTCTTTTTAGTTCAATGCATGTGGAAAGGACAGCGCTGAAGTCGTGTTGATTTAAAAAATTAAACTAAAATGGCGCTAGTGTCGTTTTTGTTTATAAAAAGGCAGTCAGAGGATGATCACACAATCCAGAAAATTCTGATTTACTCTCAATATTTTCAATCGTTCGAATTTTCAAAGTGTTTATCATGTCAGCTCGATGCAAGCGCCGTTCTTCGGCAGCCAACTGAATTACAACTAGTGCCAACATGCAATTTTCTTTCGAAACCAACCCAAAACTGTTTTGTATCAAAAATTTTGATTTTAAGCATGAAATAAAATTAATACTAATAGCAGATACAAGAGAAACAGCTTTGAATTTAGTAAAGATTTAGTGCAGCACCAACAATAAAAATTTTGTGCGATTGCAGCACCATCTAATTCTCAGAGAGAGCCAAAAAAACTTTTTTTAAAAATAAAATTGTTCAGTGATTTACATAAAATAATTAAGTGTTGGCCTTTGACTCTGCAAAACATAAAAAATTAATCAAAGAATAAAAATTTAAAGCCAAACTCCACCACCAGGATTGCTACTGTGCAAAACAGTGACATATAAACTCAGTTCGACTGAAGCGACTCTGTAATATTTTTTTATTCTTTAATTTCCCAAAAACAAATAACAAAAAATGAGTGTGTGATAATGAATTTCGAATAACTAAAAAAAAATTGCAATATTAATTTTCATTAAGTGTTTAGCCGGCTAAACTACGAAGAATATGGACACACAACAGCACAATTATACGAAACACTCGAGAAAAAAAATACGATTTCACAACGACAAACACAAAACCATTCATCAAAATATATTCTTCTTTATGTCAAGCAATAATAAATTAGGGTGGGCCGCGCCTAAAAACTTTTTCTGCACAAAGAAAGTTCCCCTCGTTACCTTTACTTCCAGCTGTGTTCCCTATAGTGCTTGCCTTGATATTTTCATCTGATCCGCACAACCAACATTTTCTCTTAGCAGTGCAACATCTACCAAACAACGCTTTCGTACGACGAGTCAACATATTACAAATCCGGATTTAATCTAAAGTATTTCACCAACTCCTTTGTTAACAGATTTAGTTCGGAAAAAAATAATAAAAAATGGATGTCAACCCACGCAGAAATGACTAATACCAAGGAATGAGATGTAAGCAAGGCTTCTCTTTTCTCGTGAGTGTTGGATTTGTTCAATGTAATCAGGGGCGACGAGATGAGAATTAAGGTCTGCTGCCTACCAATAAGGAAAAGTGTTTTCTCAGTGTAGCAAATTTTGTGGCTTTAGCATCGGTCAGATTTTTTTTCGAAATTTTTAAATTGTTTGAAAATCCTACAGGGTCCCACCCAGTATGTTGCAGCCAATGCTTAGGTGCTTCACTCTTCAAGGTTTGAGATGACCACTGAGGTAACGTGAGTGGCTAGGGCCCTGTTCTTCAAATCCTGGGATGAGTTGAAATGAAAACGGACTTTCAAGACTCCGAGGTTACCACTAGAGCAACCGGGGTGACTTGGAGCTACTAAAGAGACCTGGAGGAACACACTCCCCAAGTTAGGAGAGACCACTAGAGCATCTGAGGTGAATTAAACACACTCCTCAAGCCCTGAGGTGACCATTGAGCAACTGGGGTAACTTGAGATGCCCCTGAGGAGACAAAAGGACCCCTAAAGTAACTGTGGTGACTTATGACACGCTCTCCTACAGTGACCACTAAACGTTCATTCTGAGTTAGCACTTGCTCTTAGTAATTACTCTAAACTATAAGCCAAAAAAGCGTTTTCCCCAGAATCTATATATTGTTGCCCTTCCTAGTGACCACTAAGAAGCACTCAGGGTCACTTTGCAAGCCTTGGAATACCACTAACATGGTGGACGCCACTATGGTCACAGTCTCTGCTACGGCCCTGATTGCGAGAAGACACAATTTTTGGTAAATTAATAAAAATTATGTCATTTTATTTATCACTTTGTTTATCTCTTTTTTTCGAGAGCGTGCTTAATGAGTAAAAAATAAAAATAGTCAGTGATTAAGCGGGGAAAAAACAAAAAACAATACAACCCTCTCTAAATGAAAAATTAAGACCCCTAACCTTCCTCAATCAAGTGACCAGAAACTTCAGATAAAACTTTTAGCTCAGTATTTTCTAAAAATCCAAAAAAAAACCCAAAGAAAACCTTTCTCACTACTGCTCAACAAAACAACCGATTGTTCTTTCATAATTTTAATCATTGATATGTTTACAACCTATAAATAGAATTCCTTTAATGTTTAGCTTATAGATTACGAACAAAAAATTTTCCTTCGTTTTCTAAGAAGACCGCGTGCTGTATTAATTTTTTATGCATCCCGCGTTCATCTTACAATAAAATTCAGGAAAATATTCTAAGAAAATCCTTTAAAGCAGTAGAAAGCTTATCACAGAGAATTTCTTTCGAAATTTCCTAACTGTAGTTAACAATTCGGTTTTTACATAAACTAGCAACAAAATTCCATTTTTCCCTACTTGCCTTATGACAAAAAAATAAATATTAAAAAAATTTGGACAAAAAAATCGGTTGTCAAGGATAAGTCGGATACGAGTATTCAGATGTGTTGTAGATTAAACGTGATAAACCAACTTACCAGAGTATTGCCAGAGTGTTGGATTGTGGGGCTGGGCGGGCCATGACGTGATGAGATTTGTTGATCGATCGTCGCAGGCCACGCCTCCAGAATACACCGCCGCCCCTGCGAAAGTTTTTTTTATTATTATCATTATTATCATTATTACTATTATCATTATCATCGGCCGCCGTCGTTTTTTTATGGACATAACAAAAACAATAAAGTAAATAATGTCTATAATTGTTAAAAAGGGATAGCGCGTCAGTCGTAATATTCGCAGGAGTTGATTTCCCGCCAATTTTGCATTCTTGGAAAAAAGGGAAAAAGTGAGAGGGTTTTTTTTTTTTTATTTTACTTTTTTTATATTCTTCGTTTCTCTCGGTTTCTCTTTCTTTTCTGTTTATAAAGCGAAAAACCGAATTTACTTTTTTTTGTTTTCTTTACGTTTCAATAAAAGGTTTCTATTAAAAAAATTGGCGTGGATTAAATTTCGATTGAGATTTTTTAATATAAATATTTAGAGGCACTTTGTCTCGTTTTGCCATAAGTCTTGTCTCGCAATACAAAAATCGAGACTCTCTCGCAATTTGGCCATCACTAAAGATGCCAAAAAATTAACGAGCAGGAAGCTCCAACCCAGATAAAAATTGCTCTCTAAAGACTTCTAAATCTAAAGCTAGCAAAACTAGACGCTTTTAAAGTAAAGACTTTTGCAGGGCTAGACAACATGAGCCTTAATTGATTGGCTGTTGCCATTCTAGTGGGCTCATGAGTGCCAGACCTGGTCTTCTCGAATAAATAATAAGAGCTTTGGGCTCTGAAAATTTTTAAAATCAAAGAAAGAAAAGCTGCCGAGTCTAGAGAATTTTGGCAAGACGAGAAATGCATAGTTCTTGTTTTTGTCTTGAAAAACGTTGGTCTAAATCTTGTCTCTTAGTAATGCTCACAAGACAATATCTGGTATCGTTATTGTTTCTTGTTTTCAAAACAAGAGCAAAAACAAGAGTCTTGTTTCCCTGATTGCAAGTAAAAATGAAAAATTGTCCAGATCCTCAATTTGAAAGAGGTCTTGTTCTTTTATTGTTTTGTCAAAACAAAACGATAACAAGACAATGCAAGACTTTCGTGATCTTGTGCGCATTACTATTGTCTCTTCTTGCAATAGTCTTGCATTTTCAAAATCAATACAAAAACGCAAGATTTGCAAAAAGCTAAAAACTTTACTTGTCTCGTCTTGTCGTCGTATCCATCACTAGTTGTAAGGCTAATGAAATAAGACTAGAGTCTCCTGAAATTTTTGGCTTAAAAGATAAGCTCTTGAGAGCTTAAACAATAAAAGCATTGCGCCTTCTATCGCAGATTTATAACGATAAACTGGACAATAGACGTATTTTTAGACGTTCACGGTCTTAAAAACTAAATAAAATTATTTTGAAAAAAATTCATCCCCTTAGAAAACGTCAGATTTTCCTCTTGAGTATATATAAAACAAGAATTATATTGCTTACGTGAATATAATTTATGATATAGTTATACTTCCGGTCGACTTTAATTTTATCTCATAAAAAAGTAGTTATTTCAAAATTTTTATTTCATATTTTCAAGGTTATAAGCATAGGGGTAAGTTAAAAAAACAAAATTACGAGGAAATGATATTGTAATCATTCAGCACTTTTAATAAACGGGCGGCGGTCGTAAAAGCTTATTTCATAACGGAATATTAAAACCGATGGAATAAAGACCTTTAGCCCTGTAGATTAGGAGCTAAAGCAGTAGCTTATTTGACTGGCTGGCTACATTAGGCCAGGTAAAAATCTTAGCTTAATTTTGGCTAGATTGCAGTCGATAGAGTTTGGCAAATAAAAAATAGGCTATAATTAAAATGGCTAAATATTGGAATGAAAAGAAACGACGAAGCAGATGTAAACAAAATTCGACATTTCAGTGCGATAAACTTGCTTAAAGTTTTTCCGCTGTCAAAAATGTAAAAGATATTTTTATTCCTTTCTTGATTCCAAACTCATTTTTTATTCTTAGACATACAGGATCCCACCCAATCACTCAAAGATGAAAGATATACCTTTTAATATTAATTTAAGAGAATTTTTACGAAATATTTTCCGGAGCTAACAGGGCCGTCTCAAGCATATAGTGAAGTGTACTATATGCATCGCGGCCGGTGCCATTTTTTCCCCTTTTTGATCATGTGACCATCGGGGAAAGTAAGCTCACAATGTTATTATACTAAATTTCATGACTATAATGATCACCAATAAAAGAATGCCTGTTGATTTATACTGTGGGAGAAAATGAGCTTTGATCAAATCTCCAAATTAGCTTTCAATTAGCCAATGGGAATTGGGGAACAGTAGGGAGCCTTATAGAGAGTGAACACTTCGATAAGTCGTCTACTTCATAAGGGTACGCCATTTTGAAAACTGGAAGCTGCCATGATTAGAGACTGTATATAGAAAGAGACCGGTGAACTCGCAGCCATTAAGAAATTGAACGCCATAATTCGTCTGCTGTTCTTATTTCTGAAGAATTAGCTTCTGCTATCAACAGAAGACAGAACTTTTGTGTTCTTTTTTAAAAGGGAAACTGGATATTTGTAGGTTGTTACACATGATTTTTCTCCAATTTTTCTTTCAATTTCCAATATGGCAACCTGTCATGGCGTTTAAAATCGGTCGATCAATCAGATCTTCAGTAGCCTTTCGTCAGTCTCTTTCCATAAAGAGTCTCTATCCATGATCTCGAATTTGACGGCCGCCATTATCGAATTGAAAAACGAACATCACAATTGGCAGGTTTTTCAATGCAAGAATGGCGGCAACCAAATTCGAGATCATGGTAGCTTCCAGCTTTCAAAATGGCGTAATCCTATGTATCAGACGACTCACTGAAGTGTCCACTCTACAAGGCTTCTCAGGGAACAGAGGTAAAGCATGTCATAAGGACATGAAGGACACAGCTTTCCATTAAAGAAACCCTCGAACTAAGCCTCCTTGGTCGCTGTGAAAGTTCCTAGTATCATGAATCCAAACGTGCATGTTCACCATCATAACTCCCGAATATTCTTCTTGCGGAAGTCGCCATGATAATTAATATGACGATAAATAGTCGTTACAGCCAACAGTTTGCCAGTCTCTTTTAATATAGGGTCTCTAGTTACTTTCCTACGGTCCTGAGTTGCCAATATGTCAAAATACCTACCGACATTCGATGGGAGATCAATAGAATCTGATGATTGTACAGCTCTGTGAACCACAGGAGGTGGAACTGTGTTTGATGAAATTTTAACTTCATTATGTCGCTGGCACCTCTGCCTAGCCACCGCTATACCAACGGGAATGTTTGCTCCTGAAAAAAAAAAACCGAAAAGATTATTTTTCTGAATAAGAAAAAAAATGGAGGGCGGGTAAAGAAATGTACTTAGCTCGACAAAACTTCAAACCTTTAAAAAATTTTATCGCTTCAGCATTTATTAAAATTCCACTTAATTGACAGCTGAAGAGTTCTCTGAATAAATCATCTCTGCTTGTTACTTTCTTTACATTTTACTATTCAGCTTGACAAGGTCGGAATTTTCTTTAAAGAGGAATTTCGGGTTGATCTCGCTAGTTTTGTGTTTTAAATTGATTTTACAGCGCGCTCTTGTTTCTCGTATATTCTTTTCGAATCTTGATAAACATACACCCGATTTCAGGGTATCAAGTTTCACTAAAGGATGCAAGATTTCATTTTGTAGGGTCGAGGGAAGGGTTGTTGTAAAGGGAAGAACTTTAAGTATGACTATTTTTAGATCTCTTCCTCTTTTAGTTATTGATAAGAGACATTTTGTCTAGGGTTGATAATAACTCCTTTTTAAAATGAGCTAATAACATAAATGTTGCCCCAATGAGCACTTTGTGATGTAAATGCAAAATCCTACCACTAGGGGCGCCAGTACGATCACTGTTGATTAAATCTAATCGGGCATTAACAATGTGAGTGCTAGATCTCACTATAAAGCCATTTAAATAAAAGACAATTTTGAGTTTGCTTTGGCCATTGGGTCAATCAAGCTAAAAATAATCGCAGCTTTTTAGGTTAATGGTCCAATTCTGTATATAATTTGGGTCGTCCTTCTACGGTTACTAAACAAATAAACTGTCCTTATGCATACACTCCATACTATGATTATTTCTCCGGAAATGAGAAAAAGTGGTATGGTGGCAGACGAATTAAATTTTATTATCCCACTTTAATTTATTATTGTTCTTTTATTATGTCCTTGTTTACGTTTTTTTGTAGCTTGTGATATCATAAAGAGACAATATTTAATCGTTTTCATTCAAAAAGAATGTTCTTTTTTTGTCACGGATGAAGAAATCTGAGAATAGCACCTTTTAGTTTTAAAATGCTTAGTCCAGATGGTCATAAAATGATTGTATGGATGAGTTCGTAAGGTGAGATGGCTATTAGATAAAAGCTCCACTGATGAGACAAAGACCTCCGTACGACGACACTTGTTAAGTATAAAATTATCGTAACCCTAATTGGTTTTAGGGGCGATCTTAAAAGAATAACATGTCCAGCGACTTCGCTGAGAAGACTGCAAGCTAAATAAAATCTAATGAAGTATGAATAATCCCGACTCTTAGACGACTTAAAATGTGTCTCTCGGACAACGCGGTAGCGTCTAGCAATTGCGCTGGAGCGTAAAATAGTTGGTTAAGAAAAGTTTAAGGGCCTTGGGGAGTTAAGGTCTCCTTCGTCATATGTGTTCTGGTCCCATTGTCCTTACTCTATTGCTTTTTGGCCCAAATGTCCTTCTTCTAATTTATTTTCAGCTTACCATTTTCTAACCGAGAGTTTCATATTTCATCGTGTTTTCTGGGTCAAGTGTCTATACTCTACTGTTTTACGGTTGAACAGCCATTTTTATTTATGTGCAAGCCTTTTATTTGAGTCGATAACTTGCCCGACCCACAATCAAGGAGATTCAACTTCAGAGCCATATTAGTCTTCGTTCTGTATTTTGGCTTTAGCGTCCATTTAATAGCTTTAGCTTCCATTTTTTGACTTCAGCGTCCATTTTATAACTTCAGTTTCCATTTACTGACATCAGCAGCAATCTAATAGCTATATAGCGTCTATTTTATGACTTCGGCAGCAGTTTTTTAACTTCAGAGTCGTTTCTTGACTTTGGCGTCATTTTTCTCTGTTCTATATTCTAGCTTCAGCGTCCATTTTACGACTTCAGCTTCCACTTTTTGACTTCAGCGTCTATTTTCTGGCTTAAGCGTCCATTTTATAACTTTAGCTTCCATTTTTTCACTTCAGCGTCCACTTCCTGGCTTCAGGGTCCTTTAATCTGACTCAAGCTTCCATTTTCTGACTTCTCACTTTCAATTTTCGGACTTTAGCGTCCATTTTCCAACTTTAGCTTCCATTTTCGGACATCAGCAGCAATCTATTAGCTTTAGCGTCCATTTTATGACTTCAACTTCCACTTTTTAACTTCAGCGTCCACTTTCTGGTTCTAGCGTCCATTTTCCGACTCAAGCGTCAATTTTCTGGCTTCAGCATCAATTTCCTGATTTAAACAGTAGTTCTATGGCTTTAGCGCCCATTTTCAGACTTTAGCGTCTAAATTTTAACTTCAGCATCAATTTCCTAGCTTTAGCGCCCATTTTCTAGTCTTTGTTCAATCTTACCCCGTGTTCATGGGCTGATTGTGAGAAAAAATTCGAAGTCGTTTCAGTTAGGTCCAAAAAATGGCAACTAAAAATTCATCTTGCTAGACAAGATGCAAAAAAAAATAAAAAAAAAGATTTTATAAAAATCCGATTTGTAAAAAAGCGTCAGATTGATTTTTACTACTCCAAAAAAAAATTCCCCTACAAAAAATATTTCGACGTAAGGTAAGACCACACAAGCTAAACTCGCCCATCAGGTATAATATATAAGTAGCGGTCACACTTTTTGCTTGACTGCCCTGGCATGTCACAAACGAGCGACAACGGGAACCTAACATGCACTTAAATGAAGCAATGAATAAATTCCGAATAGTGATAGCATAGTACCCACCAAAAAAAAAAAACTTACCAGTGCTTGTTACAGTAGATTGCACGTTCGGTAAAAACGTCATTTCCTTCTTCTCCTCCGCAACGGTCGAAACCGTCGAAGTCGTCGAAACGGACGTGATAACCGTCGTCTCCTGTTTAACAACCATCGGATTAAGAGATCCAATTTTCGGACTAAGTAAAGACGTTGCACTTGTCACTTCAGCAACTTGACACGGTGTCACCGTGGCCACATTCGAACTGCTCTTGTTGATTTTATCCTCGTTATCACCTTCCACGTTCGTGCTGCTCGTCGGGCTTAAAAATGCAGTGTTCTCTTGAATCCTCCTCTCCTCTTCCCTCGGCAAACAATTTTGCGGTAAGAAAATATTCTCTGAGATTTTCTGAACATCACCGCTCAGCAAATACCCGTCGGTTTCCTTAGGCCGATAATTTTTATAACTATCGTAGTTCTCGATGTCGATGCCCGGACTCAAGTAATTGTCCGACGGGGTCCTCGGGCTTAAATAATTTTGCCCGATCCTCGGGCTTAAGTAATTAGGATCCAAAGTCGGGCTTAGGTAGCTCTCCTTTCTTCCGCTTGGGAAATGATAGGAATCCGGATATCTGCCAGGGCTTAGTAGCTGCCCTTCCATCGTCGGGCTGTAATAGCTATCGAGGCTGCTCGGGCTTGGATACGGAATAACGGAAGGATATTTATGGAAATCAGCCGGTTCTTTTTTAATGAATAATTGCGGGACTTCAACACTCATGGGATGATGGGTTTTAACTTCGGATTCGTGTAGGGGGACGTGTCTGAAAGTGATAGGAGTCGTACGGCTGCAACCGCCGTTCTGATGGGGTAATGATAAAGTGCGGGTTGGGGACGGTTTAGAAGATTCATGATTTGATTGTTTGCAATTAATGGTGAGATTTTTAGAATCGTTTTTCGGCTTCACGCATTTTTTATTCTCGGATAGCCTATTGCATATATCGTTGATTGATTCGGATTTTAAATTGCATTTTTCTGTTTTCTTCTTCCCGGGATCGGTGCTTAAATCGATCACGTTACTATTGCACTTGTCGTTTTTATTCGAGCTCTCTGAATCTTTCCTCGTTTCTATTTCGTCTTTGTTCGAAGATTCTTTTTTGTACGCGTTTGGTTTTTGGGCATCGTCACGTTTGGATGTGTCCGTTATTGCAGCTGCTTCTTCAGAAATCGGGGTATCTGAAAAAAGAAAAAAATAAAACAAATTATTTAAAGATTAATTGAGTCTAACTAAATGCGTAGGTGATTGCACTTTTAAACAGAACGTCTACCTCGTTCGAAACATCAATTCCTATTTTCGCTGATCAATAAAATTTTTACTTCCATTTAAATTAAACTGATTATTCAATCAAACCTAAAGGACACTCACATTTCCATTGTCTTTTTTTAAAAAAAAAAAACCACTAATCCAACTAATTTTACCTGCTGATCTTGCTGCATACTCCACAAACTCATAATTGTTTTTTTAAAATATTTTGAATGAAGCACTTTGCATAGACTCATATACACAAGTTGACAATTGGATCTTTATTAAGGGGGAAAACATGAAAAAAAAACTTTTTGTTTGGCTATCGTAGGTGAATAATGAATAGAGATTTCAAGGTCACTTGACTGAAGCGGTATTCTGAAAATGATAATTCCGTAGTTGATTTGCATATGAAAGACAAACACCAATACTAACTATAGTTAGTTTTGTAATTACTAGGAGCGGCAGATTAACCGTAATTAAGAGTACGGATCGGTATTGTTATGATGGTGCATTCGAATTGCAATGGACATGTAAAGTCAAAGGGATTATAATTACAATTATGTTATATTACATGTATTCTTTCTCTGGATAGAATTCTGGTTAGTTTTTTGATAAATAACCATTCGAAAAAGTTACAATGAACTTATTTTTTTTTCTGTCTCTAATCTTATATAGGAACCGTGAACAATTGATTCATAAATCAATATAGTGTGTATACCGAGAAATCGTGATTGAGAAATATTAGTTCTTGATAATGAATGAACGGTTGTCGAAAAACACGAACTTTGAAGAGGAAATCGATAGCTCGATAGCTAGGTTAGGTGTTAAATGGTTTATAAAATTTGAAGAAATGGGATTGGTGATGTTGGCTTCGGTAGTTAGGCCCTTACTACTTCTAGAAATGCAGAATTTTGAATTAACTATTGCTGCCAAATTCCGAGGCACTTTTAATGGCGACATCAAAACTGAACTTTCGGTTTTTCCGATTTTCTGGTTTTTGAGCAATCCTTTTCTAATTTTCTGGCTTTAAACAAATTTTTTCTAATTTTCTGGCTTTTGACAAAACTTTTGGATTTTCTGGCTTTAAACCATTTTTTTTTGATCTGCAAGCTTTAAGCAAATTTCTTTAGTTTTTTATAGTTGAACAAATTTTTTCACAAATTTTTTTTGTAAACCAAAATCTATTGATAGATTTTTCTTTTGAACCAAATCTTCTGATAATTTTTTACTAGTCGAACAAATCCTTTCATAATTCTTTACTAGTCGAACAAATCTTTTGATAATTTTTTCTTGTCGAACATATCTTTGGGTAATTTTTTCTTGTCGAACAAAGCTGATAATTTCTTCTGTTTCAAACAAATCTTTTGGTAATTTCTTCTTGTCGAACAGATCTTCTGATAATTTCTTCTGTTTCAAACAAATCTTTTGATAATTATTTTGTCCAACAAATCTTTAACACTTTTGTTGTCAAATCAATTCTTTTCAAGAAAAAATATCCTACAAAAATTCTAAAGAAAAACTTAATAAGCACTAAAAAGTTTTGCAAAAATTGAAAAAGATAAAATCTTCACACCTAAAAAACCCTGAATAAATTTTCCTTGCCAAAACATCTTTTGCACAGAACTTTCACTGTTAGTAAAAACGATCAACTTAAAGAACTTAAATAAAAAAATGGACTTTTATTAAAAATAAGGACAAAGTTCGATTTCTAAAACGTTAGAAAAATTTTGGCCACTAAAAAGTTCGAGAAAACCTTTCACGACAATCCTTATACCTTTTCCTACAACCTAAAATCAACTTCCTCCCCGCCTATCTAAATTCAATCGGCAAAACTTTCCTTCCCCTTAAGCATTTTACATTTCTTTTCATCTCCAAGGTCCTGCATCAAAAAAAAAAAAATGACACATCACGAAGCATAATCTTTCTAACCGAACCATTTCCCCATTTCTCACTCTCATCTTTAAAAATCTTGACAGTCATGTCTTCTTTTTTATTTCGTTTACCTATTTAAAAAAGTGTTTCAATTAAAAAATTATAATTGTGACTAATTTTTTCCTCGAAATCATCTTGCCGGATTGTTATCATGATAGTTCAACTTGTCTTTTTTCCCCTTGTTTTCCTTCTCGGTTTTTTTAAATCATTACTAATTGTTTTCGAAGTAGTAATAACAATATTTAAAAAAAAAAAAAAATGCTGAAGAGGGTGTCCTTGAATAACCGCAAAGTTATTTTGGATTAAGGTGTTATTCAACTCCCGACGTGTGACGCAGCAAATCCCATTCTCCGTGTTAAAGGGAGCAAAATCAGATTAAAAGGTTTTAAGTAAATTTTATGCCGGATATGAAGTTTTTAGTTGCATGGCTAGAAAAGTCTCTTGCCACATAATTGCGAAGCCCTTGAAATTTATTTACATTTTTTTTCCAAACCAACCCCAAATGTTGTGCAAGTTAACAATGACGTGGTCGTGTGTGATTCTGAGTCATGGTTTTCAGTGACCTGTAATTCCCTGCAGTCAAACGACTATATTTATCGTCCCATCGGTAAAATTGTTTGGCTTCACATTATGAAGAGTGAGACTGGCGGCCATCTTGAGGAAGAAACCTTAGCCGAATATTGGGTCTTGCACGACAAACTCTTGATGCTTGGGTCCTGCTAGCTCTCCTCCACAGCATTAGAAATGTGACTCTAAGGGTCAAGAATTCCAACCTGTTTCGTGTGCGCAATGGAAAGATCCATTTTTGGCAGAAACTAAAGCTTTTAATCCTCACCTGATCCTAACCAAATTTTTTGCGCTAGCTCTCCCCTCGAAATGACCATGCGAATTCGAACCCCTCCCCACCGTCATCCCTATAAAGAACTTGAGAAATCCATGAAGAAACTCCCAAGTCCTTAGCAACACTTTTAATCCAATTTTTTTTTTCAAACGCTAAAAACTGAAAAGCGAGTTCTTATGTTTTACAACAACAATTTCCGTTCTGGCAATCGTGATGTTATTACGACTCTAATAGGGAAGAGGGAGGAAGCGAAAGAAAACAAAAAGCAAATATTACTCACAGGCATTATTCTCGGAAACATCGGTTTTTAAGTGAAACACATTAAAACGGGAACCAAATGACCAGTTCACGAAAAATTTTTGTTTCTATTCTTTTAGCTGAAACACACGACGGGTGGGCCAAAACAATCTCCACATTATATTAACTGTTAAATAAAAAAAAAAATATATATCTCCTTCTTAGAAGTGCCATACTGTTATTGTCAATTTGATTTAAGGAAGCCACGCTGATGATGGCGTGTTTATTGATGAATGATGACTGATCGCCTTTCAGATCGCTTTAGTCTCCGTATTGCCTCTCTTTGTCCCCGGGCTTGTACTTTAGACTTTATTTTGGCAACTAAACCAACATGGCTTCCCGAAAAGAGATTAAATTTTATTTTGAAAGAAAAGAACATTGTATTTCAAAGGTTTCATATTACGACTTGCGTAAGAAAAAAATCCTTGCAACGTCCCTGAATTTTATACACATCAAATCCAGTGTACTGCATTAATCATTCTCGAAACCAGTTAGGTACAGTTCACTATTTAAAATCACTATTATTATCTTCTTGTTTTTTGAGAAGAACTCATTCTTCGTGGCGCTCGCCTCGCATAATGTGAAAGTCGCTCAATTTTTCACGGGAAGACGTCAGAAGAACGAGGGAGAGGAGGGGGGGATTGATGAACGAAGCAGATGGAGTGATTTTTCCAGCCAGGCCTTGTTATTATGTATAGCCTGTTTTTGTGGCAGAAAAAAATGATTCGGGAAAAAAAAAAGATTCAAACACGCATTCGCGTATAAGCAGTAGTTTTTCATTGATGATTTTCGCTTTGAAATAATTAATCCTATCGTAAATAATGCACGGTTTGCGTGTTTCTATTACGACTCAAATTCTACCCGCACCTTTTTAGACGGTCGTTTCCGCTCGACAAGATTTAGTTTTGAATTGAGTGTGTTTCGGATTTTTAAAAGTAAATGTAGTTTTAAGGAGAATGCAATTAGGAGATGTTCAGGAATTGTGGCTGGGTTGAATTTAAAGGTCTGCACGGGCCGGGCTTGGGTTCGGGTTTCGGGCTCGGGTCGGGTTCGGGTTGAGGAAAAAATTTGAAGTCGGGTTCGGGTTGAGGAAAAAATTTGAAGTCGGGTTCGGGTCCGGTTGGGTCGGGTTCGGGTTCGGTTTGGTCGGGTTCGGGTTGAGGAAAAAATTTGGAGTCGGATTCGGGTCGGGTTCGGGTTGAGGAAAAAATTTGGAGTCGGATTCGGGTCGGGTTCGGGTTGAGGAAAAAATTTGGAGTCGGATTCGGGTCGGGTTCGGGTTGGAGATTTTTCTCTCAATTTCTTATTTTAGATTTTTCTACTCAATTTCTGCCGCAATTTTAAAAAAAAGTCCTCCGGGCCAGAGTTTTGAGCGGAAGATAGGGAACGGAAAAAATCAACAATCCTATGGCGGCATTTAATAAATAATCATTCTAATAACTAATCATTCAGTAAGTTTCAACTTTTTAAACTGGAGAAAGTTTCGGGTTCGGCTTGGGTTCGGGTTGAGGAAAAAATTTGGAGTCGGGTTCGGGTTTTGAAATTTTAATTCGGGTCGGGTTCGGGCCGTTATTTTTCGGCCCGTGCAGGTCTTTAGTTGAATTATACCAATGTCGCCAAAAAGAGAATCACACCCAAACTCAAACTCAAACTGACTTTGAAACACGAAACGTTTTAAGCTCATACAATTAAAAACCAAGGGTATACTTAAGATTTTTTGGATGAAATATGCCAATTCACACGTATAATTATATATAACTTTTCAAGTTAATACTTTTTGAACATAGCAATACGTTTAGGAAACGTCTTAATTATCACTGCGCATAAATTATTCATAGAAAAATATAACAATTTTCATTTTAAAATAATTGATACAATTATCAAACAAGGTTATTTAATTAACACTTATTTCGCGACTGATTCGTTTAAAAATCCCAAACGAGCATAAGGTCATTTTTCTCTCCTTTATATGTAAAATTTTAACCGTAGCCATTATTACAATTTGTAAAGCTCTTTTACAATAAAAGAAGCAATCGCCTGCAGGAAGGCAGATAACAGTGTAAGATTTAAGATATAGTTGACCTTGCTTTAAATCCTCCATATATCAGCTACCATATTGCATTTAAAAAAAAAAAAAAATTATTTATGCTTCAAGCGTTCTCTTATTCCTGCCTTATCTTTTAAGATATGGCGAAAATAACCGAGTACGATGTACTTGGCAAAATATTAAAAAAAAATGTATGTAATCTCTTCGATTCTCAGTTTTCAAATGCTATTATACTCCTGATAAGTTGATTTATAGGCGTAGGTTAGATTTTAGATTAGGGAGAGGTAGAAGAATGGATTTGATAGGTCAGTGTTTTTAAAAGTGCAGGAAGATGTTTTGGAAAATGTTAAGAGGAAGCTTAAATTCTTGAAGGAAACTCTGCTCCATCTCCCTCCGCTGCAAGTGCTAATCTGGTTTTCTTCTGGAAATAAGCAGTGACAAGCCTTAAAGACCCAAATTGAAAATTATGCTTTCTAACCAGCCTAACGGCTCCAGTGGTAAAGGTCTGCACGGGCCGGGCTCGGGTTCGGGTTCGGGTTTCGGGCTCGGGTCGGGTTCGGGTTGAGGAAAAAATTTGAGGTCGGGTTCGGGTTCGGTTTGGTAGGGTTCGGGTCGGGTTCGGGTTGAGAAAAAAATTTGGAGTCGGGTTTGGGTCGGGTTCGGGTTGGAGATTTTTCTCTCAATTTCTTATTTTAGATTTTTCTACTCAATTTCTGCCGTAATTTTAAAAAAAAGTCCTCCGGGCCAGTTAAATTATATCGTGTTCCGTATCAAGAAGAATGATTATACAATGTATAATACAGTCGAACTTCGTTATAACGACCTCGGTTAAAACGACAACCCGGTTTTTACGACGAAAATTCGTCGGTCCGGCCAAAACCCCATATACGCCTATGTTAAATTAACCCTGTTAATACGACGGATGTACCCTTTTTATACGACAAGATTTTCTTGAAAAACAACGATTTTACACTAGATAAAATCGACTTTTCCGTCGAAACATGTCCTTTTTAACCGTTTTCAATAATTATTTTGTCAAAAAAACAAATTTGAAAAATCAAAAAAACATTTTTTGAAAAAAAAAAAACGATTTCAGTTAAAAATTACACGTTATTTTACAAAAGAATAAATGTTAATTTTATGTTTATTAAATAACAAAATTTTATTACTATTTTCTAGTTAATAAATTAAAATTTAAAAAAAAAAATTTTTTGACGAAAACTTTAAAAAAAAATTGAACCCTTTTTTTACGACAGCCCGGTTATTACGACGAAAAAGTGCCGGTCCCTTGAAAGTCGTTATAACGAAGTTTGACTGTATAATAAATAATCATTCTAATAACTAATCATTCAGTAAGTTTCAACTTTTTAAACTAGTGAAAGTTTCGGGTTTCAGTTCGGGTTAAGGAAAAAATTTGGAGTCGGGTTCGGGTTTTGAAACTTTAATTCGGGTCGGGTTCGGGTCGTTATTTTTCGGCCCGTGCAGGTCTTTATCCAGTGGACTCTGGCCTAAGCTTACTTCCGCCTTTGAGTGTCTCAGAGAATCTTGGCTATCAAAAGTCGTCATTGCAGAGACTTCTAAAAAAAATTTGAAATCCAAACAAATACTGAACCGTGCGCTCAGGAATTTGATCTTGTTGGAAGTCATTCAGTCTTATTCCTATTATAAAAATGTTAAAAAGTTCTCCACGAAAATTTTTAGTTTTCCACCGAAATAAATTTCAAGTAAAATACCATTCTTAAGCCTCAAGGCTTTAGCACATACTCTAAAGCAAAAATAATAACCCTCGCCTAAAACAATATTTATTTCAATCCCAAAAGAAGCGGCAACAAGGATTCATCTTCCATCATTTAGCTTTTCTCTAATGGGCCCTATATATTTCCCCCCCTAGCCAAGATAAATGGAAAAAGCCTTATATAGAACGTATTTCTCCGACCACCTGATAATTCCCGATTTCTCACAAAATGGGAACAAATAAAACCTTGATTAAAACAAAAGACAACACAAAAATATCCAATAACGTGGAAATCCGGATCGTTCCGGACGCGTTCTCCCCATTAAAAAAAAAAATTATTTTCTTTTCGCTTTCAAATAAATCTACGCCTTTTACTTTTTTCAAAAATAGAAATCCTAAATCCCCTCACGAGACATTTTCATCTTCCTAACATCACACGAATTCCTTCGCAATAAAATTTCTTTTTTTTTATAAATAAATCTACCTCAGACTTACCGTAACTTTTTTGATTAGCATTTCGAATCCCGAAATCCGTAGAGTCCGGCTCGTTAGCGAAAACAACCCCAACTCCGGCATCTTTCGGTTCACTGACGTTGCTCAAAATGTGAGACATCCCATTTTTCCCCTCGTCAATTTTCCTCCCTTCCTTTGCGTCCCCGTCTTCCTTTTCCCCGTTTTCCTTTCCCTTCTCCTCTCTCTGCCTCTTGTTTACATCATCCAGCTCGCTTTTGATAATCACGACGTCACCCGCCGACAGTCTTTTCGATCTCGATTCTTTCGCCGAGCTTATTTCTTGCTCCTCGCATTTCTTTTTATTCGAAGGATACGATTTAGGCTCGTGAGAGAAATTTTTCGTTGCGGCTTCGAGATGAGACATGTCCCTTTCGAAGCCCGGATTTAAACCGGTGTTAAACTGCGGTGGAACGCTTGCGCCGTACGGGAATTTCGACGAGAAATACGAATCTGAAACTGAAAAAAAATAATAAACGTGAAAAACGTTGAAATCCCCGGAAATTTAAACAAAACGCGAGAGGATTTAAACCGCGAAAATGTTTGCGAAAGCGAATTTCTGATGACGCATCGCAAAATTTATATTACGGGTAAGCTTATCTACCATTTCGTTCTAATCGAGATGGTTCGACCCATAAAACTAAGTAGCCAGCACTAGAAATTTATCACTTGTTTGATAGCATGCATAATAACAATACTGGGAGAGCTTATTCACAATGTTAAAGGAAATGGCTGGACATTTACTTCACCCGTCTAGGCTTAACAATGAACAAAGTACTCTATTTTATGATGGAATGCAAGTCCTTACGTGTTGAACTGCAAAACCCGCCTAAAAAATTATTCATTTCTCTAATTTATATGAACAACGTGTTAACGTTCAACAACTTGTTTTTTTTCCAAACGAAAAAAACAACCGAATTAACATCTTCTAAAATTTTTAACCTAAGATTAGCAAAGAAAAATTCAGTAGAGTGGACGTGGGTGTTAAAGACCATTTCGGTCCCGCTCAACCGCTAGTAAGCGCCAGAGTCCAATATAGTGGGAGAACAGCGACCGACAGCATAAATTCTGATTGGCTGTTCTCGTAGGCGCCATTTTGACGTCCTAATGTAAAAACTCCCTAAAGTTAAATAATAGGGAGCCTAGTAAGGAGTGGACACTTCGATGAATCGTCTGCTACACACGAGGTTGCTATGTTCTCGAACTGGGAGTCTCCATGATAGTTTAATAGAAAGCTTATGAGGCAATATGGCGGCGTCCACTCCCTACTAGACTCCCTCGTTAAATAAGTATGGAATTAAAGCAGTGTTGTCAGTTTCATAATAAAAGAAGGTTATGATCGACGTCATTTTGACGTCCCCAGTAAATACAATAGAAGGTGCCCTGACAGTCTGTCGCTGTTCTTCCTTTGTAGGACTCTAGTCACCACTAGTGCTGCTGGTAGTTTCTTTGATGTCCGCTAGGGACGAGTGGCTGTAGTGTTGCTGGAGGCGTGGCTGTTAGTTTCAGGGTCTGTTTCTAGATGGAGCCAGAGAAGCTGTTACTTTCCAGTATGGCCGCTAGGAGCACTTGGTGCTAGTCTCAAAAGCTGTAACTTTTATTCAGGACGCCCTTAAACAACGACACTAGCGCCATTTTACAGACATGTTGTTTTAGAGAGCCACTTAAAAAGAGGTATGGAGCCTAATAGGGAGTGGATACTTCGATGAGTCGTCTGCTATATAGGGGTACGCCATTTTGAAAACTGAAAGCTGCCATGATCTCGATTTTAACTGCCGCCATTAGTTCGGGCTTCTATGGGCTTTTCCGGGCTTCATCTCGGGATTTTGTGCCACAACTCCAATAACTGACCTTAGTTAAATCCTCTAACGCCTTCAAAAGACATAACTTGGGTTTTCCAATCGCTTTAGCAACTTAACAGCAATAGCTTTAGCAATCCTAGCCTTAGATTGCACATTTAAAAAGCCGAAATCCAGCCTGAAGAGGCTGACTCAAAACCTCGACTCACCTCAGCTCAGTTCTCCAGCTTTATTGGTACGGACCAGTAGCAAATCATCCATGTATATTTCTCTGACACTAAAATTATGTGTCAGGGCCCGATTGGTGAGCAAAATCTTTAAATTAGACGTTTGATTATTTCTACAAGATCGGCATCGTTTGTAGTGACGTTGATAAAAGACCATTAAATCTTGCCCTAAGACTTAAGGAATCCTATTGTGATTACCACGAAAACATAATGATTGGTACCTCATGGCGATCTAAGTCTAAAGATAAAATGACTGACGTAATTTGCTAATCGTACTTTGGTAGTACATCTTCGGCAATCACTTTGTCCACCTTAAAATTTATCCTTAAACCATAAAAAATAAAAAACTTTACCTTTTTGAGATCCTGTATAATCCCCAAAAGGACTTCCAGTATGCGCAATCTTCGCAGTTGGAGTATACAAAGACCCAGGATGATCTCCCGGCCCGGCAAACAACGAATAAATCCCATAGCCTCGACTATACAAATCATTCTGATGCGCCGGCGGAGGCCAGGCCATGCTCCTGTTACCACTCCCAGGTCTGAATGGGGCTCCGGACATATGAGGCGGCGCGGAGCCCCCAAGCATTGCTGGAATTATCGACGGGGTACTTCCTGCGAAAAAAAAAAGAAAGAAAGAAATGAAAACAAATAAATAACAGCTTACTGATCACGAGATCGGCATTGGCAAAGGACACACAAGGCAAATTGCCATGTTTTCACCGAGAGGAAAAAAAAATCCGCGGAACACACTCGAAAAAAAAATGATAAGCTCCCTAACAAACAAACAAGGGCGGAATGATTTATTCACTTCTTCCTGAGCTTTTTGGCAAGGATAAGATAATATATTATAATAAAAGACCATAATTAAGAAAAATAATTGTAAACAGACCAATTTTTAAAGCTTTAAAATGTTAATTCCCACAGCAAAAACTTGCGAATGAATTTAGGAGAAAAAAAAATTATTTCTGTAACTGTTTTACTAGTGTAGTCGTTTTACAGGTGTAGTAACTGTGTTTTACTGGTGTAATAAGCGTTTTGAATCGGGTTTTACTGGTGTAGTAATTAATCGTGTTGAATCAGTTTTTACTGGTGTCGTAATTGTGTTTTACTGGTGTAATAGTTGTTTTGAATCGGGTTTTACAAGTGTAGTAATGTGTTGAACCGATGTTTTTGGTGTAGTAACTATTTTACTGTTGTAATAACTGTGTAGTAGCAGTGTTTTACTGGTGTAGTAGCTGTGTTTTACTGGTGTAGTAGCAGCTGTGTTTTACTGGTGTAATAATTGTTTTGAATCGGGTTTTACTGATATAATAATTGTGTCAAATCAGTGTTTACTGGTGTTGTAATTATGTTTTACTGGTGTAGTAGCTGTTTTTTACTGGTGTAATAATTGTCTTGAATCGGGGTTTACTGGTGTAGTAATTAATTGTGTTGAGTCAGTTTTTACTGGTGTCGTAATTGTGTTTTACTGGTGTAATAATTGTGTTGAAACGGGGTTTACTGGTGTAGTAATGGTGTTGAATCGATGTTTTTTGATGTAGTAACTATTTTACTGTTGTAATAACTGTGTTGAATCAGTGTTTACTGGTGTCGTAATTGTGTTTAACTGGTGTAGTAGCTGTGTTTTACTGGTGTAATAATTGTTTTGAATCGGGTTTTACTGGTATAATAATTGTGTCGAATCAGTGTTTACTGGTGTTGTAATTGTGTTTTGTTGGTGTAATAATTGTGTTGAATCAGTGTTTACTGATGTCGTGATTGTGTTTTACAAGTGTAATAATTGTTTTGCATCTGGTTTTACTGGTGTAGTAATTTTGTTGAATCAGTGTTTACTGGTGTAGTAATCGTGTTAGCGCTAACTGGTGTCGTAATCTTGTTTTACCGGTGTAATGATTGTGTTTTACTTGTGTAATGATCGTGTTGAATCCAGTGTTACTGATGTAGTAAATGTGCTTCAATAACGGCGTCATCACTAGTGTAGCAGTTTTATTGTAACGGTAAAATAGCGTCGTAATTGTGTTTTAGCAGCGTTTTATTCGCGTTTTTTGTGTTTTTAAAAGTCCTTCTGCTCTTTCTCACTGCTTCTCGACGCGTAGAATCTAAATTCGGGCTTCTTAGCGTTTAGCTCCTTGCGTGCAATCAGGCGTACGAAACTCGTATGCAAATTAAGGAGCCCTGTCGCCCGTAGCGTCAGGGGTTTCGTACCTTATTTAAATGAGAGTTTCATCGAATGGATAAACTTGCCAATTTTCATCCTATCGATAAACCCCGCGAGGCTCTCAACTCCGCTAATGTCGATACGTGCTAATTTCAAAAAGATCTGTGGCTTTCTACGCGGGCAAGTAATAATTATCCGATATTTTATAATCCGAAACCTTTGAATTCTTTGATTTATAACCGAACCACATACTTAATAAACTTTCTAAGAAAAAATTTTTTCCGAGAACATGTTCAACCCGAGCCGATATAAAAACGGAAATGGGAAGAGTTTTAAAAAACACTAATTAAACAGAATAATAAAAGGCGTCACAAGACAAATGAAAACACTGTTTCGTAAGGGATATAAACAGCAACGTGGGAGATTTGAACGGAGCACATATGTTACTGAGATTCCTCTAATACTTTTGTTTTTATGTTCCACGGGTGAGTTTTTCTTCAACATCCATCCATAATCGGACTTTTTAGTTTAGGAATGACGTCGCTTATTGTGTTAGCAGGGACGGATTCAAGAGGAGGGGCTGCAAATTTTTCACAGGGGAGATTTAGGAGAGATTTACAAGTTACAGCCACATCAAAAATAATACTAATGAACCAATCACAGGACCAAATGCCGTCGCATGAACACCCAACAAAAAACTGCATCTGAGCTCTGCATTAGTGATACTTTCCCCCTTGCCCGATTACTCTTGTCATTCCGACCCTGATAGCAATTAACCATTTCATTTCTTTGTAATTGACAAAGTTTTTTTTTTATGAAAATGTCAACTCGCCCTTCCCCTTTTCCCTAATCTAAAAACAACGCGTCGAATTGGTTTTGAAAATCGATACCTGTTCAATTATCGAACGACGAGGCACTTAAAAGAAGCAATTAATCGAAACGTGACCTAATCGAACCTCACGTAAAGGATAAAAAAAAAAAGTTAAACATTAGCATCGGTTAGCAACACAATCACAAATCGACACTTCGGGGGGAATATTCCCCGCATTGAGTTAATAATATCTCTGAAAAACTACGAAAAATTACGAATCATTTAAACTGTATATCCTAAAAAACCGTGGGGTCTTGTTTAATGATACAAGCCATCAATTCTGGGTGAGTCAAAGCTGCGACTCCCACGTATCAGGCCAAAGAGCTCGGACCGTATTATGTCTCGGGTGAGGATTCCCTAACTCAAATAGTTAAATTGGGATTTCACATGACGAAGCGAAATATAATTTTTTTCCCGAAAGATTTTTGATGCAAGGGAAAAAAAACGTAAGAGGTAAAAAAAAATAACTTTTTTGTTTTCCTTTCTTCTCATTTTTTATCTTTTAAAGATAAATTTCAGTTAGGAAAGGGAAATTGGAAACTTCATAACAGGCTTTGAATAAAACTGAGACTACGTTTTGAGAGAAGATAGGAAAAGCATTTGACGAATATCTTTCTTTATAAGAAAGGAATTCGAATTTTATTAAATTGTATTTTCAGATTTTTTACCGTCGGGTTTTTTAAATGAAGATATAAAATCGAGCGGTAGGGTAAGGTTCTTTTCCTGAACTTTTGGAAAGGTACAGGAACTTCTAGACTACGTTTTAGTAACCAGCATAAATTATTTTAGGAGAAAGCCAGAAAGGCTAAACTTAAGCTTATAATGTTTTTACCAAAATCTGCTTTGGTTTATTCTGTTTTTGAAAAGGAGTTTAATTAAAGCAACAGCAGTCTTCTCTTGAACATGATTAACTCTTCTCCCTTTCATGGGTCAAATCTAAACCATGTGGACATAATTTAGACCCATGTGGACCCATTCGGATATAATCTGGACTCATGTGGATCTGTTCGGACAAATTTGGACCCATTTGGACCTAGTTAGGATCCATGAAGACCTATTCGGACCAAATTTGGACCCATTGAAACCCATGTGGACCCATTCGGACCAAATTTGGGCCCATTCAAACCCATGTGGACCCATTCGTACCAAATTTGGATCCATATGGACCCATTTGGACCAAATTTGGATCCATTCACACTCATGTGGATCTATTCGGTCCAAATTTGGATTCATATGGACCCGTTTGGACCCATGAAAACCCATTTGGATCAAAATAAGGACCCACATTGACCCAATCGGACTAAATTTGGACCTAGCTTGAACCCATGTAAACCCATTCGGACCAAGTTTGGATCCGTATGGATCCATGTGGACCCATCCGAACCAAATCAGGACCCACATTGACCTATTCGGACTAAATTTGGACCCGTGGGAACCCATTCGGACCAAATTTCGACCCATGTAAACCCATTCTGACCAAATTTGGATCCATATGGACCCATTCGGACCAATTTTCGACCCATGTGGCCATCTGGACCCAATTTGGACTAATGTACAGCCATTCGGACCAAATTTGGACCTGTATGGACCCAATTTGGACTCACATAGACCCATCAGGACCTAATTTGGACCCATGTATACCTACTCCGATCAAATTTGGACCCATGTATACCTATTCCGACCAAATTTGAACCCGTGTGGACCCATTCAGACCATATTTGGACCTAAGCGGACCCATTCAGATTAAATTCGGACCTAAGTGAACCCATTCGAACCAAATTTGAACCTATGAGAAAAATTCTTTTTCTCCTTCCGGGTCCATATTTTAATTCCTAGGAAAAATGATGTAGCTCTTCCACTTTTTACGATAGCGAGCTAAAAATTAGTTCACATATGGTTAAGAGGCTGCTAGCTACGAATCCGAAGTCAGAATTTCGATTCTGCTAAAATCCGAAATGAAGAAACACTTTAATTTAGGCCTTCTGAGTTTTCTTAAGGAAGATCTTATTCTTTCCAAAAATGTTAAATCCTAAAATCTAATAGTACATCCCATTAATGGCATTTAAATGCAAATAATAAAGGAAAACGGTTTTGCCCTTGGAAATTTAATGTCAATAGTGGGTGGTTGATGTCTTCCTGTGAGATTATTTGCGTGAGCTTTTTAAATAGAGACTGGAACGTTAACGTACAACTCTTTTCAATCTCCTCATCGCAAAAAAAAAGAGCTAATGATAATCCCATATAAAGCAATGCGAATACCTTTAGTGTCAAGAATCGCAACAGCACAATGTCGGTCAATAACCTAATTCGCTTGGTTGCGAATATAATCATATTTTTGGCTTGGCAGGAAAAGTCACGAAGTTGAGTTTCTTTAGTCTTGGTTGTGCTTTGTTTATTACACTCTTCGGTTTACGAGGTAAGGTAAACGTAAGATAAACATGTTTCTTTTAACTCTTACGTACATCCGACCATTTAGATTTCGTTTCTTCCTCTACTTATTAATAGGGACGTGGAAATGATGATAATTTTTATCTAAATTGTTTTTTTTGGAAGGCAGGTCGTCTTAAAACTGTAGCCGCCTTTAAAGACCGTTTTCAGGTAAGAGTTTGTGCCGTTTACTTTGATTCCAATAGTTCGTTTGGATTCTTCTTAACGAACGTACATTATACTCGTTTTTTTTATTGCTATACGAAGAAGGTGGACTATTAAATTTAATTTAACATAAAAATTGAACTTTTTGTTCGCATGTTTAACAGAAATGGTTAAATAACGAAATCTGAGGTTGTTAAGGGAAATGGAAATGAGAGGAAATGTAAATTGAATTAGGTAGAAAAATTTTTTTGGAGCAGAAGAATGAAAATTTTTTTTGGGCCGTAAAAAATCAGACGATTTAGGGGGAGCGTTCAGTTTTTGGTAAGTGGCCCATAGATATTACATATTGGCCCTCTCTACGGTCCTGTTAAAGGGTGCTGAGACGCGAGGTGAAGAATAATAATATTTCGTTAAGTAATAGTTTCGTAGAAATTCAATATATTTTCTTGTGATACCCGTTTATAAAAAACTGGTAGTTTAAATAAGATTATGAAGTTATTATTAATGAAAATGTTAATAATTTGGTTGAATTATAGTGGTTTTGGTATTCAGTAGGACGCATTTTTTAAGGGACTGAAGAATTTTTTAGTTTAAACGATTTTGGAGTCATTAGCCGGAGAGGGAATGAGGGCTAAAACTTGCTTGCTAAGCATATTTAAAGACTCTGAAAAACATACAACGATTTGAACTTGAATTCAATTCTGTAAAATTTGTGGACAAGTAAAACGTGACGTGACCGGCATATCTAAAAAAGACATGCCAGGAGATCGCAATTTAACCCTTTACCTTCTAAATTTGCCAAGTCTTATAATTTTTCAGAGCTTTTAATTTAAAGCATATTTTTTCAAAACTTTTAGTCGAAGAACAAATTTTTTTAAAACTTTTAGTCGAAGAACAAATTTTTATAAAACTTTTAGTCGAACAACAGACTTCATTGAACATTTTTAGTTAAACAACAAATTTCTTCAAAAATTTTAGTCAAAGAACAAATTTTTTAAAAAACTTTTAGTCAAAGAACAAACTTTTTTTAAAATTTTAGTCGAACAACAAATTTTTTTAAAGTTTTAGTCGAACAACAAATTTTTTTAAAGTTTTAGTCGAACAACAAATTTCTTTAAAGTTTTAGTCGAACAACAAATTTTTTTAAAATTTTAGTCAAACAACAAATTTTTTTAAAATTTTAGTTGAACAAATTTTTTTAAAATTTTAGTCGAACAACAATTTTTTTTAAAATTTTAGTCGAACAACAAATTTTTTTAAAATTTTAGTCGAACAAAAAATTTTTTTAAAACTTTAGTCGAACAAAAAATTTTTTTAAAACTTTAGTCGAACAAAAAATTTTTTTAAAACTTTAGTCGAACAACAAATTTTTTTAAGATTTTGTCTTGTCAAATAAGTGTTGGTTATTTTTTCTTAAATAAATTTTTTGAAGAAAAATCAATTTCCAAAAAAAATTTTTTTAAAAAGAAAATTTTACAAAATAATTTTATTCTGACTTGAATATTTTAAATAAATTTTTCTTGCAAAAAAAATATTCTGCATGAAATTTTCTTAATAGCTGAGAATAGTGACCTTTACTAACTTTCCCAAAAAATAATAACTTGTAGAGAAAATAGGGACACAGTTTCATTTTTGAATTTTTTATGACTTTCGCTACCAAATAATTTTCAATAACTTCATCAAAGCATCGAAACAATTTTCACTGAGAGCAATCGCTGCTGTGTCATGTACGAATGACTTTATGAATGCTAAAAATATGACAAGTTTTAAGCCTCTTGCCCAACCTTAGGCAAAAATAAAAATTATCTGGCGCCGTCCCTGGGGAAAGCTTGATGCGTGAAATCAATAACCATGATTATGCCTTTTGTTGTTTATTTATAAATCTTCGATTTATCTGTGTGCGGCTAGAAAAACGGTTTAAATCAAATCATTGGTTCCCAAAAAACCACGGTTGGAATTAATTAATGAGGGGAAAAAAAAATTAATTACTCCGCATATCTTTATCGTAAATCTCGGTCCCGAGTTATTTATGAACCTTTTTTCACTTACAATATTTTTGTGCGGTGGTAGGATAACGCATTGGCGGGATTACTGCAAACCATTTAAGCGTATCCGCAAGATATAAACGATAACGGTAAAGTGGATTATGATTTAATAGGATTTCCGATTGATACTGCTTAGAATGCAATAGCCAATTATCAGTTGAACAGAAAATAATTGAAAGAGTTCTAAGAATTTAGGATTTAAGGAAAAATAATAAGGGTCAGATTTGGGCTTTTTTGCTTAGATCAGAATGAGGCAGGGGCGACCGGACAATAAGGGCAACAAAGGCAACGTCCAAGGACGCTGAAATTTAAATACTAGGAGCGTCTAGATTTAGTTTTGCAAAACTCTCGGGCTGGCCTGATGCTGCCTGAATGCCTAAGTGCTCAGTCACCTTCAAGCACGAATAGTGCCTCTTTTATGCCTTTTGGGCAGTGATGGCGCCAAGTGTGGGCCACAAATTTTCATCTGTTCTCAAGTAAGCAAGACCAAAAGGAGGCCAAAATTTTTTCCAAGTGGAGCTGTGACCTTCCCTTGGCGCCGTTCCTGCTGTTGAACCAGTACATTAAATACTGCTCAGCCTAACAAGTATAAAAAACTCAAAACTCTCTAACTTCAAAACCCGAACCAAACTTGATCGACTTGAACATGCGGGACAGATGCAAGGAAACAAAACGTTATTACAGCTCAGTGTGAAGCCTATGGTAATACGATGCGACTAGCCGTTGTGCACATTCATTATTTAAAATATTAAAAAAAAACCGTAGCGAAGAGAAATAAATGAATAATTTATTAAAATAAGTTGTAATGTCAGTACATAAAACTTATGCGCGCGCAATAAACATGCATCTTCAGCTTAAGATGTTTAAACGCACGCAAGTTTTAGTTTCAATTTTTTTTTCAAACTTTTTTCGTACCCAACACGCTAAATAAAAAAAAAAATAGCAAAGGTTGCGCATACTTCACATCCTGCTGCACAAGAAAACGAAAACCGTTCAAAATCGGCTGAGCAATAAAAAAAAAATTTGCGGCTGTAAGTAAAATAGGGAAAAAGATGATTTTCGAACCGAATTGATTATAAGTACGTGAAATTGTTTTTGAAAATTTTTTTTTATTCTTTTTTAGAGCTGAAAAACTAACCATGAACTAACATATGCGCCAAATCGTAAAAATGTTTTAATTGAAATTACCTGTGACCAAATGGGAGGTCCGCAAATCATCTTAATTTCTGTTTTTAACGATGCATTTAAAGGAGAAGGATGTGGAAGTTTACAGGGTGCTTGAAAATGAGACGCCGCCGCGCCCCTCACCCTATCATTAACGCCCGAGCAAAAAAAACAAAAAAAATGAGAAATTATAACGTAATGGTTGCTATTTATAGATGATTTCGAAGCACCGGGGTTAAGTTAAAGAATTCTTTTTAATCTTTTTTTTTAATTCTTCAAGGGAGAAAAAATCAATAGACTATAAAAAAAATGTTTGGTTATGACGTTTGGAAATAAACGAATTTGACATGTTTTAACCGGGATTTCGTCAAAAAAGGTTTTTAGATTTTTGGCTGACCAAAGGAGTAGGGATGTCATTTTTCCCGGGAAATACATCCGGGGATCTGAAAATTCCCGGTTTTAAGATTTCTAAAACATTGGAACTGGCCTTAAAATAAATTTCCCGAGAAATCCAAGATTTTTTTAAACCGGGAAAAAAATCCCAGATTTTTTGATTTTGAAATCCTGGGAATTCCAGAAATACTAAAAAAAGAGGTGTCATTTTTCCCGGGAAATACACAATGTCGATTTCAAAACAAGCGGGATCTAATGATCCGATAGTTCTTAGTTTTAGGTATTTCGAAAAATCCCGTGGGATTTACAACGAATCTCCAGGAGGGATTTTTGCTGGGGCTTTTTTAAAAACAGAAAAAAATTCCCGTACTTATTGATTTGGAGAATCTTAAATTACAAAAATATACAAGAAAACTCAAACCCTGCCAGAGATGAAAAAACAATCTTGGAATCTTGGAATCCCGAATTCCCGGGAACGAGAAAAACCGAACCCTGAAGGTTTGGCTCAGACCTTTTTACCGGTCCAATAAAACCCACAAAGAGTCCTAAAAGTTCAAAAGCAAGATCTTTCTTAATTATTTCCTTAGAAATCTTCCCAGCGGCGCAGCCCAATGGTTTCAGTTTCTGCTTACTTAATGCGATACCTAGGGCCTAAGGCCAGTAGCCGATATATTTCTTTTGGCTTAATATTAAATTTAAATTAACATAACAACAAATTGTGCACACAGCCGGCTCCCCTCGTTGAAGTGTTAAAGCCGAGCCAAAATTTCTAACAAAATCGATCTGAGAAGCTTTTTGTTAGTTAAAATTTAAGAAATGATCTTTTTGAAAGCTCCACAAATAAAGCGAAAGCATTTAGACGAAAAACCACGTGAATTGAAAATAATTATCAATAAACGGTTGACGTACGCGTACGTAAAATAAAAAGAGAGCGACGGGTTTTTATACGGGGGCGTTCATATGTTCAGGGAATTAAAAATGAACGCTTTGCCGCCCGCAGGAATTTAAAACGTGGTGTTTGGCGTTTTCAAAAAATTTATACTCAAAGGCAAATAAGGATAATTTGTTTAAGTATGAATTTTTTTTAGGGTTTTACATTGCTGATTGGTATTGATAATTTTATTGCTAAAGTAAAGCGTTTTAAGGCTCGATAGGTGAATGCAAAAGAAAAATAGAGAGACGATTTAAAGGGGAAAAGCGAGCAAAAATCTGAAAGTCAAAAGCAATAACATAGACTTTTTTTTTAGTATTCTTAACTAAAACTAGAGCTAGGGTCTCTAGCTGGCTAAAAGAATGTAAACATTCTGGGGCTATTCGGCTATTTTTGACAATCTTGTTCCTGGACAACTCATGCATTTTTCTTCCAAAACTTTTTATCCTTTCGGGCGAATAATTTTTCCTCTATTAAAACTGGGTAAAACATCACACAAAATCTTTGCACACAAAAATGAAAACGTCTCAAATATTTATACCTAGACTATAAAAAATTTCATAATAAATCAACGTGGAACAATTTTTAACTTTAAGAAAATCAATAAAACGAGCTACAAATCTTTTTTTAAAAAAAATAGGAAAAAGAAAAGAATTTTCGACGACACAGTGAAAAAAAAAAAAAAATTTTCAGGAAAAAAAACCCGGAGATTTTTTAATTTTAACCTAAAGTGAATATGCAAAACGACACGTTGTTTATAGATTTTCCATTTCATTAAAGTGAGATGGAACAGTTCGTAGCATCATCCTCGACAAACTTCCACAACGATTCTATTAAAGAAGAACTACCCTTCCATATCACGACCCGACACGCATATCCTTCCTCATCGCACTTGATCATCTATTTTTTTCCCCCCCCGCCTCTAACCCAACTCCCGGTCAAGTGCCAATTACATATCTTTAAACGATTGATTATTGTAATAACTCACAAGCATTAATTTTTTTTTAAAAAAAATCCGATTCTAGATTTTGTACTTTAAGCTCGGATGAAATTTTAAACGGAAATGATTCCTGGGAAAATCCGTAAGAGTATTTCTCGGGAATGTATGGGAATTTTTCCCGGGAAATGGTTAAAGTTTTTGGTTGAAATAATGAGATGATGCTGAAGAATCTACGAAAATATTCTTCGGGAATTTATGGGATTTTCCCGGGAAACCATGAGAATTTTATGGGGATTTCTATGGAATCTATGAGTCTTATCCGCAGAAATTTCTTGGAAATCATGAACGTTGTTACCGAAAAAAGATGGGATTATGCGGAAGGATTTATGGTTTTGTTTCCCAGGAACATGCGGGCATTTTCCCGGGAAATAGTAGGACTTTAATGGGAATTTTAGTGAAAATATATGAGTCTTTACCGAAGATTCACGGTTTCATTTCCCGGGAATTCATTCCATATATTCCCGGAAAATGAAACCATGAATCTTTATCCCATAAGGATTTATGAAATTTTTCATACCGTTTCTTCGGCTTAGTTTCCCGGGAACCTGTGGGAATTTTCCCAGGGAAATCATGGGAAATTTTAATGGGTATTTCCGGGGAATCTAACAGTCTTTTCCGAAGATTTATGGTTTCATTTCCCGGGAATTTATCCCATATTTTCCTGGGAAATTATGGGAATTTTTACCGAGAAAAGATGGGATAATGTTGAAGATTCTACGGATGGAATCTTCCACGGGAATTATGGTCTTTTTTCCCGGGAATACTTTGGAATTTTTCCCGGGAAATCATAGAAATTTTCCATGCGAATTAACTGAATTCTTTTCAAAGGTTTTTTTCAAAGGATTTTTAAGCTTATCAAAATAATAATTTTAATCATTTTTGTTACTTAATATTCTTTCTGCCAATTTCTCAGCTTTTATCAATAATCTCAAACGCAGTAATTACTCTTTTTTTTTTATTTTTTTTTTTTAAATAACTTAAAAAATCTAGGAAAGCGAATAAAAATAATGAATGTCATCCTCGGTTATTAAAAATCCATTTCCCTTCAACGATAACGGGCCTGGTCTTATGGAACTATTCTCTCGCTTATAAGGCGTAATAATTTGAAATGCTTTCATGTAAAATGCCTAAATAGGAAAAGTTAATTTGTGTTCGAATTACTGCAATTCCAAAATTAACCAGATGTAAAATTAGTATATTTCTAATTTAAATATTGACGTGCTTGTGAAATTATAAACAGGGATGGGCTTCGGTAGTTCTTTTTTTTTTTTGCTTCTTGGTTTGTTTAAAAGGAAAAAAAAAACGATTTGGCCTTCGGCATTTTGCGTCATGTTTTTCATACGAAGAGGAAAAAAAAGAAAATATACTTTTTAGCATCGTTTTCTTTACGAGAAGCGCCTTTTACGATAAATTAAACAGGTTTTGACATTGATAAAAAGAAATTTCAGTCATTTTAGACGTCTACATTCCGAAATGAATTAATACATTAAAAAAAGGAAAAAAAAAACAAGGATATAGTCTAGAATACAGAATATTGAATAACTCATCACGCCTACTACTTCTTCTTTATGTGTTAAAATCATTACTTAATTATGAAAAAAAAAAAAGGGACAGAAGAGGGGAAATGTTTTCTGTCAGGAGAAAAAACAAATTTACATGCGTAGAAGCATTCAGGTTCCTTAATTCAGTTTAGTGGGATCTGTTTTTTATTTTATAAAAGAAAATTGTTTTGAAGATTTTTTTGGGGGGAGAAGCGAAGCAGAACTAGAAAATGTGAGCACTTGTTTAGGAATGAAAAGTGCATGAGGTTTGTTGAAGGCAGAATTGAAACGAAATTAAGGGAAAACTTTTTGCGATATTGTGAAAACATTCCTGTGCCTGAAATCAACTTTAAAAAATTTAAGAACAGAATTGCTTGAAAGATATGTAGAACACTAGAAAATATTTTGAGAAATTATTAAACGCAAAAATCGAAATTCCTGTCCAAAGGAAAACTTTAGTAACTTTTTTCAAGGCACTGGAAAAAATTAAGTATTTGAAGATTCTAATGACAAGGACTTTTTGGGCTAAATTATCAATCTACGATTATTTTCAAGCTCACTAAATAATAAAAAAAATTAAAATCGGCCAAATTTGAAAAAAAATAGATTCGAATCCTTTTTCCACTTGATGGATCCGGGATTTTCCGAGAGAATCCAGTACAACATTTTTATCTAGATTAGAAATTTTAGATTTTCGGGGAAATGTTTACAACAACCGTCTCTTCACACCGCTAATCTCATATTTATCTAGAATTCCGTCCCCTTTATCAGGTCAGAATGAAGAAATCTTAATCCTGTGGCCAACACTGAGTCAACCTCCTCATAACACTCTCTACGACTTTTCGCTTTCAAGTATTCTTTTAGTCTTCTTGATCATTTAAGAAAATTTCATTTATTCGCGCCAATCTTCCGATTTCCATGAACATTTTATTTTAGTTTTCTTTAAAAAAAAACTTAAACTCTCCACTACATTGTCCGATTCTTTTTTCCTTTTAGCGGCAACCCATAAAACCCGATCGCTCTTTTCTAAAAACGGCGACAGCGTTTAAAAATAATTTCCTTTCAGCGTGGGCGTGTTTTCTTTTTCAAACGTAGGCGGCAAGAAATCCTTTTATTCAATCTTGAATGTCTCCAGTTGTGACTTTATTTTCAAAAAATAAAAACGCAAAATCATGCCACCTTCAGCTGCCAACCCTCCTGACTTTCCCATTTAATAATTTTTTTTTAAAATTCACAAAATTTTCGCTAAACTACAAGATATTTCTTTTAAAATAAATGATAATACCTTGGCCAGAAGCCAAATCATTACCGAAATTTATGTACTGCATTAATAAAGAACAATAAGCAATATTACAATAGCTCATTGATGAAAATTATATGTTTCAAACTTTTTTTTTTTCCTTTCTTGAAACAGATTCAATTCTATACAAGATATATCATAAATCTTTTGACCATTGCATGCTCTTTTTCTTATTTATTAAAAACCGCCAAAGATTTTATTTAAGTAATTTCAATTAACGGTGTGGGCGATTTTTTAATTCTCTCAGTTTTATGTAAACAAAGAGAGAGATTTCTCTCGGGGATATTAACATAAGAGAATCAAAGCTGCTGAATATTATTTTCTTTTTAACAACAACCGGGTCACCGCAGGCGTATGCGTAGCGACGGAAACCGTTACATTAACTAATTCGTTCCGTGAAGGTTGACGGCATATTAAAAAATATTGAAATCCTTTTTTTTTTTTTTTTTGTGTGTGTGTGTAAAGCTTTAAGAGATAAGGATGGAAAGAGAGCGCAATGGCGCTTTCATATAAAAGATCGATAAAAATTTATCAGCAAATTTATGAATTCGTGAACCCAAATAAGGGTCACGATTAAAAAGGACACAAATTGACCCTCACCGTTTTCTCTCCTTCATTTCCCGGCGTTCCGTTCGATAACCAATATTCCTTCCTCGTTACTTTTAAGGGGAGTTTGGGAGGCGGTGGTTTTCTCGAAAGAGGGGAGGCCAAGTTTGGGTTTAATGTAACTTGAATGAAATTTTGTGGAATCGTAGAGAGAGCTAAAAGAACATCAGTAATTTTATCCAGTTAAAATTAGAAAAAATATGAGCAGTGATCGAACTTTGGCTTTATTTCCAGTAAAAGTCCTTTTTTTGAAAGCAAAGTTTTTCGAGGTTCCTACTTTTACTAAAAGTCTGTAAAAATCATTATTTCCAAGAACCCTTGAAAAAATTTGATTTCTTATTTAATTTTCTTGCCAAAAAAAAAATTTAATTTTTTCTTAGCAGAAATCTTTGAGAATTTTGCTTGACAAGAAATTTTGTGAATGATGCTCCACAAGAAATTAAGCAATTTCCCTCGACATGGAATTTCGAGAAAATTTGCTCGACAAGAAATTTTGAGAATGTTGCTCGACACGAAATTGAGCAATTTTTGAGGAAATTTGCTCGACATGAATTTTTGAGAAAATTTGCTTGACATGAAATTTTGAGGAAATTTGCTCGACATGAAATTTTGAGGAAATTTCCTCGACATGAATTTTTCAGAAAATTTGCTCGACATGAAATTTTGAGGAAATTTGCTCGACATGAATTTTTGAGAAAATTTGCTCGACATGAATTTTTGAGAAAATTTGCTCGACATGAAATTTTGAGAATGTTCCTTGACAAAAAATTGAGCAATTTTTGAGAAAATTTGCTCAACATGAATTTTTGAGAAAATTTGCTTCACAAAATATTCAGAGAAAATCTGCTCTACAAGAAATTTGAGAATGTTGCTGGACAAGAAATTTTGATAAACTAACTTGACAAGAAAAACTTTGTTTGACAAGAAATTTTGAGAATATTTGCTGTATAATTACAAAATCGATTCAGTGTTTAAAAATATTGAACCTACGGAATCTGTCTTCTTCATGAGAATCAGGCATAAATTGTGGGAAAAAATCCAATAAAAATCCAAAAGCCCGCCAACCCCCAAATTTTTATTTTGAGACTGACTTCGAGTTCGATGCCACTAAATCCCCTTTCATGCCCTCAGCACTTCAATTGCTTCTACATTTCTTCTCGTCCCCACTTTCTTTTATCCGGGATAAAAAAAAATTGTCCAGCTTGTCACTTTTTTCCTCTTATAGATTTTCAGATAAGTATGGAATATAAAACCCCTTCTAAGCCGATTCTTTCTGCCTTGATTGTTCTCAAGCGTAACAACTAAGAAACGTGATAGTCTCGTTTCCCACGATTCTTCCAAGCACGTTGTACGGGGAATAGTGTCATAGAATATAATAGGCAACCTTAAGCCGTGACATTTCATAAGGAAAAAAAAAACCCGAAAAAAAAATTTCGCCCGGAAGTATAATTTTTCTCAACATGGAAAAGGCGATGAGCTACGAACAACAAATCATTCAATCTCATTATTATTTCTAATCACAATCGACCATTCCTTTCAGTGACGACCGGCAAAGCCTTCTGTCATGCGAATTGAAGAGGAAATTGCAGAAGCTTTTGAATAAATAATGAAGTGCAGCTCGTGCATTAGGAGACTGCAAAAACAAATAGAGCGTCAAGGAATAGCCATGTTATTTTTTTTACCTTTGGCTATTAATTCTCTATGTTATTTCAATTTAACGGTTTCGTTATTTGAAAATGGATTTTCGTTGAAAGTTTTTTGATAATTAATTAAACGAAAATTTTATTAATTATTTTAATGACGTCAATTTTTCTTCGCCTTAACCTTGACGGTTGGTCGGTTTTAGCGATCATTATGATTTTTTGGTTTTCCAGACGTGAAATTTTTCAAATGTTTTGTTTACTAGGAAGAAATTATTTTGTTGTATATTTCCCATGATTGTAAATAATATGGATTTGAAGAATGAAAGGGCTAATGGTGTATAAGCAAGGATTTGATGAATAGGTTTCATGTCTGCAACGGATTTATCATTGGTAATGTTACCAAGTTCCTAAGATAATTAACGGGAGATTTTAATACGAAAAAAATAATATTGGGAAATTGATTTCTCAATTTTAAAAACGGAAATCGGTTTTTGCAGGGATTGAACTCGATTGCTTCTCACATGTTGAGAACTTCAGAGTCAGGGGGGAAAATTTTTTTGGAATTTTTAAGAAGTTAGTAAAAAAACCTAATGACTTTTTGGCCACCTTGATTTTGCTGGCATTAATGTCAAATTCTTTTCCTCCTCTAATTTCGAAGCCTAAATTTACACGGGAAATCCTTTTTCATTTTGAGAAAATTTGCTCAACAAGAAATTTAAAAAAAATTTGCTCGACAAGAAATTTTATAAAAATTTGCTCGACAAGAAATTTTATAAAAATTTGCTCGACAAGAAATTTTATAAAAATTTGCTCGACAAGAAATTTTATAAAAATTTGCTCGACAAGAAATTTTAAAAAAATTTGCTCGACAAGAAATTTTAAAAAAATTTGCTCGACAAGAAATTTTAAAAAAATTTGCTCGACAAGAAATTTTAAAAAAATTTGCTCGACAAGAAATTTTACAAAAATTTGCTCGACAAGAAATTTTACAAAAATTTGCTCGACAAGAAATTTTAAAAAAAATTTGCTCGACAAGAAATTTTAAAAAAAATTTGTTCAACAAGAAAAATTCTGAAAAAATTTGTTTGACAAGAAAAATTTTTTACCTGCTTGAAAGAAATTTTTTACTATAAAAATTTAATTTCTTCAATACTTCTTTTCTCAAATTTTTGCATGATTTCTCTTTTAAAAAAAACCTTTCGAATTGATTTCCTTTTCATTCTTTTTCAACTACTTTTTTTTAAAATTTTCAATTTTACGTTTCAATGGGGAACTTTTTAAACATTAGCTCGTCAAATTACCCACGAGATGGGGCTAATCCCAGTAAACTCGTCAAAAGCTTTATTTCCGATTTTGGAATTTTAAAAAAAGTTTTAAATTTCCAACTGGGCTTAAAAATGGATGGTTGCTTCATATTTTGTTTACAAAGGTCTAAACTTTCAATGTACCTGACTCATTGGTTTGTGATCTTGTTTCTGGCTGATATACATTGTGGCGCCTTGCTTTAAAAATCCTGTAATGCTCCTTATAAAATTATTCACACGGAAATGCGAATGCAGCATAATTCAGGTTATTTTGAAAAACTCGAATGGACAAAATTTGAAATTTAATACTTATACGTGACTAATCTCTTATTATAGGAAGATATATATCCCTTCAAATTTTCTAATCAGGACTATATAAACGGCATTTTGATGAGATTAAACTTTAATCTCGTTATCACGTATTGAGAGATTTCTTCCTTTTTATAATGTGAACTACTGAATTCCTTTTTGCTTTTAGAGAATTTATTCCTTATGCGGCAGATTTTCCAATAACCGAATGAGTCAATTTTAAAAAAAGAACTAAAAGCAAAAATAATTTCCCCTTAAACTTTTCTAATTTTATCTAAAGTTTTAGCCCAACTTAAATATCAAAATTCCTCAAAATTCTAACTTAAGAATTAAATCAAATTATTCTCAACCTGGATTGAAACTCATTCTCAAAACCAACACACCCGGTTGGCCCTGCCGCCTCGGCACTAAAATAACAAAACCTTCCTCATAAAAAATAAAATATAATCCAGACATCGTTTCCACATAAGAAACATCAACTGGAATTCGTTGGCATGATTTACATGAAAATGAATGACGCTCCAGCGGACCCGACTTCAGTTTGACGTTATGAAAGAAACTTACATAACACAAACGAGATCGTATACAAGTCTTAACACCTTTAGGAATAAAAAGCTTTTTAAATATCACAATGATTCCCCACTTTCATCGTCCTTGAGCTCCACTATTCAAGAACAATTTTCAAGTCAAACTCAGAAACAAGATAAAACTATCAATTAATTTTTTTTTGTTTTCATGACAATTTTTGGGAATTTTCAAGCTTAAATTGCAGTCAGCAGCCCAAGAGAAATATCGCTAGTGCCACATGCTGTTGTTTAGCTAAAATTTAAATTCATAAATTTTTAATAAATGAAACCTTGCAACACTAAAGCCCGAACCTCACTCTCCACATTTTTATAAAATTTTATTTAAAGAAAATCCCATCAACACGTTCTCTGTTGCTTCGGTTAAAAAACCATTTCAATTTTTAAATATTTGTATTTTCTCCTTTAAAATTTTCTTCCGACGGAATTATTTGACTTCTTGAAAATATCTTTCATTTCCAGTTTAAAAATTCTTTCTTCCATAATATGACGTGGCAATATTTGATTAGTTTTCCGTCCACAATAACGCAAACAATACAGTCATTTTTTTTTTCCTTTCAAGAAACTTGTTTGAATTTGATTTGAAGATCAAGCAACTTAAGTCCCTTTACCTTTTGCCTCTTTCGATATACATCAAATACCTTGATGCTATGTCATGCATTATATTTACTCTTTACCATTTAAGATTGAAAAGATGATTTAAAATGAAATTCTTTTTGAATTAATTAAAAAATTATATACAGTGTTAAAAGGAACGCATTATTATCGAAGCGGAGTAAAAGAAATATTTTATAAAAAAAAAATTATTGTTATCATGAATGAATTAAATTTAGAGGAAAAAAAAAAAATATTGTCGCTATTATTGCGAGGATTGTTTTGATCTCCTAGGGGGGGTTTTACAGATGTAGTAGGAAAATTTGGCAGCGGGATCCCGTGTAGCGTCTGTTTTAAAATGGCTATTTTATTTTTAAAACTTTTTGATTTTTTTATTTTATCGTCTGTCAGTGTTGAATTATAGACTTAAATGCTGTTAATTTATTTTTTATATGCGAATCAAGTGTGGGATTCGAGGTTTTCGAATGAATTTGAATATTGGATGAAATGAAGTTTAAGCGTATGAAATTAGAAGATAACTAAGAATTTTTACTTGTCAAAGAAAAGTTTTAATAAAGAATATTTTGCAGAAAGGGATTTTTCCAGAATTTTTTGTGGCTAAAAGTTTTAGTCAATTTTTTCTTGGTAAGAAAAATTTAAAAATTTAAAAAATTTATACGACAACAGACTTTGAAAAAGTTTGCTGAACAAGAAAAATTTATTCGACAAAAGATTTTCAGGAAATTGGTTTGACAAACAACTGTTCGAAAAGAGACTTTCAAGAAATCTGTTTGACAAGAGACTTTAGAATCTCTGAAAAAATTTGCTTGACTAGATTTGGAAAACACTGGTTCGACAAATTTTGAAAACTGATAGGCACCTCTCTTGAATTTTCTAAGATCAAAAGGAAGAAGACTTTTAGTTTTTTGTTATTTTCTATTCTTCTGCGTGAAAAATCCGGGATATTGATTTTTTAACTGATTAAATTCAAGTTCTTCCAGCTGCTTTAAAAATTGAAGTTTTGAATTTCGATTTTAACGATTCCTAGCAGCAAGACTCAAATATCCGCCCCCCAGCGACACTCTTTTCAAGCTAAGAAAGTTCAAACTTCGCAAGAGTTCGGCTTCTTTAAAATTAACGAAAATTGATCTCTGCGGCAGCGTTTGTGGGTCAGAAATTCAATATGGCTTTGCTCTATGGTCAATTCAGATTGGCGGATATAAATCACTGGCCGAACTTTAACACAAGCTAAAACCATTAAAATAAAATCTCGAGCCCAATTAACTTCTGCGCAATTTTCATCAACTAAAAATAAAATTTCTAAAAGCAGCAAACCTAATTCCCTAACTGCTCATTCGTTTTACCGCAGATTTTGCACGAGTTTGATATTTCCTTTCAATTTACACAAGCGTAAAATTTCGCTTATCTGGCTATAAAGCTTTAAAAATCAAGATATCAGATTTTAAAAAATCACGCTCGCTCGCAAATTTCCTAAAATTTCCACAGTTGTAAATTATAAACAGCTCAACCGTTTCAAATAAAAAAAAAAAATCTCAAATTTCCGGAACGTAACCTGTCAGCGAGTTATCGTGACCACAAAATTTAAAATGGGCGGACAAAACAAAAACGAACTGACGGATGAACAAGAGCTTCATCGCAAAAAAATATCTTTTTATAATCCCTGAAGAATCCTCAAGTGTCAATACTGAATGGGAACACCCTGAACATTCCTACGAGCCATTCGTGGACAAGAATATTATATTTTTTTTAAAACAACCCAAATGGCCTCACGCTCAGATAAAAATCAAGACGACTATAAAAACGAAATAACATCCAAAACTCCAAATAATCCAAACTTAACACTTTTACATTCCCCTTCGGATGTTTTCTGACAGATTAAAAATTAAAACTCGAAACTAACCTTAAAATAATTTTTCACTCTAAAAATCTTTAACCTTTCATCACTTTCTATTCACGATTATCTTATAATTTTTTTTTTTTTTTTAATAAAACGAACCTGTGAGAAAGCAAAACTCCAAAGCTCCCGCCGATACATTAGATATCCATGATGGTTCCAGTTTGGTTGAGAAGTCCAGTATCCAAAATTATCCTCGTGTTAAAATGAATATTCACTTTAACACTTCACTTAAAATATTTGTATTTTTGATTATTATTATTTTTTCACTTGAATTATGAGACATTTTCATTTTTTTTTCCTTCAATTTGTTTTGCACTGAACAATGGAGATCAATATTTGAGATTTTGGAAATCTTTCACGTTAACTTTATTATTGTAATGGTTTTTCCTGTAGATGAAATATAAGAGGTTAGGGAGATTTGCAGCTTTCAAATTCATTAATATTTAAAATAGTTAATGATTAATTAGGGTCTACAGTTTTTGATTTCTGTGGCTAGGAATTTGAGGTTAGGATGACTTCAAACTTTAAAATTCATCGACTTGTTATTCTTTTGATCATTTTGCCAAAGTTGCTTTATTTTCATGGAGCTTATGCTCTCCTCAAGAGCAATCATAAGCTTGTCAATCCTTGAACTGTTTTTAAAGACAGCTCAGCTTTATTTTAACTTTAAATTTAGCAATTACAGCCATTGCGAGGAGCTCCAAATCCCTGCATATTTGATATTTCAAATAATCAGCTTAAAAGCCTTACTGAAGCTTTGCTTGAAACTAGAGAGGCTCATTGGTCATGGGCTATGTACTTAGTAACAGCATATCTGGTTTGGAAAATCCGATGCACTCAATTAATGCAGTGCAACACATTTCCCAAGGTTATCATGGTGCTATTTTAACTAGGTCTTCACCTATTTTACATTCCAGGATATATAAAGCTAAGCTCTTCAATACTAAAGCGCATGAAGATTCAACATAACTTTAACCTTAACTCATAACAATTTTTTGTGTATAAATATCGCAGAAAGTAAGATTTTTGACATTTCCAGCAACTAATTGGCAATAATTATACTAGAGGGAAATTAATCTTCCTTTTAAACTCATTTCACTTTTTCCATCCATCTAACATTTAAAAATTGCACTTTTAGCCTTTCACCTGAAGTTAAGACTTCAAGTCATTAAGTCAAACTTGCTAAAAATCCTTTCAGCTAACGGAATGAAACTGCTTACATTTGAAGCAACCACTATTTCAAAATTGCAATGTTGAGTGCAGACATTACGATAAAACAACCACAAGGCCATTTACTGTGCGAAGATTTCCTGTTTTAAGTTTCAAAAATCTGGAAAAATATGCTTTGAAGACATAACCTCAAATTTTCCAAACGAGCTTCACATATTTCCCATAAAAACAATGAAGCACCAATCAAATTTGATCTTAAACTCATTAATTTCCATAAAAAGCCACAAATCTCTAAACTATCCTTCTTTATTAATATTTTCAGTTCATGAAAACTCCAAATTCCCCCCAAAATAAAATTTCTAAACACAAAGGAAACATACAAAGACTCAAAACTCGACACTCCGTAAAATAAACTCCACATCGTCGGCGATCCTCCATAGGACTCGCCGATACATTACACCCGAATTCACCGATGCACTTGCTTCAACTCAAAATGGCTTTCAATACAATTATTTTTTTTTTGTACATAACAAGATTCTTGTTATTAATTTTCTGCCTGAAATTATTAATCATTTTTGAGTTTTACCAGTTACGGTGTACTCTAGGGATTATATCAAGTCTCCAGGCGATTTTGGCTTAATTCCAAGAATAAAGCCAAGGGAGAATATAAAGAAAACTACCAGATTCACCTGCAATCATTTTGCATTTATTTTATTAGCTATATTTTCAATAACATGATTGCAAATTTAAAACTCTTCAGGAAGCTGTTTAGTCTGATATCGAATTTGCAGGTTTGCATTTCTACAAATGTAACTATCACTTGATTTGTTTAAAAATTGATGTTAGACTCCTTTCAAATACTACGATTCTTCCCAATGTTGTTAAGAATCATGTTTTGAACAAAAATCTTCTCCACAGTTATCGTTAATAATCAAATAACATCAAACTACTGCTTCTGATTCCCAAACATCAATATGGTTGATCGTCCCATAATAACATCTAAACCAAACCTCCCTTTGTCATCGGAAAAAACAGTCACCACAGAAATCTGACATTTATTCAATTATCAACATCAAAGAATTCAATTAACAGATAAAAAAAATCTGGAGTGAAATCTTATAAAATGATTTCAAACAGCTGCAGAATACTCCCACAAAACTAAAGAGGAAAACACCGGCTGAAATACGGCGTAATTCACTTAAATCCACTTATCCCATATTGTAAACTTACACATTTCCATAAAAAACACTGTAAAATATTCACCTTAAACCAAAAAATATTTTGGTTATCACTTATTACGGAAAATACACGGCAAAATTATAAATCAAATCACATCTGACAATCACCGTTAAAAAAAAAATAATATTAAATATAAATAACACGAGTTTTAATAAAAACAATCAAAATTCTTCAATGTAAAACGGATAAAATGATTTTTTCATTTACAAAAACGTTTTATGTAATTTTTTTTTTTAATAATTTAAAATCACGTTAAACATGGGTCCATCCGCTTACCCGATCTAGACTCAATACAGGCGCAATTTTTCGAGGCAAGTTCAAACAGTTCGCAACCCTATACCGTGAACGATTCGGCTGGTTTCGGCTACTATCGTTTGTTTCCGTGAGACCCCTCGAGGGCTCAATCAACATGCTGCAAAACAGTCGAGGGGACAAGGAGGTTTCTTTCTTCTATCTTGCTTTATAAATGGGATGTAACAAGTGCGGTAGAAAAGGATGGGAAATATGGTGCGGGTTAAAGGAAGTCGATTTTTTTTTGTTTTTTTCTCACTTTAAAAATCCAGGACCTGGGATATTGTTTTTCATGCTGGGCTTTAAATACGAAAATTTTTGATTATTTTTTTAAGGCCTGTGAATGAATTAATTGGAGCTGGTAAAGGCCATTTGAAGATTGGAATTGATTTCGGGGTTTTGGGAAAATAGATGAGCTTGTTGAATTTTTTAAATGGGGATTTTTGGGAAAATCGTTATTTGGGAATTTCGGGATTTTGAGATTTTTAGAAAAGGTAGAAGGATTTTTAAACGTGAATAGAGAGGCTGAAAAATTTATCGTAAGATGACTACAGGTTTTGGTCATAGCGTATGAAGATGTGTATTAACTTAAATGTGAATAATTTTCTTGTAAGCGAATTTCAAATGCTGCCTCTCTCTTTTTACTTTCGAGCTTTTTAGAGTGAGAAAGTGTTGCGGTCATCGGAAAATCGAAATTTTGCCCAAAGGCGTATTCTACGTCTCACGGCGAAGAAAACACGTAAAAAAAATGGGTTTTCAAATGGAGGATATAGAGTCAAATTGTGTAGCCGTCAAAATGACGTAACATCGTCTCCTGGTTCCCAATTCCTGATTGGTCCTAGCAGACGCCGTTGACGTAATTTTTAGCTATAAACGTCATCACTATTTGAGTTTATGGCCGCGCTCTGGTGGAAGTCTTCCAAATTACTAGAAACAATATGGCCACTTTAAATGGGGGTGCTTTGTCCGCTTCTATTATTTATGGAAGCAAACTCTCTATAAAAGAGACTGATAGCGTCTTCTATGATTAAAATAGGAACTCACAGACGTAGAGATTTTATTAAGAAGCCTGGAACAGAATGCTCTTTTTTTCTTCTGCCTTTTCGGTCTTTAGGATCAATCCGCCTTCAGGGTGATTATTCCTACAACTCCTCCTATTCTACGACTTACAAAAACGAGAAAAAAATCTTACGAAGGGGGAAATTTCAGCGCAAAAACTTTTCCACAACCGAGAATGGAAGAAAATAAAAAAGTATGATAAAGACTTGTCAAAATTCAAATCGAATTCATCAACATCTGTTTCGATTCAAAGCTCCCAAGCCGGCTTTTAAAAAAAACTCAGATAGCGCGTTCTTCCCAAAGCACATTTTTTTTGAAAAAAATCAAAATAAAAAATTCACTTACCCTTTTTCCTTAACTCCCAAAGAATAAATTCCTCCAAAGCCGCCCATATTTGTAGCTTAACCTCTCATCAGTCCACCCAAAAAATTTAACTATCAAGTTAGCAGAAAAGCCCGCACCTGAAAAAAAAAAAATCAGTTAGCTATATTGATATTGGATTGATAATAAATAAAAACAAAAATTTTCTTTTTCCTTCCTTGAAAATTTCAATAAAAAATGTGGAACGCTTCACGATTTTGCGTGTCATCCTTGCGCAGGGGCCATGCTAATCTTCTCTGTATCGTTCCAATTTTAGTATATGTACCGCCGAAGCGAGTACGAGAGCCTATCCCTCATCCATCGTATATATACTCCACGCTAGCGACACAAAGGTGCTGCGAAATTATCCCAAATCTCATTTTAATTAATACTCCTTTCCTAATCATTATTTCCTTAATATCTCAACTTGATGACAATATTTAGCCCCTAAACTTTTATTTTATCTAAATTTCACCCCTACAAATCACTCGTCCGATTTTTAAAACAAAATTCATTTTCTCTTATGGGACTCGCCATGTAAATTTCTTCCCACCCATATTTCCATTTAATCGTGATAATTCCCTCACAAATAATTAACATTAATAATTAAATAAAACATTTCAATCGATATTATCAAACGAATCGACATTTAAATCCAAAAAATAAACAAATAAAAAACCGAAAACGAATCGACTACGAAGTAAACAAGATGGCCGCCGCGCTGCTTCCTTCCGATTGGTTTCGCGCCATTTCTTCTCATTTTCAAAAAATAATAAGCAAAAAACGACTTTCTCTACCTTTAGGCGGTTTACAAACGCAAAGTTAACATTTTTCACGAATTTATTGTTACGTTAGGATTAGGAATAGGAGTTAAACATGTTGAAATATCAAAACGATCTACAATATTCGATTTATGGGTTAGTCTTAACGACCTTTTGACCTTTTAGTGGATCTGATACTCATATGATAAACATGCGAGGATCACGAATCAATAAATATTCATAAACGAAATCAGCTTGAAGCTGTCCCTTCACAACAGGTTTATGTCTATCTTTCTCGTGCATGGTTTAAATACATTATAATTTTTTATATCGTCTGTCCTTATCCGATTTTCTTATTTTATTTAATTTTTTTTTGATGGGGGTCGGGTGTAAAACCCTAAAATAATTATTTTTAAGTTTCCTTGTTAAGGTTATGTAATTTTAAAGATGAGTTTTTGGGAACTGATTGGATGTAAAGGTTGTTGGTAGCTAGAATAATGGGCAATTAGTGGATGAATTAAGATAGTGTAGCTTAACCTAATTGTTATTACCTCAGGAGACCTGAATATTGCCATAAACAAATGGAAATCATCAATCGATTGTTGCGTCACGACTTACGATTATCGTAAACGAGATTTGGATGAATTAAGGCGCGGTAATTTAAAAACCGGTCTTAAATTAATTTTATTTTTTTGCGAATGTAGCAAGAAACAATATATTTTTTGGGTTTAGTGAGGGAAGGGTGAAATAGCAATTAATTTTTGTTCTACAATTTTTTTTAATTTTTTTTAAAATTAAAATCCAAAAAAAAATTTTAAAATTACGAGCTAGCAAAAAAATTTTAAAAAATTTTTTTGAATGCCAAAAAAATTTAGAAACAATTTATTTGGAAGGGGAAAAAATTTCTGGGAAGATTTTTAGTCATGAAGCCGAATAAAAAATTTTCTGCATGAGGAAAAATTTTGAAAAAAAATTTTTGTCAAGGGAAAAATTTAAAAAAATTTTGATTTCGAGAAAATTTTTCAAGAAATTTTATTTACTGAAATTTTTGAATGTCAATTTTAAATAGGGATTTTTTTGAGAAAAATTACAAAACAAAAATTAAGACCAAGATTTTGAAAAATCTTTTTTGGTGAGATTAATGAATTTCAATTTTTTGTGGAAAAGATATGTTAAATAATTTTTGGAATTGTGAAACTGGATGAGACCGAAGGTCTAAAATTTGATTAGCAATTTTTTCGAATCCAACTTTTCCCTGAAATTTTAGGATGAACCCAGACGTCAGTCAAATGCGAGATGAGACAAGACAAATGCGAGGGTCTAGTGCAAGATGAGACTTAAATTTTGCCAGGGGCGACCCAAGGGGGGGGGGCTATTTAGGAAGGGCCTTTTGTTTGGGCGTACTCGGGAAGATCAGTAATATTGCTGTAATGTAAAAATCTTCTGCTTTGGCCTTACATAAAAATTTGTGGCCTACCCTTGACCCCATCCAGAATTTTTTTCTGGCGCCGACACTGGGTTTTGCAAGAGAAGAACAAGAACCTTGCCTGGTTTTATCTCATCTTGCATCCATTGATCATCACAACAATAATCTTAAAGAGCCAGTGGTTGCTAAAGCACCATTCCAATCAAAATGACGTCTTTTAAACGTCGAACTGAAGTTACCTGGCCGAAATAACGTTTTTAAGACGTCAAAATTACGTCAATTCGTCGTCTAAAAGACGTCATTTTGGTCAAACTGGTTTCTTGAACTCCAAATGGAAAATTTGTTGCAGGTGATCTTCCGGCTTCAGGCCTTCATGTAAGGTTTACAGAGCATAGTAAAGCACGCAGATTAATTTCTTACAATTCAAAATTTAAGCTATTAATTTACAGGGTCAGGGCAAGGGGCACAGCAAGGGGCACCTAAAATTTTTTTTGGGGGAAAAAGCGCATATTGCTCCCTGTGGCGGGGGGGGGGGGGGGGGGGCGCACCAAGGGCTTTGCCCGGCCCTGATCTATTTTGCCTACTTATGACTTTTAAACTTTAAGCAAATGTTCGAACTCCCAACTTTTCAACACAATCAAAACTTTTTCTTTGTATGTAACAAAATAAGGTACAAACATTTTAACACTTTGTTTATTTCCATCCATCACCCTTCTAGCCTTTTATATTTATTCAGGTTTATTACTTTTGATTTTAGTTCATGGTGGCATGAGTACCTGGAACTTTTATTATTTCCAAAAAAAAAGAACCCAAACTGTCAATCTGCAATAAATTTACGGTTGGCCTTTGCTAGCGCCGCCGAAAGACTGTTTACAGAGTACGTAAATTTTACGATAAAATTTTTACTTATTCTGGAAATTAACTTTTTTTTTTTTTTACGGGCTCCAGCGTTTTAGTGCCTTCTAATACCGAAAGGGAAATAAATCGGATCGTAAAATGCCTAACACGAACCTTAATCATTATTATTTAAAACGCATCATTTAAGGCGAAGCCGGGAGGTTCTTAACCTTGATTTTCAGGTAAAGCTCTTAAGATTCATAAGATGATTCGGGGATTTTAAACAAAATGGAATAGGAAAGCATCAATTAATGATTTTTTAAAAATCATCTAGTCATAAATGTTGAACGAACTCATTTGAAATGGCATTTCGTTCGTTTATTACTCCGTAAGGAAACTTTGTTTTTAAAAATAATCCTGTTAGCCCTAATAGGATACTTGGAAAAATGTTTTAGCCAAGTTTGAATAGATTCAAGGGGTAACTTTTTAGGTTTCGGGGTTTGATCTTTGACGTGGTTACAAAAAGGAGAGAAATATATGATCAATCAGTGTGATACGTCTTTTTGACCGTATTTTTTTTTTCAAAATTCATGGGTTTGGTTTTGCTAAATGTGAAATTCTCGGAAGTAATTTTTTTGTTTGAAAGGTGGATTTAAGGATGATAATAATAATGATGTAGAAACCCGAGTGGAAAATTAATAGCTTTTTTGGGGGATTATTTTGTGGTGCCAATTATTGATGCAAAATGTTTTGTTTGTGGTGAGTGGCACATACCGTGCCCAGAGCACTAGAGTGGTAAGGATATAAGGTAATTGCTTTGGAGCTTGGTAGCTTCAAAGAATTGAGAAGGTTAAAAGGTTTACGGTAACTCTTTTGACCACCTCTTGAGCGTAAACCTCAAAAATAGAGGTTACAGATCAAAACTAGGACTTGGACAACACTAAATTTTGTCTAGATGTTGTCTCTAAATGTCGACTGAGATTTGGGAAAGTCAATGAATTTCGGTAACTTGGTTCTTTCTTTACTCCCAAGAGGTAATGATACCGAGAACGGCGAGATGTCGCTTTGAGGATTCAGATTAAAAGTGGTAGCAGTTGTCTCTTTTCGCTTTCCGTAGTCGAGTCCTAGGCACCCTAAGCTCCCCCATATATTACGCTTGTCTTCTAAATTCCTGTTACCACTTACGGCTGTGAAATTTAAAATTTAATTGTCCGTTCACAAAGAAGGCTGTTGACTTTCGAGAATAAAGTCTTAAGTCGGGTACTCGAACCTAAGTGGGATCCGCTTACGAGTTACGAGGAGGGCCCACCGAACCTTAGTTACGCCACTGCTTGCAGCTCTTCCGTCCAGAATTTGACTTATAAACCGCTTCGGAGGCGACAAGCGATATGTCCTGCCCATTGGAGCCTGAAAGATTGGATCAGCGGCGCCGTGAAAGGGGGGACAAGGAACGGGGTTCATTACCCCGGAACCCGGACTGATAAGGAGCCTGCGGGTCAAGGAGGCCTTATCGGACCGCGGACCTCTATTCTCTAAACTAAAGACTAATTATAGCGAAAAACGGAAATTTTTTAAAAATTTCTTGGGAGTTGTTTCTACTTCTTGGGGTGAGGAACTGATTAGCTAAAAAATGACGATCTTCCGCAACATGTTTCGTTCATATATTGAACATCATCAGGCTTCATTTCTTGGGAGATTCGAACTGGAAATTTTCGGGACTCGATGCAGCTCTCTGCGGCCCTGAACTGGATCACTTTAGTGATCAAAAGTTATCGATTGAGCCTTCAGTCTTCCTAGAGAGCCTGAAAGAGTGAGTCGCCTAGTCTGCATATCGAAATCCTGACTCCTCACTGGCGGTGACCAAAATCATTGTCAACTGACTTCCGCTTATTGGTAATGACGTCATACGTTTTCTGCTGCTCCGGTATTTAACTCTCAGCCAATCAAAAAGCAGCAATTCCTCTTTCAGGCTCTCTAATCTTCCTTATTAGACCGCAAGCAGCATCGCACACCCGTTGGTTAAGCCACTGCCGACAAGTTTCAGACCTCAATACAGGCACCAACAGGAAGAAAAACGTGTCAAAGTTTTCGGGTCGGTAATTTTTTAACTTGAGGAAAGCAAGCCATTTCAGATCCTCCTTGCGAGCTGTATCCGATGCGGCAATAAAACTTTGTGTCCTGTAAAGACCATAGTTAATTAATTACTTGATACTGAGCAACTAGATGATGGCCGCAGCCTTTACGTTTTCCCCTTCGATGCAGAACAATCCAAATTCCAAAAGTGTGGGATAGGTCAAGATTTAGTTAGCATAAGTCACAACTTAAAGCCACAATTGCAAGACTTATAAGACTTCATATCGAACAGTTGAAACAAATATTTGCCGAAGCATAAACAGGCCACTGATAAGCCTAAAAAAAAATCGCGCAGCATTATTATTTAAAAAAAAAAAAATTCGCGATAGAACAATAACTCAGAATTATAATTAACCAGCATGCCTGGCAGCATTGAAACGGTACTACCTGATTAACCTGATATCAGTAAATACTTTCACGAATCAATACAAGCAATTTCACCTTGTCCCACACGACGGGGATGTAGCTCAGTGGTAGAGCGTTCGCTTTGCATGTGAAAGGCCCCGGGTTCGATCCCCGGCATCTCCACACTTTTTTTTAAAAAAACTAAAATAACAATCATTGAAAATAATCGTTCCGCTAAAAAAAATCCTATTCACGTCTTTCAAAAGGGTTCTCGATCAAAAGACATTACAGTAATAGCAAAAAGAAGTTTAAATTCACAATTACAGGAACATAGCCAGAAGACAAGGAGTGTAAGGTGAATGCCCGAGAGTAAAAAGAACCCAGCTCTTTCAAACTTAGCTGCCTACCTGAACCAGGTTCAATAGATGGTGTCATTTGTCTTCAATATTGTTGACATTTGTAAATGGGTTAACAAAAAAAAAATCCTACCCATATAATAATTCCATTAGTCTGGATGTCAGGTTCCTTGAAAAATCCCCGCCATCATTATTGTGACAATAGGAGCTCCTAGACGAAGAAAAAAATTTCCCCGAGCGAAAACGATAAGGATTTAAATTTTAACATTCAATGTGCTCATTCTACATCTACATGCATCGGCAGATGATTAACAGGACAGCTAATAAGCGTATTTGTAGTAGCGTGGCTTATGGGAGTGGTTTTATATGCGTTATAGGAGGGCTTGATCCTCCTACCGAGTTTTAAAAAAGAACAAAAAATTGTCAGAGAGGAAAATAATCTCTTAATGTGACATATACATCGCTTCAAGATACGGCTAATTAGTATTAGTCAAAAGGGCGCCGGCTTTAGGATTTTATTTTCCAATTTAGCGATTCTGAATCATTATGGGAACCTCAGATGAGCACTAGCGGATCCAGGAAAAGTAGCAAGTTTTCCATACATTTTAACTTCTTGCCTGAATCTGTCCATGGATAGGCCAGACTTCCCCTAGACCCCTTATTAGCCTCCGTAGATTCCTATCTTCTTGTAAAGGCCCAAAAACCCTAGAAAAACTTTTCTAATTCCGCCTATGGCTCCACCATATCATATGAGGCTTCCGTTTTGACTTTAGAGAAACCTAAATGCTCTTAAGCACGTACTTCTTTGTTATGCTATACTTTTTGGGGTAGGTCTTGCATTAGGGTGATTTATCTTTAGGGTAAAAGGGTGAATGGAGTGACATATTTATTTATCCAAGCAAAAATGAAACAATATATCATTAAGACTCCTATTAGATAGATCCTTTTACAACTGCATATGTAAAAGCAATTATTTCCAACACGTGAAACTGAGTTTGTGGGGTTGTTTTAGCTTCATTCAAAAACCTGCTATCTTCAAATCCCCCATCACCTTTCTTTTTTTTTTTTTTTTTTTTTGCTCGAATGTCCATTTATCATTTCATTGTCAAAAATAATGATCTTAATCTTTCCAGGGGAAAATAATAAATGATTTTGTAGGTTTTCTTGGAATTTAAATTTAGCGCCATTAGTTTCTTGAAAAAGTCACGAGATGTCGCTAGTTACAAGGAAGTAAACAAAACGTGGAAGAAGAATTAACTTGTCATCTGCTAAAATTTAAATCAAAGTGTTTTTAATTTTTTTCATGAAAAATGTCTGAGCAAAATGCTGGGGAAACCGGGGATAATTTACCACCTGAAACTTTAAAAATAGAGCAATTATCTATAGCAGAGGGAGAAACTGGAGGAGATGAAACTTCAGCACCGAAAACTGATAATAAACAAAAAAGTAAGTTCACCCAATTTTGTTTGGATTTTTTGTCTTTGGGAAAAAAATCTCATTGTTTTCTTTTCAGTTGATATCTTACTAAAGGCGACAGGAAATGCACCCATAATGAAGAAGAGAAAATGGGCAGTTGAAGCGGAAAAAAAAATTGGTTCAGTTATGGAATTTATAAAAAAATATTTACGATTAGATCCTTCTGAAAATTTGGTAAGTTATAAACCTCCAGCTCCATAAACATTTCCACTTAAGCCTTTTACTAATATTTTTTTTTTGATTTTACAGTTTTTATATGTTAATCAAGCCTTTGCTCCATCACCTGATCAAATGATTAAGAATTTGTATGAATGTTTTGGATCTGATGGGAAATTAGTACTTTATTACTGTAAAAGTCAAGCTTGGGGATGAACAGTCATCAGTTGTTGGATGACTAAAGTGATTTTTGATTCTACAAGCGGTAAAGATAATGATGAGTGCATGGTGTGAAGCATAAATAGTTTGAAAGTTGTGCACTGTTTACAGAAATGAAGTGAGAGACTTGCAATATCTAGTCAGATTATTGAGACTTAATTGGGTCCATTTTAGAAATTTAATTAATTTAGTTAGTTATCTTTTTTATCAAAATTTTTAAATTCTTAATTTTAATATACAAATAAGTTCCATAATTGGTTTTTTTTTGTGCTAGAGAATGTCTCATTGGTTTTAATGTCTTATTTTAAAAATGAAAACTAGTAACAGGGTTAATTTAAATCAAGTACAAAGAAAATCTTGATGACATTTATCACGGCTAAACACTCATTGTTTGGTTTGTACATTTCTTACTTGCTTTTTGTTTAAATAACAAAAAGGCCAAAACATCTTTCCCCCTTGATGATAGTTTAGAGATGCTAAAAGTTATTACAGGGCAACACTAACTTGGCTTTGAAGATATTTAGTACGCTAATAGGGACTTATTGAATTTCAGTAATTCAATTCGTTATCGTTCCATTGTTCATTGTAGAAACAATGAATGAAACATTCTTACCTAATAATTAAAGAAACGTTATGGAAAACAACTTAACAGCCAATTGTTTCCCAGCAGCAAATATTTTGTGATTAAAGTACAAATTTCCTCAAAATGCTCTTATTCATACCTTCTACAAGACATTAACTCACCGCTGCTTGCCTAGAGTAGTTAACTAAGTTCTAAAAGCTATTTGCATTTCATGCGAATCTTCACTTCATTACACATCTCCTCATGGAATTTCTTCAACTCCATTGCAATCAATATGATGACTGAATTTAATTTATTGGCAATATTTTGTTTCGTGGATGGTTTCAGATGACAGACAAAATTTGACACACTGACCTTGCTTTGTCAATTACAGCAACAACAAACCATTAAATTGGGTCAATAAACATGCTGAATTTAAAAAAAAATGACTTACCATCCTGACAATGTGCCCCGGCTGGTCCAAATCCATAGCCCGACTTCAAGCTTTATTCCCAGCGAAAATACACGATGGCAACCTTAATTTTATTATCAAAGGGAACCAGAATCTCTAAATGCACTCGTTGATATCACTACAAGGTCCATATTTTCACCTGAAACCCGAAATAAACACATAAACATCCACGAAAAAAGGAAGCGTCAGTTTGACATATCAAACGCCATTTTTTTCTAACCTCAGTTTATAAACAAAATGGCTCATGGCGGCAAAAGAAAAGATTAGAACAAAATCATTAATGCAAGCAAGCCAATATCATATTAAAAATTCGTTTGCCATTCAGAAATATCCTATTTCCGTTAAAAATAATATAAGTATGAAGCCAAAATGACGATTAACTTTGTATAATCATCTTTTGTCTCGTCGCCAGGAAATCTGCATTTGTTATTATTTTCAAAACTAATAAACAGTTTCATTTTTTCGGCAGTTATACGTCTATTTTTTAAATTATTTATAATTGACCCGATGACCTATTTTCACAGAGGTCAAAGAATTTTCATTAATTTTCTATTTGTGAAGGTCATGATTTACATTCACGAAACACGAGCACCGTATTATCGTTAGATTCACAACGAGCTCAGAAACTGATCGAGTCAGGTATAGTGTTCGATAAATATACATATTTTTATTTTAAATATATTTACTGTATAAATATACGTATATATTTACTTATTTATATATTTTTTGTATATTTTGAAGTTTGGTCAATTTTTTGCCAAAATAAGTTCAGATTCATTATTTTTTTAAATTTATACGTCATTTAGGCTGTTTTTAATACAGGAAAGAAAGGAATAAAAAAGAAATGATTGTTAAAATCGTTTTGCCTAAATTTCATTTTAAAAATTTTTAAGTTAACAAATTTCCTTTTAAAATTCTGTAGAACACGTAAAAGTTTAAGAATTTTTTTTAAAATTATTAGTCTTGAGTAACCGCATAGTAATTTCATAATGTAAACACAAAAGCACGCGGTATCAAAAAAAATACGTATATTTTGTATATTTAAAATAAATATATTTACGTAAATTTATGTATATTTATACATTATATTTTTGTATAAATATATTTGCTCGAACACTAGTCAGGTAGAAGAAGTGTGATAATTTGTTCGTGTCAATCGCTATTTAAATGTTGTAGAGATCGGTTTAATTTATTATAATGAGTGAAAAAAGATTAGCAAGATGGTATTTCGGAGGTTTAGCATCAGCTGGAGCAGCATGTTGCACGCATCCGTTGGATTTACTGAAGGTATCGTGTTGAATTTTTAATATTTACATGCACATAACCTCAACTACTTGAAAACATTTTTATAGCTGACAGTGACTGAGCATAAATTCGGGTAATATTACGATTATAAATGAAAACTGCAAATTTTATTTATTAAATTTATGCATGGGAAACATTTTAAACCATATTTTATTCCCTGAAATTATTGGATTTTATTAAGAGCTTTTGCAAGGGATTTAAAGAGCTTAGAAGTTTCAACTTTGACATTAAACCATTTATATGATAATTTTCTTGTGAGCTATACGATATTCTTAGAAAAAGTTCTTGTGTGCCTTGAATGACATTCACTACGATTAACATTAGCGCTTAAAATAATCCATTTTAATTATATGACCTTTTTAATTAAGTAATGACGACAATTTCTATTCAATTCATTGTGAAAAATTATCAAGAGTGCTCTCTCATCCATAAATGGAAATTTCTTTCTCTATAAAAATTTAAGCCATTTTTTTGATAAAGAGATAACGATGCGTTAATTGAGGTTATATTATATCATCATTACGATGAAAGGATTCCCCTTATCAGTAAGTGTGGCGATGTTAATATTTCATGATGCTTTGATCTGGGAGATAAAATTATTTGCATCTATTAATTTTTATTTAAATCTCTTAGGCCTATTGATGATCATGCGTTCGATATCACGAGACACGCCTTTGGCCGTTCATGCAAACATGAAGTTTTCATTAAGGAAAAAAAATGCTAATAAAAGGATAAAGACTAATTATGACGTGATAATTAAAAGACGTCGCTATTATCATGAATTCTGTGATAAAAATAAAACTTACCCAGATGATTTTTATTTCGTTTCAGGTTCAGCTGCAAACTCAACAAGAAGGAAAACTTTCAGTAATGCGATTGACAGTTCAAATTATCAGGAAGCATGGCATTTTAGCTCTCTATAACGGTTTGACGGCGTCGTTGATGAGACAGTTGACATATTCAACGACGAGATTTGGAATATATGAAGTATGTGAACCTGTTGGAAAAACAAAAATGGAAGTTAAAAATATTGATGAGGGTTTTTTTTTGTAGGTAGCTAAGCAAAGTGTTTCTCCAAGTGGGGAATCCATTCCATTTGTACAAAGGGTAGGAATTGCAGGTTTAGCCGGAGCCGCTGGCGGTCTCGTGGGCACTCCTGCTGATATGGTCAATGTGAGAATGCAAAATGATATTAAATTACCTCCTGAAAATAGACGAAAGTGAGTATGGTTGAAGTTTGGAGAAAAATTCATTTTGGCAGCACTGTAATTGTTTGGAAAAAAATTTCAAAATGGCCGCAGTGTAGTTTGCTTATTGGTCACTGCATAGCGCTAGCGACGAGCTGATTCAATAAGAAATTCGAGCCCTAGTGGCCATCACACAAACTAAAATTGCATGAGCACCATCTAAAAGCCATTCTATTAACTGAACCTAGCGCCATCTTGCGGATTTTTTACATAAGTGCTCTTGTATCTGCGGAACTATTTTCATATTAATATTTTTATCATTTCAGTTATAAAAATGCATTTGACGGATTATACAGAGTATACAGAGAAGAAGGAGTGAGAAGATTATTTGCCGGTGCTTCAACTGCCACGAGTAGGGCTGTTTTTATGACGATTGGTCAGCTTTCTTTTTACGACCAAGTAAAATCCTTCCTTTTATCAACTCCTTATTTTAAAGATAATTTTACGACGCATTTCCTTTCAAGCTTAAGTGCGGTTAGTAATAATTCATATTTATTTTTCCTCAAGATGAAAAAACCAGATTTTTTCATGTTAATTTTGATTTTTTTTATAGGGAGCTATAGCTACGACGCTGACTCAACCCTTGGACGTTTTAAAAACTCGAGCTATGAACGCCAGACCGGGAGAATTTTCAGGGATGTGGCATTTAATAACATACACAGCGAAATTAGGACCTTTAGGATTTTTTAAAGGATACATTCCCGCATTCGTTCGACTCGGACCACAAACTATTTTAACATTCGTATTTTTAGAACAACTCAGGATGAATTTTGGATTTGTCAAAAAAGACGGTTTATAACATTAATAATATTTAGTTTTTGTGGAAAAATGATTTGAGAAGAGCAGATATTCATTCCAACAAAATATTTTGACCAAAGAGAAATTTTGAAAAAAATCTCAAGAGAGTACTTATAATTTATTTTCTGCTCCGTATTTTTTTTGGGAGTTATTTTAGTAATGCAGGCGATTTGACTTATTTTTATAGCTGAATTTTTTTAGGCAGAAATTTGTTTTGTTAAGTTTGTGAGATTTTATATTTAATTAATTCATTGGACGTAAATGCTGCCAATATTTTTTCTCTGAAAGTAATAATTTTCAATAATGAATTTTTTTAAATCATATTTTGTTTAGGCAATAAATTTTTGGAAAAATTTGTAAAAAGAAATCAAGCACATCAAATATTTTTTAAAAATATTGTTAATAAATATTGAATATTTTTTGTAAATAAAATTTTTCTGAATGTAATGTACTGTAATGCTCGAGGAATTAATTTACTTAAGGCCAGATGCTTATATCAAGCAAAAAAAATTATTGTAATATGGTCCAAAGATAGGATAATTTTTGTATAAATACTTAAAGCTGCGTTGCCATTCGATTTTTCAATGTTGAAGAGATCGATCAGAGGAAAGATTTTTTTCCGCGCCTGATTAAGAAGAAAATTCTGTGCCCGTTGTAATTCAACATTATTTTAGCCTAGATTTTTAATCGAAGTTGATCTAGGAAATATTTTTAATAGCATGAAATTGAACTAACTTTTTATTGAAACATAAAAATCGAACTTCGAAGAAATTTAAAAAAAAATTTATTTTTTTCTAAAACATCAATGCCCTATTTTTAAATTTAGCTTGAATTACTCACTATTTTGATATGCTTCTATTTGTCTAAAACTATCTAAATTTTAATAGCCAAAAGTATTATAAACAATCAATTTTTAAAAGCTTGACCCAAATTTTTTTTCGTACTTAGCTTTGAAATATTTAAAAATCAAAAACTCATTTTTTTAAGAAAATTAATTAAAGACTGCACTCCCAGTTTTTATAATTAAAATTTTAGAAATAAATTTAACTTAAAGCCTTTTACCCGATATATCAAAATAATTGGTGTACTCCCGCTTGAAAAAAATGTCTGTACTTATGAAACAATAAAAATATTTAAGACTGTATGTTGATAAAAAATTGTTACCGATGTTTTGGAAATTTTATTGTATTATACTCGTTGCCTATAATAACTCTGTGTAAACTTGTTGGAATAAATTATTCGTTATAAATGTGGCTGATCCTGAATTTTTGCCATATCAAAGAGAAGGATTATTTTTTTAAAGATTTTTTTGATTTTAAAGATCAGTCGCAATTTTTCTTGCTTATATTTTTTATTACGATTTATTTGGCAATAAACAAAAGAGATTAGAAAGACATTCCATTGGAAACAAATTTGAATGGGAAAAGCAGTCGCAAACTTTAGCCACTAGGGTCGCTGTTGTCGATTAAAATGAAAACACTAGAGCTCCTAAGGATAAATTTTAGCTTCTGCCTTTCCGTTGTTATCTCAGTAAAATCAGCACTTATTAATTTCGGCAAAAAATTAAAATGATTGATAATTAATGTTGTTGAAAAATTGATACAGGGTTTTAGCAAATTATTTTTCTTGGCTCGAGGTTTATTTTTTTATAATAATAATATTTTGAAATTTGATTCGTCGTATGATAATAAAACGCAGATTTAAATTATTAAATACTTTTTAATGCCTATTGTATGTTGATATTTTTATCTTGACGTGCATAGATTATTAATCAGTTCCCATAAACCATAACCATTCCTATTCCCAAGTGCAAAGTCTAAGTCTATTAAGTAGCTCAGATCCTGTGAGTCTACTTTAATCGATAAGCGCAACGACCGGCCGTCGCATCATAATAGCAACGTCACTTATGTCAAGTGAAATCGAAAATTATTTAAAATGTAAGTATCTATAATTTATTCATATTTTTGGGTATTGTCAGTCCTTTAAAAAACCGTAAATAATTCCTATTAACAAAAAAAAACTATTCCCAGTATTTTAGATTATTTCCCCAATCGATTTTAATTTTTTTAATATAGAATTCTTGATTTATGTATGAATAAAGCCGCTTAAAAGCTTTCACATGGTTAAAGTTACTTCATCTAACAAAAAAATCAAATTGCTGATCTTCCTAATTCAATTTTCAATATTTTGCTTACAAGGTTTGAGGTTATGTCACGATTTTTTTATCTACATTTCTTGTATTTCCCATTTAATTATCATTCCCCGTCATTCCTATTGTTTCTTAAATGGGTAACAATCAAAATCGGACTTTGTTCTAGATTTAAAATCGATTATTTCTTAAAATAATTTTTAAATTCGCCCTGAGGCGCCATAATCTTTTGTTTACGTTTGGTTATGTTGGCAGCGATGAGTGTCAACCATGAGGGAAAACAGAAAAACGATTTCAGTCTCGAATTTTTTATTTTTATGATTTGTGAGGGGTGATTTAGGGTTAATTATAATATGAATTGAACAAAAGTGATGAGGAAGAATCTGAGACAGCATTCCATGAATTTTTTTCAAGCCGGTGAGTTGATTTTTATTGAATATTTTGATGTGAAGGTTATGGATGTTTCTTAAAAAATTCCATACAATATTGGCATAAAAAACTTGTACCTTGAAACAATTCGATTTTAATGATGAAATAACAAGTTTATGGCATGATTCGTTAATGCATGCATGTGGTTTTCACATGACTTTTGGAATTTGTATTCAACTGTAAAAGTAATTGAGTTGTGAGTCTATTTCAAGATTGGAAAAAAATCTGGATTTTTTTTAAAAAATTGAAGGTTGGAGATTTAGCAACCAACACTAAAGCTGAGCTCTATTAAATTTAATAATTTGTTAGTAAATAGGAAACGGTATGGATTTTGATAATTTTGGAACGTTACGTTCAAAAACTCTTTTCTCTCGTATAAACTGAGTTATGACTCAGCTGAAACAACAGTTATGAAAGGACTTATCACTATACAGGAGGTCGCGCTCGCATCGCTCATAATTTTAGTTAACGCCATCTATTGCACGACGTATCATTTATGAACCGAATGCACCTGCGAAGTTATAAATAGCCTTCTTGTTTTCTTTATAAAGACTATCACCGCGCAAAATTAAACGCGTACATCGCTTCATAAAATGGACAAAGGGAAGCAACTGTCAAGACCTCTCAAGGATGAGAAAACCTTAGTGCCTGATGGGTGGACAAGATTAATCGCTAAAAATAAACTTTCTCAACCTTATGTTGCTTATATGTCGCCCAGTGGAACCACATTCACTGACAAATCTACCTTGCTGAGACACCTGGCGGCAAAAAAATCCAAGTTAACGATACGGGCTTTTTCATGGGACGTTGATTTCGCAAAAGAAAGTGCTGAAGGGTCATCACAGAATGGAAAGACTGCTCACATTCCATCTTTGAATGAAACTCCTACAGTTCTTTTTAATCCGGACTCTCTAGAGCATCTACACGAATCACTACCAATTTCCCCAAAGTCTCTTGATAAAAACCAAACGATAGTTCCTGACAACTCCACCTCAGCTATTTCAATGCTTAGTCCGCCATCTATTGACTCAAATTTAACTACTAGCAACGATTCCATAGACTTTATACCTGATACGCAATTTCAAATGATCACTTCTGATAATCCTGCACCATCTAATCCTAAACCTAAGTTAGCACCTATTATCCCAAGCTTAGATTTCCTTCGATGTCCGTACATCTGTGAAAAAAATGAAAAAGAAATTCTAAAACTAGCCACTTTACTTCAAGAAAAAGACAACCAGATTGATAAGCTAACTAGCGAAATTAGAAAAATTACTTTGGAAAACCATCGATTAAAAAAAGATACTAGTGACGCAATTCAAGAAAAGCGAAAGAAGTCCCTCTCGTCCTTTAGTGCCTGGGATATGAAGAGCTATGCCCAATTGGAAATTGAAAGAGACACTTTAAGGGAAGATATTTATCAAGAAAAAAATAACAATCTTTCTATGAGGAAAGTAATAATGGAAATAGAGGAAGAAACTCTAAGACTGAGGACCCAAATCGAAGAGATGGAGGCACTTAAGCTAAAAATAACAGATGAATCGATAGCACTAAGAGCTGAAATCTGTGAAAGAGACAAAGCAATCTCGGCCCTAAAGAATGAAAATGCTGAAGCAGTCAGAACAATTGGCAGACTACAGGATGATCTGTCGACTGTGATGAAAAACAACGACAGAAAGCTCGATACTTCTCATCATAAACTTAATGCAGGCGCACATAAAGCACAAGATCACCGTGATCTATCAAGCAAGGAAATCCCGTCGAAGAATAACTCCGGTACCTTTAGCTCCTCTATTACATTCTTTGCTGACATCGGCTGTGGTTTAGCTACGAATTCGAATTCTAACACCTCAGTAGTAGCCGACATGCTGCCTTTCAACGCGCCTAAAGGAAGTACTATTCGACTCTTTAGTGATAGCCATGGTAGAGATGTGATTCACCATATGAGGTCGATCTGCGATGATACTCGTCAACCAAATTGTAACTTTGAAAGTGTAGTGATGCCGAATGCTAAACTGTCACAAGTTCTATCAAGCATTCACAGTAACATTGGTAATTTTAGTGAAGGTGATACCATTATTATACTTGCAGGCGGAAATGATATCGCTCCGCAGTCGCCTTTCCAACTTACACTTCTTAAAGATTTAAAAATCCTGAGAAATTTATACGATAAATTTAAAATTATTTTTTGCTCCATTCCCAATCGCTACGACCATCCGTCCTTAAATCCAGACATTCACCTAGCCAATTATATCCTCCTCGACCACTTCATTAAGGGAAATCCATCAAACCTCATCTGGTTAAATTTGGCCACTTTTGAACGGCGATTCTTCACGACTCATGGCCTTCACCTTAACAAGTCAGGCAAAAGAAGTCTTGCCATCTCGTTACTCAATATTGTTTTCAGTAAAGGTTTATTTAGAAGTAGGCCTCATATTGTAGGTGAAAGGCGTTTCGCAAAAATTTCTAGCTTTCGGAAATTATGTAACCTAAGTTGTCCATCCGCGCCTAATTCTCCAACTGATGCACCTGAAGTGGGACCACCTCAACCTCCTCTTATACAGTTGTTTGATGAGGAATCCTCCCTTTTTGACTTTACTAATGTGCAAATCCTTCCTCCGGTGTCAAATGAATTGATATTAAACACTGCAATTCCAGCTCCGGGTCATTCCGCTCCTTTTTTAGATCTAATTATAAGAAATCTAAGCGGCAGCTAAACAGTCAATGTAGTTTTTCGAAACCCCATGATATAGATAACAGCAATGTAAACGTACAAGCAATGACAGGTAACGAGAGGCATCAAAAAGAAAAGGGAAAAAGAGTAGACAAGGCTATATATTACCAAAATGTTAGGGGCCTGCGCTCGAAAGTATTGGAGTTCTCTTTATCCCTTCAAAGTGAACAATATGCAGCTCTCTGCCTTACGGAAACCTGGCTTCATAGTGGAATAAAGAGTTCTGAACTTTTTTCGAATAATTACACTGTCATTCGTAATGACAATAACCCAGCACTCTCTAATAAATCACGTGGAGGGGGTGTGCTCATAGCTCTGAATAATAACTATTTTAGACTGCTAAAAGATCCCTATTATTTCAATAGTAAAAATGTAGACGCCATTGCGACTCTAGTCTCCTATGATGTCGGGACAGTTTCTAAGGCAAATCCTAAATTGCTTTTATGTGTCGCTTATATCGCTCCAAACTCGTCACCTCAAGATTATAGTGTTTTATATGACTTTTTTTACTCTAGAATAGATCAGCTTGAGGCTGATGTTGATTTAATTATTTGTGGAGATTTTAATTTACCGAACTTAATATCAGATGATATCTCCAAAACTAACAAGGATAATTCTTACATTGACTTCTTACACAGTACAAATCAAGAGCAATATAATCAGAATCGTAACTCTAATAATAGGATTTTGGATCTGGTCTCTGCTGATAAGACAATTACTGTATCTAGATGTGACTTTCCTCTTATCAAAGAAGATGCACACCATCCTACTTTATTAATTCATCAATTGCTTGCTGCATCTGTTTCCAAACTTGACATTGTTGAGCCGGAAATTGTATACTCATATAGCAGTTATGATTTTGCAAAGGCAGATTTCTATAAGTTATACAAATCTGTTTCAAATATAAATTTTAGCTCTCTTAAACTAATCGATAATGTAGATGTAATGTGTGATAGTTTTTATAAATTAGTGTATAGTGCTATGGATGACTGTATACCAAAAAGGATTAAAACGTTTAACCCGAAGTATCCTGCTTACTATACGAAAAGAATCATTAGAATGGTGAAAGAAAAAAACGAGTTGCATGAGTCAATGAAAAGTGCAAAAAAGAGAGGGGCAGTCACTTCTCGGTCATATTTTGAATCTGTCCAAAGATACAAGTATCTGAGGAAAGTTACAAAAAAGGAAATCAAATCTTCATATAAAAACCACTTTGTATCTTGCGAGTCTGTACTAAATCAAGATCCCACTAAATTCTGGCAATTACTTGCTGACCACAAATGCAAAAATCATTCTCTCCCCGATTCTGTTTCTTTTGAAGGTGATTTACTATCAGACCCGCAACTTATTGCAAACAGTTTCGCAAACATGTTTGAAAGCATATACGTATCAGATATGTCCACTCCTGTTGATAAAGATAAAGTTTCCTTTAATAATTATCTTGCATTTCCCTATAAAATTACTGAAGATGAAATAATTACAGCTTCAAAAAAGCTAAAAACTTCCAAAAGCTGTGGGTCTGACTCAATTCCTTCCTTTATAATCAAAGGTTGTATTGAACACCTAACTAAACCCCTCTGTGACCTTTTTAATCTTTCTTTAAAGTCCTCGACTTTTCCTGATAGCTGGAAAAAGGCACGGGTCTGCCCTGTTTTTAAAAGGAAAGGTAATGTAAATGAAGGCATCAACTATCGTCCAATCAGCATTCTTAATGCATTTTCTAAACTATTTGAGATTATTATATTCTCTAGATTAAGTCGCCATGTTGAAATGCTAATTGCTCCACAACAACATGGCTTTGTAAAAAGGAAATCTACAGTGACGAACCTTCTTACATTCACTAACTATGTTGCGCGTGCTCTATCTAATAAAAAACAGATTGAAGTGATCTATTTCGATTTTAAGGCAGCCTTTGATCGCGTTAACCATTCTTTACTGATTAAAAAACTAAATCAAAACTTTGACATTCCTCCCTATTTGGTAAATGTTATTATGTCTTATATCTCGAATCGGCAACAATTTGTAGCATACAAAGGTTCCTTATCTAAGAATTATATGACCCCTAGTGGAGTACCGCAAGGGTCGGTCTTGGGGCCTCTTCTATTCACCCTTTTCATTAATGACCTTCCCTCAATAATATCCTTCTCTCAAGCTCTACTATACGCTGATGATCTAAAGATCTTCAGTTGTGTAGAGAGTTTTGAAGACGAAACTAACTTGCAAGAGGATATAAACGCAATAAATAATTGGTCAGTAAGCAATAAACTACCTCTAAATTCTGATAAATGTGAGCATATGACCTACTTCAGAACAAGGGAACGACACTCTGCCTCAAATTACTATCTCGGGAGCTCGGTCCTTAAACATAGCTCTTGTGTTAAGGATCTAGGAGTCTTATTCGATCATTCTCTTAAATTCGATGAGCATATAAATGAACTAGTTCGGTCTGTTGGGAAAACTCTAGGTTTTATTATTAGATTTTCTTACTACTTAAAAAATATTCACTCTCTGATCTTAATATATAATGCCCTCGTCCTATCTAGACTAATGTATGCATCTGTGGTCTGGACTCCGTCTACCATCTGCCGATCTCTCTCGATAGAAAAAATTCAAAAACGTTTCCTTAGATACCTATACTTTCGAAAACACAAAACATACCCCCACTACCTTCACCATCCAGTGAGGACTATTGGGTTACAGGAGGAATTTAGATTTGCTTCCCTTCAGAATCGTCGGAAGGTGGCTGACTGCCTCTTTATATACGGGATTCTTAACAATAGAGTTGACAGCTCTGATTTGCTCAGCGAAATATTCTTTAAAGTAAAGAGCAAAAATACTCGTAGCTGTCAGCTCTTCCATAGTCCGGCCATAGTACTCCCAGTAAGCAGAATGCTTCGGGAAATTGAAAATACAAAGATAGATCCGTTCAGCTACACCCTGAACAAATATAAGGGAGCGGTAAAAGCGACAATATCCACGCAATATCCAAACTAAATTAAATATTGTGCTGCCATAATTTTATTTTAATTTCATTTTACTATTTTGCACTTTATGTTTATCTGTAATTATATTATATTTTATCATATTATGACGTTAACAGGTCTGATTGTGGGGCAAATGTCCTGTGGACTCTGTTGTATTTGTAGAATTTTTAGAAAATATACGCATTATTAAATAACTTCTACGTTTAGAAAAAAATTTGAGTTTCAAAAAAGAGATTTCTGCACCTTTTTGGTTTTATGTTAATTCAAAAAGCTCTTTGCATGATGGATTTGCTCAGTTTAGAGTTTAGATTGAATTTTAATTTTAATGTGGCCAAAGGAAATGAATCGATAATTTTTGCAATAGGATGATAGCCCAAGCCGAAGAGCTTAGAAGCTTTAAGGCTCACTCTGTTCCAGAAAAAAAGACCAGAATTCAAGTTAAGGGATCATTAGAGACTAGGAAAGTCTTAAATGTGTAAAAATTTTTTTTAGAATTTTTATATCTGAAAAAATTTTTTAACTTTCTTGCAATAAAAAATTGTATCTCAAAATTTTTTCCCAGCATTTTTTCTTGGCAAAAAAAGAATTTTTAAAAATGTTTGTGACAAAAAATTAAAAGTCTGTTTAAACTAAATTTAGTCAACTTAGCTCTAGGCCCATCTTCTCCTTTAAAAAGACCCTAAGGAAAAGTACAAAAAGAAGAATAATTTGCCTCAACTAACATTTGATTTCAAAAAATGCCTCGTCACTGATTCTCAACACTTCCATGTTTATTTTCAGTAAAAGTTTTTCTACTTATCAAAGAAAGCATGCATTCACCCAGTGCATATGTTTTCATCATGACTCTTCATCATCTCACCTACAACAAGCTCAACGCTTATTAATTAATTGCGTTTCATGAATACATCCCATTATTTTATTTAAATACCTACTCAATTTTTTTTCTCGATTCGAGCTACCGAATAGCCATTTTTATTATATTCCCATTTTCAATGTTGAGTGAAAATGAAAAAAATGACATGTCTCTAAAATAATAAATTGTTCATTCATATTTCTAAAAGAGAAACGAAAGTGCATAAAGAAAGAGAATTGAACGATGATAAGGAAATAAAAGTTGAAAGAGTTTTTGCTTGATCATTGAATATGGTCAATAGGGAGGGTATATACCTATTGTCGAAGATGGAAGAGTCATTTGAAAGTATCTTGCGGAAGTGTTAAGACATTTAAGTTGAAGTTTAAGGTGATTTTTTCTGGTGATGTTCGGGATTTGGGGATCGATGATAGACACTTTGAAAATGTATCGAAATTACATTAATATTACTTTGAAAAGGAGGCAGAGGAAAAAGAGTGATGATGGGAAAAATGGAGTGAATGGAATGAAAAAGGAGAAAAAGGTAGTTTAGTAATTGAGTGAATATCTGAGGGGCATAATTAAACAAAAATTGAACTTTGATCTTATTTCCAATAAAAGTAACCGCCATATTGTTTTTAAAAACAGTCTTTTAGCCAGACAGACCTTTAACCAGGAAATACTAATGATGTCATGTTTGAAACTTCCAAGTCCTATCCTGATTTCATTGCCTTTATTATCACGCCAGCTGAAAGTCCGTAAAGAAGACACTCTTACTCATCATGTAAATACCAAACAATACCAGATATCAATTTAAAATTATCCTTATCATATAATGCTACCCTTTGGGAATGGAACCTTTCACCTCCTGCATGACTAATCCTTCAAGATACTTAAAACCAAATCACTGCTATTATTTATCAGTTAGTTTTAAATTTTTGCTTGCATGACAACATAATTTATAGGTAAGTGCTTTACTTCCGGGTACAACTTCCTTGGTGTGTGCTTTTAGATAAAATTTAGTGCTGAAAACTATCAATATTGATTTTTTCTGTTTCAGAGAGAAATGGAGACTGAATTCGTAACAGTAAACCAAGTACCCGTTCGCATCGACTCATGGGGCGGATACCTTCCTTCTAAAATCTCCGAGAACTCCTCATCCAAACCGAAGGAGCTCATCCTAGTCGTGCCGGGAAACCCAGGCGTCACCAAATTCTACGACAAATTCGCTGATCGCCTGTACGAACGAACAAAAAAACCGATATGGGTTCTCTCACACGGAGGACACGACAAAGACGTCAAAAAATTACCGCGATTAAAAGACAATAAGCATTTATTCGATTTACAAGGCCAGGTAAAGCAGAAGAAAGAACTCATCGAGAAATATCTTCAAGGAGTCAAGCTTTACTGCGTCGGACATTCCATAGGCTCCGAAATGATATTAGAAATACTCAGGGAAACCGACGAAAACGAAAAAGTCGACATTGAAGAATGTTATTTCCTATTCCCAACGTTGGAAAGAATGGCGGAAACTCCCAATGGGAAAATCGTAACGTGGGTCATCAATTACATTCTCTGGTTGACTTTATTCGGAAGTTGGATCTTTGTTTTCTTGCCTAGATTTGTACAATATTTCTCAGTGAGGATTTATTGTTACGTTGTGAGCATTTCGCCTGAAAACATTCCTGCCATAATTCAATTAATCGAGCCGCACGTTTTGAATAAAGTATTTTTCTTAGCGTACGATGAAATGCAGAAAGTTAATGAGTTGGACGACGAGACGATAACGGCGAATGCATCCAAGTTGAGGATTTATTACGGGGCTACGGACGGATGGACACCGTTGAAATATTATGAGGAATTAAAGCAAAAGCATAAGGATGTGAAAGCTGAAGTTTGTTCGAGGGGATATCAACATGCGTTTGTTTTGAAGTTTTCCGAGGGAGTGGCGGATTTGGTAACCGGGTGGATTTTGAAAACGTAACGATTAATTTTTAATAGGGTAATTTTGTATTTTATCACTAGGTGATGGCTTTTTTTTAAAAAATGATTTTGTTTTATTGTTCAGTTATTTAATAATTTATAAATGAATTTTAATAGAGAACAGTTAGTCAATTAAATCGTTTACTTTTATAATATCCTTTGGTAAATTGGTTTTCAGTAGGGAGACTAGATTTGATAATGGCGGCTACGCCGAATGTTTGTCGGTTTGTGAGGTAAATTTATGAACTTGCCTTGACTTGCACGTTTCTTACCGAATAAAACGAATCTAGGATTTGCTTTGTTTTTTATATCGTTTCTACAAAATCAAGCTTTTGCTGACAGTATTATTACTTTTAAAGCTTTAAAAACTGAATTTGGGTGATCTGCTTACTGAAGTAAATTGATATTGAATGCCAAACAAACGATCTGCCTCGGTTCCGCAATTGCTTCTGCAATCTTAAACTTTTGCAGACAGAGGCTTTTACTTACCTCTTCTTACTTTACCTGATCTTTGCAAAGGAGGACCGAGCGACAACACACATTAATCGCTTTTTATGGAATTCCCAAACACTCAAATTAGAATCACATGACACAGATAAAAATCACTGTTGGGAAAAATCTGAGCCAAAGAATGGAATCGACAACTAGACTCTCACACGTGAGTAGGGGGGGACCCACTGTGCCAAGAGGCTGACCACGGTCTTCCAGGTCTTGAAACTTTTGTTGATTACCATGGCAACGCTGGCTCCGAAATGGAATAAGATTTTAGTTGATGCAGGTGACACTAGTGTTCCAGCGGCCGACCAATAAAATTGATTGCTTTAGAGACTTACTAGTAATGTCCTACATAAATTGGGACTCTTCCGGCTTGTGATTGGCTGGCCGCTACGATCCTCACACCATCTAGCGGTGGACCTATCCAAAATCGGAGTCACAACAAAAACCCGAAGTTGCAAGACCTGGAAGACCGTGAGGCTGACAGATCCTCTACAAGAGACCCTAAATTAAAAAATACTGGCGAACTATTAATCTCCTGCTGTCCGCCATTTATCAATTTTAATGTTTCTATGAAAACTGTAGATGGCGGACCAATCAGAATTGGAAACATCGTAACTCCATTTTAAGATACCATTTAAGTAGAAGGCACCAGCTTACCAGTATCTTTGAATTTAGGACCCCTAGTCTAGACCTCCAACAGAAAGCACAAACACCCTGTTTTTTGACTCACGAACGCTGCCACCAAGATGCATGTAGCTCATGGGTGCTTCCAGAAAATTGAGAGGCAGTGAACGTGAGTCAATCCAGAATGTGATTTGCTTGACTGTGGCTAGTCTAGGTTAGAAATGTAAAGGCTACTTAATTATTACTAAAAGGTTTAGGACCCTTTTCCATTATTCATCAAATTCTGCTTCTCGGATTAATCGTCTTTTTTTGAATTTTCTTTAAGTCACAGAAATGCAGGATTGAACTTTGATTTACAGTGGAGGGTTGTCTTCAAGTTCAAGACAAGTTTCGAGTGCCATGCCTGTCACCCGGCATGAGCAACCTCTCTCATATAGCTGTGCTGTGTTTTTTGGATTTAAAAACAGCTATATGGGCCTTCTATTAATTTTAATGCCGGTTCCGAAACGGCTACAAAAGAGAGGCGGTTACCACTTTTCATCTTTATAGAGCATCATTTAAGTGCGAGCCAGACCGAGCGGTAAACACACTATAAAACGCTTTTTCCGGAATGCTCTGCTCCTCGAATACGCTAAAGACAACGCCACATCCGCCTGATATGGCTCATGGCGACCGTGGCGCTATCTTTACGTTTATAAAACGACCTCAACGTCAATCAAAGTTTTACTCTGCAGACTTGTGCCTTGATGAATACTGAAAAAGGTTCAAGGTTTTAGGTATGAGTGCAATAATTAAAATTTTCATGTTTGATTGAATTATAGATTTATAATTTTACAACGATGTTATCTAGGCCCATCCTTGCCGACTTCGAGGTAAAGACGTATTCCATGAATCTCTGGTGATGAAAATAGATAATATTAAATCTTTTTCTTTTAGAAGGAACGAATTTCAAGTTAACCAAATTTTAATTTCGTTTTCTATCATTTTTTCAAACTTTAATATATATTTAAAAAGCCAGTGAGCCATGATATACTTCAATTCCTCGGCGACGGGGGTTCTAGATTTCGAGTGCCATGCCTACCATTCGGCATAAGCAACCTCTCTCATATAGCTTGGTGATGTGTTTTTTTGTCTTTTAACCAGCTATATGGGCCATCTTATTTTCAAGCCGGTTCCGAGACGGCAAATACAGAGGGAGACCACGCTCCACTAGAGAGGCGAGTTACCACTTGCGATGTTTTCTTCATCCAGCAAGTGCGAGCCATTCCGAGCGATAAACACACTTTAAAACGCTTCATAGCGGAATGCTCTGCTCCTCGAAGTACAGACGACCTAAAATTTAAAAAAAAAAGATTAGTTTCTTATTCCAGGTTCCCATATCTGGGCTCAAGTCATACGACATGGATACGCCTTGACTTGAACACTGATCTCCTCTGGATACGGTAACTTGAAAAATCGAACCTAGCGACATCTCTTGTTGTACCAGTTGAAACTCTTGAACAAATGCCTATCTCTCTGTACTTAGCTTATGGTAGTTAGCGGAACAAACACAGATGTCGCTAGTTACACAGTATCAAAAAATTCTTCAAGTTACCGTATCCAGAGGAGATCAGTGGACTTGAAGTACACGAAGCAATTGCTGCGTAGCAAAGTCACAAAGTTCTTAAGCAATCGGCTAGCCATGTTAAAGGGAGTAGTCGCCAAGTCAGTTGTTGCTTATTTGTGCTTGACTATGGACCAAATGCAGAGGTGCAAACATCTTCATAGTCGATCAGTTGAAAGCAAAGTTGGCATTAGGTCATAACCAATCACGAATCAGCTGCGCGTTTAATTTAACGACTTTCTCCCTGTAAGCTCTAGACCGTGTTGTATGCCAAAGCTTCGAAGTGGGAACCTGTGAACATTCAAATTTTTATTATTTCCTAAAATTAAAATTGAATATTAAAATCCCATCAAGATTATTATAATGCATATTTTGACTTAAAACCTTAAAACTATTCTACTCTACTAAAACTAAATTTTAAAAAGTGGGCAAAAATTATTAATTCAAGAATCCTCGCAATTTAAAAAAAATTCTGTCATATTTTTCAGTCAAATCTCGAAAATTATCAGGAAATGTTGTTCGGATGAAATCCCTCCAATTATAATGAAACCCTTCTAATTCCGTCACGATTTTATGATAGAAACTACCAGAAAGAAAATCTTCAACTCGAATACTATCCGGAAGATCCAACATTGTAAAAACTTGAATCATATGATATAAACTCGCTTTAAAAGTCAAATACATATGTATGTGCGAAATATTTTGAAGTTTACGTTTTTCTCTTTTTGTGATTCGCCATGATTTCGCCTTTTTAGCAATGCTGTCGCAAAGTTTCCATCTCAGTTCTTCAAGATAACGTGAAGGAATGCCCTCTTTTCTATTATCTTCAACTCCTTCTCTTTCACGGTTCAAATTTTCGGATTTTTTAATGATTTGAAGAAGAAAAGCTGAGAGAAGGATTCCGTGTACGTAGTTTTCATGAAAAGCAACACCGCACTTTTTTCTGATATAAATTAAAGCTAGTACAAATATATACCAATCTTTATCAAAATATTCCAGAGTTTCGTGATTCTTAAAGCACGTAATCTCTTCCAATATCTGATTTTTCTGATCTTTACTTAGCTCCCCTTTTGGGAATGTTAGTGCGAAATACCCTTCAACATGCTCAATATCTCCTTGTCTAATTTTTATTTTTAGCGGTTGAGCTTCACCAGGATAATACCTTTTAATTAGCCCGTACATGCCTTGAATCAAATGTATGGAAGGTCTATAAATCGAATCTTTATCAATATCTTCCACTGCATGTGGTCGGCACAAATAAGTGTTTGATGTGAACATATCTAGTGTAATACTAGGTATCCTGCATTCACGAACCAAATTCATAAGTTTATCTGGAACGTTGTATTTCTTGGCCAAGTCGACTTCTTTAACATCAAATTGAACTTTCAATAATTTATTTTTTAAGAACGGATGTCGCTTTAATTGCTCACTTAAAGTAGTGTGAGTTTTACTGTATGAATTGAGAGCAAACTCAAATGCCTTTTTAACGTCTGCTTCATTTTTATCATGTGTTCTAACCACGAGCGAAATTATCTCTTTTTTAGCATCCTCATCTGATTTTCCTCTTAGCCAATTAGTCGCGGATTGAATTTTTTCATGTGTTTTCCCACTTCCAGTATCTAACTGAAGACCATCAAAAACATTGTAATTCCAGTAATCATTGTTAAAAATTATAGCAAATAATTGCATTTGTGAAAATGAGATATCGTGATGTCTAAGAAATTCTTCTCTGTTAAATTGAAAGCATTCTATATACTCATGACGAGGTTTCCCTTTAAGTTTCAAGCCATTTTGATATGGTATAAACGTCACATCCTTAAAAAATGCAAAATCCGAATCTGTGCTTAAAACAGGACAATTTAATTTTTTGGCTAAGTATGCAATCTCTCCATCGGCTTCAAAATCGCAACGAAGATGGCAAATTTTTAAATCGTTTAGCACATCAGTAAAAGCTTTTGTTTTAAATATGGCAACACTTCGATTGCCTTGCAAATTGTGTTTCCGCACTTTGTAGTCTCTCAAATTTTGAAGAGAGTTGTCTTTTCTATTTTCCATGGTTTTTTCCTTCTCCTCGCTGTAATAACCGTCCATAAGCACAATGGGCTTTACTCCACAAAGTCTTAATTTTGAAAAAAGATCATGAAATTCCTTGCATAAAGTTTGGTAATCATTACCGAACCTGGGATCGACCTGAGATCCCTTACATATTTCAATTGAAATATTCGCCCCATCAACAATCAGAAAACAATCTTCCAATTTGCAGGTTTTAAAAAATAGCTGTCTCTTAAACTGCAAATAACTTCCGAAATTTCCGACTCCCATGTCTTCAAGACCAAAACTTAACGAAAACTAAATAGGCCTAATTATCAATTTTGCCTTTCCTACACAACCACTTTAATTCTGAAACAAAAATTTTCATGTTACTTACGTTTTAAAAACCAGAAAAAAAAGACACAAATTTAAACAAAATACCAAATTCACTATGAAGAAAAAAAAATCAACTGCGAAGTTAAATTTGGCCTCGGATGTATCAGCTCATCAGCTCGTAGAGTGGATTCCGACTGCTTTGTTCAATAAAAAAACTTTAAGAGTAACTTTTTTGACCTTGGTGTAGACAGATTACGCGTAGGCTTATGCACATTTTTAAAACCGATGCTTAACTTATGTAATCACTTCTCCACTCGACTTTACATGACCTAACGCTTGATTTTTTCCTGCAGAAGCTAAATATAAGTAAACTGTGTACTTTATCTACAAAGTAAAATGTACAGTATGTTGCTATGGCTTAAATATTTATTACATCATCACTAATTTTCCAATGTGCAGAAAAAATTAAGGGTCTTCCTCACAAGGACCGAAGAAATTTCTGCGGACCTAGTCCAGATACGCGTCCGTGTCAGTCCGTGTTTTAGGGAGACTCTAAAATTAATACCAATCAGGCTTGGCATCGTTTGTTTTGATTAAGAGCCCCGTGTTTTGTTTATGGACTTGTATGCCAAAAACTAACTACGTGACAAGTATCTTATCTGCGGCCCTTTTCATTTGCACACATTCTTTTTTAAAAGCATTTTAATCAAAAAAATTTTGAAATTCTGAAAAATAAAATGGATTTTGAAAAGTAGCAACCAAGTAGTTCCTCTCCGGATTTCGCAAAAAGCTATTTTTGTGTGTTGTCGCTCGATTTCGCTCCCTTAACAAAGTTTTGGCAAACTAGCAAGTGGTAACTCGCCTGGTACTAACTCCTCCACGTATCCGATCTTAAGCTGTAGGTCTCATATAGCTGTGCCAACTCCTAAATGTTTTAGATACTTGGATAAAAGGTCTAAATTAAATCAGAGTTAAATAATTTCTAATTAAATTATATTTTATTTTTTTAAATGGATTTACATGGTTGAACTCTACTCCAGCTACAACCTAGGGCCACATCGGGGCTGAAGTCATTTGACATGAACATCTTAATTTTAAGTATAAAAATCGTACGCCATGGCAGCTCAAGTGGCAATTGAACACATAGCTTTTGTTGTAAGCTTGCAACATTAACAATTTTTTTTGCCAATTGGGCTCCAACATTCTTGAAAAGTCAACAAGGCATGTTAAATGAGGGTTCCCCCGAGGGCGGGAGCAGGAGATCATTCACATATCCATTTCTACAGCTAAATAAAATTAACATTTAATTTTTTCCCGACACCAATTTTCGAAATATTAATTTTTTAACCATGAAAGAAAGATTCACATTTTAATTACAAACTTTTGAAAAGCTTTGAAATCTTGAAAACTTAAGTGGATAAAAATTATTATATTCTTTGCAAAGATAAATCTCCTCGCAATGCCTCAACAATCTTTTCATAACTCTCAATGAAATCTTGAGAACTATCAGAAAATGTTTGGAGAAAATCTCTCCAATTATAATTAGGACCTTTTAAAGCCTTGACAATCGAATGGTAAAAACTTCCAGAAATAAAATTCATTATCCGAATTGTGCTCGGAAGGCCCAAAAATTTAAAAATTTGTATGACGTATGACAAGCTTGCTTTTAACGTTAAATACAAATGAATGTGGGAAATATCATGCAAGGTCTCATTTTTCCCTTTTAGGATTAACAAATCTAATTTGGCCTTCTTAGCGATTTTGTCAATTGTGTTTCTGTTCATATTTTTGACATAATAAGATGGAATTAATATTTCAGAAACTGAAGCATCTTCTTCAATTTCTCCGCTTGGATTTTCTTTACTCTTCGATTGAACATGAAGAATTAATGCTGTGAGCAAAACAGCATGGACAAACTTCTCATCAAACTCTACATCGCATTTCCTTTTGCAATATCTTAAAGCCAGGATAAACATGAGCCAGTCTTTATCGAAAGCTTTGAAATTTTCGTGGTTTTCAAGATCAGGAGATACAATCTCCATCAGGACCTTATTCTTTTGTTCGTCAGTAAGCTCGCCTTTCGGAAAAGACAAAGCATCTAAATGACGAATCTGCATGGCACTTCCTTCCCTCATTTTTAATTTTAACTGTGGCTTTTTATCCCGATTTCGGATTAGTATTCCGTAAATACCTCGAATTAAATCCTCGGAAACCTTATGAATCGAATCCTTTTGAATATTTTCAAAAAAATAAGGTCTGCACAAAAATTCCTGAAAATTGTGCATGTCTAATGTAAGACAAGGAATGTGGCATTCCCGAACTAGATTCAGTATTTCCGGGGGTACGCTATAAGGAGGCCGAGTCATATCGTTTTTACAGACGTCAAGTTCATTATTTAACTCTTGCAAACGTTCCCTAAGGAAATCGTTTCGCATAATTATTGAACTTAAGGTGGTGTAAGTATTATTACCGTAAGAATCAATGATCTCATTAATTTCTCTTTCCAGATCGTCTGAATTGTCCTTAACTTTTTTCGAAATTTCAAAAATAATGACCTCTTTAGCTAAATCGGCTGATTTATATCTTTTCAGCCAAACCAATGCTTCTTTTACACGCTCGCCTCTTCCAAGCGGTAGATACCTGAAAACATCACGATCCCAGTGATCGTTATTTAAAATTACTGCCAGTAGAGGTAAATGCGAAGCAGATATTTGATGAATTTCAAGAAATGCTTCTCTGTTAAATCTCTTACATTCAATATACGACCCAGAAGAATTTTCTTTAAAAAAATTTTTATTAATCGATTGAAATGGTATAAAAGTTATACCATCACAAAGAACAAAGTCAGAATCCTGGCTCAGTACAGGGCATTCAAGTTGCTTTGCTAAATGGATTATCTCCACGTCAGCTTCAAAATCACAACGACAGAAAAGAATGTTTAAGTCATCCAAAACATCGCGAATGACATCTGTTTTAAATATAGGAAACGAGCGCGTAATACTACCGGAATAAAAGCTACTATTATAAAGTATCAAGTCTGTCATGCTTAAGTCTAACCTTTCTTTCATGATTTTTTCCTTTCGCTTATCGTACCGACCGTCCATTATAACTACTGATGTAATATTGCGCAATTGTAAACGCCGGAAAAATTCGTAGACAGCATCGTATATCAATTGATAGTCGCTCCCCAACCTTGGATCGTCTCCAGCCTTTTCGCAAATTCTAGTCAATATCCCCCCATCCACAATGAGAAAAGTGTTTTTCAATTCGAATCGTTCAAAATACTTTCCTTTGGGATGACCAAACTTATTTAGCCCCAAATAATTGGACAAATATTTTACACCCATTTTATTGAAAAATATTTCGAACGAAACAATGAAAAAGAATGATCTGAAACAAACACTTTTTTATTCACTTTGATCGATAAATTAGAACACAACTAAACGCCAATACTAAAACCAACAGAAAGGAGAAAAAAATATTAATAACTCACCTGACGACGGAATCCTCCTTACTGCCAAAGCAGTAACCTTGGAAGTCTGAGATGAGATTACCACAAAATTTTTACTTTTAAAAAAAATATTAATAGTTACAAACCCGTGTTTAGCTTATCCAAAACATAAAGCTCAATATGAATGCCCATTGGTCCACGTAAATCTGCATTGACATTCCGCATTGCAATGTAATGCAACTAACTATTGCATCATTTTTCCGATATCCTTATCCAATTGAATTGTCAATTTAACTATTATTTCAAATCTAAATCAATGAAATTCTAATGTTTCTTCATTTTAAGCTAAAATTTTGATAAAAGAAGCGGATTTCCATTTCAAAAACGGCCGCATGCGCGCGCTACACGATGATTGGTTCATTGTTCTTATAGTTGTTGTGTTGGCAACCCCGTCAAAACAAAAACAAACTCCTATAACCTCGATTCTGCCGATATTTTCACGTTTAATAATCATTTTCCGTAGATTTATACAATTTTAATTGCAAATTCACTAACAGGAATCATTTCCAAGTAAGTATCTCAAATATTTCATACATAACCTCACCTTGTCAAAAACTTTTATCTATTTTTTTTTAAATTTCAGCAAGGGAATAAAATTATGACTGCATCAGTTATAAATGCTCTTCAACTAGACCAGAAATCATTAAAAAATCAATTCATAACAATAGAAGAAAATAACACATCAGACGCTTCATTTCTCTTATCGTCAGTCATTGATCTTCAAATCAAAAACAAATGTAAAATCATTTTTGTTTTATTTCATAACACAATCGGGCATTACCATGCTATTGGTCAAAAATTAGGGTACAACCTTTTAGCTTTGCAGGAATCAGGAGATCTCGTCGTTATTGATATCCTTAAATCAGTATCTACAAATATCGATTTGAAAAATTTATATTTTGACATTAAAAAGCAAATCTCAGATTATCAATCAAATGAAATTTGTCTAATACTAGAAAATGTGAGTAATTTATTATTGCTTGATATAGAATTGAAAGATGCTTATACTTTTATTCATTATATGAGGACGTTGTTGTGTGAAGTGAAAAATTTAAGCATAGTAGCATCATTACATAACTTTTCATCCTGCAAAGACCATAATATTTTGTTGAATAGTTTAAAACATACATCAGACTTGGTGATCAGTGTTAGTGATTTGAAAACAGGAAAAGCAATTGACGTGAGTGGTATTTTCACAGTGAAATGGAAGGAAAAAGATTACTCAAAATGGAATGAACAATCGGAATATCATTATCAATTATTAGATCGAAATATTAAAGTTTTTGCTCCTGGATATAAAAATATTTGAAATATATGAATATAGTTTTTTTTAAATGTGAGGCTATTGGTATTTACCTATAACTCCATATCATTAATCAAAAACGTTGGAAGTTTCTAAAATCATTTATCAAATTTTTTTTTGTTTGATTTATTGCTGCAGTATACCAAGGAAGTTGTATTCAGATAAAGCCTGGTATTCAAACGTGAATGAAAAAATATTTTCCTAATTCATTTAGTTAAGTACGCTTGAGTTTAGAATAGTCAAGGTTAAAAATTGGCAAAAAGAAAACAGCAGTAAAAATAATAATTTGTTTTGTAGAGAACGGATGAGTCAGCAGGAGTGAAAGATTTTCAATAGGCCTTGTTCCTCATAAAAGTTCATAAGTCAAGCTTCAATTTTTGCCACATCAGAAACACATCAGAACAAATCTCAAAAATTCCAGTCTCAGCCTTTATCTCAAAAGCTCATTCGAACCAAGTTAATCGAGCCCATATCTCGCCATAAATCTGATTTTATGTCAGAGTTTATTATTAACTCAGTGTAGGCCACATAGCTGGCCCTAAAAATATTTTTAAAACCGCCCCTGTAAATGATTCAAAAATTTTGACCTACACTCAACCCTTCTCCCACATATAACGACCACGGTGTTTACGCCTTAAACGATCAAAATCCATACCAAACCATAAACATTATTGATTATTGAACTTCTAATGGTGAAAGCCCAGTAAGCTTAATGAAAACAAAACCTCGCGTGTTATACGCGGTTGAGATTATTACCTGTCCGAAGTTCCGCACATGCTTTCTCGTTACTATAGCAGTCTATTGGAGTAACAGTTTCCTCAAGTTTCAGTCCCGGTTAGTTTTTATACAATTTCGGTTATGTATTTTTAATGAAATCATTTTTCGAATAATTAAAAAAATACCTTCCAGTGATTAAGTGTAAAATATGCTCAAGATTTAAATATTGTTAATTTTAGTAGTGAGAGAAAAAATATCGCTTAATTATGGCTTTTTTAACGGAAACTAGAATATCGAGACAACCGACAAAATCCGCCCAAAGAAGGTTAATGGTACGTATATTTTTTTTTTTTTTTTAATTTGAAACAAAGGATTATGGAAAATTTTGCAAATTAAGAATTATGGGTTTTTTAAAAAACGTTGACTGCAATGTTCGATATGTAATTTGACTTCCGGATGACATGCTTATCTTGATGTGGAATCTTTTTTTGTTGTGGCAATCCATTTTCCATTAAACCGATATCGGAAGGTTTTATATTCTCAGACGACAGACGACGGACGCCATTACTTAATATTTGGAAAGTAATTAAAAAAATTAACGGAGTAATCATTATTAATGAATAGGGAAAAATAGAGTTTGTTTGAAACACGAAGTCGGCTCCGAAAATTAGTTTTTAATTAGCTTACAAGGGTTTAGGGGGTGGTGAAAATAAACAAAATTGAAAATGGTAGCCATTCTGAAAATCAAGGTTTAAATCGGCTCGAAGAAACACAGTTTTTCGTATTCCACGGCAAAAATTAAGAAAATATTCTGATTTTGAAAAAAACTTTTCTTCATTTCGTAAATTCAACCAATTGACTTAAATTGCACGAGAAAAGAGAAATCTATATTAAAGGGAATTTTGGCCGGGCGATGAATGAACACGATGAAGAGACCAGATTCCAGATAGTGAGTTTCGATGGCATTTTTTATAAAACCAAAAAAACTTACCGAATTGAACGATGTCATCGCTATTTATATGACGGATTCACAGCAAGAGATTATATTTCACCAAATTAACTAATTAAACAATCCTACACCGATTTAAAATACGTTAATTATTAAAAATTGTCACCACTTAAATAGCACACGACAGAAAAAAAATTGACTAAAAAGAAAAGATGGCTGCGTTTTCCAGTGACCATACTTCCGGTTTTTGCATCATTTTTCTCCATTTACTTTTGATTTTGATTAAATAATCAAATAATCCAATTCCAATTTAAAATGCTTTAAATTATTACAAATTTTCATCATTCTCAGACCACACATGATGGAAAAGGACAAGCCAGAAAAAAATAAATGGTGATTGTGAATTGCCACTTCCGGTTCTTACGTCATTTTTCTCTTCAAAATGGCGAGTGTCAATGTTTATAATTTTACGTTGAGATTGCTGAAAATGAATTGAAATTGCTGAAAAGGGAAATAGGAAAAGGAATTTTTGAGATCGTTTACGAGATCAAGGAAAGAATTTTTTGAGGTTTTAATTTAAGGATGAGTGAAACAGTGAAACATGTTCATATGAAGTGGCACATTTGGAGATCGTCTTGTCCATAAAATTTAATCTGCTTGATGGTTAGTTGATATTTCATAGTTATACTGTATTTAGAAATAGTATTTTGTATCTCTTCTGGCAGTCGTTTGTTTCTATTACTTGTTAATTTGCCTTTCACATAAAATAAGTCTGGTATATCAGTCAGTTATTTGTTGCCCTTGCCCTTCCACAATAAGCATCTATCTTTGCCACAACTTAAAAGGGTTGAAAATTATGAAATACTGTGATACAAATTTTTTTATTATGAAAAAATTAAAAACAAATTTTGGAGCAAACAACAAAACCATAATTATATCCATCTATTTATACCGAAAGCTCACAAGCATTTAGTTTGTTTAATATCAAAAAATATAATGTCTTTAAATTAGTTGAACCTTTTTCATCCAACCATCGTTCAATCCATTTCTCACAACTTTCTTCTAACTCTAAGTGGCTGGCAAAAAAATAAAACAGGCTACCAGACATGAAATTTGAAATTTTAATCTGTTCTGGCAGTTTTAATAATGTAGATAGTTCCATTGTATAAAACAAACAAGTTTGAAATGTGAGATAAAAATGAATTTTCTCTACCATAAACTTTGTTAATTCTTTATCTTTATTATCTGATTTCTGGATTTGTTGTTTTGTTATTTCTTCTGCAACAATTTTGCAGTCTTTTTTTGTCAGTCTTATGAGGTAATCTGATAATTTTAATTTTGAGCAATCGTTCCTATTTGCAACATTTTCCTGCCTAAAAATTTCATTTGCATTAAGGATCAATGCAGAAAGTAAAATTCCATGAATGTAAACTTTACTTTTACAATATTTGTGATAATATAGCAGAGCTAAAATAAAAATAAGCCAACCATCATCAAAGAATTTTACATTTTCTTGAACAATACTATTATTTCCCATTATTGCATGTAAGGTTTCATATTTTGTGCTTTCAGGAGAAAACTTAGGCCTAATATATTCTGGCAAATCTTCAATTTGTTTAGTTCTGATAAATAATGTCAGTGGGGGTATTGATTCATCTTCATAATTTAGGATAGAGTAAATACTTTGTATTAATGAAACAAAAGAAGCATGAACTGACATTTGGCTCAAGTCTTCAAGCAAAATTTTAGTTCTGTATTTTTTTTCCGTAAACATATCTAATGTGGTAGAACGAAGTTTGCACTCCCGAACCATATTCATTAAATCTACAGGCACATTATGAGTGTTAATCATGTCTTCTCTTATATTCAGTTTAACATTTTCAAATTCTTTTTTAAGTATGTCATATCTTTCCAAAGTTGAAGCAATTGTACATTTTCCAGCTGTGTACTTTTCAACAGTGGAATTGATCTGGTCTTCAAATTCAGCAGGAGTGCACGATTTATCTTGTCTACAATACTTGTATATGATTTTTGATTTTGCTGATTCCAGAGTTTCATCTCGTAAAAAAATCACGGTGTATTTAATTTTATCTTCCAAACTGGATTTCTTGATATTTGGACAAATAATATTTACTAACGGTTTACCCTTGTTTTTACTATAAGAGCTTTTCATGATCACAGCTAGAAGAGGTAAAGCACAAAGCGAAATTTTCCACTTTTTTACAAAATCCTCCCTATCAAATCTTTTGCATGAAACATACGGAAAGTCCCATTTTTTAAGACCATCTTTTGCATCAAGCCAAGGTATAAATGTCACCCCGTCACTAATATAAAAGTCAGAATCCGAGCTTAATACAGGGTATTTTTTCTTCCTCGCTAATTCCATTATTTCCTGATCCGCTTCAAAATCCGATCTGCAGTAAATGACTCCCAAATCTTTCAACGCCTCAATAAAAGCTTCGGTTTTAAATAAAGGGAAATAATTTCCCTCACATTTGTAGCCATTATTGTTGTATTTAATTAAATCACGATATTTTTTTCGATCGGTATTACAAGATCTTTTGTTTTCACTGATTCCGTCCAAAATCACGATAGGGGTCACATTGCAACGTAATAAGTTCTTGAAATAAAGAAAAGTTGCATCGTACATTTGCCTGTAATCTCCACCAAATCGAACATCTTGATCTAATTCATCGTATATGCAGTTGGAAATTCCTCCATCGACTATGAGGAATGTATTGCTAAGTTGATGATGCACAAGGCAATCTTGATTAAATTTGGTGATGAAAAGCGTTAATCCTTCGATCCCCATTTTTCTTGAACCTGAAACAAAGTTAAAGGAAAGTTCAGTGGAAAGTGCAGCTTACAGTGGAAGCTTGTTTCCCCTTTTCGACCGCAAAGATGGCGTTATAATCTCCATAAGCTATATTAAGGGATTGCAGCGCTATCTTTGCGGTCAAATGGGAAAACAATCCTTTTCAATGAATCAAAATTCTTTTCTGCGCTTTCTGAGGCAGAATCAAACTTAATCCCTGAAATCACTATAATGCTATTTAACGAATTAATTTCCACGGATAAACTTACTTAAAATCCTGACTAAAAATCACTATCGACAAACTAAACACACGTAAGAGCGCATCGAAAACAACCTGCTCGCCAAAGTAAACATTCTTCAAGATTAAATATCTTTATATTGCTATAAATATGATCTTAAGGTCAGTTAACAACATTATAGGACTGTCACGAGGTAGATGAATCATACACTATGACGAAAGGTATGATGTCATATCCAGAACTCGTCTTTAAAAAAGTAATTACGTTTCCTCCAAAAAAAAATCTTTCTACTGGCCTTGACTCCCTTTAACATTACTAAAGGGTAAACAGCTTGAAGAAAAAGGAAAATATCCATTGTATTAGGGACTTACACCAGTCTCCACCATTAATAAATTATTGATAAGCATTATAGTGCAGCCGAGGCATTCATTCATATATAATTAAAATCGTGGCTTGAAAGTCAATGTCATTAACAATAGCTTTTGCATGATTTGATTATCGAATAAATCGTATTTTTTTCTTTTCTTTTAACAGGTTGCGGTTAGGATTCGACCACTGAGGCAGAGCGAATCTGGGAGAGTTTTGCATAGCGTGGACGATAAGGTACTAAAGAGGGCTGACACCAAGTCCATGTGTTTAGCTTATGGCTAGCAGAGGTCAACCTGCACAGTGGAAATGGAACCTTATAATATTAAAGTCGCGAGTTGCTCCTGCCAAGAGGAAATAGGGTGGTGAACCTGTTAGAAATAATCTGTGGCCGGATCTGCAATGACCAGAAATGCTGGCAAACACCTCTTGTTGTATCCAGCAACGGGGAGTGGCGCCTTCTAGGAGGAGGTGGTGAACTTTTTGCTGGGTCTAGCTCCGGCAACATACACCGAGGATACAAAAATAAATTTATTTATTTATTTATTGATTATAACAATCTTCGCCTCAATGGCAATTGTTATCGTCAGTTACAAAAAAAAATATGGCTCTAATACTAGTGCAATTGAAAATATAGCTCTAACACTAAAATGTATCTCAACAACAAGCCTCGCATATTATACGTATATTATACTTAGAAATTAAGACTTTTGGTATAAAAAGTCTTAATTTCTACGTATAATATACGTATAATATGCGCGGCTTGTTGTTGGGGTAGAGCTCAATACTCGTTGAATCCCCCTCTTCATCTTGTATGATTGTACCGCATGTTCCAGATACTCTTTCTTCACTCATGGGCGTCGTTCCAGTGAATTCTTGGAAAAAGCAAACACTCCACGACCTTAAAAGGGGCCAAAATATTCCGCAATGTTAAGCTTATGAAAGCTAACTCCTCTGGAAACAGGATAACTGCTTTTATGAGGGTTAAGGAAAAAGGAGAGGTCCTCAAACGGACCTCCTGTCTTCACTTCCAAATTTTAAATTTTTGCTCTGGAAATATCAATGAAATCATTTACTCACTTTTTGCGCAAAATCCAAAATTAATTTAATAAATCGTCCTTGATCAGAACAATATCAGATAAGCCCGACTTTTTAAAAACCCCCTTCATGAACGAATTCGTGATATCATGTTGACTTTTGTTTGTAAAATGCAACCCAGTAGTTAACTCAATCAATACACGACACGAAAAGGTAAAAACCTCAAAAGGTTTCTCATTCATTTCAAAATGTCATATTTTTTGGGCCACCCACCTTTTTATCTTTTCCCAATTTTCAACTTCAACATCCACTCCAGTCCTTCTAACAAATTACTTATTTTATTCACTTTCCATGTTCGATCTATTAATAAATTCAATCCTAATTTGATGACCATGTCCTCCATGGATAACGCTCCTTCCACATTATCATTATTAGTCAGCACTAAAATCGGTGCATTTGTTAATTTCACTTCACCCAACAACGACCATAATTGTTCTTTTGCTTCCATCAATTTTTTATGATCGGAACCATCCACTAAAAACATTAATCCGTGGGTGTTTTCGTAATAATGTCTCCATAAAGGTCGGATCTTATCGCGTCCGCCGATGTTCAATATTGTCATGTTGATATTTTTGTAAATAAAATTGTCAATGTTAAAACCGATTGTTTTAGTAGGAGAGGTTCCATCGTGAAACGGCCGTAAATTTTCTAATATCCTGGTTTTTCCTGTTTCATCCAGTCCGGCCATTAGTATTAAATATTTCTTGTGCTTTCGAACGAAATCCATTACGTGGAAATATTTTTTGAAACGAATGTCATTGTAATCACTGTAATCGGTTGTAATAAACTAAAGAGCATGTGTCCGAAGTTTTACTAATTTCTTATTTGTGGATTATCTTATCTGATCGAGTGATATGAATTGTGGGAATAGGGAAAGATAACGAGAATATTGATTGTAATGTTGTGAAATAAATGATATTTTATGTTTTGAAGTGGCCAAATTACTCTTTACAGATTAAGATTGGCTCTGGCGGAAAATATTGAGGTCGTCGGGGTTGTTTAGGGGTGTCGGTCTCGCTTCCTTTGCAGCAGTGAGGGATTTACCCAATAGGCCAATTAGGATGAAGCCACCTGCAAGGCAATGGCAAACCAGCAGGTGGTAACTTGCTTAGAACAGCCTCTCTACTTAGCCGTTCGAAACCAACTGTTGGCCCCATATAGCTGTGTCAACTCGAAACACACAAACCAGCTGAGCTATTTGCAGAGAGGTCGCCTACGCTCGAAAACGAGCATGGCACCCAAAGAAGAGGGGCTAGTTGCCTACACTCGGATTCAATCGTGGCAGTGAAAGAAAAGCTCTAGCTTCTCGACACTTTACGCCTATTTTCGTTTAGAAAGGGTTTTCCTTCAAGGTCGATCTCCTCACTGCAGCAAAATATCCCACCCAAAATAAAATAAAAAGTCATTAAGGCTAGACGTCTCATTCTCAAAATGAAAGAAACTCCGCTATAATAATCACCAACTAACAGGCGACAACAATAAACGCAAACATTTTCGCTAAATCCTCCCTAAAAAAAAGAAAAAAAATTATTTCTAGAAACCCCCCCGTAAGACATTTTTATCCCCGGCCTCAATAGTATTATAATGAATCCTTGAAACTTTAACTATCTTTCAAATCTCGAAATGATTTTCTTACATGCAATCCTCCAAGGGTGATTACGATATTCCGTGTGCAAATTTTTCGCCTTCGATTAGTTTTAAATAAATTTTCGTTTTACAGGTCGTAGTTCTAGAAGATAACGAAGCCGATAAAAATGACGTACTTCGACATAATCGAGGAGGCGATCGCCAATACGTCTACGACTCCGTTTTCGGAGAAGACAGCTCACAAGAACATGTCTACGAGAAAACGACGAAGGGGCTGGTTAAGGACGTGATAGAAGGATATAATGCAACCGTGTTTGCTTACGGCGCCACCGGCTCCGGGAAAACATACACAATGTTAGGAAGCTCGCTGCAGCCGGGAATAATGGTCAGGGCTCTTAATGAATTATTCAACATCGTTAAGGAAAATAAATCTCCTCAACATTTTAACGTAAGTTTGGGGGATCGTGAAATTTCGAAAGCTCATCGCGTGTTATTAAAGATTCATGGCCAAAGCTTTTATAACACTTCATTGATTGTTATGTAGGTGACCATGTCGTATTTGGAAATATATAACGAAAATATACGTGACCTTCTTAACCCAAATTCGGGGTTTTTGGAACTGAGGGAGGATCAAAAGGAGAGGAGTATACAAGTCGTTAAATTGTCAGAAGTTTCTACTAATTCAACGGAAGAGGTATGTGTTTCTTTCTCTCGTTGGGTATCTACAGGGCTTGAAGCCCTGTATCGAAAGTGATTTTCCATCCAGCTAGAACCTGACACGCCCTACGCAAATGGGACACCCCTTCTTCTTTAATGCCCGATCCTCGTCGGAGATTGGCGATCATCATAGCGATCCTAACTTTGGAGGCTGCAAAACAAATAAGGGATACCGAATCTTGGCCGTACCAGATTCTTAAGCCTGGATGTTTTCCGACTCGATTTGTCCTTGCCCTCAATCTTCCCCTCCATCACCAGCTGCAGGCTGGATGATGGCTGCAGCCATCACCTTCGACGCTTGATCTTGTAAAGCACCGCTAATCGATACCCAGTTAATCAACATTATTTTTCCATTGTCTTGAAAGGTGATTTATAAAACGAGGATTAATTGGACAAGCACTCGGCCGGATGCGCGGTCCATATCAAGGGAGCCTAATAGGGAGTGGAAACTTCATTGAGTCGTCTGCTACATACGGGATCGCCATTTGCAATTTAGCAACCCTGCCATTGTTCTCGAACTGGGGGCCCGCCATGATCTCGAAGTAAGAGTCTCTATGATGGCAAAGGAAAGATTTTAATAAATAGACCAAACGCTCTTACAAAGGTCTTGAAGCCAAAACCAATCGAGTGAGTGTCTAGATTTCCGTTCAGAAAGAATCATTTCTGACAAAGGAACAAAGGAACCTTTGACAAATACTGTGCTAACTGAACGGAATTCCAGACACTCAGTTGATTTTTTTTGGCTTCAGCGCTAAGCACGGGAGTGTTCCGTTTATTTATTAAGGGTTTGTATCATGGCTATGACAGGTGCTTTCCGCATATGTCTCGAGCGAGATCTCGAGCAACAACAATTCCAATCTTGATTTATCGCTTGAGATTCTTTTGGCATATGCTGCAGATGGAAAGCATTCAACTTAGCTCACCAAACACACATGAGGTGCATTCGGGAAGCTCAGAAAAACCGTCTTGAGCCGTCTTGGGACGCCCGTGACTGGTTTTTGCCAGTTGATTCAGTTCGAATGTACAGTATTTATTCCAAATTCCACAACTCTATGATTCCTCAAACCGGTCATGGATAGACATGGACGTTCCAAGATGGCTCCAGACGGTTTTCGCAAAGCTCCTTGAATGCAACCATGGCGACTCCCATTTTAAAATCAGTTCAAAAGCATGACAGCTTCCAGGATTGCAAATGTCGACCCCGTATGTAGCAGACGACCCATCAAAGTATCTCCTCCCTATTAAACTCCCTATCCATATCCAGTCCAAGGATTCCCCGAAGTAGTTTCTTTTCAAAGAAACTGATAAGCGATAAGGTTGCTAGTCTCGCAACAAAAAGTGACTACTGAGGCAAGCTTTGGATAGTGCATCTGAACGGAAGAGCTATCACATGACTGCCACAGTTGAAAAGCTCTTCCTTTTGCGGGTGAATTACAGCTAGCTGTCCCGCTTTTGCAATTACACAGCAAATCAAAATCTAATTGTTATGTATTTACCAAACAAGAAATGAACAAAACACATTGAAGTAAATCAAACAAGCAGAAAATTGAAATCTGAACGATTGAGAAGATTTTGAAGGCTTGCGGAAAGGCGAATAAACATCCGAAATAATTTCATCTTCGCAGTTGCAGAGTTCCTTAACTGTATTTTTAATCCAATTATGATACACATCTACCCTTGTAAGTATACTAGGAAGACTCGAACACCCATGTTCCCATGAAACTATTCCAACTTGTATGTATTGCAATTTATCCACTCTTCTTTTGCGTCTACTTTCCGGAATACTAAACATAAAATCCAGCGGCTTGTCTAATGTATCATTCTTCCCAACAAATCCACTTTTTCCTCTGGAAGTATCATTGCCTACTGTACCATTCGTCCAAACAAATCTACTTTTTCCTGCTACTCTGGAACCATTACTCGAAATACTGAACATCAAATCCAACGGCTTCCCTAACGTATCATTCTTCCCAACAAATTTACTTTTTTCTACTTCTCTGGCGCCATTTTCCAATTCGTCGTTGCTCAACCACTTAGCTGCTTTTGAGTCTCTAAACGATCTCGAATAGCACAACACGGGTCCTCCAGTCCCAAAAAAGCAATCACCAATATTATGATTATAATACCCGCAAATTTTCTCTCTTCCCCGAACATTTCCTCTTGAATCAGCAAAGCGCTTCACGCATTCATCTTTAGGTATCAATTTTACATTAACTTTGGTAAGTTTGCTTTTTAATATTTGATGATCACGGGCGAACCAGCTAATTACAGAGCAGTCTGTGTAATAATTAAGAGGATCTATTATTGACGAGTTGCTGAGACGAATTTTGGCCACTCGGATTTTGAATGTTCCTTTGATTTTCACAACGGCGATGTCGTTTTCTAATGTTGAGTTGTTGAACAACGGATGGATGGCTATTCGATCGATGGGATGTTTGCAGGTTTGAGAAGAGTAGATTCGCCGGACGGTTATTGAAGATTCGGTTTTGTTTTGTAAACAATGAGCTGAGGTTAGAACTGTGTTGTTTGTTAATATTGTTCCTGCACATTTTACTGAAGTAGAGTTGGTTTCTTCAATTTTAACTAGGAAGTAACATTCTCGATGAGAGGAAGTTAACGTTATGAAGAAACGTAACAGGATGAGGATAATAAAGAGGTAAAGGTTTTGGAAAAACATAAATACGACTCATGGCGGACTTGGATGTGTTTAGAAAAGGCGGTGGGTGAAGTAGACAAGCACGCTGCCTTCAAGATTCTTTCTCTTCTGCTATTTTCTAAATAATCCTGTTAACTGCGAATTTTTTCTCTTGAATTATGCAACATCCATTTGAGCTTATGAAAATGATAATCCATTACGAACACTAAAATATTGACCAAAAACCCATTTAACTTCCCTTAAACCTTTCTCAACTCATCGATAACTTATTCATGATAAAATCTACAGTTTATCCTTCAAAGAAGCATTCCCCGAACTATAATTATAGGTCGTCGATCTAAGGTGATTTAAAATATAAAAATCCAACAGGAAATATTTAAAACTTTCATAATTTAAACTTAATGACAACCAACATGAAAAACCAATCTTCGATGAAAACCGGGATATGACAGACTTTTAAAAAAGAAATTGCAATAATTTCTTTTCTTTTTACATTTTCTTTCATTTTATCATAAATAGGTAATGAGATTACTTCAAAAAGGAAACAAAGCACGCACAATGGAACCAACAGCAGCGAATAAGACTTCCTCGAGAAGTCATGCACTTCTTAGCGTAACGGTTCGACAAACGTATTCGTTGCCGAAGAGCGAGAGGCTTAAAGCGAGAGTGAAACAAGGGAAATTGTTTATGATTGATTTGGCTGGGTCAGAACGAGCTTCTAACACTAAGGTAAGTTTGAGAAAAATGTTAAGCTTGGACTCCCAAGTTCCCCGCGCAGCCATATTTTTTAGCCCTTATTGCAAAGGCTGTAAGAAAAACGAAAAATTTTGGAAAATGGCCCCATTGCAGTCTTGTGTAATTTTTTTTTGATGATAACGCAGAAACAGGTTTCAGGCTTTTCTAGTTTGATTAATATTATTCAAAAAAGCCGAATTCGACCTCTCAATGCTTTATTTTTAGCCCTAATCACAAAAATATGAAGAAAAGAATTTATTTTAAAAATTAACCTTACTGCAGCCCCGCGCTGCAGCCCTGGGAAATTTTTTTAACGAAAATGCCGAAACAGGTCAACTCTATTTTGGTAAGTAGTATCAAAAAAAGCCAAATTCAACCCTTCCACACCTTTATTTTTAGCCTTAATCAACAAAATATGAAGACAATAATTAATTTCAAAAAATGACCTTACTGCAGCCCCGCGTTGAAGCCTTGGGAAATTTTTTTGATGAAAACGCCGAAACAGGTCAACTTAATTTTGATAAGTAGTATCCAAAAAAGCCAAATTTAACCATTCCACAGCTGTATTTTTAGCCTTTACCAAAAAAATAAATTCATTTTAAAAAGTGGCCTCTTCGCCTCATTTTTCTGCAGCCCTGGGAAATTTTTTTGAAGAAAACGCCGAAACAGGTCAACTCTATTTTGATAAGTAGTATCAAAAAAAGCCAAATTCAACCCTTCCACATCTTTATTTTTAGCCTTAACCAAAAAAATATGAAGAAAATAATTCATTTTAAAAAGTGGCCTCTTCGCCTCATTTTTCTGCAGCCCTGGGAAATTTTTTTGAAGAAAACGCCGAAACAGGCCAACTCTATTTTGATAAGTAGTATCCAAAAAAGCCAAATTCAACCCTTCTGCAGCTATATTTTTAGCCCTAATCACCAAAATATGAAGACAATAATTCATTTCAAAAAATGACCTTACTGCAGCCCCGCGTTGCAGCCTTGGGAAATTTTTCTGATGAAAACGCCGAAACAGGTCAACTTAATTTTGATAAGTAGTATCCAAAGAAGCCAAATTCAACCCTTCCACATCTTTATTTTTAGCCTTAACCAAAAAAATATGAAGACAATAATTCATTTCAAAAAATGACCTTACTGCAGCCTCGCGTTGCAGCCCTGAGAATTTTTTTTTGATAAAAACGCCGAAACAGGTCAACTTAATTTTGATTAGTAGTACCCAAAAAAGCCAAATTCAACCCTTCCACAGCTGCATTTTTATCCCGAATCAGAAAAATTAAAGGAAAAAATTCATTTTAAAAACTGGCCTCTTCGCCACACCTATCTGCAGCCCCGAGAAATTTATTTGAACAAAACGCCGAAACAGATCAACTCTATTTTGACTAGTACTATCCAAAAAAAATCAAATCCAACCCTTCTGCAGCCTTATTTTCAACCCTAATCGCAAAAACTCTTAAAAGTTAAAATAAAGCTTCACTTCAAAAAATTCTAATCTTTATCAAATTTTACAGAATCGAGGTAAAAGACTGGTTGAAGGCGCCCATATCAACAGATCGCTATTAGCATTAGGAAATTGCATAAACGCATTATCAGGAGGCGCACGATATGTAAACTACAGAGATTCCAAATTAACACGTTTGCTAAAAGACGCATTAAGCGGTAATAGCCACACGTGCATGATCGCACATGTCAGTCCGGCGTCAGTTCATAGAGAAGAAAGTAAAAACACACTACTCTACGCAGACAGAGCGAAAAGTATTTCCAATAAGGTAAAAAAAGCATTCTTAGAAAAATCTTTTTATAAAAAATTTCAGGGATATTTAATTTTTGGGCTTATTTTTAGGTTGGCCAAAACGTCCTCGACATTTCATACCACGTATCCCAATATAGAACAATTATTTCGGAATTAAGGGACGAAATAGCAAGGTTAAGGACGAAAATGACGGAGGATAGGGAACCTAATTTAGGGAACGTTCATTTGAATGATTTGCCGAAAGATGTGAGAGCTCCGGAGACGTTGGATCAATTGCTTACGAAAAGCGATCAGTTAAAAAAATTAAAAAACGAAATGGTTACCACGTTTAAAGAACAAATGAGGCTTCGGAGAAAATTATTAAATATAGAAAGTTATTTAATGGGTCTCGAAGCCGAGTCCGATAGGCAGCACGCGATTATTTCCGAATGGGAAGGGAAAAATAATAGGTTGTATAAAAATCACAGCAGTTCTGGGAAGCTGAATTATATACAGGAGAATCATTTCGATCCTGATGGAGGTGAGTAAAAGGGGGAGTTTCATGCGTCACGAAAGAGGTTTTCGAGTTTGGGGATTGATGGTTTTTTTTTTTTTTTTTTTTTAGATTATTTTGAGAGCGAGAAAAATTATAAAGACACGACTGTGGAAATGGCGTGGAATGAAATTGCTTATATTGAAAAGGAGCAAGAGAAGTATGCGGAGCTGAGAACGAGTACGGAGAGGGAGCTGGAAAATTGTAAGAAGAAAGCGGCTGCTCTTGAAAGGGTGAGTTAGAAAGGAAAAGTATTAATAAAAATACCGTAGACAGGGGGGACTTTGTGCCACCGTTTTTTTCGGCTGATTTTGCTTGTGGATGTTAAAAGCCTTTGATGTTAAGGTCTGGAAAGTCAACGAGAGGAGCAGTGTAGTAGCGATGGAAATATCTGAGCCAGATGGTTAGGTCGAAGTGTACGAAATGTGTTCGGATCTTTGGGGTCACTGACTTTAAATCTGTTTTTAAAAAATTCAAGATGGCAGATCCAATACTGAAAACCGGTTCTAGCGAGAAGTAAATCCATTTTCCCAGAAGTTAAAAAAATTCTACTAACCTTAGTTTTCTCCTGTTTCTTTCCCACGCGCTAAATCAATCTTCTGTTTCTTCAGGATTTACCATCGAAGATCAGCAGCGACGAAGAAAGAGAGCTCCTTGGGCTGATAATCCGCGTCCACGAACTAGAAGTAGAAAAAATGGCGTTGCAAAGTGAAAGACTGACCAAAGAACACGCTTTACGTCAAAGGGACCTTACGATTTTAAGATACGACAGGCAAAGACAAATCTGCGAGGAAATCATTACCAGGCAGAGACAAATAATGGAAGGTAAAATCCATGAATAAACATTTTTCTTTTTTTAAAAAAATATTAACATACCTTTGAATTTCAGAAGGAAGGTTAACACTCCCCCAAGACTTGCAAGAACTCTACCACATGTACCAACAAGAACTTCACGCTGCCTCCTACACAGAAAACCCCATCGGAGAATTCGGTATGGTTCATAGCGCTCACAAACTTCCTCCTATATCAGGAAAACCTCCGGAGATGGGTCGAAGCCGTTTAGGCAGTTTAGAAAACGGTGAGAAATTTTTTCTTAAAACCATCTTTGATTTTCACACTAAATTTTTTGATTTCTTTTAAAAGCAGGTTTAGACGACAGCGATAATAGTTTACGAACACCATCCAGTTCGGCCGGTTCCGACTGGTTAACGAGCCCGCTTCCACCGATATCACAAAACGGATTTCCTTCGTATTCTAATCATCCTGGTTTACCGCCACCGAGTGTTTTATTCCCGCCTATTTCTAAATCTATGAGCGACGCGAGGTAAGAACTGAAAATAAAAATAAAAAAATAAAAAATTGAAAATAAAAAATAAATTGATTTTTAGGTTTAACCAATTCAGCAGGAATATAACAACGTCTAAATTGCCACGCCCAGTAGCGATACCGAGAGAAAGTTAATTAAATTTTTTAAATTAATTGTAGTTAAAAATAAAAAATTAAAAAATTTTTTTTAAAAATTGATTTATTTAAAAAAAAAATACTTACTATTTTTTTACTTTAAATTTACATAATTAGGCAGCTACGTCGAAAAATCTATCGATTAACGCCGAAACTTGAGCTGGGTTGTATTTAATATATTTCTCAGGATTTTTTGAGAATGTAAAATTTGAATAACGTTCGTAGAAGGCGTTGTACTTAGGCAGGATTAATTCTTTATTGTCGCGTTTTAGGCTTTCGCGAAGTTCTACGTCTGGTATGGAATAACCTCGTTGTATTTTTGATATTTCTTCGATTTCTTTATTGAAACCCTAGAGAAGAAAAAAATATTAAAATGCAGAAAATTTTTTTTTAAATTTAAGAAAAGAAAAAATTTACCGCGAATTTTTCTTTGATCCCAGTCCGATCCTTATCTTTCATTTTTGAGAAATTAACCTGCTGAACGTCTTCCGAACTCCAAATGTGGCTTAGCACTTTACCCCAACTGCAAAAAAAAATTAAATAAATCATTCTCAGTATCGAGCGGAGTTGTTTGCCATTTCATTCTTTTATCCCGCAACATTATACCTTTGGATATATTGCTTCTTATTTTCCTGAATCATATCATAATAATTCCTCTCGCAATCAGGCTCTGTAATTTTTACTAAATCCAGCAATTCACTTCTCTGAAGAGATTTCAGCATATGATGATTATTATTCAGCCTAAAGACTGCTTTTAAATACACATCTGAGTAAACGTCGCTTTTACTCATTAAAGTTGAATTTAATTGTGCTAAAACTTTAGCTGCAAAAAAAAATATCACGCATTACGTCACATTACTTTTTTAAAATAAAAAAAGTCATCAATTAACTTACTTATATAAATTCCTAATAAAGCTTTGTTCCTATCAACGTTCGCTAAATTAATTCTGTTTAACGCGCTGTTATAATTCTGATCTCTAATTAGAACTGATCCTATTGTATCTACATAATCGATTAATTGCTCTAAAAATACGAGAACGTTACTGGTCAGCTCGTGAACGGTTCCATCTTTCGGTAGCTGAGAGTTGGTGTCGTTTCGGACGCTGTCTATAAAATCTTCCAAGGCCTTGGCGCCCTAGAAAAATTCAATTAATTATCAGAATTATTTTTTTAAAAGATTACGTCATAAGAAAAAAAAATTACCGTAGCACGAAGAGTATCAAGAATCGAATTATACTTCTGCTTGACGATATTATCACAGCCCTCAACAGTTTTATCAAATTCAGGTTTCATACTTGATAACTGCTTCAAAATTGGAAAAATTATCAACACCGCAGCGAATTCGTGTCGATTAATGCATTTCTTCGCCCTTGTAGCAATGTTCTGCAAAATAAACAATTTTTTTAAGTTCATGAAATTTCGGATAGTCTAAAAAAAAGTTTTACTTACTTCTCCGTCTTGTACGATGCTATCCATAGACCCTTTAATAATCATTTCAAATATTTTATGCTGATGCTGCCATGGGATAATCCCAACCATTAACGTCCTTTCACTCTGTATTAATTTTTGCAAAGCCATAACTATCCCCAAATAGTTTTCCATCTCCTGTTCTTCAACGACGTCGTCTTTTGGTTCTAGCAACATGGCTGGTCTTCGATTCCCTAATGTTAACCCAGTTGACTGTTCCAAAGTTTGTGATGCTCTCAAAATGATTTTCTTAGATTTCTTTTCTAAAATTTGCTGTAATCTATTCATCTTTCTACTTCCAGTTTGAAACTTTGGCTTCTGTAAAAAAAATCCCCCTAATGAAGAATCACTCACATTTTAAAAAACAAATCAATATTGAAACATGCAAAAAACTAAAGCTTACAACCATGGGTGAATTAACTGATGTCTGAACATTCTGCATACTTCCACTACTCGCATTTTTCAACTGATCCCTTAATTGCTTCATTGAATTTTCCAACACAATTTTTCGTACATTAGCATAGACATTCATGTATTCATCTCTGTTATGAGCGATCAACCAATCAGCAATTTGAATTAATTCCTTAGAGATATTCTCGGGGAAATGATGCAATGACGTTGGTGTATCTTCATTTGATGATGTATCTACAATATTCATTAATTAAAAACTCGTTGCAAAACAAATATTTAAAAAAAATTGTAATAATCTCACCTTCATCAAGAGCGACTAACTCAAGAAGAGCAACCGGAGGTATAGGTTTGCTATGTTTGAATAATAAATCCTTGAATTCATGGCTTAAAGCAATTCCACCTTGATTAAACAACATCGAGACATTCTCAAGCTCCACACTTTGAGGATTATGTTTTTCAAAATACTCCTGAGCTGTTTGTAGTTTATCCATCGCTTTTAAAAATGGTTCTAATTGTGGTTGACCATCAGCTGTGTGGCTTGGGCCAGCTCGTATTATAGAATCCACTTCTTGACTAACAGTATAATAATTAATAACGGTATCTAATGCTGATAATGTTTTTTCAATATCTAAAAAAAACATAAGGCATTAGTATAAGTTAAGTTTTGAGTTTTAAAAATAAAAGCAAAATTGATACTCACTCTGTTGTCGTCTTTGAAGGTTTCCTGTTTCATTATAAACAGGCAAAATAGTTTCCTCAAGCCTTGACAGTCTTTGTTCGAAGGAATTTAGGATTCCAACCATGTTTTTCGTGATTTGGCTGCTTTTCTCAACCCTTTCTTTCAACAGATCTAAGTTACTTTGCTCCTACGAAAAAAAAAAGTGAAGATGTAAATTGATACGGGTTAGGATGAGTCAGACATCGATATTACAAAAATACATACCCTGTCGAGTTTATTTTCGATTTCAAAAGTAAGCTGGTTCAACATTTTGACTATTTTTTGATATAATGAGTTAGAACAAGAAGTAAAAACACTTAAAAACCTTTAAATTTGACAGCTAACTACGTAGACGCCATTCTCTCCACCTCTCCATTCGCGGCCATATTTGTCGTGGAATCAGAATAAATTTGACGGCCATCTTGTTTGATTTTTTTAACGTTTTTTTCCCCAATTCCCAATTGCGTGTTATTTTACCGTTTTTATTAAAATATCTGCAGTTAGCTTATCACTTATTGTAACTGAATCACTCAAGTCTGCTAAAATGTATTTAGGTACTTTAATCTTAGGAAAATAACTTCCGCCACCGACGCCTACTAACTGCTTCAGATTCGGTCAATTTCTGAGCATTATGCCTCTTAATTCAGTCCAAATACTCTTCAGGTTAAAATAAAAAATAAAATCAGACGCAAAATTATATTATAAACTTTATTTGTACTAAAATAAATAGTTCATTCTCAAAATAGCCAGAATACATAGCGATGAACTTCTTAGGTCATATTTTCATGAGATTTATCAGGAACAAAACATTATTTAAATACATTTCCAGTAAAAGCATTTTTCCTTTTTCTTCAATTGATTCATTTTACAAAAAAGAAAGAATAATGCTGACTTTGGGATCTTTGGCTTTTGTAAATTAAAACTTGAATCCTTTTATTTGGTTATATTGCACTTTCGTCCATCTAATACTTCAAAGACATTCTAATTGCAAACTATTATAAATAAATATATAAGAAGAACAAAATCACATGCGAATGCCTTTACAGTAAGTACCAAATTAAAAAATTCCAAAAGTTTCAAAGTTGAACAGGATAAACTTTCCCGTGGATTCGAATCCGATACAGGCACGTGTAATTGGGATTTCCATGATTAGAAGCAATTTTGAGCTCGACGAATTTGAACGGTTCGTCTGTCGGATGTGTGACTGGGAAATACTGAAGCGTTTCATCGTTATCTAAGAATGTGTATTCACCGAATAAATAAGGATCTAAATCGCTTTCGTTTTTAAGACCCTGAAAATAAAAAAAATAATTGTTTAGAAAAAGATTGTGGTAAATAATAATTATTATAAATCAATTTTTTTACTTACCCACATGCTGAAATTTTTTGGCGCGCTTTCAATATGCCCATTAGGAACAAGTAACCTTGAAATGTGCTCCATTGTAAAACCGCTAACGGTTATTGTATGCGATAATTGCAAAACTAAATAACCTTGAGAACCTACAAAAGCCCAGCATTGTCCCGGAGCCATTCCGGGATTAATCGCATCCCTAGGACTACTGGACGACGTGTAAACAGTCCAGCCCAGAAGTATGTAAGATTTTGATGAAGCGATATACGTTTCCGTGCATCTAATGCTTTGTACTTGACCTCCTGAAAAATAAAAAAATTTAGCTTTTTGTTGTTTTCAAAAATGAAAGATTAAATCTTACCTCCGCTTTCCAATGCAAAATCAACTTTTCCAGTCTTATCAGCATCGTACAATTTTATGGCATCTGCAATGAGCTTTCGAATAAACGCAACGGACAAATCTCCGCTATCGAAAGATTTCCCCTCGGTAGCTATAACATTCTGCTTAAGAGATTCTAATTCCGTTTTGTGCTCTTCGACGAACCGTTTAAATTCCGATTGTAAAATTTTTAAATCTTCTCCTGTACGATTTGTATGCTCGGAGATTAAAGCTTCGATTTTTTTATCATCAATAAGGCTCGGATCTGTTTTTTGTATGAAATTTTCAGTAATCCATAATTTTAATTCTTCTGATTGAGCTTCGAATAATTTTCGTATAGCTAAACTTGACCATTGAGATGATTTAGAGCAGCATCGACGAAGGGCGTGGTTGACAGTGACTTGAAACTTCTAGAAAAAAAATGTAAAAAATTAAATTAACCCCCAAAAAAATTTTTTAAGCCATTAACCAACCTGTAGCGATTTATAATTTTCCTCCAACTGTTTATCATACGCCTCATTCCCACTAGCCCTCGTTTCCTTCTCCTTCCTAAACTCCTCTTCCAAAGCATCAATTCTTTTCTTCAGTGCTTCCAAATCCCCGCTCAACATTTTAAAATCCTTCAACTCCTTCGTTAACTTCGCGATGGCTTTATGCTGCTCGAACAATTCCTGCTGCGACAAATCCGACCCGGCATGAATATTCGAATCGTAGCCGTTATCCCCCAACGAAGAAAATAAATACAAAACCGTTACTTTTAGATAATTAAACGAGTTCGTTATAAAATCCCATAAACTCATGAAAACCGACGCGAAACCATCTTTTATAATAAAAACACTATCGAGAAATAAATCGTAACTATAAATAATCGCACTTTTCACTCCGTCCCGAAAAATGGTAAAAAAGCTACTTAAAAACTCGTAAGCTAATATCCATAAATCGCTTAACGTATCAATTACTAAACTATAAGCATAAAGAACACTGTTTAAGATAAATTCCGATAAACTAAAAATAAAATATAGGAAATTTTCAAAACCGACTGAAAATCCTGAACACAAAACTTCGTATATATACAAGAAAGGAGAATTTACTCCGTTGAATAAATTTTCGAAGAACTGATAAACGAGTGATGCTGATTTAATAATAGCAGACGAAAATCCTTCGTAAAATGAATAAGCTGCCGTCGCAATGAAACTAGCGATATCGTTGATGATCCCCGTGAAATCGTAAGTGCTCACATCGAATTCTCTCCATTTTTTAGAAACGTAACCGTCTTCTTGTTCCTTACTTAGCAGCCATAAACCTGTAGCCAAAAAAATTCAAATTAATTTTTATTTAAGGGAATTACTAAGGTAACTGGGCGAAACCTCAATCCATTATAAATATTCTCTTATTCCCCTCCTCAACCCAATTACCTTTTAAATTCTGGTGTAGGATGCAAAGAAAGGAATACCAAAACATTAAAAAATTAAAAAAAATCAACATTAAAAAAATAATAAAAATTCAAACAAGAAAGAAATGGACTAACTCACCGTATAATATCATTGGTGCCGTAATAAATCCCTGAGGTCACCAACTTTAAAAAAATTCCCTTTTTCGCCCGACGTTTGTATTCCTTTCTTTGTCCTTCACCATTTTGAATATTTTAAAAAAGGGTCATTAAAAATTCGCGGATTTAAATATCCCAAAACATATCAAATATAAATTTTTTTTTGAGGTACATTAAAAAAATTGCTCGTTATTACACAGCCATAGGGCATAAATGTGAAGGACGTGATATAATTTTTTTTTTAGAGAAATTAATACTGAAAACTTACAAAGTATTTTTTGTTCATTTGTAGAATCTTATAAACTAAACATACATAAAGCATTAGTAGAAAAATTTTTAATAATTAAAAGTGCGGCTAAATTACTAAAAACAAAAATTTGTTGCGGGTGCTTTTTTCAAATAAACATTCAGAATAAATTATAATATAAATAAAATATAAAAAAAGAATAAAATAGCGAATAAATAAAATTAATTTTAGTTCAAATTCGGTACAACAAATAGCTTTTAAATGTGATAAATATTTTTTTTTAATATGTGATGATAATGAAATAATAAATTAAAATGAAATCGATGAGACAGTAAGAAGAATATATGTAAATTTTAAGTCTTTTTGATTAAAATCATTGATTGGACGACCAATTTTTGAAATTTCAAGGATCAGATAACCAGAATTTTTGTCCTGAGCATCAACTAAGAGTGATTCAAGTACTCTTCTCTTCCCCCTCTTATATTTTTGGAAAAACTTTGCTTCTGATTCATTCTTATTTTGGATTTCGTCATTAGATTCCAACTTTAAATGGTTAGCCAAAAAATGGGAAGTTCACAGAATTTCAATATCAATATGGCTTTAAAAATGCAAGAAATGACAGAGATATTTTTTCCTTACTTCCTCAACGCAAAATGAATAAAATTATAGAGCTTTAATATTCAAAGAGTGCACAAATAAAATCGAATTTCGATCAAGATTGATAAAATCTGGAATCCCGACGCCATTTTTTTTTCACTCCCTTGATCGGAAAAAGTATTACATTATTTGCTGCTAATCTACAATTTCAAATATGAGATTCTCAGTTTAATAACGTAAAACTCTGCGTAAATTTTACACAAAGACGATAAACTGTAATTGAATCGATTGTATAATACTCTAAATTGAAACCAAACCATTTTTTTTCCCCGTCGTGGCACTATAGTATTTGTCACGTTGGCAACGATCTAACGACACGTTGATTTTTAAAAAACATGGCGTCTTGCAAAATAAATATCCTTTATACATTGTGTAATAATGCCGAAATGTTTACTTTAAAAGTGCTTTCATAAGATTTTGAGTGTAAGAAAGTCAAATTAGCAAAATCAGAACTAACAGGAACCCACTGCAATGCTATGTTTAAAGGAAAACGATTTTATCGACCTGATAAGTTATTGAAAGGCATACAGTTAATCTATTGCTTTCCTACGCGAATTAAGAAAGATCTGGAAATGATCGAGACCATATTAACAGCCTAATTTGAGACTGTCGAGGAGGAGGCTAATAAAGTGAAAACTTCTTATTCTGGCTCCCACATAACCAAATTAAACCTTGCAAAATAAAGCCCAAGTGAATCGCTCTTCCTGATGATCTTTAAGGACATGTACTAGCAAAAATCTCAAAAACTCTTTCCTCAGACCAAATTCAAAATTCATTTCTATGTTTCTCTCATAACTGGTCGTTCAACATCTGTGAAATTCAATATCAATCACTTTCGTTATCATCTTATTGAACTACTGACTAAAAAAATAATAATGCAAATGTATCAGGCACAAAATCCTACACACTAGTAAAAATAAAGCTTAAAAATTTCAAATTTCCGTTCAAATCACCTTAATTTAAGTACTCATCATCATTCTCAAGTCTTTTTAAAAAACCATTAAAACTAAAAATTAGCACTGAGCTGCCAGCAAAAATAAAATCCAAAAAAAATAAATTACTCGCTCTTTGCATATGAAGCATTAACCTCTTCCTTCCCTGTTTCAATAACTTCATCCCCAAAAAACTGAGTGACACTCGAATAAACTGAATCAGCTGCACTAACTACCAACCCGACAACCCATTTTACAGAATCCAAAAACATCTCAGAAGCTGATCCAAAGAAATTAATCAAAGCACTATACGAGTACAATATCCCACTTACTAAACCATCATACAAATAAATAATTCCACTTAACAAACCATTGTACAAGTAAATAATCCCACTTAACAAAGCATTATACGAATATGACAATCCATTAAAAGTAGAATTATATAAATAAGAGATGCCGTTTGCTAAAGCAGTTATCAGTTCAAATACCTGAGTACAAAAATACGAATAGAAAAGTATTAAAACATTGGACGAATATGAATAGCCAGCGGAAAGGCAATAAGCAATGAAATTAAATCCGCTTTCCGCTGCCGTAGCCACATAATATTTAAAGCCATTATAAACGTTCGATATAAAATTAGAAATAATCCCGAAAAAACTTATATTTGATATGTAATGAAAAGTGGCTGAAAACGCGTACGGGATTGTGTTTGTAAAGAAATACGGAAGAGAGTCTGTGAAAAAGTACGGTATGACTGATAAATAATTCGGTATTGTTTTGATGAAAAAATAAGGGATGGACACGGTTGCAAAATGATATAAAGACGACGGGATTGATGTAACTGAATTGTAAGCAAAATTCAAAATGGTATCTGGCTTAGGAAAGGAATAATCGCTGCGAACTAATTGTAAACCTGTAATTAAAAATTTATAAAATTGTAATTTTTCTATTCATGCATTTTGCCTATGTGCCCTAGTAGGGTGCCTACTGAACAAATATAATTTTTTGAAAATTTCCTGTCAAGCAATATTTTTAAAATTCCTTGTCGAGCAATATTTTCAAATTCCTTGTCGAGCAATATTTTCAAAATTCCTTGTCGAGCAATATTTTCAAAATTCCTTGACGAGCAATATTTTCAAAATTTCTTCCTGTTGAACCAATTTTTTTAAATATTGCTTCTTGGCTCAAAATGTAAGCACCTTCTAGAATCTAGATTGTCATTCTGACAAAGTGTTCAGCTTCCTTTGGGTCAGTTTTTGAAATCAGTAGACACCCTTTTATTATTATACTGTGCGTAGTAAACTTTTTTTTAAACTTACCGGCTATTAACAACAGCGGAAGTAAAAACCAAAGAATTTTATTCCTCCTCGGCGTTTTTGAATATTTAACTTTTACAAACTCAATAGAGCTGTGTGATGAGACATAAATAAAAGTTGTAACTCTTTCGTATAGTCTATAAAAAGCACTTCGGAAGGAAGTAAAGTACGATGATGATCCTGAAATTAACAAAAAAAATCATAAAATCCTTTGGATCCAAAAAATATTATTTATTTTTTGATTGTACTGACCTGACAAATAAATCGGAGATGTATATTTCCCTTCAGGCGACCAAGGAATCCAAAAAGCAGATCCACCAGGTGATTTCGAAGCATAACCATATTCTCTCCTAGTAAAATACCTCGAAAATAGATTTGTAATTGAATTTTTAATTGAACTCGTTGATAATGCTATGTAATATACTATGCTAGTATATATGGCCACAAGAGATCTAGTGATTGTTGTATATATTCTAGTGTGTAGCCTTTCGTGGGTTTGTGTAGTACTAATGTCCGCTTCATCTTCGGAATCAACGTATAATTTCCTGGCCCGATGCCTTAAGCCAGCTAGAAAAATAAAACAAAATCAATTAAATTATAAGAGACAAAGATGTTTCGTCTTGTTGGAAAACTATCTGATGATAATGCCAATAAAACTACTAGCCACAAAAAATGCATACTTACTTTTATCAAATATATAATTTCTGATGTAGGAATCACTAGCATATGAAAAATTATAACTTTTGGAAGAATTTGTACTTCTATTTATTGGAGATCTAGACAGATTTGGCCTGATTGGAAATCCTGGAATAATTTCCCTATGGCGAAATTTTGATAGCCTCGAATAGGTGTAGTCAGTTTTCTCAGTCTCGCTGAAAAATCGACAAAAAAAATTAATTACACCCCACAATTTTTTTGCTAAAAAATTATTTTATTTTTACAACGAACACCGCAAAGCTATTTAATTTCACATTCGGGCACGAGTCATTCAAAAATAAACAACAAAAAAAAAGTCCAGATGTAACAAGCAGGGGTTCTCCCATCTTTAAATAAACTAACAAAAACAAAACCATCATTAATATCATTTAAACGATCACCACTTACTTTGAATAATCATTGTACTCTTTATACTTTTGAAAAGCAGTCCATGATTCTGGAGAAACCTTCATCCTTTTTACTGGTGAAATAGCAACTTCAACGAAATTCCCTTCTGAATCTATCCCACCATTATTTTGTTTAATATCTCCAGCAATACTCGAACTAGCAGAACCTACAAACCCATAAAAAATAAATAAATAAAATCCTTAACCTCAAAAATTTTTTTTCAGCTACTTACTTGCAGAATCCTGAGATCCTTCCCTTTTTTGTCTTAACGTTTCCAAATCCACCGGACCATTAGCGAATTTCAATTTTCTTGTTTTAGATGAAGAACTACGAGTGGAAACAAAAATAGCTGTGGGTGTTTTTAAAATAGATGAAGTCGGCGAGTCTGTGCTCCTGAAGAAAAAAAGGAAAAAAATTATAGTAAGGAGCGGCGATACCTTGAAAATGATAAAAAAATCTAATGATGAATGCGAGTGGATTATTATTACCGTAAATAATTAGTACCTCGTTAAATCATAAAAATCAAAAACCTAAACGCACATTGTCAAATTACATCCAGCTTGCAACTGAATCTTTCCTCCGTTTGTTTAAGTAAAGCAAGTTATATCAAGTAGCTTCTCTTATAAAAATGCAAATTCAAACGGTTTTTATCAAATCGTTATCCTAAACAAACAGATTAAGTTACTCACTCCAGTTAAACTGATAAAAATGTTATTGATTTTTTAGTCGGTGATGGATTTTCGGATGTCATGCTACTTTAATTTTTGCAAATAATCACGTGATTCATTTTAAAAAGTAAAAATTAAAACAATAAAAAGATTAAAAATTCCCGCCATAATATCTAACCTCTCTGAATTAGTTCCCATTTAGTCTGCAGTAGCCACTTTCACATCAAAATAATGTTGTAGACCTTAAAATAATATTTTAAATAAAAATTCTCAGACGTATTATAAAAAAAAGCAGATCTCGTGGGTTTGTCAAAACCGATGGTAGCGCCATGGCATTTTGCCATATTGTTACAGAATAACAAAACTTACAATGTTTAGATTTCTTCGAGGTCTTAAAAATTCGTACGAACGACCTTGACCTATTGGAAAACAATTACTTAAAAGTTTTCGAGTAAAAGAAGACAAAATTTTGCCCTTTAAAAAATAAAATCTGCAGCGGGAGATATCATTAATCATATGATCAATCATACTATGCAGTGTAATTAATAATCTTGTTAAGAATCATTCCAATGGTTTTATCTATGTACCCTGTTGGTTATAAATTAAACCGGAGTTACTAAAAACACTGCTTAGTGCACTATTATACGTTAAGCAGTATTATTTTTGTAGGGAGATAGCGTTAGACTGATGCAGAAAGCTGAGCAGGCCACTGCGGTTGCCTGAGCTTATTTTTCAATGTCCAAAAAATAGTTTTCACTCTTACAGATTTACAGTTAATACTATTTTTCATTAAAGCAAGTATAAAGCAATAAAATAACGGATATACGAACCAAATAAAGAGGTTGCAGAGACACAACGACGCCAATTAAATATCTGTTATTTCATTGGCTGACATTTTGTCGTGGCACTAGCGTAGTATACTTAACCTCAACTGGTAATCATCGTATATCATTTTTCTTTGGCATTATCCATAATTATCAATATTATTGCAATGAAAAAGGGGCATTTTCAGAATGTAGGGGCTGCATCAATCATAAATCATAACAGGAGAACTAGGTGAACCAGTTAGGGTTATCTTTACAAGTTCCTGATTGACTCACTCACTGACGGAAAATCAAACCCCGGAGCGGCAGCTTGTGAAAAAATAATAAGATCTAGGTTTTGAGATGAAGATCTTGCTAGTTGTTAAGTAGATTAGCAATAAAAATGTAACGGTTTTGGTTTTCGATCTTGACATGGAATTTTCTACAGATCTCTAGTGTATTGAAAGTTTTGGTGGACATAGTAATTGATGGATTGTCAGTTTAAAAAAAGGGCATGATTTGTGGATACTACTCAAAAAAAGCTGTAGAGGCCATGACAAGAACTTATTAAGAATAATAAAATATAGTAGTGCTGAGGCCTTACAGCAGTTGTAGTTTCATTAGGAAAAAATTTCTCTGGATTGTTATTTACAGATATCAGTTTGTAGTTTGTTCAGTAAGTGAGAGTGGCAAAGCAAAGATTTCAAGAAAAAGGAGAAAAATCAGTTTTTAGAAAGAAACTAATGAGTTGTAACTGGAAACTTGAAAATAAAAAGCTGGCCAATTGAGTGTACAACTACTGTTTTCTTAACCTTTTTTAAAAAGACGTTTAAATATTTTAAATTTTTGAAATGAAGACCTTGTTTCTCAAACTTGGAGAGGAGGAAGCTCTTTCCTTGTCCCTCTTGGGGATTTTTCCTGGTGTTAGAAGTTAAGAGAAAAATTCTGAAAACATTTCTTTTTGACTCGGAAAATTTCAAAAATGGGACTTAATTTTTTGGAAATTTTTTATGAGTCCTTCAATTTATTTTTATAAATATCTAAACTTTGAATTTACCCAAAATCAAGTATTTTTTTAATGAAAATTACCCGGGCAACTACCTTTAATTTTTTTTCAGGATCAAGTTATTTTGACATTGATACTTACTTTGACTTCTGTGTTGAACTGACTACGTGCACTTGAAACGGAATAAAAGACGGTGATGGTGACCCCGTATTTTGACTCATCGTGCCATTATTTTCAGACTAGATGAATGCTAAATTTGACATTTTTTAAAAAAACCCAAAGATTAATTTATAATTCCATGCAAGAGGTAAACTAAAATCCGCATAAGCAGGAGAGCTTGCAGCTTACGCAGATTTTAATTCAAAAATAAATCAATCAGTACGAGGCAAACTTTTTTGTTTAAAAAATAATCAAACTAAGCTTGCTAATAATTTTGGCACAAAAACCGAACATGATCTTATACGCATTGTATGATTTCCCTTTAGAATTATTTCCCCAGTTATAAAACAACGCAAAACCGTCTAAAAACGTAAATTGTTTACAAATAATCGGTTTAAAACTTTCCAAACTAAATTCTTCGAAAACTTTTAATAGATTTTCCACGTTAGAAAATCTTTTTCAAACTAATTATGAGAAGGATTTAAATAAACTGATAAGAGCTTGAGCTTTTTCAACTTCAATTCTATTCCTTCTCTTTATCCCTTTTTCCCTAAGAACCTAAAGTTCAATTAATTTTTCAGTCAAATTTAGCATTCGTAGCTCTTCGTTTTATCTGGAAATAAAAAAATCAAGTCGTTAAAATTTTTGTCAAAAAAATTATGTCAATGCTAAACGATAAGGACCGCGGAAAAAATAATGTAAACAAGGCACATATCCCGCGGTATGTACATAATGACGTAGGATCTAATATAAGTTGATTATGCCGTCACCTGTATGAGCTAACTTTTTATTCTTTATCGAATTTCTATAAAGTTTATTCCATTTATACAAATATAAGGCAAAATAATAAAATTAACTGGGTCGTAAAAATAAAAGCGAGCTTTTAAAAAAGATAAATAAGGGTTACTCGTCTCTGCCATTACTTGTCTCACAACCATATGCGACAAGAAATATATGTTTAGAATCCAACCTCCCCCCAAGCATCCTTTTCTTCCTATTTTTTTTTCCTTGACTGGGATTTAATTTATTTGTGCAGCTTCATTTCTATTCTGGGGTCCGAAAGAATTTTTTAAATGGATGCTTGATACGTGACATACATGACATTAAAAAATCAAGCCTCGAACCATTCACGAATATTCCCTACTGTGTAGTACTTAATTTCATATTTGCGTAATGATTCGTTGTGTTAGGCGAAACTCTCAACCTTGGGTGAGAATAAATTATATTTCGATCGAAGTTATATTCGCCTGAAATAAAAGGAAAAGTTAGTTTGTCAGGAAAAAAACGGAAAAAGGATTTAATGCTTGAAAGGCCTCAACGGTTGACCCATGAATGATGCTCTAAATTTCAAATTTGCACATTTGAAGTCGGAAGAACAAATAAATAAAAAATTTATGAGGAATTTGGAAAATCTCAATAGCCTAGAAAGTTACTTGATGGTCATTTTTCGAGTCTCATCTCAGCCTGTCAACTTTTCAAAAAAATTTAGGACAAGAAAAAAAACTGGCTGGTCCACTGCTGCATCATATTTCGAATTAGGTTTTCAATCAAAAAAATATTTCTTCAAACTTTTGAGATACACCATAGAACCACACAAAAAAAATTTAATCCTTGTTTGAATGGGAAAAAAATGGCAACAGCAAAATCTTTAAAATTCCATCAAATTTTTGGTTCTGGAATTTAAAGGCACTCCCTTCTAGTTTCAACTATATGAGGGCATAACACACTAAAAACCACTCTATGTAATCTCAAGTGACTCTCATCTTAAAATAAAAAAAGTTATTACTTCAAAACAATGACTATGTTTCTTTAAGTGTTACTACTCAACTTATTTTCACTTTGACATTTTCTCTAAACAAATAATCTTAACACAAGGAAATGCCTTTCTAATCGCATAAAAAATTCATTGAATTATCACATACACCCTTATGAAAATGAAACACCAAAACAATTGTCTGTTGAGTGAATCAATGACTGAAACATGAATTTTTACAGCATCAACCTGCATGATCATAGCTAATATCTGTCATCAATATTTAATCATCATGAGCTTGCTTTATAAAAATCAAGTCATTTAAGTATTACATTTCATAAACAATTTGACAGATACCCTCAAACAACACTATTAAAAATTATTCCCACCGAAGCATCTCCCCCACGCTTTTTTTTTCTTAACAAAATCAATGCAAGTAACCAGGGCATTTAATACGATTCATAACGATTTAAAAGCCGACAGGATATGTAAATTATGATACCATTTAACTTACCTGTTCGGTATTTCGTGAAATGGGTTACGTTAATCCGTATCCGTATACCAAACAATCTCAAATCACTTAAAAAAAATTATTTACCATACTGCCGATAGATAACACAATCACTAGGTTAGAAATGATTTCTTCAAGATGATACAAACACAATATTTTATCTAACCTTTTTAATATTTTAATTTTCACTGATTTTAGACGCCGCTTACTGATTCATAACAATGTGTTTCACTCAAACTTGGCATCAATAAAAAATAATACAACCAAATAGTTTTTCTCATGCTTTGCTTACGGATTGAAGCAGATGGATATTTCAATGGCGACTGAATGCAGGGAGATTTGTGACGTAATCTTCGCGTGACGAAGTTTTAATAGACGGAATTTAAGAAGAACCTTTTGGTCATTTAAATAACACGAATGTTTTTGGTTAATTGAAAATTCTTGCTCGGTAGAGAAAAAAAGGGTGAGTGTTTGCTGCCACGCTATTCGTTTAGAACCACTTTGTTTTCAAAATTATAAGCGGGAAAATAATTTCAGTTGAATAATTTGATTAGATTTTGATAAAATATGCCCGCATTTGCTCTAATTAGTAATTTTTCTTTAAGATTTCATTGAAATTTTTGAATGCAACGAACAGTCCATGTATTTGACAAAAAAAAATGGCAACCGGAAATGGAACCTCATCCAGTTGATTATCTGCTTAATTTAATTGCTTGAGCTTAAAAATGTAAATGATTGTATCAAAAATATTTTTAGAAAGTATTCCTATACAAAATGATTTAGTTATGGTGCTGATACAGTAATAAATTTTACAATTATGATAGAAAATAGCGATTATTGGCGCCGTTTTGTGTTGGCAGCCATTTTTTTTTTGCAACCCAAGCCATTTGGATTTTTTTTTCTCGAAACATCGTTGAGGGGAGGAGGTTGTGAGTATTTCAATTAAATCCGTAAATTTTTAGTGTATGGTGATACTGACTGTTTAAGTTATCAATTAAAGCCTTGGTAATAGATGAGAAGAAATTAAAGTGGATGTCTAATCGTTTTAGTTGAAGAAATTGTTATAAGAAAAGGTGGAAGGCACAGCAGCCGTTCCTACAAGTGGATTGAATTTTGAAGATGAACAAGCAAATCCTTTTTTTGAATGATTTTTGTATTGATGTTGAATGAATATGATTAATAATTGCCGAGATGATCGAGAAGGAGCTGTGGGTAAGTAAAATTGTTGATTTTTCTCTCTTACTTTAGTGTTTAAGTGAAAGACGATAATTGGTACCATTATCAGTTTTAAGTGTTGGCTTTATGAATTAAATTTCGAAAATCTCAATCTCAGTTTTACTTGAAGATTAATATTTGTGATGTAGAATAAGTAAAGGTGAAAAAATTGACATTTTTGGTTCGACTGTTTCAGTTATCTCCGAAAAATGTTAAGAAACGAAGCTGGACGCCACTACAGCTACTCTTTGTCCATTGGATTGGAGAGAATATTTGCTTTCTGGTTGATTTATCTGTTTGCAGTGCTTGTACTAAAGTAGGTGTATGAATCAGATGTATCAACTTCACACCTTGGAGCAAATTATGGTAAGTAATAAGACTGCATTTCATTGATTTCATAGCTTTAAGTCGATGAAATATGAGCCTAATGTCATGGGTAAGATTTCCTATAGTGAGAAACTAGTAATGTTCTTAAATGACTGAATGATGGATATAATTAGCACACTTGTCAAACCTAATTGTTTCAGAAATCGAATCAATGCAATTTCCCATTTATCTATAAAGTAAGCATTCACTCCCGGTTTGCATGGCAATTAATTGTATTTGCTCTTAAGGAAAACTTATTAGCGCTACCTTGATCTCTATAAGAATCCTTAAGTAAAATCCCATCCGAGAAAAGCTTCTAGCTAAACACTCCAAATGAATTTTCTTCATTTCCTTAAGTATTTTTTTCACTTTACATTTTTTCTTCTCTTATACGAAATGATTGGGTAGTAATTTAAAATATTCAATTCACTTATGTAAGCTTGAATTACTTTTAACAGTCTTGAATAGATAAAGGTTAGTGGTATTTTTCATGAATGCAAAACGTCTACTCAAGATTAAAGAAGGAAAAAAAATTCAAATGTCCTCGCGGGATCCCGGTGGAAAATTTAATATCTAGTTCAGCGAGTGTCCGAGACCTTTTTGAGAGCGCTGACGTCTATTTGCTGAATAAGCGATCCGGTAGAACATCAACGGTTTTCAGTGCTTTCAAACGGTCGCGTTTTCGGTTAAACTTTTCCGCGCGCGTGTTCTTATTTGTTTTATTTCCTTCGTTTCTATTTTCTCGGTCTTCGGTTTTCGGTATATCATTCTTTCTCCCGTATCTTTTTTTAAAAATATTTTAAATGATTATGTGCAAAGGGGTATTACCAGTGAATTGAAAATTTATAAAAATAGTTTGTGCAAAAAATTGAAATTGTTATACGGGTTTTTAGCTACCGGTTTTTACAATTTTTGAATGATAAAAGAAAACGGTACGTTTGATTATGGTAGATACTGATCGTATGTGATGTGCTTGGTTTGCAGGATCGAGTTTTTGGGAAGTGGCTCTTGGGGAATAAAGAGAGTTGCTTCCAAAAATAAAATTATGTGTCCAGTTGGGGAATATTTCGACGACAATTTTTTGACGAAAACGACGATCGCTACAGAATATTGGCCATATCAGGAAAAGATTAGCTGATTATTAATCCGCTGAAAATGGCGAGGTTTGGCATGAAATAAAGTGAAGGGGTTAGCGGCTTGATCCCGGCGGCATTTATCAAAAAACGTTTGTTGTGATAAACCTGAGGGCTGATGGGGCAGCCATATTGAGGGACACAGTGACGGCGCCAGAAAAAAATTCTGAATGGGGCCAAGGGTCGGCCACAAATTTTCATGTGGGGCCAAAGTCGAACAGTGTCACATTACAGCAATATTACTGTTCTTCCCAAATAGGGGGGGCCAAATTTTTTAATCCCCCCTTGGCTTACAAAATCCATTTTAAAAGAGTTAAGGCTAAATAATTGCCAAATATCTTAGATTAGGTTGAAAATTTGAGGGATATTTTGATATTAACGGCAGAGTCCGCCTTTTCGCTTAAAAGTTTCTTTTTTCTGTCAAGTCCTCGGCCTTCCTCTCCCCTTTCCATTGCCCCCCTCCTTTAAAAATCGAATAAAATCACGACCGTCTTATTTCATAACTAGAAAATCAAACAAAAACTCCCTTTCCATGCATTTCATTAAATTTTATTTTTCCCGAAATAGCTGTTTCATTAATACCAGTTTGTTCTCTGACGTAATATCTGACAAGCAAACGTTGTGACAAGTATATTATCGCAAAAAGGAAATTATGATTAATCCGGCTATATGGTAATGTAGGGAATTTTACGTGTTTGGAGAAAAAACAAGTTTGCTCGTGTATTTTGTGTTCCAGAATTTTTTGTGAAGAGACATTTTGCTGGCTTACTGAAAATTTCAGTTCTGTAGCTCGGGGATGGTAAAAGGGCTTGTCCACTGCATTATTCGCAATTAGGCAGATTAAACTGCTATTTCAGCGCCCGGCAGCTCAAATGGCTCGTTTTAGCAAATTTTTCCCTAAAATTTGCCTCAGTCTTTATTTTTTCTTTAAGTTTCAAAGAATTTTTGTGTTGGCAAAGGGAAAGGTTTAGTGGAAGGTAGAGAGGCTAGGGACCTTTTTGTGAAATCCCTCATTGGGCTTTGCTTTGCTGAAAATCGTCATCCTACCCTTGAGACTTACAAAAATTCCTTTTGCCCCTGTGAAAATCCATTTCTACCTACACTTCAAAAGCTCAAAAATTTAGGTCAATTCAAATTTTCTTCATTTTTAATGAAGGAAAAAAAAATTTCAAACGTGTCAGGTCGGGACTAAAAAAAGGTCTAGGCTTATCAAGATAATCATAAATCAAAGATAGAAAACCGGAAGATAAAAAAACATTTTTTTTCTTCTTTTTTTCCTTTTGAAAATAGTGTTTGCTTATTCAGTTTCCCCTAGATGCCGATTTCAATGTTTGACATTGAAAAAGCGAAGGAGAAAAGGTTGAAAGTTTTAAATCGCTGCTATTTCGTTCTCGAATTTTAGTTGTTTCACGGAGAAATTTTCTTCCTTCTCCTAAAAGATGCCTTTGGCTTTAATCTTGATGAAAAATCCCTTTCAAAGCACGAAATTTAACTCTTTTATCGCAGATCGATTTCGAGAAATCTTGGTGCATATCTTTTAAAACCGCGGAAAACGTCATCAAGGTTTTGGAATTCCTAAGAATCTCCCGAGAGAAACTTAGCTTCCGGGTTTGGAATGAAACAAAGGTTTAAGGTCAGAAAAGGGGAGAGATTTTAACCGGACAGGTAATACATTAGCGATGTAAATAATTTTCCCTATCGGAACCTTTGTCCCAGAATTTTGAATAGCTTTCCAATTTTCTAACGGTTTAGAAGGGAAAGGACCCCAAAGTAAAGATGGATTACTTTGTTTCTTAAGCAACCTTCTCTATGCTGAGCTCCTCTGAATTAAAACCCATAAAATCTAAATTTTCGATATCCAATCAAAATCGATTGAAGTACATTTATAATGAGGGAAACATGAGGATGGATGTGTAAATTATCCCTTTGTAGCAGTGGCGGATTGAAAATTTTTAAGTGATCGTTGCTAGAAAGCTCGTTGAGCTGTCAAAGACTATTTGAGGCTTGAGCTGAATTTTTTAGACGATTTTTTAGAATTTTTTGGACTTAGGGAGCTTAGTAGAGAGTGGACATTTCGATGAGTCGTCTGCTACATTGGGGTACGCCATTTTGAAAACTGGAAGCTGCCATGATCTAGAATTGAAAAGCGGACATCGCGATTGGCAGATTTGCGACCAAATTGTCTTCCAGGTCTTGCAACTTGGGATTTGTGTTGTGACTCCGGTGCGAGTATCATAGCGGCCAGCCAATCACAAGCCGGAAGAGTCTCAAATTATGTAGGGTCTCTAGAGAGATGAGTTTTCTTGGTCGGCCGCTGATGCACTAGTATAATCTGCATGAACTAAACTAAAATCTCTTATTCAGTTTCAGAGTCAGCGTTGCCATCAAAATTAACAAGATCATGACAGATTCCAGTTTTCAAAATGGCGTGCCTCTATGTAGCAGACGACTTATCAAAGTGTCCACTCCTTACTAGGCTGCTTAATGCTTAGCTTACGAAGTAAACATGGCTACTCCCATTTAGAGATCATGCTGGACCCATAGTTCGAGAAAATGGCAGTTCCCGGAATTGCAAATGGCGATTCCGTATGTAGCAGACGACTCATCGTAATGTTCACTCCCAATTTGGGTCCCCCTTGCTAAACTTTCTAAATTGATTAAGCGTTTTTCCAGTCAGCTAGGTAGCGCTAGCGTCGCTGGTAGTTTATACGACCTCGAATCAAATGGACAATAGCGCCATGCGCCGTTATCAGTTACTTCTGAAGCTAATGCGACAGTAACGCCACCCAGGCTTGATCCTAGAAACTAACAGCGGCACCCGCGCCATCTAGCGGATGATTTCAAAACTAATGGTCGCCAACGATTACTGCTGCCTTGAGAACCTGAAAGAAGAGAGTCGCCAACTAAATTGCTGCTTTTTGCGATGTTAGTACCGAGCAGCAGAAGACGTATGACGTCACCACCAATCAACTGAAGTCAGTTGAAAACGATTTCGGGCCCCAGCCAATAAGAAGCCAGGATTTTGATATAAAGAGTTGGTGACTTTTTCCTTTCAGGCTTTCCTCAAGCCCTCTTATTATAATTAGGAAAGTGAATCGTGCATTAATGTGCTATTCTTCAGTACTTGGAATCCATTTTTAAAAAAATAGTGTACATCGTCATTGCCATACGATATCATTTTCCTAAGTAATATTAAGTTCTCAAACTTAGCAAGGAAAAAGCCGATATTTTGTTATGCTTAAAACAGACATCTCATATGTCTCTGACATTTTCCAAGCTTCTTTTTTGTGCACGAGGTTTTATTATATTAAAAAAAAAAAAGAAACGATGAAAAATCCCACGTTGTAAGAAAATACAAGGGAAAGAAACACCGAGCAACACCCTGGATTAAAATCCATCAGCCCTTGCGACAGTGTGTCACTGGCGTAAACTAATTAACGTTAATATAATTTCATTTCAATCATTGATAATTAAATGATTCTCATTCTCTCTCTTCTTCATTGTCTGACCATATGACAATCAGGCCAATTTCAAAATACATCCCCTATTGAGAGCTTGCTTCGGGGAGGGGGAAGTTGCGGAGGAAGTATATCGGATATGTCTCAAGAGGAAAACTTCCCGTATTTTTTTTTTTTTTTTGTGGCGGCAAAGTTCGAAAACTTTGGAAACATTGTAGCTTTTCCTAATCGAGTTTTTTTTTTATTTGATAATCAAGATAGGAAAAAAATATAAAATTTTATTAGGGTGATGATGTCGATGACACTGTCTCTTATGACTTGTTTACATGAGAATTTTGCAGAAAGGAAAAAAGTCTCGACAATGTCTTTATTATAGTTGACGTTAAATGCAGTAAATCATTAATCTTCATAATGCTGATATCAAGTTTGGTAAGAGTTTATTGCAATTATTTTCAGATATTGAATCGGGTTTTGTTTAATCCCGTTTTTGAATAGTTGACTGTATAAGTCATGTTAAATTTAGTCCCGTAAAGTTGAGTTATTAGAAGCTTGAGGATAATGCTTGAGAAGGATCATCTTTTAGTGAGAATGATGAAATATGGATTGGGGAGGATAGAACAGGGAAGTGAAATTCGAGTTCTGGAACTTCTACCGGGATATGCTGTCCTGCTGTACGCTGGTTTTAGTTCGGAAGTAGATGGCGCAGCAGTCTTTCAAGCCGCCTGATTGGTTTGTTTCAAGAATTGACCAATCAGAAGCGTCTTGAAAGATCACAGCGCCACGAAACGCATGTAGCTCGGAGAAATCTCGAACTAAAATTCGCGTACTTAAGAAGGACATGGCTGGGAGCATAGTTTCGAGATTTAGGCTAGTAGGCAGAAATGAGATTTTGGATTCTTCTGGAGAATTTTGCCAGAGGGCTCTACAGAGCTTAATAGGGAGTGGACACTTCTACGAGTCGTCTGCTGCACAAGGGGCTGCCTCCGTATCCGCCATGGCCTAATGGAAAGCCACGAACTTAAAAACAGGTCCAGAAACTTTTGTTTATTTGCCATGGCAACCATCATGTCCTGAATTCTGTAGCCGAATTTAGTTCCATGTTTTGGCGCTGCAAGTACATTTTCTTTAAGGAATCAGATGTGAAGGCAGCCATGTTTTGCTAAGAAGACTGCTGCTGCTATTGACTTTGACATTGAAACCCAGGTGTTAAAAAATGAACTATTTTCTGCGGCATGATCAAGAACCAATCTGAGAGCGAAAATGACGAACCTTTATGGGGCAATATGGCGATTCGACAACATGGCAGCCTCATGCGTAGCAGACGACTCATCGAAGTGCCCACTCCCTACTAGGTTCCCTACCGAAGTTGTGGTTCATAAAGTAATTGCTCTGTGGCACTCGAGTTAAATATTCGGTTTTTTAAAAATGGCGCCCAGAGAGGCCAGTATAAATTAGAGAGCTTGAAATGAAATAGTCTCTAACTTAACTGTTGCTTTTTGATTGGCTGTGACCAGACGTAAGTTAAGTACCAAGCAGCAGAAGACGTATGACGTCACCACGAATTAACGAAAGTCAGTTGAAAATAGTTTTGGCCGGAGCTAATGAGAAGCCTGGATTTCGATAGTCAGAGTTGAGGACTCTTTCCTTTCACGCTCTCTAGAATCAGCCTAAGAGAGAAATCGACTGAGTTGGCAACGACTTCAGGACTACTGTACTCCCCTTATAATGCGATCACGACCATTTCAAAAACCGAAAAAGAAAATATATTTCAATGTGCTATACAACCTTAAAATTGAGCCCCAACAACAAAAATCTATTTTTTTTCGCAGGCTAAGCGCTCACAAATCTAAAATTTTCATAAATATCGAGTCTGATCTTCATTCCCCGAAGATTTTTCCGGCGAATTTTCCTCAGCTGCATGTTTAGTAATATCCTCAATAATATGAGTAACATAATCTTCAGGCTCGGCCACTTTTGGCAGCAGCGTCCCTTGCTTCCCATCCACATCAGCCTCGTCCATTCTATCAAAAGTCATTTTCAATTCAGTAACGATTTCCTCCGGCACGATATTTGAAATTTGAACGGGTAACGGATTATCATGCGGACTAATAGGAGTTTGATTTTCTATTTGATGTAATGCTTCACTTATAATTGCTTTTTCCTCCGCCGACTTAGATATCGATGGTTTTTTAACACTTGGAATATAAAGCGTTTCTTTAATTTTCTCTTCTTCTTTACTTTCCACTAATTTCTCTGTTTTCCCAACGATTTCTTTTTCCGTCGATTCTTTTTCTCTTACCGAAGACTTTTCCTGGCTGTCAGAACTTTTCGCTTTGCTTTTTCGTCTGAAAATTCCGCTACCCGTATCGCATTTTTTATCGGAGTCGCAGGATTTCTTCCCGAATAATTTCCCTTTGCTAGCTCGTTTTTGCGTCCCTTCTTTAGCACGTTTCTCGTCGTCGGTATCAGATTCCGACGTGGCTTGTTTTTCTTTCAATTTGGATTTTAAAATGGCTTCGTTTTTGGACGCTTCACCCGGATCGTTTTCTTTGGTTTTTTTCGAGCTTCCTTTGGGTTTTACCTCTTTAGTTTTGTTTTTAGCTTTTTCCATTATTAAGTTGTGATATTTTTCACTTGGAAATTTTGAGTTTTAGTTTTTGTCAAAACATTTTTAATGTAAACAATGGCGGGTGAACGTTCTTTTGTTCTGGAGACCATAGAGAGGGAGAGAGAGTGGAACAGTGAGAGGGGCAGCTCCCGTAGAAGTTCATTTTTTAACTAAATTCCTAAAAGTCCGTATTTTTAGGAAAAGTCCGTAAAAGTCCTTAAGCCGTAGAATTTTTCTTAAGATAAATGTTTCCTTGGTAAAATTTTCTTTTTAAAAGTATTTTTAAAACTTTTTTGCTAGTAGGGTTTTTTTCAGATTATCTTCTGGAATATTTTCCCTTAGAAAAATTGATTTGACTTGGAAAACTGAAAAATTATCAAAAAATTTGTTCGACTGGTAAGAAATTATCAAAAGATTTGTTCGACTAAGTATAATTTATCAAAAGATTTGTTCGACTAAGTATAATTTATCAAAAGATTTGTTCGACTAAGTATAATTTATCAAAAGATTTGTTCGACTAAGTATAATTTATCAAAAGATTTGTTCGACTAAGTATAATTTATCAAAAGATTTGTTCGACTAAGCATAATTTATCAAAAGACTTGTTCGACTAGTAAGAATTTATCACAAGACTTGTTCGACTAGTAAGAATTTATCACAAGACTTGTTCGACTAGTAAGAATTTATCACAAGACTTGTTCGACTAGTAAGAATTTATCACAAGACTTGTTCGACTAGTAAGAATTTATCACAAGACTTGTTCGACTAGTAAGAATTTATCACAAGACTTGTTCGACTAGTAAGAATTTATCACAAGACTTGTTCGACTAGTAAGAATTTATCACAAGACTTGTTCGACTAGTAAGAATTTATCACAAGACTTGTTCGACTAGTAAGAATTTATCACAAGACTTGTTCGACTAGTAAGAATTTATCACAAGACTTGTTCGACTAGTAAGAATTTATCACAAGACTTGTTCGACTAGTAAGAATTTATCACAAGACTTGTTCGACTAGTAAGAATTTATCACAAGACTTGTTCGACTAGTAAGAATTTATCACAAGACTTGTTCGACTAAGTATAAATTATCACAAGACTTGTTCGACTAAGTATAAATTATCAAAAGATTTGTTTGTCTAGTAAGAAATTGTGACAAGATTTGTTCGACTAATAAAATATTATCCAAAGATTTGTTCGACTAGAAACAATGGTCAAAAGATTTGTTCAACTAGACACAATGACAAAAAGACTTGTTTGACTAGTAACAATTAAACCAAAAAAATATTTGTTCGACTTGTAAAAAATTATCAAAAAAACTCTTAAAAAATCTAATAAAAAAAATTTTTTGAAAATTTGGAAAAAGATTGAGTTTGATCTTTGCAGGGAGACAGTGGCTGAAGACCACCTGCGAACCTGGAGAAGATACTTTGAATTTTGGGTCTCTATAGCTCAACCAAAAACATATTTGGGCTTACACTCGACCACTAAAAACACCCCACCTCCATTTTTTACAACCAAAACTCAATGACATAGAATACATAATCAGTCGTTATATTTTTTACCATCTTATCATCGATCCGCCGTCTGCTGATAATATATTCAAGGGCAACACACCCCCGTGTTATCCTTTAAGTTCAGGGGAAGGGGGGAAAGATTGAAATTCATTGCCAAGCACATCCGAGACCGTATATTATTTTCACGGACGAAATGGACGTTTATACGGTATTATTTTCTATTTTATTTCGTTTCAGGGCTTCATTCTTGCGGGATGGCCAGAAAGCACGCGACGACGCTTCGGTTCGACGTTTAACTTACAAGCCCACCCCCCCACGAGACGAAATTTTTTAAATTTGGAAAATGAGCAAACCAGATGAGAAAATGAAAGGAAGTGGATTATCAATAGACAGAGCTGCTTTCATCTTATTGAGGGTTAAACGGGTTTTTAAGAAGAAGAAGCAACAATTGAAGGAGAAAAAGTAAGTCGAATTTTAATTTTTGGGTGTTGGGTTATTTTTTTTTTTTTGTGAGGAAAAGTAATTGGAACTTTTTAAAAGTGTAGAAGGGAAAAAAGTTTTTTTTATTTGAAAGGATGGAAAAAAAGTCTATTTCGAAATAATTTTCATTTTAAAAGAATGAGAAAAAAATTGCTAATTAAATTCGAATTTAATAACTCTCATTTCAAAGCTTCTGAACCAGAGGTTGCTGATAAATTCATGGAAATTGGGTTTGGATGAGAAGTTCAGTTGAATTATTTAACCCTGATGAGTCCCAGGCCTAAAATCAGTTAGCAAATATCGTATTAATTGTTTTAAAACTATCTTAGCACTCCCAGAAAAAATAATGTCAAACAGAGTGAAATACTCACAAATTTTCATACTAATTTTTTATCCTGTCGAAGAAAACAGAGTTTGAAATAATGCTTTCCTAAAGTATAAAAACAAAACCATATTCCGTGGAATTGACAGGAGAACCCTTTTTATAAAAACAGGGGAGCCCCTCGTCTTTCCTCTGAACAGCAAAACTCTCGTGACAATTCCACTTTCCCATTCGTTCATGTGGGAGTATACAAGTTGAAACTTGTATATTTGAAATATGTTATCAATAATCAATGAAAACTCATAAATCTCAACAAAAGAAATAAAACACTCTTGTTGTGGCATTGGAAAGCCCAATTCCGAAAATAAGATCATTAACTGCGTCATAATAACGCGAATTACGCGGGAGTCTCTTTTCCTCATTTTTAAATTTATTTTAAAAACTTTCATTCAATGAAAGGGAAAACAGATTCGTTGCCGGAAAAGAATTTTTTAAAAGGGAGAAGGGGATTTTAAAGAGGGTCCATAACCTGTTTGAGATTATAAGCTTACAGATGGATGTTTGGGGGATCATGTGTCAGTCCCTCTAAAAAGTTCCTTCATCGAAAGGACAAGTGGAAAAAATTGTCGAGAGTGGATTTTGTTCCAGTCTAAGTTGCACATCCAATTTTTTATTAATCTAATTAAAAATGAGGCAGGACACTTATCCACAGAGCTGTGAGGCTGGCTCTTGAGTAAGGGAGCTGGTACTGGCATTCTCGAGGCCGAAGATCGAACTTGATCCCTATTTTTCGGGAAATCTTTTTTTTAACATCAAATCTTTTTAAAGTTACAATTTTTATGAAAAGTGTGAAAAAGTTCCGTGAAAATTTTGAGCAAAAAATTTATTTAAAATTCTTTAGTTGTCTAAAATTTTTTAAAAGTTTTTTTTTTTGCTTATCTCTTTTTCAAAATTCATTTGGAATATTTTCCCTCGAAAAAATTGATTTGGCATGAAAAATTCATCAAAAAATATGTTTGGAATGGAATATTTATTAGAAAGTTTGTTGGAAAAGAAAAATTTATGAAAAGATTTGGTCGACAAGAAAAATTTATGAAAAGATTTGGTCGACAAGAAAAATTTATGAAAAGATTTGGTCGACAAGAAAAATTTATGAAAAGATTTGGTCGACAAGAAAAATTTATGAAAAGATTTGGTCGACAAGAAAAATTTATGAAAAGATTTGGTCGACAAGAAAAATTTATGAAAAGATTTGGTCGACAAGAAAAATTTATGAAAAGATTTGGTCGACAAGAAAAATTTATGAAAAGATTTGGTCGACAAGAAAAATTTATGAAAAGATTTGGTCGACAAGAAAAATTTATGAAAAGATTTGGTCGACAAGAAAAATTTATGAAAAGATTTGGTCGACAAGAAAAATTTATGAAAAGATTTGGTCGACAAGAAAAATTTATGAAAAGATTTGGTCGACAAGAAAAATTTATGAAAAGATTTGGTCGACAAGAAAAATTTATGAAAAGATTTGGTCGACAAGAAAAATTTATGAAAAGATTTGGTCGACAAGAAAAATTTATGAAAAGATTTGGTCGACAAGAAAAATTTATGAAAAGATTTGGTCGACAAGAAAAATTTATGAAAAGATTTGGTCGATTAGAAAAATTTATGAAAAGATTTGGTCGACAAGAAAAATTTATGAAAAGATTTTGTTTGACAAAAGAAATTTATTAAAAGATTTTAGTGGACAAGAAAAATTTTAAAAGAACTTCAAGTGTTAAAATTCTTAAAAAAATTTGTTCGACTACAAGAGTTCTTGAAAAAATCTGTTCGACTATAATAATTTTTGAAAAAAACTGTTCGACTACAAGATTCTTGAAAAAAGCTGTTCGACTACAAGAATTCTTTTAAAAAAATTTGCTTATCCAGAAAATGTGAAAAAATGAAATTTGGCTTTAATAAGTCCCTGGAAAGTTTTTCCCCCTCAGAAGACCCCAAAGTCTGGGAAATTTGTGAAGAAGTCGAGTTCGATTGGGCTGTCTAAGGAAAAACTGTCAGCCTGACAGTTTTCCGGTCCCCGCCTGACAATAGTGTCAGGTGCTGAAAAACAATCTCCTCTGGTAACGATACTTAGTATAACTTTTCACTCCGATTAATCTTTCTTTCGACTGAAAACTCTATATAAATTAGCATTTTATAAAAGGCCGGATATACACGAGACTGATCCATGTTCCGTTATTCCATATAATTCCGCGAGATTTAACAAGAACAAGCACATAACGTGAAACTATTGCAATTCTCCGGTCGAAAATGAGTTATTTCCATAACGAGGTATGGAAAATGAGGGAAATCTCGGGTAATGGAATAAGGGTCGCGGGGTGGGTCGTGAAGTGGGACAACGAGGACAGGGGAATGATGCAAACTTGATTTTAAAAGCGGAATCATGTTGGGAATATTCAATTGGATTGAAAACGATTTGCTTGAAATTGACGCGACAAGGTTACAACCTCTACGCTCCTTTTTTTGGACCCTATCCCGTTTTTGGCCTTAATTCGTATTTAGTTAATATAGACCGACGCCCTGTGATTAATTTGAAATTTTGTTCGCGGGCAGCGGTATCATCATTCTTCGATTTCTTATTGAAAATGAAAAGCTTATTTTCAAAAAAAATTGATATCGTGTTTTGTATTTTAAATTAGAAGATATGTCATGATCTGCTGTTGGCTCCAGCTTTCCCCCCTTTTCCCCCCGATAACCTTATTTATTTTTTTTATTGCTGAAGAAACGACTTTTCGCGAAAACTATCAAAAATTATATTATGGCATGAAAGTTAAATTAAAAAAATGTTAATGGGTTTTTGAGGGGGGGAATTTGTCGCTCCGCCCTTTTTATTTTTTTAATAAAAGTCCGATTGTTTGAATGAAGGGAAAAAAATTGTAATTCGTCATTTCAACACTAGGCAGATTCCGAAGATCTCCTCGTTATAATAGGGAGAAAACAAAAAAAAAAAACTGTCGTGAGGTTAGGAATGAATGTAAATCAAAAAGTTTTAACACGCGATTCTTTAGACTTTATACTTCGTCGACAGGCATAACGGGGTGGGTAAGCTTGATTGAAGTTTTAATGCAGAAAATGCAATATTTCCGTCAACAGGAGTTTTTTTTTTTCTCCATTTTTTAATGGATCGATATTTTGATGGGAGGGTGAAATGCGCTGGCCTAGTTTTTGTCTACTAGAAAATTGAGTAGTGGAGGATTTTTTTTAACAAAGTAAAAACAATTTTTAAAAAAAAAATACTATCAATTTTTAATTAGAAAAATGTAAAATAAATGAACAAACTAACGTACGGAAAACAAAAATATAAATGCTGTAAAAACATGAAAATTAAAAAAAGCACATTGATTAAAGCTTATTTTTACCCTGAGAAAAATATATTAAAACATAACTTATTTTATTTAGTTTTGCAATGATATTTTTCCAAAAATCTAAGCTTAGGTCCACATCCTTTTCAGGCTTAAATTGATTTCGCTTTAAATTTTACTTGTCATATTTGTTTCTTCGCAATATAAAAATTTCTATTCATTATCTTAGTCATTTTAAAAAATTTTTCCAAAATCTTTTAGTCGTATAAATAATAGCATTTTATAAGAGTTGTAAAAATGTGCAACCCTATTAATTTTGCTATATATGAAACTCAAAAAATTAAAATGAGGGCAAAGAGTGTCACTAGTAAATGGTTTTAGAAAAAGGGCATAAGTGTAAATGAAGTTTAAGTTATTATGAACTTTTTTGCTGTCTTACTGAAAAACTTAGTAAAATTGAAAACCTGAACCCAAGACAAGCTTTATTTTGAAATAAGGTAGCCATCCTTACACAGATAAGGTTGCATTTCGATTCTAATTCTTACTCTCATAATAAAAATGATGTTAACAATTCATTATTTTACCCCTGCAAATAAGAGTCAAGAATTTACCATTTTTTCCCATAATACTAAAATGGAGAACTATTGTTTTCCTGTAAAAAATTAAAAATTCAGAGAGCGATTAACTTTTAATCTACGCCGTCTTCACTCCAGTCAAGCCAATCGAGGACACCGATTCCAATCAGGCGATCGTTAGTTTTGCTCATATGTTCTACTTATGGCAACCGCCTTTTGAAATCTTCGATAGAACGGAGTAAGAATCGGTCCCCAGGTCTGAACGTGTAAAAGTTCGGGTTTTGGTGGTAGATTTAGTCTTATTATTAGGCTTGCTAACTTTTAAATTTTTGGACTTTAAAACTGAATCGGTCCCCAGGTCTGAACGTGTAACGGTTCGGGTTTTGGTGGCAGATTTATTCTTATTTTTAGGCTTGCTAACTTTTAAATCTTTGAACTTTAAAACTAAATCATCTTCTTTATCTCCTTTATAAAAATCAAAGGAACAACCTCGATACGAGTTACTACTTAAAGTTGTATTTATTAAATACCGCCAGTTTTCATCCTGGCTTAGAGCATGTGGATTGCCAATTATAATGAGCTGAAATAAAAATTAAAGCTTGCTTAAAACTGGTTTGCTGTAAAAAAATTTTTTTTTTTTCACTTACTTTGGCTTGTGCTCTGGTCATGATAACATTAAATCTTTTGGGATCTTTAACGAACCCTATGGGATAGCGGCCTATTTTCTCTTGCTGCGATCTAACTGTGGAAACAATGATGACCCGTTTCTCTCTCCCTTGGAAGGTTTCTGTGCTTCCTACTTCTATCTTTTCCCAACCATTTCTTTGAAGTTCTTTTTTAATCTTTTGTACCTAAAAAAAATTAAAAAATTAATTTCCTACTGTTCCGAAAACGAGAAAGTTTGTGATAAGACCCTCACTGCACGCCTAGAAAAAAAAATTACCTGGAGGAAATACGGCGCTACTACTCCGATCTCTTCCTCTTTCACATTATCTTTTATATCACAAAGTAATAGCTTCTTAATATATTGAACAACCTAAAAGAAAAATTGTTTTATAATTCTTGTCGAAGACTAATTACTCGCTTCTTTGAAACCATAAACTTACTACTGAAATTTCTTTTTTATTCCAAATACTTAGACTTTTAGGATCTCTAACTTCTTGACCCTCAACCCCATGAAATAAAACTGGTGCACCTTTTTCTTTTTTCACTCCATCTAGACGTTTTCCTTTTTTAGCTTTCGTTTTTTCCATTGAGCTGGCAGTTAATGGGGCAAAACAGAGATCATCTTTTATGCCCTAAAATGATGTATTAAAATTCAGTACTGAACCCAAAATTATTGTTTTAGCCAAATCAGGAAATACATCGTACCTGAGGTTGTAGTTTATTATCATAAAATAGTTCATTAGATATTTTAAGAATATCTTCATGCGAACGAAAATTCTTCACCAACTGAGTAATGAACCTACTGTCATACTCGTTATTTTCTAAAATGTATTAAAACATTGCTGTTAGTTGTAAAAGAGAAAAATTTTTATAGCAAAGCTTACCGTTGGTTTGGTATTTGTGGCAGGTAGCCATCAAACGTTGTAAAAGTGAGACGCCTAGTCCTAGTTTTTCTGGTAGCTTTCCGACACACACTGGGCCGAGTTGTTTAGGATCTCCAGCCAAAACCTGTGTTATTTAAATTTTAAATTAATTCTCTACTAGCACTCAAAGTTTGATTTCCTCGGGTTTAAGATTCTGCAAGGACATCAGAGGTTTTCCTCACCCTTCATGTTTGACTAATGGGTACCAACTGCTAATTCACTGAAATTCAGCCCAGCATCAGGCAAATCTTTTAAATTGGCCGATAGCAGGAAATGAAAACTTACCATTTGGCCTCCTTTACTCAGTAAGCCAGCAAGAGGTATAAGCGCTTGACATTCTGAAGCCTGGCCAGCCTCGTCTATAAATAAATGACTAAAAGTATGGGGAAGTCCACTTCCTCTTGTTTTTACTAGATCATTAGATCCTATAATTCTTCCAGCAGTGATCAAAGTGCAGATAATAATCTGATAGTCTTTTACATGTTCTATTTCTTTACCAGGACACTACAAAGAAAAATTTCACTCGATGAAAAAGATTTCATATTTAATAATAATTCTAGTATCGACTTACTGAACACGTAATTTTCGAGATTCCTGTTTCGCCCTCTTCCTCCTTACTAGCAGACACCAATCTTAAAATTTCATCTTCCTTACATTCTCCAGATGAATATAACTTGCTTGCAATCAGATCGCAAGTGCCATTATTTTGTGCACACACTAAAATATTGCTATCGCGAATTTGATTTTTTACCTAAAAAAAATTAATGTAGAGTATGGTCGAAGTTAATGAGTTGATGCAAAACTCTACTCGTATGTTTGCTCGTGGAGAAGGCGTCAACAATAAGACTCTAGCGGTAAAGTTTTGCATCTGCTTTCCCCAATAATACAAACCTGCAATATAGCTTCCACAAACGTTACTGTCTTTCCCGTTCCTGGAGGGCCGAAAATAATATAAGGAGCAGATCCACTGGCTCCTAGTAAAATATTTAACACAGCCTTTTTTTGTTCAAAATTTTCTGCGATGTAAGGATTTATAAAAGGAAATTTACTTAGTTTCGGCCAATTAATCGACTGATATGTTGAGGGACCTTTGCAGTGCCAGTTAATGAAGTACTTTTCTAGATGATTAAGTCTAGGTGCAATAACAATCATTTTTCCCATCGGGAATAAAACATCGATAGTACCCTTTTAAAAAAGTATGATCTAAGTTATTACAGAATATTGATGTAATTTTTCGTGAGTATTTTATCAGTATACAAACCTTAGATACTAAATCTAAAGCTAAATGTTGTACATAAAACGATTGCCTAGTACTGGTAAATCGAACATCTAACAAAGCTTCGGGTGTTCCAGCTAAATATTGTAATAGTGTCGTACTAAATCCTGATATGACGATGGATTCTTTGATCACTTCATTTACAATACCCTTAAACGTATTAAAAGATAAAGCTAGAGACCATTTAAGATTAAGTAGAATTTATTTATGTCTTGTCACTTACCGAATATTGAGTAGTCGGGTCTTTTTGGGTACGGACGTAAACCACGTCATTTTTTAAAATGTTTGGCCGTTTTTCGGCCAAGCCGGGAACTTCTAAGGTACACTGAAATAATAGCACCGTTAAATTAATTCTGGTTCTACGTGGACGCTTTTGTATAAAAAATTAAAAGTGTAAAGCTTTTACCATTGTAAAAGAAACATAGCGTGCTAGACTAACACACTGTTTTTTATAATATGATAGCTAGTGCTGCTATTCGGTGTCTGAAACTCGTTCGTTTACTGCGCATCTTAAAAAATTTAACGGATGACGTCACTTTCGTCTGCTGCGCTAACAATTTTAACAGCGAACGTAAGCAGACGGCAAACACGACTTTATCTGATTTTTCTTAGGGAGCCTAACAAATAGTGGACATGTCGTCTGCTACATAGGGGATCGCCATTCGCTAGAAAGACTATAATCAGACAGTCTTCAACTAGGAAGGTCACTGGGGTTTCATAAACAGATCTAGCATCTACGATTCGGGGCCTGGCATCTAGTCTTTCTAAGCGAATTAAGGCGCAGGTTATGCAAAATCAACTTTGGGTCTCAAATTTATAAGCTTAATATAGGTTTTAGATTAATGACGTCACGAGCACTTTGCCTATTCTATTCGCTCCCGGTTTGATCGATGGGTGACGTCACATCACGTGGTACCTCCTGCTTAATAGCACACTATGTTCTTTCCGCTTTTGCTTTTACCATAACGTTACCTTCAAATTGGTTAGATTAATTTTCATTGTCACTCCATACATGTTGTACTGATTCATTTTACACAAATTGTCATATTCTTCTCTGTATAACAAATAATGATAGTAAAACTTATAAAAATCAATGGCTGACTTAGAAAATCCATAATTGTAAAACGATGATGAATCAAATTTAGTTTCAAGTACGCTCATTGTATTTTCATCTCCAAAAGTCATTGGAATGTCTATGATAAATCCTAAATTATTTTCAAACAGCGAATAATATTTCTGAAATTAAACCGTGGAATTACACAAGACGTTATTTTCTTTAGGCTTATTAGGTTTTACTCTCTCACACAAAAAGTACTCGGTGGCACTTGGCACTAACCTTTGGTATTGAATACATTTCGATTTTTCGAATCTCGTTTCCTTTTTCATCGGTACCTTCGACAGTACAAGAAATTTCAGGCCATGATTGACTCGTATACGATGATATTTCTTGTGCTTTTAATTTAAATTTTTCGGGGGTCGCATATCGATTGTAAGGCTTTTTTTTCCTTTCTGGGGACGGGCTTTGTTTCGAATATCCAAAATCAGTATCAGAATCAGAGTAAGAGTCACTGTATCCACTGTAACCACTGTATCCACTGTATCCATTGTATCCATTGTAACCACTGTATCCACTGTATCCATTGGAACCATTGGAACCATTGGAATCACTAGAACGTCTAGAAAAAAATAAAATTAAGAATGCAGTAACTTGAGTCTAATTCACAGTCTTCCAGGTCTCGACACTCTTGTTGATTAGGGTCTAATTTAATAGGTATTTTATCATTTTTATGTATTTGAAAATAAAGGCTTATTTACGACTCATTAACTCCTATATAATAATAGTAAGAGGCCGTTCAAGTATCACATAATCATAAAAAAATCTATTTTTGACCCTCTCCCTCCCCTTGTAAGCGAAAATAAGCATGAGCTGTATACCTCCCTATTGCTATACAAAATGTTTTACTCATTCATAGTTAAAATTTCATGCTGACGTTAAATGAAAATCAAAATGATGTAACAATAACTGCTTAAAATTAACCTACATATGTTCAGAATTTATTAAAATTTTTTTTATTTAAGAAATAAGGAAGCATATAAACTGTGTTTGTACTCTGATATTACCACTCGAATAACTAAAAATGAATGCGTTCATCATGTTAACAGTAATTAGCCTTCAACTGAAAATATTTTGTGCAAATTCAATTCAAATTCTAAAGCAAATTTTAGTTTTGAAACCCATTTGAAGCATTCCTTTAATTATCAAATAACAAAACCTTTTTTTTAAAAAAAAATTTTGGGTACAAAAACCAAAATACAGGCAAATGTATAAACAAATTTCTTTTCTGCATATAAATCGGGTAAAACTAACAAGTTAACGTTTACCTTCACAAAGTAAATGGATTTTTTTTTTTTTTTGTAAAATAATCCTAAAACACTGGTGATTGATCTTGAATAATTACTCCCATCATTTACAATTTTATGACTATAAAAAATGATTTTATTTACAAAATGGTTTTGCCCTACATACAAACACCTTACACCAGGCACTCATCCCAAACTGTCACATTGAGTCTGAAAAGAGGTGTAAATAAAAAATGAACTTACGTTAAAAAGTATCCAACAGCCGCCGCTGCCACTGCTCCTACTACTGCCCATAATCCCATTTTATTTTATTTAAACGAAGTTAGTTAACTAATTTTTACTCATCGAGTTAGCAGACGAATATTGCATTATCTTTGAAAACACGCGACCACATGACTTGATATTTTGTTTTGATTTGAAATTGAAGTTTTCGTCAGAACGAGAACGAAATGTCAGAAGAAATTCGTGCGTAGATATGATTGGCGGATAACGATAGTCGATAGTAAATATATGAAAGAAATGTCAGCGTTCAAACGATCTCGCACGCGATCTTCAGTTTTTTTTTCTTTACATGTATTTTTTGTTTCAAATATTTTATATCAGAAGTTTTAATGCAGGAAATGCAATATTTCCGTCAATGGGGGTTTATTTTTTTTATTTTTTAATGAATCAATATTTTGATGAGAGGGGAAAATGCGCTGACCTAGTTTTTGTTTCTTAGAAAATTGATCGGGAAATTTTGGAAATTGGCATGCCTTGACAGGGAATGTATCAAAAGGGCCTCGAGATTAGAAATTGTGAAAGGGTGTGGTTTAAGTTTATAAAAAAATAAAAATCGTGTTAACGGAGAAAACGGGAAAACTGAAAAAAAAATTTGTAATTTTTTAAATTAACGGTATTTATTTTTAATCGGAAAAGAAAATAGACTAACACAATACGAAAACCAAAATACTTTAAACAGATGAGTATAGTTTTAAATGCTGTAATGAACTTTAAAATTGTAAAAAGCTCATCAGTTTTTCACTTTTAGTTCTTTTTGGTGTAGATAGATTTAATAATTAAATTCCCACAAATAAAATGATCATAGCCAAATAAATATAGATAAAATAAAACAGAAAAATCATTTATCGCATTGCACAAAGTAATTTTAGGTACCATAAAAATTAAAATCAGGCTTTCGTTTTAATTATTTATTCTTCTTCTTCGCCTTTTTGGTGGTTTATCTTCTTGATACGAAATAAAGCCTCCGTACGTGGTTTCTAACTCAAATGAGCAACCTGTGTATGAGCTATTTTCCATTGCTTTTTGGATGAGTAAACTCCAGCATTTATCATGTTTTAATACCGTAGGATTTCCAACAACAATCAGCTAGAAAACAAAAATTTTAATTTTAAAAAAATCAAGTCATTCATCTCTTTGTCTAACTTTCAGTTACAATCTCACTTTTGCCTGGGCTCTTGTCATGATCACATTAAATCTTTTAGGTTCTTTGACGAATCCCAAACGAAATTTTCTGTCAAAACCCATTTCTTCTGATTTCGATCGAACAGTCGAGACAATTATTGCACGTTTTTCACGACCCTGGAAGGTTTCTGTGCTTCCCACTTCTATTTTATCCCAGCCCACGTGTCTCTGAAAAGCTTGTTTTAGTTTCTGCACCTAAATCGAAAATATCGATTTAGTTCGCATTTAACTAATGAAGGTTATTCTTAAACTTTACCTGAAGGGCGTAAGGGGATACAACTCCTATTTCCTCGGGCAAAACTTGATCCGCGACATCGGCATTCAACAATCTGATAATATACTCTTCCACCTAAATTGAAAAAATGAAGCCCGTTTATTCTTGTGGCCATTCTCATTCGAGTCATTCTTACTTACTGCTGCGACTTCCATTTTATTGGAAATGCTAGGACTTCTTCCTTCTTTTACTTCCTTCCCCAACACACCGTGGAACATGACGGGGAAACCTGCCACTTGAGGATCATTGCTTAAGGCATGGTAACACAAATCATCGTCTATTCCCTGTAATTTTTGGTTCTAATTTATTTAAATTTTTTTAATTGTGCACCCAAATTAGACCTACCTGAGGTATAAGCTTATTGTCATAAAAGAGCTCGTTAGAAATGGTAAGAATTTGCTCGTGTGACCGAAAATTTCTCACTAGTTGCGTTATAAATCTGCTGTCATATTCGCCATCCTCTAAAAATAAATGATAATGGATTAGGATTAATGGTCCGAAAATTCGGATGTGAATTTCTTACCATTAGGTTGATATAAGGGAATGTTGGCCATCAATCGCTCAAGAAGAGAAACGCCTAAACCAAACTGCTTGGACTTCATTCCATTGCAGACAGGCCCTAACTGCTTGGGATCTCCTGCTAAAACCTACGTTAAAAAAATTGTAGCTACACTTTGTATAAAGTTTCATTTTTCTTTTCTCAATTTACCAATTGGCCTTGAGCTAAACTCCAATTAGGTTTTTCCAATAAGCCACCAACTGCTATAAGCGCTTCGCTCTCAGCAGCTTGGCCAGCTTCATCAATAAACAAATGGGTAAAAGTATGTACTTGCTTACGGTTTCTATTTCCGGATTCTATAAGACGTCCGGCGGAAACTAAAGTACAAACAATTATTCGATATTTGTAAGCATCTTTTAAGCTCTGAAATAAAAATTTCGTGTTAAAATCATTCTTGCAAAATCATTTTAAAGAATCACGATTGTTCTTGTACTTACTGAATCGCTGATGTCCGTTATATCTTCCGGGATCTCATCCATTCTTCCAAAAGATGTTAATCTTAAAATTTCTTTTTTCTCGCACTCTCCTGATTGGTATAATTTGGCCGCAATATGATTGCAAGCGCTATTGCTTTGGGCGCAGACTAAAATGTGGCTGTTGTCAAAATTTATCTTCACCTAAAGGAAATAATAATTTTAGAGAAGAATATTCGCAGCTAAAATTCTTGTTTTTAAATTTTTTTTAACCTGTAAGATGGCTTCGACAAATGTGATTGTTTTCCCAGTGCCAGGAGGGCCAAAGATTACATACGGAGCAGGCAAATTTTTCCCTTGAAGAATATTAAAAATCGCTTGAATTTGTTCCTCGTTTTCTCCCACGCATGGATTAACAAATTCAATTTGTTTTAATTTTTTGGTCGCGATGAAATTAGGCCCGTTTCCACATTTTTCGGCGTTGGGGAATAAGCTGCTTAAAGTATCCTGAAATAATAACGAAATTTGTGTTAGTTTTCAGGCATTCCCTGGGGGGGACTAATATCTCTTAAGAGTTCAGAGGTCTCTAGAGGCAGCAATTCCGACTCACAACCTCCAAAAGCTGTTAAAAACTTGAGGTGTTAGACCTGCGGTTAATCTTTTTGGGATCCGCAGGTATCCATCACAAGAATTGACGGCTCTGCTAAAAGCAACGCAGATTGTACTGCGCAATCCTCCAGCTAAAGCTGTTATGTCTATGACATTATAAAGTTGGCCTCATCGGCTTCTAACTAATCTGTTGGCTTACCTGTGAAACTAGGGTTAGGGCTCGATGTTGAACAAAGAAAGGATACCTTGAGAATGTAAAACGAACATCTAACAATAAGTTATACCCCATTCGTTGGGCATTTGCCAATCGTGTTAAAAGATCGTCACTGAATCCTTTAATGACGATTGATTTTTCTTGCACATCTTGCACCCATCCCTTAAAAAAATAAAATAAGATTAATGCAAGATGTTTCTGCTCAAAAATCCACTGAAAGTAAATATGAGAAATAATTAAAACTTACTGAATATTGAACGGTGGGCTCGTTTTGCAGCCTGACAAAAATAATATCTTTTTTCAAAACTGATGGTCGCTTTTCAGCTAATCCCGGAACTACCAGCGTGCACTAAAATAAAATTTTTAGGAATTAAAAAATAGAATCAATCCAGGTGCTTCTGCCTGATTTTAGGTCTTGCAAGCTAGAGAGGCAAGGCAATGGCAAACCAGCAGGTGGTAACTTGCTTAGAACAGCCTCTCTACTTAGCCGTTCGGAACCGGCATTAAACTGCAGGTCTTATATAGCTGTGTCAACTCGGAACACAAAAACCAGCTACATGCAGAGAGGTCGCCTACGCTCGAAAATGAGTATGGCACCCAAAGAAGAAAATTTTAGAAGAAAAGTGCTTTTGCTATGCAATCTGCTCTGTTTAAGAAAGGCCAGTTACATTGTTTCTTTTAGAATCACCAGTAATCAGCAGCTCCTGAAGGAGGCTTCAACTTATGATGTAGTCTATGAAGATGACGTAACACTTCCCCGTGATAGGCTGTCGTGCTCCTTCCTCCAAATGGATAGGCAAAATCAATTCTGGCCCCTCACCTATTCTTAGCTTATGCAGAAGCAAATTAAGGCGAAGGTTATGCAAAATCAACTTTGGGCCTCGAATATATAAGCTAACTGTAGGTTTTAGATTCGTGACGTCACGAGCATTTTGCTTACAAAAAAATGCTTTTCTTTTACTTCTAAATAAAACTTAATACCTTTCCTCCGTTGACCTCCATTGTTACTCCATCCATGTTATACTGAGCCATTTTTAATAGCTGTTCTTGTTCTTCAATAAAAAGCAAATCGTGAAAAAAATCACGGTAACTGTGTTTGGTAACCGCCGTAAATTCAAACTCTGAATTTAATTTTTGAGGTTGGCCAAATTTATAAGTTATATTTTCCCATTGTTCAGTTTCTTCGTCGGTCAAAATTGGATTGACCTCTGAATTTATTTTTTTAACCAAATCCTCATAAAGCTAAAAAGAAGAAAAATAAAAATGACTCATTTTATTATCAATAAAATTTTTTAAATAAAGCATTATTATCGCTAACCTTTGGTATTGAGTATTTCTTAATTGGATCGATAGGTTTATCATTATCACCTGTGCCTTTGATTGTCGTTGTAACTTCATCCCAAGGCACATATCGTGGTTTTTCAAGCTTTGGCTTCTGATACTTTTTTGGCGCATTAAAACATTGCCAATCTAATTCTTCATCTTCTACGTCAACTTCTTCTTTGGCTTTCAATTCTCGTTCATAATTAAAATTATATTCTGCATATGTTTTTTGTCCAATATCCCGTAATACAAAGTCTATTTTCTCCGGATTGTACCGATTGTAATAAATTCTTTTTTCGTCCTCTTCATAAGATTTTTTCGGGTAGATACATTTTTCATTCTTAACTTCATTGAAGTTATTGTTGGTTTTTTGCTGAGGCGGTTTCGGTTCATTTGTAGCTGGACTCGAAAAATATTGTCCTCCAGCGGGGTTGTATGTGACACGATCGTGTATTTGAACTTCTTCAAATTTAGGAACTTTTTCACTAGGTTTGGTTGCGTCATGGAATGATGTACTAGGTATAGAAGAAGAGGCAGTTTCATTTTTTTCTTTTTTTTTAGTTTTCAATCTGGAAAAATTAAAAAAAATATTGCTGAAACAAATTAAAGATAGTGGCTAGAGAGTCTGATTCCAAACTCTTTAATGGTGACGACCGCTGCCACCACAACCCTTTTTCATGTTTACTAAAAAAATGAAAAGGCAGTGAAATTGAGCCAAATTTTTGGTCATAAAATGTAAACAATTTTTAAATGAATTTTTTCCTCGTGATAATCATAAACTAATTTAGATAAAAAATTAAAGTATACGTGCATTAAACTTTTACAATCGATAAATACGAAGTTTTAATTATAGAAATGGCAAAATTATTTCGTTATCAACGTGAGAACTAAGACAGGTCAGAATGCAATAATTTTAATCTTTTGTCAATAGACAGATTGTCTCGTAGATTTTCGAAAGTTCGGATGATTCATATTGCTTAAACAAAATAAAACAAGAAAAGCTAAATTTGAACCTCAACTTTGAGCCCAATTTTCGACTAAAAATTCCGATGATCGGCTCTACAATCATAGTCTGGCTTGACTGAAAAAAATTGTAAATATTTCCTTCTAGCTAAATAACAAAAAGAAAGTAATTTATTGCTTACTTATCGATTATTTCTCTTGCAAACTTTACCAAAAACATAGCTGCACTTTTATTATTATTATTAATTTGAAAAGAAAATGTCAACGAAAATAACTTCGCGTCAATGTCACATGCGGCTATCTATTGACCTGTTCGCTCAATACAAAATCATAACAATGCAGGCCTTTGCATCATAGATTTTTATTAAAGAGTTAATTATCAGCATAAAACTCGAGTTTGCGCACGATTTTAATTTATTAAAAAAATAATTAATTAATTATAATTATTAATTAAATAAGTGCATTATATTTCATGAATTAAAGGATCTAAGCCTATTCAATGAGATTTTGAGATCAATTTTTAAAAATTGCGATATATGAATAAATTGTATATTAAAAAAGGCTTAAATGCTCACAAAAGAGCATAATATGACAAAAAAACAGTTATGAAAAGTCATCTGTGCATTTAAAAAACAAAATTATATGAAAAAAAGAGATTCGTAAAAAATTTATAAAAAATGAAAGGCACAATAATTCTTATTACTTATTACTATTGCAGGTATTAATTAAAATCTTTACAAATTCATTCAATTAAAATGTGCAAAAAATAAAAATTGTAGTCAACACTTTACTCATGTTACAGAAATCACATATATTTTATTACAGTAAAAGAAGACTTAAGAACTTCATAGCCATAGTGCTATGGTAATCGCTTTTTAGGCTTAATTACAAAAAAAATTTAATTTACAACATACATATTTTTAATTGTCGCCTTTAAAAACGATTTATTTACAAAAATATTAGCCCAGCAGGAAAAACGGAAAGAGCGTGAATGAAACGGTAGTACTTTAAGCTGCTTTTAACCTTACTGAAATTTTTGTTGAAGCTCGGGCCTGATTAAAATTTTTATAAATAACAGAATACAGAATACAAAATTTACACACATACAAAATTCTTTTTTTTAAATTTTTAAAGTTTAAGGCCGGAGTACTGATATTTAAAGAATAAATGGATTTTCTTAAATACTAAATCCGATTCTTTTTTAGGGAAAAATTTACAATCTAAACGGGCATCCTCGATACGAATTACTTTGCAACGTTTTTTTGATGAGGAATCGCCAGCATTTGTCCTGCTGTAAAACTCTAGGATTTCCCACCACGATCAACTGAAATAAAAATAAATAAATTAGATTAGTTAAAAATAGGCCTAAGCAGTGTACACTAACCGGGTGTTATTGTCTTTTTTATTTCAAGGCATTAACTTAAATATGGCGGATATGGCAATTTAAATAATTTGCACCCTAAAAACATTTTCTTTCCTTTGATCTTAGCTATCGTTTAAAGACTTATTTAAAAAAATGTTAAATTACTTTTACCTTTGATTGCGCTCTAGTCATTATAACATTAAAACGCTTCGGCTCTTTAACGAATCCTAAATTAAATTTCCTATCAAATCCTCTCTTCCAAGATTGGGATCTGACAGTCGAAACAATAATAACTCGCTTTTCACGACCTTGAAAAACTTCGGTACTTCCCACTTGAATGTTCGACCAACCGGGATGTCTTCGAATTTCTTCTCTTAACTTATGAACCTAAAAAGCCATAAACACATTCGTTATCTAATTTTTTAAACCTCAAACCTTTACAAAAAAAAAAAAACTTACTTGTAACGCATACGGCGCAACTACTCCAATCTCTCCAGGTTTTACTTTCATTTTAATATCACAATTAAGCAGCTGCTTTATATATTCAATCACCTAAAAAAAAATAAAAATAAGTTGGTCGATTGAATTAAATTTTATTTTCGGATCATACTTACAATTTTAATTTCATCTTTATTATAAACACTCGGACTTCTTTCTTCTTTTTCTTCTCTGCCTAAAACTCCATGGAATATAACTGGAGAACCTTTTATTGTTGGGCTAGCTACCAATGGGCACATACATAGTTCGTCTTCTACGCCCTATAAAAAAATTATAAATTAGATCGAGATGGCTTTTTGAGTTTTGGCTAAAATGAGAAATCATACTTGAGGCTTAAGTTTATCATTGTAGAATAATTTATTCGAAATTTCAAGGATTTCTCCATGAGATCTAAAATTCTTGACTAATTGAGTGATAAATCTACTATCGTACTCTCCATTCCTTTGAATTTGATAAATAGACATGTTAGCCATTAATCTCTCCATAAGAGATACTCCTAAGCCGAAAATTTTCGCTTTGATTCCGTTACAGACCGGGCCTAATTGCTTTGGATCCCCAGCCAAAACCTTTTTTAAAAAAAATTGAAATTATTAATTAAAACTATTTAAACACAGATCGTCAATCAACCAAATTTTACCAATTGGCCTCTGGCATGTCCCGAATAAGACGTTTGTAACAATCCACTAATTGCTACAAGTGTCTCCGGCTCAGAAGCTTGCCCAGCTTCATCAATAAACAAATGCGTGAACGTATGAGTTTGATAGTTCGTTTTTTTCTTGATACTTCTCATTGGAGCTTCTATAAAACGTCCGGCAGTTACCAAAGTGCACACGATAATCCTAAATTTATTAGTATTGATGATTTGTTTTTTCGGACACTACAACAAAAAATTTTTTAAATATTAAAACTAAACGACAAAAAAATTGAAATAATTAATATAATTTTGACCTACACTATTTGAGATATGAAAGATTTCTCTAGGCACTTCTTCCATCCTAGCTGCAGAGTTTAATCTTAATATTTCATCTTTAGCACATCCGCCTGATTCTAATAGTTTAATCGCGATGTAGTCGCAGGCGCTGTTGCCCTGAGCGCAGACTAAAATATGGCTATTAAAAAAATTAGCCTTCACCTGTAAAAATTAATTGAAATGAATTAATATGGGACTGATGGAAATTAAAAATTTTATTAATTACCTGTAAAATTGCCTCTACGAATGTGACAGTTTTACCGGTGCCTGGAGGTCCGAAAATAATATAAGGCGCTGGAAGACTAGTTCCTTTTAAAATACTGAAAATTGCTTGTTTTTGTTCTTCGTTTTCTTCAATGTCGGGGTTAATAAATTTTATTTCTTTTAATTTTTCGGATGGTAGGAGATCAGGCCATTTACCGCAAGTCGCAGCCTCAGGAAAGACTTTATCCAAAGTGCCCTGCAGAAGAAATAAAAAAATTACTTAAAAGAATTTTGAATTTTCAAAAAAAAATTAATAAAAATTGTACGTACTTCTTTAATTAAATCAAAAGCTCTATGTTGAACGTAAAAAGGATATCTTGAGATCGTGAATCGAACATCCACTAAAAGAGGTTTTTTTGAAATTTCTCGTTCGGACAATCGTTTCAAGAGATATGGACTGAAACCTCTAATTATGATGTGTTCATTTCTGACGTCTTTGACAAAGCCCTGAAAAACAGAAAAAAAAAAATTGAAAATGCTCACTTTCCGATAATTCAGGCCGCTAGCTTATTACTCCTACTCCTTTATTTACTCTACAACTTTTTTCCCCCTTAGACATCAAATCCCATTCATGGATTTCACAATCTTACTTACTGAAAACTGAACCATCGGCTCATCTTGTATCCGAACGAATATAATATCTTTCCTCAATATAGACGGACGTTTCTCTGCCAATCCAGGAACATATAGAGTACCCTGAAAATAAATTTCTCGTGTAAAAATTTTAAATAGCACTAGAAGCATATTCCAAACTTACATCTTTTTTATTAAAACTAATCGGCATGCGAACTCCAAACATATTATAACTCGCCATTTTATATTTTTGTTCTTGTTCTTCAAAATAGAGCAGATCCTGAAAAAATTCTTTGTAATTGCTTCTGTTGACCGCAGTGTAAGCAAAAGCTTCACTATTAGATCTCTTTCGTTCGGGCTCATATTTAGCTATTAAATTAATTAACAATTCTTTTTCTCTCAAAGATAAATCCGGAGTAATCTCCAAATTATTCTTAAGTAAATTTTTATATTCCTAAAAAATAAAAATTAAAAATTTTAGAAATTAAAAATTTAAAAAAAAATAATGATGACTTACTTTTGGAACTAAATAATGTTCAATTTTAGATATTCGATATCCATTATCTTGCTTTCCAGCAATGGACTTTGTAATTCCTACCCAAGGTTTTTTTAAATACGGACATTTGTCATAGGACCATACTAAATTTTCATCGTCTTCCTCAACTTCTTCTTCTTCTTCGTTCAAATCACCGATTCCAGAAGATTCTTTTTCCTCAGCGTGAGAGCTAAGAGAATCTGCTTCTTGATCGCTTAACTCAGGGCTACTTTGTCGCGAAGATTGTATAGCAGAGTCTGCCGAATCTGAGCTTTTGTCGAGATTGCCACGATATACAATATCTAGCTTTTTAATTTTTTCTATTATTTCATCTAAACATTTGTCCATACTTTTCTAAAATAAAATAAAACCAGAATTAAAATACAATTAAACTTATACAACTGTCAATTAAATTAATATGAGCACATACATATATTGTCTGAAAATCAGAATCTCTTCTTTTATTTTCAGTCGAATTTTTTGTGAAATTTTCATCTTTTGAAATTGTTTCTTTTGTAGATAGTCCAGTTGGTTCTGTCGCTTTTCCGTTTAGACTAGCTTGATGCCGCCAACTGAAACCAAAAAAAAAAAAATGGTTTAAAAAATTTAAGAACTTTGTTTAAAAAGTTAACAAGTTCAAACGTGCCTCAAACTAGCTTAACTTTCTTATTCATGAGCAATTTGGTTGTTTTCGCGAACTTAGGTTAAGCTTCTAACTGGCATAGAAGGCTTCACGAGCTCTTAAGGGCCCAACTAAAATCTCAAACTTTTCTCAATAGCATAACTGTGGCTCTTCAGAACTTAAAAGAGTCTCATGCCTGTCATAACTTTTAAAAGCACGGTTAGGTTCTTTTATGGCTCCATAAAGGGTTAATTGGGGTCTTAAACGGCCCTAAAATAAGTAAACAGGGCTTCTTATAGCTTTGAAGTATTTTTCCAAGGCCTCTAACGGCTACAAAAGACCTAACTGGGGTCTATAATGACAAGATTGGGCTTAGCTAAGAGCTCTAAAAAATTTAAGTTGAAACCTCTGATTGCTCTGAAAGGCTTTACAGGCTTTAGCTCAAATTTTTTGGCTGTAGAAGCTTGACTCCTGTCTTAGATTAAGTTATAATCTCGATAATACTGCAGTTAGGCTCCGCTAATAACTTTCATGAAAATTTCTTGCGGCCTCTGATAACTAAAAGTTTTATCTCGGGCCTGATGACCTGTTGAACTCTTAAATACTGAAGTGCTACAAAGAATTCAGCTAGATCTTATTTTGACCTTCCTCGACCTTAATTTAAATTTCGAACTCTTGGCTAGACTGGGAGTAAATTTAAGTAACCAGGGCCAGGGCAACACGGTAAGAGAAGTAAGCTTCGTAGGGGGCGCCAACAGCTACCTGAAGACCTTTTTTTTGGGTTTATGTCTAAAATTGTTTTAGAGGAAAAAGGGCGCACCAAGGTCTTGCCCCGGCCCTGAAAGTAACTGCTAGTGCCCTCCTCATCTGGCTTAACCAACTTTGCATTTTTTAGTTTTCCCACCAACTTGACTTCTAACCAACTTGAAGGCCTAAAATAACCAAAAAATCAGAACTTAAAATTCTCATTAACACTCTAAACCTCTTTAAGGATGAGTGAATGTAAAAAGCTATACAGCTGGGATGAATGAGAAAAAGATTCTATCGCGAAAAATATTCACGGTATTTAATTCTTTTTAATTTGAATAATGCCATTTTCATGTTACATTCGACATGCGACCTTGCTCTCAGTCATTTAATTCTTTAGAGAATTTTTTTTTTTTTTAATTTTTCATCAGAAATGCAAATTGAGATTCTCCCGGGGATATTTTTATTACATAAAAATCGTATGAAAACCTTCATTTTCCCTTTTTTGGCCCCAAAACTTATCTCACACCTTAAATTTTCACCCTAATATTCACAGCGCATGCAAATCCCCGAGACATCCATCGGTTATCCCGGAAAATGTTCGCATAAATTGGCAATAATCGCATTAAGGAAGCAAAACACGAGTGATAAGGCTGTAAGGGGGTAAATTGATACCCGGAGCAGAAAGATTTTGTACTCATGAGTAATGTAATTCCCATAGGGCATTATTAAGTCCATTCAAGTTACAAGGACCTAATTCATTATCCGGGAGGAAATTTGTATTGTAGGAATTTAATGTAAAAGGCTCGAATATAACGCGGCTTTAAAAACGGGGGAGATAAAATACCCGAGACGAAGTCCTGCCCAAAGGAATTAGTTTACATTCATCAGAAAAAAATTCGCTTTATCAAGTTTTAACTGGCATTCGCCACATTTTTATTCCTCGAGTCTGCTTTTTATTTCCTGGCACCAGCCCTAGTTCTATAAATGATTACTAGATAGCGCTGAAGCCGCTTTAGTTTGCGGAATGGCCACTAGAAGAAACTTAACACTTCCAATATCTCAATATTTTTCTTCCAAGATTGGCTCTAGATCTAACTACAAACCTCTCAGCTAAAATCCTCATAATTTATCAGTAAAAAAGCAAAATCCAAAAGAAAAACAGAAAACCATTCTCCAAAGGTGAAATAATAAAAATTTAAGTGTTTTTCTTAAGTGTTTTAGAAATGAAACTTCTTTCTCATCCTTTCGAGTATCTAGCACAAGAGGTTAATTCGTTATTTTTATTGAATTGAAAGACAAATATCAAATTCGATTTTTTTCAATTTTTTTTTTTGTAATATCGCTTCCGTCCATTATCAAGAAGAATTGAAATGATTTAATTTAATTCGTGATCCGTTTTTTTTTTCGAAGTTTATTAGAAAATCATTCATTCATTATATGGAAAGATTTTCCCGATATTTAATTTTTTTACTTTTCAGACATTTATAACAAAAATCGCTTCCAGGAAAGTAACGATAAAACCCTTCGGAAATCATTCGAATCTAAATATTAAATTACAAATTATTCCTCATTATTTCGAATTTGACTAATACAACAACTCTCGACTTATTCTCTTAGGGTAAAGAAACCGTAATTATAGTTTGAGAATCGAGACATAATTACTAGACATCGATTGAAAATCTTCTTCGAAATAATGATTAGAGATGCATGAGAATTAAATGATGTGTTGGCTTTTATGGCAAAACGACAATTAAATGTCTTCAGTATTTTTGAAAGAATGAATCAACTTTTTAAAAAAGAAATGCATGTTCAAGCATGTTCATACATTTAGCAAAATAACGAAAAAATTTTTTTATCGCGGCTTGTTGAGAAAAAAGACAATAGACTTTACTATTTACCCCATGGCGCCATACACGCGCCTTTGACTACCAGCGACTTTGTAGCTTTGTCTCTACTTCGCCGCCTTTGACTTTTTCATAAATAATAAAATTAATTTTTAATATGATGCTAATTCATTTTTTTCTTGATTCAGAGAATTGTTAAATAAAACACTTTTCCAAGATACTTAATTAATTTTTAAAATTCCCAGAATTATTTTAGAACTTTATATCTGTACTAAAAAAAACTCTTTGGAAGCTCTCTGTTAAACTTTTAATGAATAATTGCTAATCAGTATTTTTTTTTATCAATGATTCATAAAATTTTTCAAAATAATTAATTAAGGTCATGAATGGAAGCAGGATTCAGTTTGATTGAGATGTCGTTTAATAATTTGCAAAAAAAAATTTGGCAAAATGAGGGTAATTTCACTATTTCAATATGAAAGTCAGGTTGAACTCAGATCAATGAACGTTTCTTCCATAATCGAGTATTCAGAAAAATCATCAAACCTGTTGTGACAAGTACTGTAATTTACCATTTCGATACAAAGTTTCAAATTTTACAATACTGCAGCCACGGTTCCTTTTTTCAATAATGCTTATCATTCTTGAATAATGACTGTATATCTATCCGAAATTCTACTCAATAAAATACCATTTCAAATTTAAATAACCCTGAATTTGGTCAAAACAGAAATGAGATACTGGATAAATTAAATTCTTAGTTTTGAAATTGTCTCACTTCACTCACATTAATCTTGAATCAAAAAAATGATTTCAGCATCATGGCATGGCGAAAAAATATCCACATCCAACATGCTTTTCAAATTTTCTCACTAACAACAAATTTCTAAAGCTTTTTTTTTTGTTTATTTCACTTCAAACAATTCTTCACTTTTAAATTACTAACCTGCTTTTTTTTATTGTCTCCATATTAAAACTTTAGCTCGCACATTAAAATTAAACAACGTTTTGTCTTAGATCAGCTTGTCCAGTAAATCCGACAATCTGACTGACTCACACCGGTCGGTAACTTCAAAAGCCGAAGCCCTTATTCCATTCGGTTCGATCGAAATCGTTTAAATTCGTTTATTATTTTTATGCACTGCCTTCCTTAAACGAGTGTTGACATGACTGTGACACGAGAAATACATTCTTATCCCACGTTGAATTGGCATCATTGCTGCCATTTCCGGTGGAGAGGGGATTTCATTTCCGTTCAAGAAAAAAAATAAATGTTTGGTGCGTGGGATTTTACATCAGTGAATCATTTTAACGGGATTTGATAAAAATCCTGCTGATTAAGCTGTAATTAAATAGTGCAAATAAGTAATCATGTACTTCCAGAAATGTGATCGATCTTATCTTGTAAGTTCGCAATGTTTATGTGTTGTTTTTTTCGGTGCATTTTTTGCAAGTCATACGGAAGTGATTCATGTCCATGCTTGTCTGGATTTGTCCAGATTTATTTCATTCAAGGGACGTATTTACAATCGACCAAACACATTTTTATGATCGGAGATAGATTCTCAAGTGTTCTGTACTGTTTATTATTGGCGGGGAATTACCTAAACACAGAATCAATCCGTTTATGAAGCTTGATGTGAATTTATACCAAATTCAAAATGGATGCCATTTTTTTTCTGGCAAGATCGCAAATCGAGTTTTAGAAATTTCGGTTTGGTTTATCATTAATAATAATATGATTGAAATGAGAATAATTATCAGGAATTAAATTAATTAATTAAGCTTTGTGAAGAGGATTAGTCATTGTAGGGTTTAATTAATAAGGGTAATTAAAATAAGAGGCACAAAATATTGTTAATAGTGTTAATGATTTTGAATAATCAGAGGTGTGAAGCCTACACACCAATTTTTTAAAATAAATGCAGTTTTTCAAAGTAATTTAAGTGAAAACGCAAGTACATAATGGGTTATAACGTTAAAATCTGATCGGGCAGATCATTTGAAATCAGATTTTGCCTAGTCGTCATTTTTATGTCTAGATTCTGGCAAAATATGTATTGAGGTGTTATTCATGTGCATTTTAGAGACAATTGAGGCCAGGCAGAGAAGTGATTTTATTTAAGGAAGCTGCTCATGAGCCTTCCAATTTTTTTTTTTGAAAAGGTTAAGATTAGAGCTGAACAGTGACTTTTCATTGAACGGAATGACTTGTAGCCACATTCTGAATTTTTTTTTCTAAATAAGAGACATCGTTAAGAATTTTCAGATAATTTTTAGTGGTTAACTCAGGTGCTAGTGAGTTCAATAAACAAATTGGAGAACTAATTAAAGAGATGTTATGCTCTAAAATTGTAATGCCTCTATTTACAGGATTTTCTGTGGCTTGCCTACAGAAAAAAAAATCCGTGGCATTGCAACTGAGCATAATGTTTTGTTTGATGGGGTACTGGTATCCCAGACTTTAGTTTTTATAAAAGTGAAAAAAAATGAGGGCGTTGTGGTCCTTGTTTTTAATTTTTTTCTGTTCAAAAATTTCATCGGTACTTTTGTACCTTTTTAGACATTTATCGTGTATAATTGCTGTTGAAGAATTTTTTTTAATAATGGATGCTAGGCAAAAAAAATGTCCATTAGTCCTTGAGACATGTGAATACGTACATCATCAAAACTAATTCTCTGCCCAGTGGAAAACATTTTCTGCTGAATAATTTAATTTTTTTTTGGAAATATTCAATCGTGTAACAATTATTTTCATATCACTTGCTTTAAAATTTTACCCATTTATGTCCATACATAAATTATACACGCTTTGAATCATGTAATTAGGAAAACAAATAAATAGGAAAATTAACTGTGAACTATCCTGTTGAGAGGTCACCGTTATAGAAATATTTTCCATAATCAAGTCACCCCAGCATATTCGATTCCCATTATATTCATTATAGTGTTACATTAGCGTATCCAGCTTAATTCCAAGTGACATAAATTCACCATGACACGTCCAAAAGCTGTGAAAGACGTAATTAAAGCAAGGCAACGTTAATAATAATTACGTTTGCAAAAGTCAGCATTCGTTAGCAAGCAACTCACTCGAGAAATGTTCTCCGATAAGAAAATTTTGATTTTTTTTCCTCGCGTCTTTTTTTTTTTTTTTTAATTTTTCATTCATTGTAATAATTCTCTTATGTAGGTGGATTTTGTTCTTGGCTGTGTTCTTGTAAAAAAATGTTCACGCCCTTTAAAATGGATCTTAAGGGGGGTATAAGAAAAGAAAGTAAAAAGGTGATGAGGTAGAGTTTTTTTATTTTTTGAATTTTTGATTTTTTATACCTCATCCCCTTTCGACTTCTTTTCCTCTTCATCGAATTTCGGTTCGACCTTTTTTTTTCTTATTTTGAGAGTAATTTTTTGGCTTGGTAAAGGAGAGAGGGAGAATTTGAGAAAGAATCGATTCAAGTCTTCACTCAGAAACGGAAGTTGGGAAAGTGATTCATGCGAACCATATCTTTGGAATTTTGAATTTTTTTTTCATTCATTCAGAAGAAAGTGAGTTTTAAAAAAAAGTTTAAATTCATACGAATGATTGATAGGGGAAAAAAATTCAGCAGAATTTAATTTTTGAAGTTACAAAAGGGCAATTTATTCGTGTTTTTCGGGTTAATTAGTCGGGACGAGAAGCCTTAAAGGATATATTTGTTTTTCGTTTAATTTTGTAATTGGTACGATGGAAACTGTGTAATGCAAATGCCATGGTAGGATGTAATTGATAGGAGCAAAAAAGCAAAACAAAATCAGAGGGAATATAAAAAAAAACGGGGACGTGTATAATTTAGCTTTCCAGTTAAATGGAGAAATGGGCTAATTACAAAGCACAAGCTTTTTAAGCTAACAAATGGGTCCCTTTATATCATCACATTTTGAAATAAAACGAACGTTTTTTTTATAAATTAAAAATTAAATACATGAGCAGTTAGATATTTTTTCTAACGAGTGTCGAGTCTGCAGCTTAGGACTCGGGCAAAAGGTATGAGCTAAAAGAAAGCTCCAGCTTTTCCTGACTCTGCTGCTGTCTTGAAATTTTATTTAGACCCAGGATAAAAGCCTACTTTCAATCACGCGTAAATTTTTTAAAATGGCACCTGATATTTTTCTTATTTAACCGTGACAGACAAAAAGATTAAAAATAAATGAAGAAAAATCACCGGATGTCAATCACTGAAATCGATCTAGAACTTTTACAAAAGCTGCCAAACGTCATCGCGATCATCTATGCCCCGTTGAGTTTACAAAAGGAAATCCCCAAGGGAAATATGTCTCATGCCTGGAATGCTTATCTTACAATAAAACAATTCGCTTTTATTATCTCGAGAACGTTTATTGTGATAAAATTATGCGGATTCTTGAATATTTTCTTTTTGGGAAATCCGTTTAATGTATTTTTTTTTTTGATTTTATTTATTTTTTTTATTCTGGTTGGCGGTGTCGATTATCTGTCAACTGTTGTCTCTTGCACATGTCAAATCCACTAAACCGCATCAAAATCTGGGGGAATAGAAAACCGATAAGCACTCATACATGCGATTATCTGAAAGGTTCTTTTGTTAGGCAGGGCGAACCCTGAAGCCCTGGCTATCGTTTAATTTCTGACAATCTGACAGCAATAAAGCAATCGGTCAGATTAAAAAAAAAAAAAGTGGGTTTCAGTGATATCAATTTTGAATGAATTGAATTGTATCGCATCAGCATTTTTTTTTTTTATTTAACTCGATTTTTGTTTTAATTGAAGTTAACGGTTATTGAAGCAGTTTGGTTTTTCGAAGATGGGGAATAGATGGTTTGGAATTTTTGATGGATTTGACCCATTTGTTATCATGAGCAGACGAAAGTCCAGGAAACTCGTTAAAAAAATTACCGAAAACAGTTTTAATCGTTGACACGTAATTAATTAACTAATGCAATTATACGAGCATTTAAATGATAGCCAAAGGGAAATAATTTATTAATTGGCGGACGTTAATGGTAGATATGTCATTTTCACTCAACGAAGTGCAGCTCTTTTAATTAATCCTAAATATTCACCACACTCCAGAATAAGTAGGGGTGATCTATTTAAATATTAGCCAAGGACCAGGTGAAAAGGTTGAGGTTGAAGTCGGAGAAAAAAGAAAAATAAATTTTTTTGAAGAGGATCGTGTGAGCTGAAGAAATATTATCGTTTGGTAGTGGGAAGGACTATTTTGCAGGCTGGCATATTTTGCCAGCATCACTTGATTTCCCCGAATTCTTTGCCAGCAAGCACGGATTTAAATTTAGCCCACCCTCCCCCCCACCTCCTATTTCATCCCCCCTCAACGTTCCCATTAGGGCCCCCTACGAAAAATATGAAAATTTTGCCAGCCGACCCGGATTTGGAATTTTTGACTTCGAGGAGAACATGACTCACCATTTTCCCCCTCGATTCCCCTTATCAAACAGATTAAGATCTGGTTGTCGAGGGGGAGGAAAGTGGGGGCGGTGAGTTGTGTTCTTTTTGATGTCAGGAATCCGAATCCGAGTTCGCTGGCAAGAATTTTTATATTTTTAGTAGGGGGCTTAATGAGAACTTTAAGGGGGGGATGAGGTAGGGGGGAGGGGGGAGGTAAACAAATTCTATTTGATGAGCTGACTTGGAATCCGTGCTCGCTGGCAAGGAATTCTGGGGTACTATGGGAAATCAGGCAAATTTACATGCCAGTCTGCGAAATAGATTCATCTCTTGGGGGATGAAATACTAGAGAAAAATACAAAAATAATAAGATTATTGTAAATATCCTGTAATCGAATCAAATTTCAAGTAAAATAAAATCTCTTATATTTATTCTTTAAAACTCAAAAGATTTGAAAACGGAAATAATATTCAAGATCTTCTTTCTTTTTTTTTTTTGTTTCTTTATATCGAAAACAGACTTTTCGTATTCCCATATAATCTTAAATTTGATATGCATAAGTGGATCGATGGAATTTCAAATTCGATTTATGTCAATAACGAATATAAACGAGAAGATCGTATATATTTTATTTGATGGCATTAAAAGAACGGGATGAGTGGAATAATTTCATGAAACACTTGAACTTTTTTTTAAAATTCAAAGAAGTTTTCTTAGTATAAAAAAGCACATAATCGACTATAAGAAAAACGGTGCTAAACATTTTGAAAAAAAATATATGAAAAAGGATTAATCATTTCTTTTTCTAATCCTCTATCGCTGTGACAATCGAAATTAATAGCAAAATCACCAGCTGTGCTTTTTTAAAAGATTTTTTTATATAAGAGGATATCGTTGAGAAGACTATGGGTGCGCTTGTATTGGAGATGACGCTTACTTAAAATCCAGAGTATTTTCAAAGGATTATTTACATTGTTCTTTGTAAAAGCTTTTGCATTTCAAGGCGTCTTAAAATTTTTTCAAATATTTTTTTATTTTTTCCTACATAAAAAAATCCCCAGGCAAAACAATTATTGTCTAGAGGATTGAATTTTTGACTAATGATTTTATTTATCGCTGCCCCAAAATCATTTGTACGGCATTATATATGATATAAAAAAAATCATGTTAAATTAAAATGACGAGGTTTTAATTATATCATATTGAAAAAGGTCTTCTCCTTTCTCTTACATATTCTATACGAGGGAAACATGACCTCGGTTTCTCTCTGACTTTATATTTAACAAAGGACAAAATCCCTTAATAAAATTCAATGTATAAAATATAAAGGCCGCCTTTTATATATGCAAAATGAATCCTAATATACAAATAATATCCCGACATCATATTCAGTCAAAAAATATGTTCGTTAATCTTCTTAATTTTCCAGGATCTACGGATGTACAAATGTTTTGCATTTTTTTGTTTCATTTGGTCTTTGAATTTTCCCAGTGTGACTGCCCTTTTGTGTTTTAAACAAAAAATCGTGTTTTAAATCGTTTAGCACCTAATACGAAGGTGGACCCGAGTTTATTCCCTTTGAACTTGCATAATGAATTTTTAAAGATATTGATTCCTGCTTTTTTAGACTTCTAACCTTCCATGTAGTTTGAAATAAAATTTCTTTTCTCTTTTCTTTTTCCGCCCACTGATAGTTTTCAAAAAGAAAAGTTAAAGTTTTTTTTTACTTCCGTCTACATATCGACCTAGTTTTATGTTGTTGGGTGATTAGGGATTTTTGAAAATGATGATCAATGAAAAGGAATTTTATGCCTGTTCATAATCGAAAAATAAAATAAAAAGAAGATTTTCTTAAAGTTTTTTCTTTTCTTATCAAAAGAAACTATTTACTTTCGCCGGCTTTTCTTTGCTATGTTTCGTCTTGCATTCGAAATGAAGGGGAAAGCAAACTTTTGCGGAAAGTTTTTTTGGGGGAAAAACAAAATATTTGAGAAACAAAGTTACGAGTTTTTTTTTTCAAGGCAAGAGTAATGTTATCAGCACTAAGGATATTTTAGAGTGAATTTGATGTCAAAAAATAAGAAAATTTTGTAACGGGTTAAAAAATTTCGGATTCCCGCTCCAGCTCAAGTTCCCGTTAAACGAGGACCCTGGAGGCTTCCGCAGGTAGATCCTGCAGTCACTCCGGTTGTAGTGATCGCTGAAAGAACGACTGGAGGATCTTCAGCTGAAGCGACTGAAAGATCTTTCTGCGGAGGCCGCCGGATTCTCGTCTAACGGGAACTTGAAGAACTTGAGATGAAGCGACTGAAGGTACTTGAGCAGACGACAGACCGGTGACTCTAATTTTTGTTAATTCCGCAGACATGCTCAAACCTGTCCAGCCCACTCAGCCTATAACCTATTGCTTATGGTTTCATACAAATTGCAGAGGAAACCCAAGAAATATGAACGCTGTCCATTATTCTAGTTTTTTAAATCCTAATTGGAAATAATCGGTGAAGAGACAGACGAATCCATTGTTACTCTTTCCAGCCTTCCCGCCTTTTAAAAAGCAAGCGCAAAAATTTTATTGAGAGCAAGCCTGCTAAGAGACTACTCGATTCAAGCCAAGTGCTCGGTTTATATACCGGTTTATCGGTGGGAGGAGCTAGCGGCGCATGCGTAGTAAGCTCGGATTGTATGAAGACTTGCTCTAGACATTCTTAACTTATGATCTCTTAGTTCTTTAATGCGATTTTCCTTTTAAACTAGATTTTTAAAATTAGAGGCATGACATTAATGCAAATTGACGATGAAATGAGGTAGAAATAGTGGAATTTGGTCTTTGATCGCCCAAAATAATTGATTCTGCTTTATGATACAAAAATCCTTTGTTGAATTAATAAGGACTCTCTAGCCCATTTCCAGTTTGAGCTATTTCTGACCAATCAATTACAACAACGATAATGGGAAAATACGAGATTGTAAACGCAATAAAATAGGAGCGATTCTACAAAAATTTGGGCATAAAACACCACCACATTATTATACTTAAAATCAAAATCATCGAGCTCGCTCACACGAGACTAAACCAAGTTCAATTTCCCAACTCTTTTTCTCCAATCTTTCTCAAAAAAAAGAGACAAGCTTTTTTTTTAAAGATCAGTAAAAAACCGTTAAAAATAAGGCAGCTACCGTGAAAACATCTACAAATTTTCCCTCTCTCGAATTTATATCGGATTTTTCCCGCGATAACAGAACAATCCCACTTAGCTATTTTATCCTTTTTCGTTTTTATTCCGGTTTTTGAAATAACGAATTCCTATAATTTTCATTCGCCGGCTTATTTAACAAAAAAAAAAAAAAGAAAAAAAAGAAGATTCGTTACAGTTTTGAATCTAATGAAGCATTTAGTTATGTAAAGCTTCTTTGAAGAAAATGTTTTCTCTTATCTCGATTTTTTAATTTTTTGTTTCAGCCAAGCGGGGGAAGTGAAACCTTTACCGACAACGAAGCCGCCTCCACTGCTAAGATCTCGAACGTTACCGTCCATTGTCGTTCCTGGCTTGAATATTTTGCAAGCACAAATAGACGCTAAATATAAAGCAGGTATGTAGGGGGGAAAGGTTATGGTTTAATTTGCAATTCATAAGCTCTCGCCCTTCCTCTCTTTACTTTTACGGAAGTGAAAGGGTTTCTTGTAATCATCAGGTTGGGCGAGACTATTGAGTTTGCTTTTCATATTTATCGAAAGGAAAACGGAAGAATGATTTGGTCTTTCCACAACAAGTGGGCCAAGATTTAACCTTCAGGTGGAGAATTTTGTTCAAAATTTTTTTATCTGAACACTTCAAAGAGACAAACACACATGCCCAATATTGGGCTCCAAGATAATTTCTTACGGGAGTTATGGTTGATTTTTTTGATTAGTTTATTCTTAAATAACGGGTCGAGGATTTTTGGACCTGGTCGAGTTCTGCTCTGACGTACAGAATTAAAATTTTCATTATTTAGACATGGAAAAAATTGGTAAGTCTTTCGGTTCTTTAAAATATTAAGAGGAGGCTGTGAAATTTCACCAATTTTGCGTTATCATTTTTGTGCTTGGAAGAAAATTGAAAATATACAGTATATTCCCTCAAAAATCGACAAGCCCGTTTGTTTAAAAAAGAAAAACATTGCAATTAAAATTTACTCATATTAGACAGGTTTATCTAAAAGCATTTTCTCAATCCCCAGCTAGGAAAATCCTAATTTGATTTCATTTCTTAATGAAAAAGGTCTACGTAGCGAATGTTTGCAAACTGTCTCCCAATCCATTTAAACCTTTACTTTTCCCTTCGTAATCCCATCTTCTCTTTTTCTTCTTTTTCTTTCTTTTCATATCTCAATGCGGCAACGTACACCCAATTTAGCTTTAAGTTTCTAAACGGATTTTTAAATTCTGCAAAAATCCTTTCGGTTTCCATTGAAGCTTGTGAAAGGTAACCACAATAAAACAAAAAAGGAGGAAAAAAAATGAAAGAATGGAGTGATTGAAACCTTGACGATGCCATTAAGACACTTCAAATTCCGGGCGCGTTTCCCTTTCCCGAGTCACTCGGTTTTCGTTTTTTTTTTCTCTTCAATAAACGATGAGATAAAAATAGGGAATTTCCAGATTTTCTTTTTCTCACATTTTTTCTTCTTCTTGAGCGTTTATTTTATTTTATTAAACTTATTCTCTAAACATTTTCGCATCGATAGGGTTCATGTCTAAAAGCTGCGAGCTTGTAACATGGAAAAATGATCGAGTGGCGAAGAGGAATTAAAGCGGAGGATTTCTCATTCGAAATGTAACATTCCGATGATTCCCGAAAACGTTTTCCGAAGTCCCTGAAACAAGTTAAATCCAATGTTCCCGAAGAACAAACATAACTTATCTGCAAGTTCTGGCCGACATTTGACCCTTATAATTTGTTAAAGTTTGAATAAAACATTTTAGAGGCATGGTTTTCGGGAAAGGGAAAGCTTTCCAAACCTTTTAACATGCTATAAGTCGAGCAGTTAAGAAAATATATGAAATCGTCTTGTTTTTCCCTGCTCAGAATACGGGATCATCATTAATTCGATGTTAAATCCTTAGATGTTGCCATTTAACAGGTTTGGAGAGTTAGTTATAAACGTTCGTGCTAGATCTAATGATTACATCAAAGTTCACGTTCTAAAGGAAATAGTCGTTTAAAACCTTACAAGGTTTTTTTTTATTGTAATAAAATTTTTGAGATGTTCCGTTCAATGTGGGCAAAGTAGTAAATTAAATGAAATACTTCCTGAAACATTCCACAAATGTAAACGTCAACCATACTTATCGTTTCATTATATGCTAATAAATTTCACTGCTCCATTCGAAAATTTGCAGTTGTTCGTGTTGATTTGAAAAACAAGGATATATTTTTAGCTTTTAATTTTTTTCCCCCTCCGAAAGAAAAATTAGCTTTGTAATGTCGATGATTTGCATTGTTGGAGGTTATAGCCTGATCGGAATTTGTGAGTCGAGATGGTGCCAGAAATTAGTTTGTAAGTAATTAGAGTGGAGGTTGAATAATTTTTACGGCCTAAGTAGAATTCTGCGGAACACATTGTGCAAGAGTGACCTCAAGAAAAAATTCCGTATTCTGGCCCCTAAAGGCGAGGGGAAATTCCCTGGATCAAAATTTCTGCATTTTATCCAAGAATTTTAGTCTTATCAAGTAAGGATTTTTTTTCTGCAGAGAGAATTTTAGGCCTTAGCCTGATTCGAGCTTCCGAGGCAAAAATTTTTGCCTCTAAAACAAAAGTGTTTGCTCCTAAAGAAACATTAAATACCTTGGACTGTTGATTTAAAAGTTAGGCTCTTAGGCCGAAGATTTTAGCTCTGAAGCCTTAAAGCAGAGTTTTCGCTTCTAAATAGGACCATGGCTAAAAAACAAATGACTGCAGCTGCGTTCCTCAATAGCTCATTCCCAACACAACTTAAACTTTCAAAGGAAAAAATATTAAATTGTAAATTACAGACTCGACCCTTATAAAAAATCTTGACAAAGATTAAATTTCTTTCAAAAAAGATAAATTTACCTATTTATCATTTTGACCAACATACTTCTCACAAGATTCAAAAAACTATTTCCTGGATAAAAGAATTGGTGACGTATGCTATAAAATTTTTTTATTTATCACCTCATTACTCTCATCCCCGATAACGGGGAACAAGCTTTTTTTCATTTTCTCTTCTTTACCCATTCCGTAAACTGTATAATATCCGATTTCAAGCAAAGAAACTTCAATTTTTAAAGAAAAAAAAAACAGTTAATTAACTGAAGTGAAAGCTTCGAGTCCTTCATAAAACATCTTTAAACCATCGATTTTTCCCAATTTAAATAAAAAAAAGCTCAACTTTTTATCTCCATTTCCAGAGCTTCCGTATTTGGAAAAAAAAAATCCAGACGTAACACAATAAAAAAAAAACTTTTTAGATAAATTCTTTCAAGTTCTAATAAACTTCAGCTCTGAATTTTTTTTAAACCTTTTTTCCCCTTCTTTTTGTTTATTAGTCGGTGACCGGGCGTTTTGCGTTCCACATCTTGCTAAAAAAAAAAATCGAATTGAACATCACAGGTCAACAAAACCATTTTCATTTCCTCGGTCTCATGTTTTTTATCTCCTAAAAAAAGAAAAAACTCTCCCCACCTTTTTCTTTATTCTTACCGCTCCCCCTTGTCCCTTTAGCTTCACATCAAGTCTCATTTTATCTCACTTTCATTCGATACTCTTAATCCGGTAGCTTGAAACAATGGACACGGTATAATCCTGTCCTTGGTTCATTATTGTTTCCACCTTGGAAATCTAAATCTGGATTAGTTTTAAAATCGGATTATTACATTCAAATCTCCCCCTTGTTTTCTAATGAGATTACACATCACCTTTGGGGTGGTTTTTAATCTGCAACATATTCATGCTCTTTTTGTGAAATTATTCAATAAGGAATTTTAATTTTAGCCCAGTAGGTTTAAATAGCGACACTTTCATTTTACATCAAAGAACTTTTCTTTCTCTTAGACAACCGCCTGCGCGATCCCTCCGTGGCTTTTTTCGGCCAACACCTCAAGAATAAATTTTTGAGCTTTTTAATGGCGGCATAATTGTGTTTGATGAAGGCAGCGTCCCTTCAAAAAATCCTCATGTATTTATTTATCCTGAAAATGTGAAGTCAGCTTCGCTGATTTACATTTTTTTAAAAAACGAGATCAACAAAACTCGAATGAAATGAATAAAAACGATGATACTGTAGTTTCCTGTAGGATTTCTAATTCTGTATACAATAATTTTTCAAAAAGAGGAAAGATAAAAAGGGGAGAGAGATGAGAAAAAAATTAACTCTCAAGGGAGGTTCAAATGATTTCAATTCAGCGGAAATCCGTTATCACCATATTTAACGTGGTCAGTTTTCACGCATGACGTCTTCCTTAAGAGGTGAAATATTTTATAGTCGTATGTTGTTTTATTTACAATATGACTGTGAATTTTGGATTTAAAAAGTTGAGTTATTTTCTTTTGATACCTAAAAGATATCCAGGAATTAAAGTTTTTTGGAAGATGGCGCTGGACCCATGACGAGGCTCAATATAGTTTTAAGAGTTCAAGCTTTATTTTTAGTAAAAATCCCATTTTTTTTAGCTAAATCCTTAAAGTTAGGTATTTTTACGAAAAGTCTGTAAAAGTTCCTGTTTTCACAAGGTATGAAAATTTTGAGCAGAATATTTTCTTAATAAGAAAAATTTTTCCAAAATTGTGGGAGTTGTAATTTTTTTAGAATGTATTGAGTTGAGATATTTTCTAGAATTTTCTTTTCAAAAATTTTTTCAAAATATTTTTATACTAACAGGCTTTTGTTTAGAACTTTTCTGTAGCGTTTCCCTTTAAAAAAATTTACCAAAGATTTGTTGGACAAGAAAATATGAACAAAAGATTTGTTCGACTAGAAAAAAATTATCAAAAAGAACTGTTAGACATGAAAAGTTTATCATGAAACTTGCTTGACTGGGAAAAAATTATCAAAAGATTGTTCGACTAGGAAAAAATTATCAAAAGATTGTTCGACTAGGAAAAAGTTATCAAAAAATTGTTCGACTAGGAAAAAATTATCAAAAGACTTGTTCGAGAAGAAAAATTTGTCATGAAACTTGTTCGAGAAGAAAAATTTGTCATGAAACTTGTTGACTAGGGAAAATTGGTGAAAAGATTTGTTTGACTAGAAAAAAATTATCAGGAGTTTCGTTTGACAAGATAAAATTATTTTTTGTTTAACTAGGGATGGACGGCGAGATTTTCGAGAAATTTTCAAAAATAGCTTAAATTTCCGCTCCCGACCTGAAAAAATCCAAGGATTCCTCATCCGATTTTTCTCGCCACGAGAAATTTTGAGACGAGACCTGGGGAGAGAGAACCGGATTTGAAATTCTTGGATGTTTTCAATTCGGGAGCCGAAATTTCAGCGATATGTCGACAATTTTTCGAAAGTCCCGCCGTCCATCTCTATGTTCAACAAGTAAAATTTATCAAAAGATTTGATCAACAACAAAAAATTTAAAAAAAAAATTGACTCTGATTTGATTTGCGAGTAAATTTCTTACTAAAACTGGTTTAAAAATCTGTAGACTAGTCTAAACCCCCTCATCCCCCACTCTCGTCATTTTTCCATTCCTACAATCGATTTGTTTGCCTAGCATTGAAAAAAAAAAGATTTGAAAAAGAACCAAAGCTTTTGACAATCAACTTGACGCTTAAAAGCATACATGTTAAACATTTTACAGTAGATGTCAAAAGAAGTCGGAGGTTTAAGAACAGAGAAAAGGCGTTGTTTGCTTATACTTTAGTCCAATTTATTTCACCTTGTCTTTAATTTGTTTTTCTTACGGCTGAATCTTCTCTCATTTTTCACTTTTAAGGGAAAAAGGTTCTTCTAGACTTGACACTAAAACTTTTTTCCCCCCGAATGATTTTTTGAGGATATAACGTGCTGTCGATGAAGTTTCTCCCTGAAATTTTTTTTTTCCCTGCGAAACCTTGTGTAAAAAATTTCATTTTATATACATAATAATAGTAGCTATGGAAGAAAATACAGAACCTTTAAGAAATTTACTTTCACGTTAAGCTTCTTTGTGTTTGCCACGTCCCAGTCGCAATTTTGAAGTTTATCTTACCCCTTTTTTTTAATACTTTCATCTCAGCAAGAAATTTTTTCTTCTTTTTCTTTTTCATCTCAATCAAATCCAAGATAAATCAAACAGAAAAAAAAACTTTTTTGAACTCTGAGAGTAAGAAGAAGGAAAAAAAAATAAGATGAAAAAATTCCAGCATTAAGGTATTAAAATACTTAAATCGTTGTCTTTCTTTATTTTCATCTTCACAAATTTTTTATGTTGCATTCATAAAAGCGTAAAAACAATCCTGAAAAAATTTCGCTTTGTAAGGGCAGCTAATTAATTTTTCTAAAGAATTTTTAGACGGAATGACAATTTTACTCAGCCTCATATTAACTGGGCCAAGCTTGAGTCTTCGAAATTCGACCCAAAGCTGTAAATTTACATATAAAATATTGCAAAAGCGCTGGTGCTTTCGAGCGGGAAAAATCCTGCAAAACGCTTCTCACGTCACTCGTACATTTCGTAATGTTTACATTTCTTCCATTTTTCAAAACGTGAAATACATCCGACAATCATTAATATCTCTTAATTGAGTCCAACCATGCAAGCGATCATCGTAGGAAAAAAAAAATACGAATGATTAATGAAAATAAAAGCAGAATCTCGAAAACGTCACAGTGTTAAAGCTCTATCACTCCCAATGACTTTCAACTGGAAAATCCGATTCTTCTCATGCATCTGCATTCGATAAAAAATAATATTTCCCTTTTTTAATCCTCTTCACGTAAAAATTCTCGTTTCATCCTAATCGGTATTCATTGATAACATTTTACTAACTCCATTCATTGTAGCTTGAATCGAGTTATGAGCTAAAGGATTTTATTATTAAAATTTTTAAATTATTAACATCCAGAACAAAGAGTTGAAAATTGTTAAAGGAAAAAAAAAAGGTTGGGTTGTGTGCGGAGCTGAACGTGGGTTAAGTAATAATAAAAAAAAAACACAAAATGAACCAAAGAGATATAACGAGGCCAATGGTGAATATTTTCCCGTCCTTGATTGTTAATCTAAGAAGAAGAAAAAAAAATGGAAAGGGTCAGAGCTGTTTTTTAATGAAGTTGATCGAAACAAGTAAAAGTGGGGGGAGGGAAGAGAGAAGGAAGGAAGGAGGGGAAAGAAAACAGGATGGATTCTAAGGGAGACCGAGGCTACGGGGGGCACATTGATCTCCCATAGCGGTTGATTATTCCAAATTCTAATTCGTCATATTATTTTTTTTCCTGTTTTTCCGTTTTAGTTTTTCCAGTTATCAGCATGAGCTAATTCCCCCAAAAATAGAGCCTTAAAAATGTTTTACTTCAATCCATTTTTTTCGTGATTGTAAGTCATTTTTTTTAGCGCTGCCACCAAATTTTTTAAAAATATAAAATAGCGCCCGCTGCCACCATGATGTGAAAATTCCAACATCGGCCTTGAAATTCGCTTAAACAGGTATCTGCTAGGTTGAGGATTTTGAATTTGAAGTGAGAATTTTCAAATATTGAAATCCAAGATGGCCGACTACCAGAAAACTGTCTCTTTCCTTTGTCAAAAAGCTAAACTCTAAAATTTCTTTTAGCGCTGCCACCAAATTTTTAAAAAATATAAAATAGCGCCCTCTGCCACCATGATGTGAAAATTCCAACATCGGCCTTGAAATTCGCTTAAACATGTATCTTCTAGGTTGAATATTTGAAAATTATCACTTCAAATTCAAAATCCAAGATGTCTGACTACCAGAAAACTATCTCTTTCCTTTGTCAAAAAGCTAAAACTCTTAAGTTTCTTGCCCTTTCCCTTCTCTCCAATATTTACAATTCATAAATATCCAAAAAGAAAGCTTATCAAGTTTTGTCATAATTTCTCACGACTTAAAACATCATCTGAATTTTAACTAAAAACAAAATTGAAAAAATTTTCAAAAAAAAAAAAACTTTTGTTAATTTTATTCGACTTGTTCCCTTAAAAACGTGATTAAAAATCTCAACTCGGGCTATGACTTTTACTTATACCTTTTCTCTTTTAAATAAACAAAAGAAAATAGAAAATTAGAGTTTGTATTAATTATCCTGTTAAAAAGAGGAAAAACATTAAACGAGACGTTTTCATCCCACTTCACGTCTTTCCCCGCGCCTTGGTCTTAATTTACATTGCTTTTTAGATGAGCTGCATAAGTTAATTCGATACGATCAAAAAAGAATCTCTTTTTTTTTTTTCATTAATTTTTTCTTTTTTTTTGAATTTTAAATCGAGAGAAAATATAATGGGGAAATCGTCGAGAATTTCCGAGTTAAATAAATATTTTTTTACCTTTAGGAATTGAGATCAAAATCCATCAATCCGAAAACAAATTTTTAAGTCATCAAAATAAAATGAACCCCATTAGGTAATTAAACCTCCAACGTATTCCCCGTAATTTGAGTTTCCGTAGTTTCTCTTATTCATGATTATTTTTTATTCATCTTTTTTTTGTCAAAAAGAAGAGGCGGGAAAAGTTTTTTGAAAGGTAGATTATGATTTTTTCGAAGAAGCCTGAGAATTATTAGGAAAACATTTTTAGAGCCCGTGTAAATATCTACTCGGACCACCATTCTCATTCTCGACTCTGTAATCAAGTCAAAGTATCCAATCCACTTCACAAATCGAAACTTGATTTTTATCAGCGTCGAGAAAAGAAAACCAATAACAAGGAAAATGATCTCTTGAAAATTTTTTAATTCAAGAAATTTGAATTTTCCATCTTCAATTCATTATTTCCGTCTTAGTTTAATCTTTTCACCTTTGTATCCTTCCGGTTTTGTCTTCTTCATTTTCGTTCTCTCGGAATGCTTTTAATAATTTGCCATTAAATTAATATTCAACGATTTTTTTTGCATGAGAGAGTTCTTCAAGTATTTTATCCAATTATTAAGGCGAACTAAAAATTCATTTTTTTTCCTCTTTCGGAAAATCACGTGGAATAATTTCTTGAAGAAGAACCGGTCAAACCTAATTTGAGCTCTGGAAGAAAAGAAATTAATGACGAAATAAAAGGGATTTTTAATTATTTTTTATTTTAATTAGCTTTGCTTTGTTTTGAACATACAAAATTATTTTGAATTTTATGTAGAAGTCGTTATGTTTAAATACGAACGTTTAAGTTTATTCTTGTGAGTGGATATGAAGATATCACGCTGAGAGAGCGTGTATAAGTTTTCGGTAGTTGCAACTTGAATGTTTATAAATTGCGAAATGGCGTGGAAATTGTTTTAAATATAGTTTAAGGAGAGATGTAGATAGTGCGAAGAAACTAACTTTTTGGTGGTGTTTGTTTGTTTCAGGAGGACAGTTTGACAGCGATCAAAAATGTTTGGGAACACCGAGGGTTGCCTTCGCAGACGATACCTTACAAGGTATGTCTTTGTGTCAGTGCCACCGACACTAGTAGAAGTAGCCAGTAGTTTTTAAGAGGATAAGACATGTCAAAGAACGCAGCTAGAAGGGGGCTAAGGTTGCTCTTTCGCTTCCACTAAACCAGAGAAGTTTATTTAGCCCCCTAGCCCCCCTCTAGCGGCTTCACTGCTGAATATCTTCTCCTGTTATCAGTAAATCGAGTGGAACCAACTCTGGCTTTGCTCACTAACATTAACTTAGTCTTGGTGCTATTAATGGTCAACCCAAATCTGGAGCAGGCTTTATCCATAGCATTCATTAAACTTTGGAGATCCTTTATGCTTTCTAGAAGGACCATATAATCTGCGTGAATTTACAGCTGGAATCCCAAAAGTGGGCCTGGCTCTTTTTCACAAAGCCACTGGCTGAAGCTGTAACATCCTTCATGCCATTGACTATCATTAACAACTTCCAGAAATACTGAAAAAAATATTCCAAACCACGTGCTATTTTCAAAGAGCCACCTGCGATCCATCCCGCTTGTCAAGAACGTCATTTTTTCCCACGGCGAAAAAATCGAAAAGATATCATCTTCATTTCAAATTTTCTTTTCAGGAGTGGAAATGAAATTCTAATAGGGAACAAGTCCGCACGAAAAAAAAAATAGAAAACTTTTTTTTAAAAAGAAACATCAGATATGAAGACAAGACTCCGACGCAAGCTTTTTTGAAAATTCTAGGTCAGCGGGAAAGAGACATCTTTTCTACTTTGTCCCTCTCGCCCATTTTCTCTCCCCACCTTTTGTGACAGGAAGGGGAATGTCATAGGATTCAACTATTTTAGACACGTATGAACGCGGTGTTGGTGTGCGGTTACTGTCTGCAAGGGCGATGAGTGTATGTCCACGGGTCGAAAATTAATACGTTCTGACCCACTAAAATTATGAGAAGGGTTCTTTTGCATGAGCGTTTTGATAACGTGGGTGGAAGAAATTAATCGGCGAAGAATGAAATGAGGGGATTCGGTGCACGTCAAAAGTATACTCTCTTTTTATGACTATCTGTCTGCATAAGAGAAAAGGATTAAAAAGCTTAATTGGATGTCAGGAAAATATTTAGTTGGGAGGAAAATGTGACAGTTTTCTAAAGTTTTATTGACCAATAGTAGGGAAAAAAAATGCAGAAGTGTTTTATAATAACTGGAGAACGTGCACAGTCTTACTTCCTACGCCTTTGCCTTTTTACGAAACATGATAATCAATATCAATAGCTTTGACATCTCAATAACTAAATAAAAAAGAATACTCCAACGGGTGACATTTTCCTCAGAAATGTTAAAAGGTCCTCGAGAAGAAGGAAAGAGAATTGAAGTTTATAATTCCGTCTCTTTTACCAAACTGCCTAGATCTCATTTTTTAAATTGCTGAATTTTAAACCCACTTGACTTTTATATTTATTTTCGTCATACCCTAAAGGAAGATACAAAGACTTTAGCTAAAGAAGGGATTGAGAATGGAAAATATTTTAGGGGGAAAAAAAATTAAAATCGGAGGTTCTTGCTGTAATGTATTTTTTGTGCAGCCATGATCCGGATGCGAATGATCAGTTGGAGCGCTGCTGAGCTAAAACGGCAATGATCCCGTGGTGAGAATCAATGAGATTAATATAATTTCAGTGGCTCGAATTTATAGATCACAAAGCCTCATCAGTCGCCGCATCAAGAAGCCCCACCAAGTCTTCATAGAGACAGTGGCTCGCCACTGGGAAACTCTCAGGCGACTTTCATCCACCGGGCTCTAAAACTCGTGGAACGTCCATCCAAAATCTACTTTGTAAACTTTCCATCCCAGCCCCATAGACTTAACAAATAAAAAATAAAAAAACATCACATCGCAAAACCTTTCAAAGAGTTAACGGAGTTAACAATGACATTGCTTTCGATCAGACCCAGCTTAGTTTTAATCCCTAAATTTTTTATTAGCACAAGGAAAAGCATTTCTTTTACAGGAAACTGTTTTAAGTATAGTTCCCGTAAACTATTCTTGCTTTGATTGTTGAAGCAGAGATTTTCATTTAAAATCATTTTAATGAAAATTCTGCTTTGTAGCATCTTCTTTCAAATGCATATCGTTTGTTATTTAACTTCTGACTCAGCGCCGGAAATTGGCAATCATAGCTATGCGTGTCACGGATGCAGCCGCCCAAAAGAGAAATCTAGGCTTAGTCAGTCTTTTTGATTCTTGAGCCCAACTAGCGACAAGAGTCAAAATTTGATTAACAATCGCGGAAAAAGAAATTACAACCATTTTGATTTCGCAATAAAAAAAATTGCGACAAAAGCTAATAAAACACTTCCAGTTAAATTTTATAAAAAAAAAAAAAACTTTTTAATTATTTATAAAGCGAGAAACATTATTTAAAAAAAAAAAAATAGGCCTACTTTCTTACACAATGAACAAAAAGAATTAATTTCTCATTTATAATAAAGTTAGTTAAGAAACTATTTTGTAATTTATCATTGTATAAAACGTTCATCGATTTTTATCATCATTTTCAGGGAAAAAAAAGGATCAACTTCTTCTAAAGTATTTAATCAAGAAAGTTACAAGTTTTTAATTTTCAATCATTAACCATGGAAAAAGAGGAAACTTCACAAAAAATAAAGCTTCAAGGCTTTGACAGTTTTGACCATTTTCCTCTTGTTTTTCCGTTCGCTTCATCTTTTTACGTCGTTATCACACAAAACACAAAAAAGAGGATTCAATTTCTATAAGTTTGGAGGGCATGTTCATCAGCTTTGAAATAAGAACGATGTCGAGGGGGGGGGGGGGGAGGGGTGCTTTGTTTATGAATAATGCGGAAGTGAGTTTTGAAACTGGAGATTTAGCCGTGTAGAATTTTATTCATTAACAGGAATGGCGAGGACTTGTGAAAAGCTTATGCATACTCTATGGATGTTATGTACTCTATGTGATTGGTATTCAAGATGGCGTCTAATATAGAAACACGTGGTATAATCAGTAGACATCGGCTATTACAGTTGCGGCTCCTGGAGTGGAGAGATCTGGGAGAGTACCAGAGTAGACGATGTTGTGCAATGCTTAACAATAGCTGAATGGCAGTGGGAGTTGGGGGTCTTCTGATAGCGGATTTTTACTGTAACAGTTACCTTTTATTCCAATTCCACGATTACTAAAGCCAGATGTTGTTGCCACGAATGACTCGTGCCAAGTTCAAATCTGGCACCCGACTGGTGAGCCAAGTTTGAGCATGACACTCTTATAATTAACACGGTGAATTGATGACTATTCACAAAGCAAAGGATGGACCAGGGTAGCCAAGCACGAACCGCACTAAGGGGAAGACCCCGAGGCACCGTCTTCCTGGGCGCCCGCACAAACGCTGGAAGGACTCGTGGTAGTCGTTTTCGCAAGAAGCCGGCTGATTTCCCTTTAAAAAAGACCGGAAAGTCTCTAAAAAGGCAGAAGAAGAAGAGGAGACAAAGCAAATCACTTTTCTAAAAACTGGCCCCTTAAAATACAGTTATGCCACCAGCAATACTTAAGAGTTTACATATTGCATAATTGTATGAGTTTTTTATAAATAAGACACTTTATTGGGCCTATTCTTCAAGATTTTTTTGAATTCCACGCTCATATTTTAAATTAGCGACCCCTGAATCCCTTTAAAGCGAAGAAAAATCCAGTTCCAATGATTTCATGTACTGGCAAAGTAAATGCAGTGATGTACGACATGTTGCATATCTTTGGTTCAGAAATCTCAGTATTCCTGGCTGACTTGCTAGGCCTAGCACTTCACTATAAGGATATTTGTACTTCGAAATAAAAGTTGGGGAATTTTAGCTACTGAAGAGCGGGAAAATGGTAAACAAAACGTTAACGGCAAAAAAAACAAGTTATTGTGGGAAAACGTTTGCCCGCCAATCATATTCATAGCCTGCTGATTGCTTAAGCCGATAAAAAGTTTAAAATGTGTTGTTCTCTACTAGGTTGATATAAGGGGATTAACACAGTTTCAAAATGTCACCATTTTAAAATTCATTTTTGGTGTAGGCACACACACAATTAAAATCTTGAGTAATTATGTTGTTATATCGATTTTCATGACAAAAGCTTAAAAGTGCTCGAGTTTGAAATACTCGAGCGTCTGATATATAATGAAAATCTCTCGACTTGTTATTTTAAATTGCTCTACCGCGCTTTTTGACTTTCAGTCAAAATTCTTAAGATAATAATGTTAAATTGAATTTGCTAACTCGCAAGGAGTTTTGAAGAGTAATTTTATATCGAATTAGCCTGTAGTATATTAATAAATTTTTGAAAGTGTTTAAAAGAAAATAACCTGAAAGTTTTCCCAAGGTCCTTTTTTAAGAATTTTCGGTCGGCGGGGAATGAGTTTGAATCACGAATGAAATTTTGAGAAATGAAATCGGAACTTGGGGAGAGAAATCGTGAGCTTTCGTTGATTCTAGTTATTGTTTTTGCGCTTATGGGCTTTGGGTTAATTCAATTATCCTAATCCTGATTCGAAGATCAATCCTATATTGTTTTCGATCGTAACAAATAAACATCAGAAATTTTCGAAGGGATCGATGGGATTTCGATGAGCGATTGGGAGGCAGCTCAGAGCGATAAATTAATATTCTAGCTGGTTAAAAATCTGGAATTGGAAATTTCGGCTTGAAATTTTACTACGAAGAGTTGAGGTCGTTGATTTCGAATCTGAAATGAATTTTCAAAACTTTAGAGGAATTTTATTTGGGAAATCCAAGATGGCGGCCTTCCCATTTAAATTCTAGGAACTTTTGGATCTCTTCAGTGAGCGTATCCTCCTGGATGTAGCTCTGACCTAGTAAATGCTGTTTTAAAAATGCGAACCGATAAAATCGCTGAAAGAATCTTCAATTCAGGGCTGATGTGTCGGTTTAACGGGAAAAGATTAGGAGAATTGAAATAAATGAGAATTGGAAGATGATGCTGGGGAAAAGGAAGAAAAAAATTATTTTTGAAAAGATAAGGGGAGTGATAAATTATCGATGAAGTGGTAGTTTTTCCGATTTTCAGCACTTCTTTTTTTATTAAATAAAATATACAGCAACATTGAATTATGACGAAATGATTAAATAACCTGGGGGGGAGAGTTTGAATCAAAAAAAAAAAAAAATTCAAAAACTGAAATTCCCGGAATAAACTTGATTTTTTTTCCCTCTTCGTCTCAGCTTAAGGGATCGTTTTTTTATTTGAAAAAAAAATTTGAAGCTCTTTTAATTAAATCTCTATTGTTCATCTCATAAAGGTTAATTTTTTAAAAGTTGTGAGGAAAACGTCATTGTCAAAATGAAAACGCTTTTTTGAATATTTTTTGCCCCAAAAAAAAATTTCGCTCTAAGGTATTTTCTGCTTTTTTAAAGATCGGCAACTTACTGAGCTATTATTCTATTTAACTATTCGAAGGGAATAAGAAGGAAAGGAAATATTTTTTAAGAGAATCTATAAAAGCTTTTTGATCAGTTTTTATTCACAAAGTTCTTTTGAAATTCAGGTCAAAGGTATAAAAAAATTATCGAATATAAAGCTAATGTTCCAAAACTACGAAAGTAGAGGATATGTTGAACTTTATTACTAGATTCAAGTACTATTTTTTCTTATATCCCTTACCGTAGTACTTTCTTCTTCATTGCACTTGAAAAGGATGAGGTTGAGAATAAAAATACATGACAAACTCATAACGTCAATCTTTTTTTTTTTTTTTTTTTTTTTGCGGATATTTTATTCGAGGGAAAATTTAATAGGCACTTCCGTCTCAGTGGATCATGTGGGATGTATCTTGAATTTGAAATATTGCGGGTATCTGTTTATCAGAAATGAAATGCCCGGGGCAGATATCAGGGTTGATGTGAGGAAGGTCCAAAAAAATTTTTTAAATAAACTGAAATTTGCCTAGCGGCAGGAAGTTTGGCAATTGGTGTTGAAATATGAAGAAAATCTGACTGGCAAGCTTACAGCTAAAAGGACACTTAGCTTTTGTTTTTTTAAAACTTCCCGTTGCAACTTCTCCATCATCCATATCGTCCCCGGATCATACACTCTCCGAGGAAATTAATAACAGTTTCCAGTAAATTTTGGTTTAGTTGATTCAATCTGTAAAAAAATTCCGGGAAAGCCGGTAACTTGGGAAAAAAGTTTTGAGCTGTCCCTCTTGGCATGTGGGTCGATCTTTCATAGACTTTTCGCTCATTCAAGAAATTTATTCACCGGAGTATCAAAGCAAGGAGTAAAGGAAATTCTATTATGCAAATTTTACAGAATTGCTCCAGGTAATTCCAGGATCTTCCCCTTCATTTAACTCCTGTCTTTCTCATTTGGTTTACTGCTCTCTTTCTAACTCTCCTCGTTTCTTGTGACATGTAATGCGACGTACAAACACTCGATGGCTTCGATTCTTACCGTGATGTATGTTCTACGTTTCCAAGAAGCACCATTCCTCCTCCCGCGAGTTTAAATTCAATTTAACCTCTGCCGTCGACTATAAAGAAAGACAAACAATTTGAAGATTGTAAATGTTCGAGAAAATATTCAGTGAAACAAAATATTTATGAAAACGTGATGCTTTCTTCGTCGGAGGATTTAACTTTTTTTTTTTTGAAAAGGCGGGAAGGTAGAAAAAAAACAGGGTTAATGTTGTGAAAGCGATTAAAAAGCCCCGGTCTTTAATTTAATCATGTAAAATAGGAGTTGCCAAACTTTGGTTAATTTCGCTGCCGTTGTCATTATACCTCTTGCCTCGGTAATGAGATCTCAGCTTAGATCTTTTAATTAAATAACCTTTTGGAAACATGACAAGCCTCAAACATATTCAGACTGGGTATTTTTTTATGGTGGAATATTTTTTTTTTTTTTTGATTGCAGGTCATCGGAGTCTTGCGTATCACAGATTGTCATCGCCAGAGCCGGGGCCGAATATGGCAGACGCCATGAAAAATCTTCCATCATCTCATCTTCTCGGTACTACGAGGTCGTATCGTTTGCCAAGCAATTCGTCTTTAAGCAGCACGGCGTTAAATCGGCTGGCTAAATTGTTAAATCAGAAAAGTGGTGCCAATTTAGAAGCTCCTCATGAGGAACCAGCGCCTAGAAGACTGTCATGGGAAAGGTGAGGAATATTAAGAGTGGAAGTGTAGTTATTTTAGTTACCTTTTGCTTAGCTTATGGGAAAAAAGTGGGATTTTTTCTTCAGCTACTTTGGTAGCACATTTTGTCCGAAGTAACAAGTCGAAGTAATAGCTCCGAAGTAACAAATCGAAGTACAGCAGAACCTCTCTAATAGTTAAGAAAATACAGAGGTTTAGTTTTGTATTTCAAGCGTGAAATCAACAAAAGAAAGTACCTAAGACCCAGATTAAAAAAGGTTGGCTTCCTCTCACAACAGGAAGGCCGTGGCTACGGATCGAAGGTAAGGCTTTGGCCCTGCAGAGCCACCTGAGTAAAATTAAGACCAGGAAATAATTTAAAATTCATTCTACCTGCTTTGACCTCGGTCTTGGATGAGATTTAGTCTCTGATGATCTATCGGTTTTGACAAACATGCTTCAAGCTCAGCCCTAGCCCTCAAAATCCTATCCAGAAACTTTGTATAGTTCTATTTTTAAACCTATCTTTCCACATTCACCCTAAAAATTTTCCCTTTTATTTTACTTATTCCCACTATCAATCGGGAAATAATTTTCCAAGATGAACTAAAACCTAAATTTTATTACTGGAAACCGCAAGCCGCTTAACTGATCAAATTAAAACTTGGCAGAAATTATTTCCCGAGAACAAGAAAAGTTATCGTTAACAACTCCCTAAACAATTAGAGTTGAAAATTGTCGCTGGTATCCTCCTCATTTTTTTTTTTTTTACGTTTAGGTCTGAAAAAGTAAAATGTAAAAATTTGCCTGTAAAATCAGAGTTATACAACCCGCAACGTTTCTGTGCAAACAGATATCCGTACTATGAAACACCTAGGCTGAACTAAAACAAAAATCAAAATTTTTTTCCTGGTTTTTTTTCTCGGAATTTACATGTAGGAATTTCCTGGATCTACTAAACCGACATTTTCCAACGTTACATACGCTAGTAGTTGATACACCCTTCCAGGCAAGATTTCTAGGCTTTGATCCTCTGCTGCTTCAGCTTCTTTAATCAATAGGTCACGTTTCAACCTCATGACGAGATAATACAGAACGAAATTTCTCCCTGTTTATCTTGCAGTTACCCTTCACTTATTTCCTCCGGTTAATTTTTCCAGATCAAACTTCATTGTATATGATTTCGTTGAAGTGATATTATTTTTCAAAAGAAAGGATTTAAAGAAATATATATTCTAACCTTGATCTTCAAAAGACGTGGAAGAGTTTTCCGATTGAAACTAGATTTTCCATTATCGGTTTTTGTTAGCCAATCCAATAAAAAAAACGACCTGCCTAGTTCTTTCGCGTTATTCGATCAAAAAAAAAGTCCACTTCAGGTGAAATTAAAGTCGGGAAACCGTTCATTTTCCAATACATCTGACCACTACATTTCGATATTACCTTTTTCAATCGCCTTTTATTCAATTTAATTCTTTTTGCTCTTCGAATTTTGGCAAAAACAACATCGGGGTTTAGAATAATATTCTTTCCAGCTCTTTCTGGGTTTGAAATCTGGTTTGCGGAAAATAGAGAGGAATAAATAGAAAGGTTTCATGCTCTTTCAAAAAAAAAGAGTAGGCGATCCGATGCAAAAAAAGGATGATAACAAGATCAGGCTGGGGAAAAACTGAAAAGACTTTCATGGAGAAGGAAATTTTTTTTGGCTATCCTTTCCATTGGACGCCCACGAGGTGTGAACGCTGTCCATCATTAGGATTTTTCGCGCCTAATTTATGAGAATCCTTCCCCCTTCAGCGAAATGGTCACAGGAACGGCGCCAAGGGGGAGGCCAGGTGGCTGGAAAAAATTTGGCCCCAACTATTTGGGAAAAACAATAATATTGCTGTAATGTAACGCTGACGACTGAACTAACGCGCCTCGCGCAGCGCTCTCGTTTATATAGGTGGAGCTGGTGGGGGGAGCAGAGTAGCTTATTGCAAGAAGGGTCTATGAGAATAGGAAAAGATGTGCAATTATGCCATTTTTAATTTTTTGTTATTTTTTGTAATTTATAAGATTTGAATATTTATTTTATGATGTCAACTATTCTTTATTTTAATAAAAAAAATGCAAAAAACTTAAATTAGGTAAAGAATGCAACATGAATAATTTTTACTGATTTTCTTATGGCTTGAAATAGTGCAGTAGTTCTTGCTGATTGCTAAAGATTGATATCGGGTATAAGACTGATCTCTTTAAGGGAACGCTTAATGAAGGAATTAAAAGAAAGCAAGGAAAAGAGCTAAGGGGGTCAATAGCCGAATCTATTACTCCAGAATGTCGCCATTCCTCAAACCTTCAGTTAATGTTCATTTGTTCACTTTGTAAATTGATTCAATTCCGGAGGAATGACAACTCAGTGATGGATGCGACTTGCGGTTTACTGCAGTGCATTAGCGCGAAGGGATTGTAACAAGGTCTTCGGATGTCTTGATGGAAATGTCCAAGGGCTACTTTGAAAAGCAAAACCATACAACATTGACCATATGTTAATGTTTCACGATAATGCCCGAAAAATGATAACCGCATCTTCGCGCCTTTTTTCCCTTTCTCTTTTATGCGTTTTTAAGAAGACAAATCGATGCGGCATCTTGAAACATTATCCCATTTTGCGAAATCAAATTTTAAAGGAAAGATTATACGATGATGAATGGAAACAATAGTTGTATTGTTGCTAACCTTGCTGTTCCCTTTAGCATTCATCATTTTATGAAATATTTCATCTCAATAGGATTTAAATTTAAAACTTTATGTTTAAATTTTACCTCATTAACAACTTTAAAGCTAATTTTTTTTATTACAATGAATAAATACTTCCCAACTTTTTCATGTTGATTAGAAAACGTTTTTAAGAAAAATTAATAATTCAAAAAGTAAATAAAGAAAACACGATCTCCTTTCTCTGATATTAAGCTTCGAAAATTAAATGACCAGAAGGTTAATTTTTTTAAAGAATGGATTTTTCCTTGGATTTCTTTTTATGAATCAAAGATTTTTTTAAAAGGGGGTAAAAATGAAAATCGGAATTAATTAGCTTAGAAAATTCTGAAAAGGACAGCTTTTGCTCTCTCTTACCGACCTCCCTCAATGTCTTGAACGATAAAACAATGTAAAATTAGCCTTGGAAAATTTCAAAAGTTGTGGATTATTATCGGGGAGGTCTTATTATGCTCCTACACGATTCCTTTACAAATTAATTTTATACATATTCCAAAAGCTTGGAGTTAACATTCATTATCAAGCATGTAAGGTTTCATATAAAATGTTTCGAAATATATAAAAAGAAAGTTTCTTCAAACAATCTGTTACATCTGTTTCCGTGGATCATTAATTTCCGCTTCATGTTCTGAAGTTGACGGGAATCGGGGGTTTTTTTTCTTACATTACAAAAGCGATTATGAAGCTATTAAGAGGATATTGGGAAGATCAATGATTTTTGAGGATTTTTCTCGGGAGATTTGAGTGCGTAATTGGAGCGGCTGCTTCTGAAGGAATAATTTAGTTAGTTATTCTTGTGCCATTCTTTGAGCTTAAGGCAAGCCGATTGCTGAAGTCTTCAGAGTTATGAAAGAAGTTTCTTCGGCTAGTCCAAGGTTAGCCTTATGAACATATAGGGGCCCTTAAAGTTTTGGGGTGTGTCAAAGTTTCCATTATTTTGTTGCTCCATCTTATATTCCAAGTCGAATCCTCCTTTCAAGTAACCGTTCCCTTAACTTTCCTTCGCCATGAAATCCCAAACTTTTCAACAGAGAATATATATAAAATAATTCAGCAGAATTTCCCTAATTAAAATGCAAAATTTTTTTAATTAACTTCCTCCGCGCGCTTTTTCTTTTTTCACACTCTTCACATTTAATCCCATCCCTCCATTTAAAATATTCACCTTATAATAACAAGCCAACATTCTTATTATATCAAATTAAAGGAGCTTGTACAAAAGGTAACACGACATAAGGATCGATAATAATATTTTATTTTCTCGTATTAACGGGGCTAATCATAGTTTACGGAAAATTTTCCTTTTTCGATAATATAAAACCATCGGAATCGATTTAAAATCATTTTAAAAAGGTTTCCTCGTGAATTGAAAGCTCATCCATTTCGTTACGTCTTCTTAAATTTCCCGGAAGACGTCTCACTCGTTTGTGACGTCATATTACATCCACCCACATTAATAGAACCATATTCAATGGGATATCAAAGATTCATCCCTCTCGCATTATCTTCAATTTTTTTTCCCCCCGCCCGTTTTTTTCTTCTTCCTCCTGAATTCGATTTCCAATGTGAATATCGTTAGGATATTCACATTCATTAGAAACGTTTCAATCATTTTTTTTCCTCCGTTCGAACTTCGTTCTTTTTCTTATATATTCAACCGCGTGGAAATTTTTTCAGATGAGAATCGTGAAGAATTTTTAACATATTGTTATGAAGAGTAAAGCTTTTAGAATTTATTTTAGATGATTCTGGTTGAGAATTTATTAGGGGATGAGGTTAGTTAGTTCCCTAGCAATCTTAGCCAAGTGGAGTTGAAGCTTCCTTGAGGTTGTCTTGCCACCGCTAATTGGACCTCGTGCTCACCAGAAAGCCAGAAAGAAGAAAGTCGCTAACTCTGTATCGAAATCCTGGCTTGTCATTGGCTGTGATCGAAATCGATTTCAACTGACTTCCGTTGATTGGTGGTAACTTCAGACTTGTCCTATCAGGTTGTAAATTAAAGCCACCTTCTGGTCAACGTTCGTTGACCAGAAGGTGGCTTTAATTTACAACCTGATAGGACATATGTGTGGTCAGCGGGGCTAAGGAAAAGTTAAAGAGAGAACTTCATAGACTTCTTCTGCTGCTCCATACTTCACTTAAGGAGTCGACTTCGAAGAGTCGTCCTCTACACACGGAGTTGCCACGTTCTGGAATTGGCAAAAGTGGACGTCGCTATGATGGTTTAATAGAAAGCTTATGGATCAATATGTTGACGTCCATTTCGAGATCATGGCGGATGCCAATTCGAGAACAAGGCACCCCAAGTGTAGCAGACGGCTCGTCGAAGTGTCCACTCCCTACTAGGCTCCCTATTAACTTAAGATTGCTCCTAACCAATCAAAAAGCAGGAATTTAGTTGGGTACTCTCTCCTTTCGGGCTCTAATATAGTGCAGGGCACCCATCATTCCCCACATGACCCTCAGCCAATTTGAGACGATTTTCTAGCCTAGATTGAGCTTTACTGGCAAAAACTACAAACGCCTCATCGCTGCTGCTGATGCCCTCTGCATTTGAAATTCGAAAACTCGCAGCCAGACCCTAGTCCTGACCATTAGGATGTCCAGACCTAAAACAGCCACATGATCTTCCTTCGACTGTTCTCAGAAGTTCCAAGCCGATTCTGCTGAACAACCTTTTGTCCTTTAAGGGACAACACAAGAAAACCATATTGCGTAATAATTATAAAAAACTAGACACATCGCTCCCGCGTAAAATACACATTTGAATAAGTTAATAAAGATTTTCTGTATAAAGATTTATGATGGAATATAAACGTCACTGTATGTTTGCTATATGAGTTTTTGCCCGCGTCGTCGTAACGGTAGAAAAATATTGCTTTAAAAAAAAAAAACCTCACCTCGTCCACGTTGTAAAAGTCTATAAAAACCTTTTAAATCTAATCTTATTCTCTCTTTTGTTTTTTTAGAGACCACTTCTTTTTTTTTTTCTTGTTTTTCAGGAGAGATAGGGATTCGCCAACGTTTTACAGATCATCCTCAATCGATAGCATGGTCGATGCGGCTTGGCAATCTGATACGAATATGCAACATAGAAGACTGCACTCGCCTTTATTGAACAGGACTGAAAGAATTGGAAGTATGGTCTCGCCATCTTTAGTTAGAAGACTGAAAGGAACCAGGGCGACAGCTGGTAAGTTTAAAATTTTCTTTAAGGCCGGCGACTTTGATTTTCAGCTGACTAGGAGTTGAGTTCTTTTGGCACGTTTTCTTGTTACAATTTTCCTGATTTCCTCTTTCTCCTCCCTGGAAATATCGAAAATATTTATACAAACGATGAAAATGCAATTATGCCTTTAGATCATCCGTTATTTGCATACGATTATAACCTGAAGAATATTCTTGGAAGAGAGAAAATGTAAACAAACGAAGTGAAAAGGGAAAAGAAATTAGAATGGATAGTAGGGGAAAAGCTTTGCGAAAATATAAAATCAATTTCTATGAAAAAAGGTCTTGATAAAATCGGTGGAAAAGGAGGAAAATTCGTTTTAAAAAAAAAAAATTCGGAAAAGGCGAGAGAGAGAAAATTTCTTGTCTGTCAGTTATACATTAATTAAATTTATTTTCAGACATTTAAAATGGCTAAAACATTATTCCTAGATTGCAAAATCGACTCCGTTTTTTTTATTTCCTATAGAAGGTTTGATTATTAAATCGTACTTGACTAGGCCTCGTGTTAAATGATGTAAATGGAATTTATATTTTACGGTGTTTTGTATTAACATGCCCTGAGAGGTTAAGAGTATCTTAGAGATTTGCTAAGCTTCGTGTTGTGTGTGCTAGGCCTAGGCAAAGCAATTTTCAGATGGTTGAGTCAGTCGTTTTTACTTAGAAACCTTCTGCCGAGCTCCAGTGCTTTGATTTTTGATGCTACCGTTAGTGGAAAAATTGGAAGTTGGGGAAATGTGAAGGAGAATATGACGTTACATGCTAAGCAGCCTACAAGGAAGTCCAGAAAATAAATTAGAAATGAACTGTTGTGACGGCCATCTTGTTCTATCACTGGTCGCTAATTTCTAAATTTGCAGACCTCTAGGTTGCTGACCAACTGTGATCTATCATTGGCTCGACTCATCCCATCGGATTGGCGAATAAACCCTTTCTTTGAACCAGCATCTTCACTTAATTTTATTATCGACTGCTCAAAGAGAATCCCATCATCCCGGGTGTCATTATTTTAACCTTGAAATCCGAGAAGCTATAACCAAAAGTCACTAATGTCATCGATTTGAAAACTCTTCTTTTTTCCCTCCGTCTTAACCTTTCCCATCGCTTCTTCCTTTTCCATTTATCCAGGGTACAGTTTCTCTTTGTCTAAGAAAGTTGACATTGTATATCGTGTTCCACCATGTTAAAAATCTCTTTCCCGAATCGAAGTTTCCGAGGAATTTTCCTTGATCCTTTTGTTCGGTTTTACTCTCTTTCATCGCTCGAAGGATGAGGAAGCATTGTTTGTAATCGTGTAGATATTTATCTCTAGCTGCCTTTTTAGTTCGGAAGCTTTTTAGCGGATTAGGAGTGTTAATTTTCTGCAGAGGAAGATGACGCACAAGTTGGCTCGTCTGGAGGATTTTTAAGAAGCAGAACGAGATGATCGCCAATAATAACAACTCGGATGGAGATAAAAGAATTTCGTATGTTGGTATCAAGATTTTTGCCCGGCAAAAGCAGTGGCCCTAAAATAGATCCTTGAGAAACTCAAATATTTAAATTATCTGAGGAGCAGTATAAAGGGCCGAAAATGGAATTTTCGAAGTAATAGAATTTATTTTCTGCTTTTAGATTTTGGCAAGGCAATAGCTGCGGACCTAGATTGAAGCCCTGAGGCTCCTCAGAAAGTTTTTTTATATTGACGGAAAAAAAATGAAGCCTGAGACCCTTGAAATTCATTGTAGTGGATTCAAGATGTTTGTTATCTTGAGTGGCCCTAAAGTAGAGCCCTGAGGAATCTCGAAGTTGATTCTCTGTATTCACCTGTGCTTTTAAACAGTGACCTTGTAAATCAAAATTTACAATTCTATTTCCGTGCCTCAGCTTTGAATAAAAATCCACGTGTCCAAAAAATTTTATGCGGATTTTTATAACAAAAGAAATGTTTAAAAATACCCATCATTTTATAACAAGTATTGATTGCAATCCACCGAATCGGGATGTTCAAAGTCAGCAACCTATTGTCCATAGGGGAAGCTTTTAGTACTGCCGTACGTGACGAGAATATTTTCCTCGTATTTTCAAAGGAATTTTTTGAATGTATTAAATCCCGTATATCTATTCCTTTGTACAATTTCGCACAGCTTTCCGATTCGGCTTCAGTTTTAAAAACAAAAAAAAATCGTTCCAGGATATTTTCCCGTAAGATTCCCTTGACTTTTCTTCTTTTATAAAAGTGAAAAACCGATTTGAAAGAAGGAGGGGAAAAAAGGAAAGAAGTCTTTGATGTCCCTCGCTGACAGTTTCCCAGACGGCTGTCTTATAAATAAAAAAAAAGTCTAGCTGTGTTAGATCGGTTGGGTTTCCGTTAAAAAAAAAATTTTCTTTTAATCCGGTTAAACTCTTAACTGCAAACGTCCCGATGGATTGGGAAATTTTAACAGATGTGAGGATGAGCGAAAATTAAATTTTCAATCGATCTCTTTTGACCATTTAATAGTAAAGACAGATTTTTCCCAAAGAAAATTCTAATCTTGACTAACCGGTAAAATTTTTTTTTGCAAGGAATCCGTTAATAACTATTAATCGCTTGGAGGGCGCGGTAACCTCTACAATAAACGCTTAAGCCCCTTAATCTTCTACCTAGCTACGCCCCTTAACGTGAGAATCAAAACTTAAAATATTCAGGGTCGAATTTCCATTTTGTTTTTTAAAACATGAGAAGTTTCTCAAGGAATGACATTGTAACATCAGTTCGCCAATCAAATAATTCGACGTCACAACCTCAAGCCGTCTAAGACCTGTCTATACTGGATTAAATCTAACATGTTGACATTGCCGTAAAGAAAACAAATCAATCAATCAGTATCCTTGGTAATATTAAAATTTTTTCGGGGGGATGAAAACCAACTTTACATAGTTTCTGCATTATCCGTTACCTACAAATCCTTAAATCTTTCATTTAGTCAGGTAGACAAACAAAAAACATTGAACCTGTTATGGAAAATGACAAACAAATCATAAAAAGAATATTCTCAAAATTTAAGCCGAATCAACCGAACCTGCTACTCATATTTATACCAAAAAATAACTCTAAGAAGACTCCGTACCTGATCCAGGTACGCTATCATGCCCGGTACACCTTCTTAACGTTTACCTAGTCCTATAAACAAATGACTCGCATTCTAAGAAGACGGCTTGGCTATAGTAAAAACATAAGGAATCGAGGTCTTCTTACGATTCCGAAATTTTAAACATGGCGGAGTTATTGTAAAAAGAACGTTGTTTAGATCGTGTTTTTTGTGTTTGGAACGGTCATTTTACATTCCGAATGTAATTATACCTAGACTTTAGGCTTAGGTTCTGCACGGTTACGTTTATGTGCCAGAACCCCAGCGGGACGGATGAGAACGTTAGAAAAATACGTTAAAAAAAGCGGTTGAGATTTTTTTGTGCGGTTAGGTGCGATTTTATTACGAAGTGCTGACGGCGTAAGATTATCCCTTTGAGAGAGAGAGGATATTAACGATGCGCAGTCCGATCATTTTTGTTGATTAAACACGTGGGTGGTTTATTATAGTAAGTTTTCTTGGATCTAGTGCTGGATTCTTTCTTGTGTGTGTGTTGTGTTTTTTTTTTTTAAATAAAAAAAAATCGTGATGTTCGTTTTATAAATAATGTCTGCGGTGTTGCTACTACAATCGTAACGTTTTAGGCTAATCGTTTGGTTTTATCGATTACGTGTGGAATTAGGTGAATTGAAGGTATTTGTAACGAAGTTAATGGTTTTTTAAATGTAGTGATTTATTTAAAAAGATTGATCTGGTTTGGTTAGGTTTTTTTTTTTAAAGGTGTTTGAAAAAAATGAAATGAGGGATTTGTATTGCATTTTTTTTTTTTAATTATTCGTGAGGAATGAAAGACATGTGATAGGGTGAATGAATGCGAGTTGACAGGTGGATTCTTTATTATTGTGGTTAATATGAAACGAGCTGGGAAGTAATGATGAACCTGATGATAATTTGTTTTAATTTTATGATTTTTTAAGAACCTGTATTTGCAACTTTGAAGCTAAAAGAAATTTTGTGGGATGGGATATTGTGTTTTTAGGGAAATGAATGAAGCCTAGGGAATTTTTTTTAATGGGTTTAGTTATGAATTTTTAAGTAGATTGGAGAAATTAGTTATAAATTTGGCAGATCGTTAATTAAAATTTTTGGGGAACTGTAAAACTTTTTACTTTAGCTGAAGCTAATTAATATTAAGACAGTATTTCTAGAATCCTTGAAAAAAGTCCAAATTTTGGACCCAAGTGAAAAATGGTTCTCAACCTGGAAGCCATCAAGGATTCTAAATCAGGGATTTTTCTCTTGAGAAATCTGCTACATTTCTCGGATTTCTTAAAATTTCTTAATTTAAGACCCAAAATGTGGCTGACACCTTGGGCTGTAGTCACTGTGACAGTTTTTTCGACAGTTACTGAAGGGGGACATTGCAACGTTAGGTAAAGTTACTGACAACTTTGCAACCAACGTTCCATAGGACCAACTTTTACGTTTTAAATCACTTTTGAGTAATATTGCTACAACGTCTTTGCAACGTAAATGGGTACTTATCCGGACATTACTTCTATGTTACTTTTAGGTAAAAGTACTCTTAAAGAGGATGCATGAATATTACCGTGCTCCTTGGGACCGTGCTCAATGTAGATCCCTTGATTTTTCCCTTCTGAAGCCTTCTGTTTTTGTGATTGTGAAAAATCTGCGACCGTAATGCAGATACCAAAGAACAGGTATGCAGAACGCACAGTCAAGAAAATATTTTCACTAAAAAATTTCCCACAGGAAAATGAAAATCCAACGCAAATAAATTAAAATATTACGCTTAAAATAATGCTTGTTTTTTATATTTATTTATATTTAGCAAAGGCGTAATCCTAATATATTACCCAGATTTATAGATTTTCGCACATGGAACTGGTTCGTGCCTTTTCCAGTAGTCACGTACTTTAATAAAAGGCCCACGTACACAATACAACTTTTTTCGTTGTTTTCTGAAAAAAAAATTTCGACCGTTACTATTAACAGGTACTTTTAACCCTCTTTTCTATACCACGCATTGCACCTGATACCTTTCCCATCCCTTACTTCCGCTTCTAACGGATTTTTTTGTTTTTTTTTTTCCTAAAAACATTCCCCCCTCTCATTTTGATTTACGTACAAGCGGCTTTGTTTCATTTAATTATTTAGTGCAGAATCGTACGTTTGTCGCCGAGGATGCGATGTTGGCTCGAAATAATCCGATTAAATTATAACCGCTGAAATTGAAGGATAAAGTGACAAGGAGTGAGAGGTTTTCCAGGGTGACGTTTATAAAAACAAGCGTCTTTTGTTATGTAATTGTTACGGAAGGGAAAGACGTGAAAGTTTATTAAATAAAACTTTTTTTTTTTTTTTTCGGGAAGGATAGTTAGATTGACCATAATGTTATTAGTTGGGCATAAAGTTGAAATCATTTTGAGAAAATTAAATATCTGTCGCCCTTTTACGTTAATTAATATTCGAAGCACGTTAAGTTTTCGAAGCTATAAATTTTGGTCAAACTCGAAGGGAAAGAGAGAAAACTTTCTTCTTTAGTTAATCCGAATCGTTCATCTTCATTTTCAGACACCTCACCCCGCAAATTAATTCGCACGAAAGTGAAATTAACTTAAGTTTAGATTTTTTTTTTTTTGTTATTGTGGAGTGATAATGAGAAGAAATTGGAAAAAAGATCGGAATAAGTAGCATGGAATTAAAGAACAATGGAGTTACTTAGTGATATTACATACGATTGTTTTTATGTTAGTAAATATTGGGATAGATCGAAAGAGGTCGTCATCATCGGTGTCGCAGTGGAGACACTTGTAAGTAGTTTAATTTTTTTTTTTTAAGTTTTTAAAACGGTCAATGGCATTTTAACCCTTTGAGGCCTGAAAATTTTCAGCTTGTATCAATGATAATATATTTTGTGTTGTATTTCTTTTGATAATAAAGAAGAATGTGAAGAGGGTATTGCTCGATTGTCTAATCAACATTTCGAAGGGGCAAAATTATTGAAATTGCTTTCAATCGCTGGAAACTTTTACTTTTTAAAGATTTTATGTCTAATTTTTAGCATCTTTACTAGGGATTGTAATACTAGTGATTTTCGTGTTCCCAGTAGATACAAAATTTGTGTTGGGAAACCCGGAATTTTTCGGGGTTACAGAATTTTACAACATTTCCACCTGCTGATCTTATTTAAAGAGTAAATAAACCGTGAGCGTAGGTTTTCGTTTACAGAAAGATAGAAACTGTTAAAAAGTAAGGCAGAAAGAAAAAATTATTAGGGAATTTTTTCGTCCCGTGCACAGCTCTAAAAATTTAATTATGACAAATATTTTACTTGAAATCAGTTTTTTAAACTTAGGAAAATATAAAAATTTGGCCAAATTTTTTAAAGTTTTTTTTTTAAAGAAAATTGTAGCTCCCGGAAAAAATGTTTTCTCCTTAGCTCCCGGGTCGTAATCGAAAGAGGCTAGAGTCCTCTACTCATTGGAGGCTAAAGGAAAATGTTTGGCCAGAAAAAAGAAACGAGCACAGTTCAAAATATTTGAGAAAAACTGAAAATTTTAGGTTTCACTGGGGATGAAACTTTTTTGGTTACAAATTGAATGTAAACGAGTTTCAAATGATACTTTCATGAAACTATTTACAAAAAAGTTTCAATTTGAAGTTAAAAAGTTTCAATTTTGAAACTTTTTGAATTTCAAATTGAAACTTTTAGGTTGAAACTCTTTTTTTTCTCAAATGAGAATATTATTTTGAACTGTGAGTGTGGAATCTTAAAGCTTTGAAAAGAAAGGTGGTACAAAGTCACTTCATCTGGAGCATAGCCAAGGCAATTCCTTGCGACGTTACAGGATCTGTTATCCTAAAACTTTTCAATATTGAGATTAGGCAACTTGCAATACATGAATTTTCGGAAACTAAAAAATAATCCAAATAGAAGTGAGAACCATCAGAATAGTGGGATTTTCTGATTTTTCTTCTTGCGTTCCCCTTTCAGTTGGGTCGTTGTAACTTTTAGTCTGGTCTGAATTTGCCTTGTGAAAATGACAAGTATGTCTTTCGGCTTAGTCAGACTTAAAAGGGTTAACACAGAGAAAGAAGAAATGTTTTAGTCTTCAATATTTTGATTGCCATTAAAATTTATCAAGAACTCTTAGTCAGAACTAATGGTTGCTGCATAAGTCCTTTGTTTTTATGTTCCAGTGGGTTTTAACTATGTTGACATGACTGGTTGTATTTTTTCAGACCGAAAAAGGAAAAATGTGTTGCTATTTAATGCTTCGAATTTTCAAAGACTGACAGGGTCATAGAGAGGGCGGTGAAGCTATTGGTCTAATGCTTTCTTTAGCGAGAAAAGTCGATCGACCCAAAATTACCAGAAGAAATTCTAAGTCATTTTTTAAAAAAAGTTGTATTAGCATTTTTGGGCCCTTGGGAAATTGTAGCCAAACTAATGCCAGAACTTAATCAAACTGAGCTAGCAAAAAAAAATCGAAGCTACGAATCAGAAAATGAACGGACCCGAAAACAACAGCCCATGCAGACCTCTATCTAAAAATATATTCTGCAAAACGAAAAGGTGTTTTCCCCCAAATCTCTCGGAAACAACAATTTTATCAAACAATAATAGCTCTTAAAAGCCCTTATATTTGAAGAGCCTCTTGCTTAGAAGTCAGATTAATTAAAATATAAAGAGTATACGCCGGGAATGCCGGTTATAAAGCTTTAAAGTGGAAAGCTCAAACCTGATTACTGCAAGCATAACTCGAAGCAATTAGCTTCAAACCGTGCGGGCCGACCTTTTCCTTTCTTAATTTTTTTTTTTAGAATGGAAAAATATTTAAATTTATTCGATAGGTTCTTCGGGTATTTAACCTTAATTTCGACGGAGAGAAAAAAAAGAAAGGAAGATGCCGAAACATGGTTGAGAGGTGCACGTGGTTATGACAGCTAACGATCGATATCTTTTTTTTTTAAGAAAAAAAATGATAAGATCGCGTCTAGATTTTTTTTTTTTTTTTTGCTTCTGCAAAAGAATTTGAATTTTTATACACAGTGAGATGTGGATAATTAAATCGTCCGACAATGGACTCGTCTTGGAATGCTAGCCGGGGAGATTAAATGCAAAATTTTTTAATACAGTTGAAGAATTTTTATAATAAAGAAATGAAATAAGAAAGTTTCTCCGAGGAAAAAGCTTATTTTCTATCTTGGAGGAGTAATATGAATGAATCTATCGATGACACTAACGTTCGTGATTTGAACACAGATTTGTATTGACAGACTTTGGAGTAGGTTATTTTCTTCCCGAATTTTTTTTCCAGTTTTCTATTTTTGAGAGACCCGCGTGAGAGAGTATTCCGGTCATCGAAAATCAGTTTTTATGCCTTAGAGCTAAAAGTTTCTATGTGTTCAGCAACTGGAAAGGCATTATCTTCCCAAAACTAACGTGTTCCAACACGAGGAAATTTTTTTCTTCCGTGGTTTTGCGCCAAATGAATGAAATTCACGACCCGTTGAATATGAAAATTTTTGATATTTGAGAAAATTCGATGCCTGGGTCAAAAATAGATTCGGATTGCCAATAAGGATGAGTCGTCACGTGAAATTGTGAAAAGTAATGTTTAATCATCCGTAAAAAGGAAAAATTATTTGAATGGAGGAAAACTGTATCAAGTGGAAATATATTGGGAAAATTTTAAGAAGGATCAAAAAAAATGTTTTTATATGAAAAAATTTCACGCGTATGCTAAGGATTTTTTTCATGGGATAAGCTCGATAAGAATGCCGTTCGTACGAATCAACTATGATATTTACATAACTTAGCAAGTTGCGGTTTAGGTTTGCTAGTTCACCGGTCTTATTAGTTTGCGGGTTAAGTATAATTAATCCCTTTGCACGGGATGATGATGTCCTTCGCAGAGGATGGGGAATGCACGGTTGGAAAAATCCAACCCACAGAGTATGTTCGACCCTTGAACTATAAAGTCTATGCTAAAGCTCGAAATCTTATCCAGGAGACATCGCCTTTCATCCTATAAGATGTCCAATCCAGAAAAAATCTGGCACTGCTAAGAGCGCAAATCGGGCAGGGACGGCGCTAAGAAGGAAAAGCTTATATGTTGGCCTTATACTAAAATCTCTGGCCAACCCCCCTCATTACTAAACAGCTCAGTATGATGAAACGTGACATGTATTCACGTGTTCTTCGGCTTAGAGCCCTGCACGGGTCGGGTTCCGGGTTAGGGTTCGGGTTCTGGTTCTGGGTCGGGTTCGGGTTCGGGTTTTAATTTTTGGATAAGCATCGGGCTCGGGCCGGGTTCGGGTTCAACTGCTTTGGGTTCGGGTTTTAATTTTTGGATAAGCGTCGGGTTCGGGTCTGAACACCAAATTCCCATATTTCTTCAATTCCAATATTTCTCATATTTCTTCAATTTCTTCTCACATTTCTTCTTTCTCAAATTCTCATATTTTTTGACATAATGCATGCTAACTAATTTCATTTTCGGGTCGGGTCGGATCGGGTTCGGGTCCGCAAGTCAGACCCAGCAGTCGGGTTCGGGTTCCGAGATAACGTGTCGGGTCGGGTCGGGTCGGGTTGAAACTTTGAGGAGGCGGGTTCGGGTCGGGTTCGGGTTTGGAAAATTTTTGTCGGGTCGGGTTCGGGCCCGAAATTTCGACCCGATGCAGGGCTCTACTTCGGCTTGTACTTCGAATTTTTAACTCTTCTGGAAGATATTATTCCTGGTAAATAACAAACAGCTTTTTTAAGTCAGCACAAATAAGCCTCCCCTTGGCTTCATTCAGGCTGAAAACCGCAGTTGCAAACCTAAATTTTAAACTATGAAAAAAATATTACTCTTGCTAAAATTGCAATTTGCCTAATTGATCAATCACAAAACACAAAAAACCTTGCCCATACGTAAGGTCAGCTAGATCATTATCGTATAAGGTCTTAGGAAGCTTCGACTTCTCTAAGTCAGTGAAAGGGGGGCCATTTTGTATAAAATGCATGTAAAATTTATGGTAATCTCGGATGAGCCTCAGATGCGGCGAGGATACACATTTTAAAACTAATCGTACATAAGTGAATTTATTTCCTTTGGTAATTTTATGTTTTATAATTGCCCTAAAGAACTTCGCATGCTTAGTCATTATTACTATTTCTTTTTTTTTAACCTTTTAATTTGAGAAGGTAAATTAATGTGTATGATGGTAGCCGTTGGTTTGGTATGTGAGAGATTGTGGGAATAAAATGCAAACATGGGGCTGACCTATTGTGGTCTTCTGGATTTAACGCATTAATATTTAATTGTTTCTTGTTTTTTCAACTTCCGGTTCGTAGGTGTAGATTTTTTTGTTTGGAAATATATTCATGGAAAAAAAGTTGATTTAATTCCTTTTGCAGGATTATTTGCGGTTTGAGGAAATTGCATTAGTTAAAGGTTACCGGAAGTTTTTATCTACCTTATCTTTTTATTCGTAATGTGCACTGTAATCGTTTGAGCAAATCATCATTCTTGTATTTATTTGTGAGTGTCAACAAAACTGCAATCTTATTTGGTTTACTTTGCTATGTTCATAAAGATTATTGTATGTGTTCGGATTCAGGTGTCAAATGGTTGCTTAGTTATTTATCAGCCTAAGCTAGATGCCGAGTTCATTGCTTAGATTTAAGCCAAAGTCCGGGCCCGGCACGTCTCAAAACATTTGGGGCTAGAATGTCGGGCCTCTACTCAGTCGCCTCGGTCCCTGGGCTCAAATGGTCAAGGTCAAATGGTCCCTGGGCTCGGTCAAGTGTCAAATAGCTGCTTAGTTTTTTATAAGCCTAAGCTGGATGCAGACCTCATTGCCAAAGTCTCAAAAAAATTAAGGCTTGACTCGACTCAAAATGTCGAGCCTCTACTCAGTCGGCTCGATCCTTGAGGTCAGCTAATATAGTGCGACCTCGCATGGGGTATCTCGATTATCCAAAAGTCGTGCAAGATTGAGATTTAAAGCCAAATGACTCTTAACATGTGCTCTTTACATTTTTCGTGATATAAGTTTGCTTTTTCTTGATATGCATAACATTTTGTCTTTGTACTCATTTGTAATTCACGAATACTTTATTAATTAATCTTTTCTCACTACCAACTCTTAGTCCGATTTAATTCAGTAGAAAATCCAAATCCACACTTCTCTGTTTAAACCCAGAAGGAATTTTCTAAAAGGAACTAATCTCTCATGTAAAAATAAACAAAACTCTGCAAGCTAACTCGTTGAGGTTTGAAGTAAAAAGGAGAGATTGTTATTTTCACTAACTTGTCCTAACTTTCATTAAAGTTTTCCCTTTTCTGATTACACTTCAGCTTCATTTGTTAATCTAAAGAAAGGCAAGGAAATCCTACAAAGTTCGGCATATATTTTCTAATTTTTAATGATTTTTGTCAACATTTTTTTCCCCCATTTATTTTTTTTCCGCGCCCGCGGAAAAAATTAACCGCGGGATACGGAAACACTTCATCCGAATGATAAACACCACTCCTATCCAATATAAACAATATTTTTTTGTCTCCCATCATCGGATGGAATGTGGCAAATGACAACAGACAATGGGTTCGGTGTGTTTCCCTGTTGTTCATTAAACAAACAATAGTCTCTCCTCTGAAAATCGTTAACCGAATATTCCAAATGTAATATGGGCATGATTCGTCGACCGTAAAACCTCATCACGTGCCAAAGCCGAATGCTGCGGTTGACTTAACATATATTGGACAGTCGTGCTTAGCATATACGACGTTTTTAACGCCCCAGACTTCGTTTTATTAAGGAAGGATGAGATTATTTTCAAACCATATGTCGTACCTTTTTCTTCTTCCTTATTCGAGGAAATAAATGATCGCGTATTTATACTTGTCAAGAGCTTTTCTAGGAAAGATATATACTACCTGACCTGAGGTTTGTGGTTTTTGTGGGAAAGCAAGAAAATTTTATAGGAAGAAACTTTTGGTTTTGCGAAAACGGTGTAATCCAAATAGGCGGCGCCAGGTTTTTTTTTTTTGCCAGGGATGCCCCATAGATAGGAAGGGAGGGAGGGAGCACTCTTTCACCGCCTTATGGATTAATTAAGATTCTGCCGCCATGTTGCATGTTTAAAAATCAATCTGGCTGTGGGCTCCAATACTTTGCTTATGCATAATCCCATCGCCTGAACGATAACGCCAACCTGCAACGTGACGAGTTTTCAATACGGTGCAGCCCACAACCTTTTGCCGCAATTGGAGTGCTCCCTCTTTATCTAATGCCCCAAACTCGCTGGCCCAAAATAATTTTGTGCTGTCTGTGAGTATCAAGTTGACGCTGATTCACTATGTTTAGCTTGTAGAAAACAAGTGTCAAAAAAAGGGAACTGGGCACCTGCATCATCAGTGATAGAATGAAGAATTAAAAGAGAAAGTAGAAAGACCATCTAACGCTCATGGAAAAGTCTAGGATCCCTAGAGGTGGCAGTTACCCATGAAGAGAAAGGAAAAAGGTCTGTGGGGCGTCCTAGGAAATGTTGGAAGAACAACCTATATTGATTTTTAAGGAATCGTTTATACATTTCTTTCAAGACGCCACAAAACGAATACTCCTAAAGAGTGAATTGAAGATAAAAATAAGCGGTAAATTTTCCATTAGGATCTTAAAACTGCAATCGAAAATCTGACCTAGCTGTATCCGTTTTAGCAGTTTGGCCCTGGTGGGATGATAACGCTGACCGAACGTTGTTGATCGTGCCGTAGGCCGCTTTTCCCGACATTTTATGAAAAAGAAAGTCCAGCACACTAGATATGTTCGGGTGAAAGAGATTTTCATGTATCGCTAGACAAAATTCCATCCATTGGAGAATTGGTCCTTGATATTGCTTCAAAGTGGAGACCGCCCAGGACTTGATCATCAATTCTCCTGCCCCGGTGCTGCAGCACCGGGGCAGGAGAATTGCGACCCCACTGTCCAGTGGTTGTTGGCAAAGTCCTCGTACGGACAGCAACCCTAGCAGCACTTGCAGAAGGCTGAAGACTTATATTGGTCGGCTAGACTTCAAACCCTATGGGAGAAGCACTATTGTAGCACCAGAATGGCTCCTGTGCTGCGACGGAGACAATATTGAAATGTCTTTCTTGTGAAGCCATCGTAGCTCAAGGTTTATTTTGCAAGGCCCAATATAATCGATTTGTTCGGAGTTTCTTGAGCGGCGCTATATGCGGTTATGATGGTCGCAAGTCTCAATCGCGGAGGGATATTTGGAGAAGTCCCCACCGCTGCTGACAGAAAGCAATCCAAACTGCAGACCATAGTAATATCCTTCCTGCTTCCTTCTTCTTCAGTTGCCTCTTCTATGGAGATCGGCGACCATCATAGCCATGATGATGTACTGTGGTGGTTTTCCGTAGCCTCCCACAACACAGTGCTATACAGCCAGTTCCAGTTTTTCCAATGCTGCCTGTAGATACCACTAGCGAGTCCTTCGGGAGATCAATCTTTGGGGAGCTCAACCAATAAATAGTGACACTGCTGCCTACCAGTACCCGGAAACCTTGAGCAGGGAACCTTATATCAGATTACTACCTCCCGGGTCAGAAGGAATCTAAAGCTCGCCAAGGGCAGGTGCGCCAAACCTGACGTTGGACTGTCCTAATTCGGAGTTTCCACCGACAACCCCTATTAATCTCTTTCTCATCCTGTAAATTTTCCAGATGAGCCTACTGTGCCTAAAACTTAATTTCTTCCTACTCCCCCGCTGTCTCTTCTCTTTATCCAAAAAAAAGGTGGGCGAAAGGCGTTTTTCCGTTCCCCAACTACGATTAACTTTATCATTGATTGAATAATTTCTGCAAACTTCATATATTTTGTAAATTTTTACTTAGAAAAAAGTTTTCTTCTACCTTTCTTTATCTAAATTTCACAAATGAGATTCCTTTTCCTTTCCGTGAGGTTTTAATTGAGCTGCGTAGAATTTAAGATGTCTGAGGATATATTAAAGGTCGCGAGCAAAGCTTTTATACATTCTAAACCCGGTTTGACTTTCGAGTCGTTCCGTAAGTTGATTTAACTACTGGGGATAGAAAGGCTTTGAAGCCTTTACGTAATAAACTAAATTGACGTTGTGCCGTTTGAAAAGCCAAGAGTATGTAACAATTTAGAATTTATGAAAGGAATTTTTTTTTCCTCTATGATTTGTTATTTGTCAAATGAATGAAATCGTATATCGATTAAAAGGAAGATTGACAGTTATGTAACATTCGCCATGTTTTGGGACTGATAATGGATTTGTTTTGTATTTATCGGAATTATTTGAGATGGCTGAATGTTGTTAAATGGAAAAATAAGGGTTGATAGTTCCTGTTGTGAAATTCGACTTTTACTATGGATATGATTATGGTCATGACCAGGTGTTGGGCCTTACCCTCGGTGTTCTACCCCACTTCGATTATTTTAATTGAGTTATTCGTGTTTAAGCTGAAGAATTTTTGGAAACGGGTGAGATTTTATCTTTATTATAAATGCAAGTTTTATGAGTTGCAGCGTTTGTAAGTTTCTGCTCTTCACTTGTCGTAGCAAAGCTGGTGGCCAAAACCAAGTCCTTTTGATGTCAGCGAGATTCTTTTGATGAGATTGGACATTAACGAAAGCAAGTTGGAGGTTTTTCAAGTGCAACTTTATCGCTGCATATTGTGAATTTGTTTGACGGAATTGGTGAGCAGTGACGAGGTTTGGGGGTGTGGGTAAAGAGATGAAGCAACGAAGGGGCCAAAAGGGTTTGGCTACAGATTTTTGCAACCGAAAAAATTTTAATTCGGAATTATTTCGTATTTGAAAACTCTAATGACTGGACTAATGACTAATGACTTAGGGTGACCGGTGAGGCATGTTTTGTCTTGCTCAAGGAATGGCGTCCTTGCCCTGTGGTGAGCTCCCTTCTCAGGGTTATGAGTTAGTGGAGGGCAGCAGCTTCGCTAATACTGACCTAGGGCTGAAGATGGTAGTAATCGGCATGGCCTAGGCTCAGATACGAGGAGGCAGGGTTGGATCAATGGTATGGCTCCCGTACTGCGATGTGAAAGATTATGGAAAGTCACAACGTGATTTGATATAGAGGTCTGCGCGGGCCCGCACTGACTTTTAATAGGCCCGGCCCGGCCCGGGCCCGCAACCTCTACCGTTTTCGGCGGCCCAGCCCGCCGCAACCCGCATTTTAAAAAAAGCTTTTTTTTTTTTTTTTGCTTTTTGCGGTAACGAATAAATAGAGAAAGTCCTACAGTAATACAGTAATGGCGGTCCTACAGTTTCTAGAAGGCCGGGTAAAAAGATATACTATTTTACTATTTAATATTTTTGGAAATTTGGAAACCAAAAAAAAAAAAAAGGTCTTACATTTGGTTAGGCCCGGCCCAGCCCGCAAAAAGGCAAATCATTTCTCGGCCCGCGGGCCAGGCCCGGCCCATGCAGACCTCTAATTTGATATTCCTAGCAAAATCATCAATGGTCGGCCATGATGATCGCCAATCTCCGACGAGGAGCGGGCATTTAAAGAAGAAGAAGAAGAAGAAGAATGACTGGACTAGACTTGTATGTCAAGAATGACCAATGTTGTCTAAAAAAGCTTCATGTGTTCGAGATTTGCTTCTTCAGTTCTATTGGTGATACTTTAATGTGCGGTCTACCGGCTTATTTCCGATTTCTAGCCGGTTATACTTTAGCAGAAGCACCACCCAAATTGATTTTGGATTTTAAATGGTTCAACATAGCCAAGAATTTCAAGTTTCCAAATGTGCCCCAGTGTTCCAGTGCTGACTCAATTTGAGCTTTTAAACGGAAGGAACTTATAGTCTTCTAATGCGGATTTTCTGATGCACGAGTCTTGACTCGGAATTTATAGCAATTGGTAATAAATATTTGTAGATTAAAATTATCCAATTAATTGTGCGCAGTTTTCAGTATTTTGAAAGCTTTCGGAAAGTGTTAAATTAAAAAACTATCACTGCTAAACTCTGCTAAGGAACAGACAACAGCCATGCAACTTGTCAATTCCTCCCGCGAAAACGTCAGCCGAAGAAAATAACCATTCTTCTCCCATTCTCAATCCCAACACTGCCCACATTACCAAAACACCCATAACGTCTTAAAGTGATAAGATAAGAAAAATCCGTTACTTAATAAAATGCAAAACGTGACGGACCCGTCGACAGATGCTACGGAGGAGAAAAAAAAACTCGCCAGCTGCCGTGGTCTTGCTTACCTCATATAATAATCTGCATCTCATACTCTGCTGGTACACTTCCCCGATGATATTATTCCCCCTTTATATAAAACCTTCTTATACTTTAATGCTCTGGCGATTTATTCAACGAAACCCTTGTACTCGATCCTTTTTATTTTTAAATGCGATGTTAGAAAATGCATTTGGACCCAGCATGTATGTGCTTCAGTGTGCGTGCGAACGTTTTACTATGATGATCCGCTTCCTTATTTAATAACGTTTATATCGTAATGTGTTTATATGTGGGATCGGGTGTAGAGTGTAAAGTTGAAGGTAGCAATCCCTGAAAAAGTGACGTCAAATTATTGCACAAAAAAAAATTTTATTAATCGGTTAATTAGTGGAATTGTAGAGTAATGCGTTCGTTAGTGTCGACGGCTATAAGGATGTCTTTGAAAGTTTAACGACTTTTCAGTGTCGTTATTTGATACTTAAAGGATTTTAGAAGTTCCAACAAATTATTTAAAGGCTTAAATGACACGTAATACCGAAAAAAAAATAATGACATTGTTATGGGGATATGTTTTGCATATCATGAGACATCTGGCAAAGATATCAGATTTAATCGAAAAGTCTGGTTTTCTCAAGATTAATGTAAAACTCGGGGAAAATATTATAGTTGCTTCTCTTTCCTTTCATCGTGTATCTGTCTTTTTCTATATATTTTGTGCTTATACATCATAGAGAATATACTGAAAGTAATTGCTGAAATGTGTCAAAACGAATATGCTTTCATTATCAGTTTGAGTGACTAGTCGTGTAAAATTTTTTGTTTTCGTGTGACGTCACTAATAGATCAAAAAATGATGGAATTAGGTTTTAATTGTAACCGAAATTTATTGACGGGAAGATTGTCTATCGTGATTGCGTCGCGATAAATACGTTTTTCGCGGGTGGTTGATTTTTTTCCGGTGGAAGTTTTGTAAGGGGGGAATTTTTTTAGTGGATGCTATTTTTTTTTTAACGGTTAAATGGCTAAGAATTGGAGGATTCTTAAGTATGGAAATTTTTTTTAATGGATTATTAGAATTGAAAATTGTTTAAGTAAAATTGTCAGGTCATAGTAAACTTTTTTTGGCGAGAACGGAAAAAATGAGACATGATGATTAGGAAAGGGGGAAATCCAATATTTTACTTGTACACAGCTTTAAAAATTTTGCTTTCGGTTTCAAATTCGTTCTAGCTTTTTTCGACAGATTTCAAAATAGTTGAACTAATTTTAACTACAGCTTTTGACATACAACCATGTCTTAGGGGCCAATCTAGAGAATTTTGTCTGTTGGCAAAGTAAAAAAATTTATTTTCCAATTTTTTCGTTTATTTACAATAATTTTTATATTCTCCTCTTTCCAAATTTTCATTTTTCTCTTCTCAAGTTTTCATTCTTCATTTTTGTATTTTTAATCTCTCCTTTTATTACCCAATTTTTCGATGTTTTTCTTATTTTTTTACTTTGAAAAAGTTGAGAAATCAAAAATTGAATATGAAAAAGCAGAAAAACTGACAGGAAAAATGCAGTAGCTGTAATAACTGCGAAATTTTTCAAAAATTGGGAACCAAAAATATATGCTACATCCTGCTACGAGACCCTAAGACATAGTCCTATGTCAAAAAAAATCCAATTGCACACTCTCAACCGACTGCTCATTTTTTCCCTTAAAACTTTGACTGAGATTATTTTACTGACACAATAATTAAAAAATTGACTACCTAAATTTTTTACTGAAATTTTTTTGAAATACTGCCCGTTTTAAATTCCGGCCTAGAGTTATTTTATTTACTCTATAAATAGAAGCCTTTTTTCTTTACTGAAATAAAACATAACTCTATCCATAAATATTTTCCTCGACTCGTAAAAATAAAGAAAATGCGATGTTATATGTCTCGCAAACAACTCGCATCTGGTTTCGTGCTGGATAATTAATTTTTGCCGTGGACATCCATTATTTAATGAACACAAACTCTACAAAGTTTTTTATTTCGGGGAAAAAGGAAAAACCAGTTGATAAATTTTTTTTTTTATTTTGACGTCACATGAAAATTATTTTATCATCCCTTTGTTTTTTTTTACTTTTCCTCAGTGATTTCATAAAAATAGGAATGATAATAGAAATTAAAATTAAATCGATAAAAGACGATTTCAAAGATGAAAGAGTTGCATTGTGGGACTGTATTTTAAAAAAATGCACGTGTGGTAAAAAATGGAATGAAATAGACATTAGGCGGTGATAGTTTTTAGAAAAAATGTGGAACATTTAAATACGTTATTTCGATCAATAATTAATCAATCATGATTTTTCGGGAAATAAATGAAACATCACAAAATGTTAATTATCGTGAAGACCCAAAAATGGATCGTAGATGAGAGTTATGGACTCCAAAAAAATCGAACTCGCTTTAAAAAGAAGCACATCCGTCCGATTACCGATCGCCAGCCCGAATTTCATCCGTTCCAGATTCCAGCGGTCCTCCCTCCGCCTCGTCACGCAAATCTCTAAAAAACTCAAACACAAAGATATCTCGATGCCGTTACGGAAAAGCAAAAGCCCGAAGGATGAAACGAAAAATAAAGAATCAAAACATGATAACAAAAACAAATCGTTTAAAGAAGCGGAAAAGAAACGTTTCGTTAACGAAAACTGGAAAAAAATGGCAAGGGAATACGACGAAAGACACGTGACCTGTTTGGTGGATTCGAACCTCGACGATTATTACGTTGATAAAATGAAATTCGATGAAAATTTACCGGGGCACAAGAAAAAAAGGGAAAATCGGAAAACCGAGAAATCGTTCCAGGAAAATTGTTCTAAGGAAAAAACCTTCCGACCTGAAATTTATCTGGGTAATAAAATAATCGAGGATTTAACGTCCAAGTACAAATCCCAACTTTTGCCTTTGAACACGAGAAGTTCGAAAATTGAAGAAAAGAAAAAGGAGGAGGATCTCGGGCCGAAGAAAAAGGAGGTGACTTTTTTAGACGATAAATTAAAAAACGGTTTTACGAATGCTGGATACGTTCAAAGTCCCCCATTGAACCCGGTTGAAAAGAATCCGATTAAATTTGATAATGGGATTAGTAATTGCGGTTTCGTGTCGAGTCCGATTAATGAAGATTTGCGTAAGAGGCCGAAACCGATCATTTCACCGACGGATCAGTTTTTAGCCGAGCTGAGCCAAAACACTTTCGCCAATCCGGTTTTTGAATGTTCGTACGATGGGGTTTGTAACGAGGGATTCGTTCAAAGCCCCGAAATCGATAAAAACGAAACGAGCAAATTGGCCGGAGATTTTGAAAACTTGTACGAGGTCCAATTAGATCGGGATTGTTCGGACGCGATCGCTGATACGGTTTTAGGCGATCATTTCGAGTATCCCGCGATACGAGGAAAACCGCAACGTCCTGATAAAATAATGCTCGATCGAATCCCGGAAATATTAAACAACGAGAATATTGATAGTGAAATGAAATGGTACGATTTCGTGTCGAAAATGAAAAAGAAAACGAACCGTAAGTCGTCTGGGAGCTCCGAGAAGGAGAACATCGGGAAAATCGAAAGGAAAAATCAGTTTTTAAGAAGGAAAAGCGAAGAATGGCTAAAGGAAAATGAAAAATGTTTGGAGGAGTATAAAAGGTTTAAGAGAGCGTCGAACGATGAAAGGACACTTGCAGAGTATTGTCAATTGGTCGAGAAGGAATTGAAAAAAATGGAAAAGGAAAGGAAAGTAAGTCCGATGGAGGAGGTGAATCAAATTTTTGAATATTGTTTGGCTGCTCAGCAGGAGAAAGGGAAAGGTCTCGGGGATATTAAGTTGAGGAAATCGAAAAGGAATTTTCAAAGAGTGGGATCGGTTAAATTGCCAAAAACTAAATATGGATTGCATCCGGAGTGCGTGGATCATGGTAGGAGATCTAATCTTGATTCGAGGCTTTCGAAAAGCAGGAATTTGATATGGAAATACGGTTCGACGTCAAGTAGGTTTTTTTATTTTAAATTTTTTTTCATGTTTGTGGTGTTTAAAGTGATTGTGCGTAGAGCTTTTTGAGACTAGAGCTAAGCTCAGGGTGATGCACCAGGGTTGCAGGGATGTAACAATTTTTTCAGTTTTGCTCCATAAAATCTCACACAACTTTCGGAATTTTTTTAAAATTCATCACGAGAATTATTTTGCGAGGAATAAGCCCGTTGGGGAGACTCCAGGGTCCGAAAAATAATTATTTCTTATCGAAAAAAGTAATTTCTTTAGTAAGCTTCATCAAATTATACAAGAGGTGCCGCTGGGAGTAATGTACGCTCAAGTAAACTCAACCTTAACATTAATCCCCAGTAAGCTTAATATTGACAAGGTTCAGTACCAACTACTAGATGAATTTTGCTTTGCTGTTGTAAAATCTGTTGCGAATGGCAGAGTAGATCATGGGACAAAAAAAATAATCTTAATTTGGTCCATTCAATCTTGGTTCTATTTAAAAATTTAATTATTGTTTGTCAATCCACTAAAGTACCCCCCCAAAAAATTGACAATACTGACAATTCACTCTTGGCCCCTAAAATGTTTAATTTCCTCAGCTTTTTATTGTTATGAAAAAAGAGCGAATTTTCACCTGAACTAATCGTTTCCCATTCCCTGTTTCCAATCCCCAAATCCCTGATGTTAAGAACCTCGAATTCCCCGTAAATATAATTTTCCGATTTATTATTTCCGTGAAAACACTTTTTTTCATCCTATTAAAAAAAAAAAAAAAAATAATAAAAGGTTTCAGGACGGAGGCGATAAAAAAAAATAATAAATCGATTTGCACGGGGAAAGAACCTGAAATCCTCTTAGGGAAATCGCTTGAGCGACAAAAATCCCGGTATAGAGAATAATACAAAGGGAGGACCGTGAAATAAGTTGCGAGGTTTGGGGATCGTGTGAGAACAGCGGTGAAAAGACATGTCCTGTTTTTGTAAATGAAAACTGTTCAAATAAAAGGAAAGCCCAAAACTTCAACGAGGAAGGGGGGAAAAAAAGAGTTGGGATGTGTTGTGTTGAGTTTATTAAAACGGATTACTTTGGGATTGCATTTTTGTTTGAGTTTTAAATTAAAGGGGGGAAAAAAAGACTTTTTGCTTTGTTTTATCTCTGCGGGATTATGGAAAAGCGAAAGCTGTTAATTTTGCGGTTTTTTTTCTTATAGTTCGTGGATGTTCCAAAAAAAATAAAATCTTAGGCCTGAACGAGGGGTGGCTCACTCTTGTATTTCGGTGTACACTTGCGTCTGTATTACTTTGTATTACTTTGTATTTGAATTACTTTTTTTCGGTGAATTACCTTTGTATTACATCTGTATTACAGTGTATTACTTCTGTATTTCATGAATTGCTTTTGTATTACATGTATTACTTTTGAATTTCTTGAATTTTTTTTGTATTACACGAAACTCATCCCGGTGTATTACTTTTGTATTACATTTGAATTACTTGTATTTTGTACACTTTTGACGAAGTGAGCCACCCCTCGGGCCTGAATGATTCTTTAGGCTAGGTTAGGTTGTATTTTAATTTTAAGCCAAGGAATGCTCATCCATTCTCCCTGGACTTTCTGCAACCCTGATTCTTAGCCCAAACTTCTATTTTCTTCCTCTTGGCCCAACTTTTTATTCCGAAAAGACTAAAGCTTTTTGATTATATCGATGTCAGTCACCAAACCCACCCAATTTCCATCCTGATTTGCTGATTGAAACATTAACGTGTGGGTTAAAACCCATTCATCCAAGTCAACCCTTTAATGTATCAAAACTTTTCGCAGTTAAGAGTAATTTAAACTTGCGTAATTACTTTTAAAGAAAAGAAATAGGCGAGAACTCAAACACTACCACTATTTTCCTTAGATTTGTATCAGGAACGGAAATGGCGGAAACCTTTGGTGTTTTAAGGGCAAACACACACAAAAAAGATCGGGATGTTTAGTTTGTTTTTTAATCCCGGATCCGTTTCCTCGGACCTTTCAAAGAACAAAAAAAAATATCCATGGTTGGAAAGCGTATAAACTTCACAGAAACTTGAAAGCCGATAATTTTTCGATAACCCAAAACACAAAATGGAATCTTTGTCTCTCTCTCTTTTTTTTTTTATTAAATATCAAAGTTGACATTTCCAATGTTCGGGCTTTAATAGAAAGTTAAGTTTTTAGGGAAAAAGCAAAAGGAATATGCGAGAGAAAAGGTCACGCTTCGTTCTTATATTCCCTCTAGGAAGACCAGCTTCATGACTCCAAGGTGAAATTTTAAGTGCGTTGTCATTTTACTTTTGCCCTTTCGAATTTTATAACACGACAATTGTTGCGGCTCGGGTAGAATAATGAAAACGGGTCGAAGTCCATCGTTAGCACTAAATCGAATGGTAATGAATTTATTTGTGGACATGAGGCTTACAATATTAATTTTGACATATTGACATCAATAACTTTTAATATGAAAGAACTTAACTGCAGGACTACCGCAGTAGTTAACGTTAAGGAATCGACATGAGAAGTTCCAATCAAAAAGAAAATTTTTTACTGATTATTGAATGATTTCCTTTTTGGGGATGATGGAGTTAATTAATATTTCAGAAAAGTTGAGTGCTTGGGATAAAGTTATTTCTGTGATTGGACAGGTGGGTTGAACTGTATCCGATTTGCTTAGTAGGTCGAGGTTCTGGCTCTGGTGTTATCATACGCTCGGGCCTGGCTCTTGGCGTTGCCCCAGAGGAAACCACGCTTAAACATTTCGATCGTTTTTTTTATCAGAGTCGTCTTAGAAAATTATATATTTAAGAGATTTGAGCTTTGCTAGACAGTGCTTGGTCTGTGGAGAATTTTCTGTGTTGTTAAGTTTAAAGCTAAAACACAAATTTCTGGCTTCAAACTTTCAAGTTTCACTTGTTTAATAGATCCATGTAATCTTCTAAATCACGGTTTCTAATACTTCGTCTTGTGGCTTCTAAAGTTACACCGGGTAGTCGGTGGGAACATTGAAAGTCCTGCTTCAGGTTTGGCGCATTTGCCCTTGACGAGCTCTAGATTCCTTCTGACCCGGGAGGTAGCAATCTGGTAAGGGTTCTGGTAGGGGGCAGCAGTCTTACCAGTACTGGCTTAAGGCTGAAGACGGTAAAAGTTAGCTAGGCTTAAGTCCAAGAGGCAGGACGCTGAGTCGAGGACTGACGGTATGGCTCCTGTGCTGCGATGCGGAAGATGTTGGAAAGCCACCGTATTAAGCTCCCTAGTAAAACCATCATGACCGAGGATTTGCTGTGCAAAACCCAAGGCAGTCGATTCGGCTAGGGTCCCTTGCACGCCACAATAAGCTCTCTAACCATGATGGTAGCCAATTCCCGTCGCTGGAAGGCACTATAAGAAGATGAATGTTACATGGATCATTACTATTGCCCTATGGTCTGTCCAAAATCTAAAGCAACCTGGAATGAGACGGGCAAAAGTGGGAAACCGCTTCCCATTTTTTTCCTACACTAGTTGAGAGCACGGGAAAGCTGAGCAAATAAATTTTAACATGCCCTGTAACCATAAATTTTTTCGAAATGTTGAAGAAACGTTAACAACGATTTGAAAGGATAGCTGTGAAACAAGACAAACTATCTCGAGATTGCTTTAGGTTTTGAACGGACCACAGTTTGCCTTGTCCATCTTCTTTCCTCCATTTCTCGTCTTCCCCTCCCCTCTTTTCGCCTCCTCTCTTATCCGTTTTAATATCAGACAAATTTTGGTGGCAGCGGAGCATCGAAATCAAACTCTAAATTTACGGTATCTATTCTCATAGTTCTTTGATCTCATCGATCATCTGAGACCATTTAGTATTGGGTAGTACCTGTATTTTCTGTAATTTATTCTGAGGCATCACAAGTTAAGCTAATCTCAGTCTTTTAAGTAATGGACCAGAAATTCCCACGCCTGAAAAACACAGTTTTCAAAAACTAGCAATTTTTATCTTGCTGATTTAAAGTTAGCTTATATAAATCGATGTCAAATTCCTGCGGCATTTTATCAACGTTTGAGTGAAAGCTTTTCCAACGATATTTTTCTTTTTTATAAAAACAAACCTTCCTTTTTTTAATCGATAAGGAAAAAATTTCATTTCTTTTGCGGTTTTTTAATTATAATAAAATTGAAGGACGAAGGAACGAAAACTCAAAATCTTATAATAGGATATATTCCACGAGGAAAGTCCAAACCAACGAAACTCAAACCCTATTATTTCCTCTAAAGATTTTTTTTCCTTTATTTTCTTCTTTCAATTTTTATATTTTTCGCCTTCGTACCTCAAATCATTTCGCCGGATCCGAAAACCCGACTTTCCTCTAGGCTTTTTATTTACTAAATATTATTCTTTGTATACGAACTTCTAAGGTAACTGAATAAAAAATTTTCCGCGGTGTATTTTCAAATTTGTAGAAATTATTTTCTGTGCGCGTTGGGATCGTCAATGAAAATGAAATCTCGAAAGCGGTTCGAAGTTAAAAGTGCTAAACCCACAATTGTATGCACGATTTATGTAAATTTTGCGGCGAGATTGCGGTTTTTCAAGTGAATTTGTCGCTATATCCAGCAGGAATTAATGCGATTAAAGGATTTCAGATCGTTATTAGTTGAAAACATGATCGAATCGATTTCATTTCGAGAAAGGCTAAACTTTCTATTCTTTTTTTAGAAGTTTTAAAAAAAAAACGGAGAGAGTCATTTATTAACAACAGAATCAAATTTTTTTAAAAAAAAGAAATTTCTGTATTTTGTTCAGGGTAAAAAATTATTTATTTTCCCAGCCATATAATATATAAAAGTTGGAAAATTGTCGATACAATAGCCCCGCTCCTATTTCCGCCATTACATTTTCCACCGGATGAAGCGCCTGTTATTACATCTATCATATTTCTCAGTTTGAGGATTTATTTTAAGAGTTTCGACTTGGGTCTAATGGCTTCTTTCCCTCTTCTCTATTTCTTTTTCCCTTCGAAACGGAAATATTTTTTAAGGTGAAGGATTACTCCTTTCGCCCGTATTTTATGGAAGGTGCAAGAGAAAAAGGGTCTCATACAATTTTGATAAGAGGATCGTCATAAAAGGCAATTTTTTTACCGGCAATAGGCGAAGGCCCAAACTTTTAGCTTGAGATAAATGTATAAGTGGCTAAAACTGCTCTCGCAATAATTTCATTGTAAGCGCAAGAACTGCATAAAAGACGAAAAAATTTTAGACAAACGTAAAAAGAAAAGTAAGCAAATGATTAAAACAAGTTTAGACAAGGCTGAACAAGTCGTAGACAAGTTTGAACAAGTAAAGGACAAGTTCTGACAAATCAGAACAAGTAATAAACAAGTCTGGACAAGTTGGAACAAGTAACAAACAAGTTTGATTAAGTAACAGAAAAGCAAACAAGTTTTGACAAATCAGAACAAGTAGTGGACAAGTTTCGACAGGTTCTAATTGAGTTTCATGAAACGATTTTTTTGCTGTTCTTTCTGATTCGTGAATATTTATCTAAATCGTTTTAGAAAGATTTTAACTTCTATTTATGATGAAAATGATTTTCGTTTTCCAAGAGCATCCATCTATATTTAAAAGCGGTTTATTGCGGTCTCTCTTACGACGAGCAATTGCTCCTTACACTTCTCATTTATTAACAAGCGTAAATTGACTAATAAAACAGTTAAAAAGCAAATGACCGTTTTAATTTATTCAAACTATAAATCTTTGATATCACTCAAAGTGGTTTTTTCGTTAATTAATCTTTTGAATATGCAAAAGCTGTATTTTATTCTTTTTTTAACGTTAATAATAAACTTAAAAGAAGAAAACCACAAATTGCTTCTCTGGATTATTTTCCTTCCAAGTTTTCCCGCTTTCAAATTGCCCCTTGATAAGAGTGATAAGATGATGAGCGTTTTTCTTAAATCCCCTTTATCCCCTTCCTTATTTTTTTTACAAAATATTATTATGATTTAATGTTTGCTTTAATTTAATTTATTTTAATTTCCCTTTTTTTTTCTTTTTTTTTGATTTTATTTAGTTTGTTTTTATTTATTTTTTCGTTTCGTTTTGTTTTTTTTTTCTTATTTAGAATTACCCATAGGGAAGGAATCGAACGATGTCGAGTTCAATCAGGATTTTCAAAACCGTTCGGATTCGATCGATTTAGGTGAAAAAGGGATGGATTTTTGGGTGGATGGCTTCAGGACACACAACAAAAAGAAGTTAGACAAAATCAATAAAATTAATATTCATCTCCATGGTAAGTTAATCGATAGTAAAAAGGATAATAATACACCCGGGTCGTGAATCAAAATGGATGTCGTAATCATTATATGAAAATAAAAACGGGCCGAGAATATTAAATTATGTCATTCGATGGGGGACTGGGCGCTTTTTATAAGAGTCAGTAATGAGGCGGAAATCGTCTGTTTTATTTATTAAGTCGCGCGCATACGGAGTAGGGTGTGGATATGTTTCTGTCTTTGACCTTTTCCTTTGACGGACGCGGTTTGAAGTTATGAATGATGAAAGAGTCCTTTAAGATGATCCATCAGATTGGTCTCTAAGCCGTGAAATTTTTTTAGTTGCGAAAATGCGTTAGATGGGGATTATATAATAGTTCAGGCATGATCGTAAACGGCGCTAGTGTCGCAGGTGGCGCGTGGTTGCGACAATAGCCGCTAGGTGGCGCCTACTGTGGCCATTTTAAGAATTAAAAAACTGAACCGACTAATTCTGGATTTTTTTCTGGAAGCGAACTGTTTTTCACCTTTTTCTTGCTACGAGGAAGAGGGCAGCAGCTTAATTCGCCCCCATCTCTTTTTTAAAAAATATATAATCCAGGTGATTTTCCTTGGCTCGTCCGAAGACTTTTAATAATTCAAACAAATTTTGTGAATAATTTTCAGCTTTTTTGCGAAAAGCTTTTGATCCCCATTTCACTTATAAATTTATTATCATCAACGTTGCATAATAAAAAACAAAACTTCGAGTGAAAATCGAAGAAAAGAACAGAAAGGTTTTTTATTTGAGCGAATTCTCATGTTATTTTTATTTTCGAATCGTGAGCTTTGCTGCCCAGAATCGTGCGATCAACTCTAATTAATTCTCCCTAATTAACATCGGTGGAAAAAAAAAAAAAATTAAACAGAACGATGTTTTTACTAGAAATATAATATTTTCACCGTATAATACTCGTGTAAACAATCGTTTTCTCGGAATTCTCGATCGTATTAGCAGCCATGGAATTAAATTCGGAAATCCTTCAATGTTTTTGTATTTCACCATCGATCGCTTAGACCTGTTTGCTCTTTTGCTAAAATCGAATTTAAACAGAATTAGCTCGTTTATTCTGGTTAAGGAAATAATCGGTTTTCTAAACGTTTTGAGCTTGAATTTATGCAACAAAAGTTCAGGATAGTTGTCTGATTTTAAAAAAGAATGAAAGAAAGAAAATTTTTTGGCCAACCTGTTTTTTTTTTTTTTTTTTTTCGACAGCTTTAATCTTCAAAGATTTTTTTCCTCCCCGCGAAAGTTTTCTTTTTTTAAACAACGGGTTATTTTTCTTCGTTTCGAAAACTGTCAGCCAATTGCTCGGTTGCAGATCGTGAAACGTGAAGAAAAGAAAAAGTTCATTTTCCTGAAGGTGATAAGTCCCATTAATTACCCTCGCGATTTTATTTTTTTATTTCCCCTTTTTTTCTAATCCTGTTTTTTTTGTTTCAGCTCTGTTTTCGGCCGTCGAACACGGACACGTCGAGAAAGCAAGAACGATTTTAGAATCAACTGATGTCGACGTGAATAGCGTTAATTCGGATAATTTGACACCTTTGGACGTGGCCGTGCTCACGAATCATAGATCTCTTGCGAAAATGTTGGTGGCGTTCGGTGCTCAAGAAGGAAATCATTGTAAGTTCAAAACCTAACGAAATTTAATGAAAGATACAACAGAGGCGAAAAAAAATTACGCATGAATAAATTACTAGCTAAAATTTCACTTTTTTTCCCACAAAGTTCGAACGCCTATCAAATGTTAAGCTCACTTTTAACCTTCCACCTTTTAAATTTTAATGCCAAAAGTCATTACAAAGACATTCATATTTTTCTCTTCATCGTCAATTTGCAAGTACATCTCTTGTCAAACATTGAAAACTTATACACTTTGTTAAGGAGTTTTGTACAACGATATCAACTATCTCGTACATCGTTAGGGTTAAGGGGAAGAAACAACAAGATAACCTTTGAAAGCTCTTTTCCCTTTTTCTTTATTTTTCTTTTGTTGTAGCGGAAGGGAAAAGGATATTTTTTTAACTCATTGACATTGCGGCGTTTCTATCTTAACTACATCTTACTCCCTTTTGCCCTTTCTGTAAGATTTAATTAGTACAAGAAGTAAGATTTGTTAATCTAATATATATTTGTTCTCAGTGGCAGCGAAGTGCATGTCGAAACGTTTCTGTAACGTTTCTACAATGTTATTAAAACGTTTATAATGGTTCAGAGACGTTGTAGAAACGTTTCATGACGTCATCTACAGAGATTGAACTTAGTTCTTATTTCCTGTAAAAATTTTATGCAAAATTATTTGTTGCCAAGGAAGATTTGTTCAGAATTTTTTTAAGTGCAGAGATATTTTCTATTCAAAAAAGTTTTTTAAGATGTTTTTGGAATATATTTACCCTGAAAAGATTTTTCGGACAAGAAAAATATATCAAAAGATTTGTCCCACAAGAAACATTTATCAAAAATTTATCAAAAGATTGTTCGACAAGAAAAATTTATCAAATGATTTGTTTGACAAGAAAATATGTACGAAAAATTTATCCAAGATTTGTTTAACAAGACAAATTTATCAAAAGATTGTATGACAAGAAAAATTTATCAAATGATTTGTTTGACAAGAAAATATGTACGAAAAATTTATCCAAGATTTGTTTAACAAGACAAATTTATCAAAAGATTGTTTGACAAGAAAAATTTATCAAATGATTTGTTTGACAAGAAAATTTTATCAAAAAATTGTTTGACACGAAAATTTTATCAAAAGAATTGTTTGACAAGAATAATCTATCAAATTATTTGTTCGACAAGAAAAATTTATCAAAAGATTTGTGTTACAAGAAAAATTTATCCAAAAATTTGTTTCAGGAGGAAAATTTATGAAAAATTAATCTAAAGATTTGTATGACAAAAAAATTTATCAAAAGATTCGTGTTACAAGAAAAATCTATCCAAAAATCTGTTTCACGAGAAAAATTTATCAAAAAATTTGATTAAACAAAAAAAGTTCTGAATTAAGTTGTTTGACTCAAAGCCTGAAAAAATTCTTAAGGCCACAAAATCTAAAAAAATCTGAAATTCTTTTATCATTTATTTTTACAGTTCCGTCTGCAGAAAAATTAGGGGCTCACTTAAAGAATTTAGCTGCGGAAGCTGATAGAAAAATCCAGGATCTAAACGGAGGGCTCCTAACACCAGATCAAAGCTTGCCACCCAACGTTGAAAATAACAACAGAGCTTCATTTAGTGTTATGAGTCATTACCCCGCTTCTTCGGTAACAACGTGTCACGGAGGGGGCGGAGATGCTGATAAAGAACTTTTACTTTGGGAAAGGAGATCGAAAGCGCTTAAGAAAATGCTTTTAGGATTCGATCAAACTCGTAAGTAGATTTTATTCGGATTAAATTTTGTCTCATTGATTTTATTAACATTGTTTTCTATTTTAGGACCTCCTGATTTGCCCTTTTTAGCAGCGGTTGACGTGACGGGGACGAATTCCGTCACGGTTAGATTTCAAGGGCCAGAACACCAAGACTCATCGATTTGTACTAAATTCAAAGGTAAGAATGAAAAAGTAGATTTGAAAATTTTTGAGAAAATCATAATAAATTGTTTTTTTATTCTTTTTTAGTGCAATGGAGTGAATATGAAAATTTTGACGTTGTTGCGGGTGAACATGAAATCACAGATGTTAAATGCTTAGAGTGCTGTATTAATGATTTGACTCGTGGAAGGCGGTACTGGTTCCGAGTTGCTTGCGGCAATCTTAAAGGATACGGAAACTTTAGACTTTCAACTCCTGCCAGCGTTGTCCCTTCAAGTAAGTTTCTCCCCCGCGAATCTCGATAAATTCTCAGCCAACACGTACATTTCCAATCCAACGGAAATTTCTTAGGCTAACGATTCGTAAAATTCCTTAAAATATTATTATTTACATAAACAAAAAAATCGCGAAGGACAAATCTCGTTTAATGTCATTATTATACAATAATCAAGAATGTATTTATCATAATTTGCATAAAAATCTTTTCTCGCCGGGAGAGGATCTTTAGCTTGCTCGCTAGACAATCCGTTGGTAAAATTTATTTTCAAATTAAACAATAGCCAATATTTCTTATATATGAAAATACTTCGTAGGCCTTCTATTATTATTAATCATAATATAACATGAAAGCTCTATTATCATCCGGGTTACATATGTAGAAGATAAAGCATTAATGTCGTTATAATTGACCATCTGTTGCTTTATTAACCTCACCTTTACTCCTCTTTGATAACTGTTGGGAATCAAAATGGCAAAAGTTCAAAGTTTGATCTTTTTTAATTTCAAAAAAATATATTCGTGCTATTTAAATAAAACTTTGTTTGAATTACAAACGAATGTGTGCTTTTTCCCCGGAATCTTTTAAATAATATTTACTTTCTCGATAAAAAAGAGGGATTTTAATTTCTTTTTGATGATGTTTTTCGGTGAAAATAAAGAAAAAGGAAAAACAGGACCGTAAACCGAGTTAGCGAGAGATTCGAAGGCGCTAAGAAAGCCAATATTCGTTGGGTGGCCCCCAATTGGCTACAACTACTGTCCATGACAAGATTTTTATATCCTTGAGCCGCTATGAGGCAATATCGCTCTTTGGTAACCGTTTCCAAAATTAAAATGATCATAGCTCTCTTCAAACCAAAAAGATAAGCAACGTTTTTCAGTGGTTAGTAAGTAAACTAAAACAACGCCATTTCTAAAATGACACTAGCGCTGCTGAACAGTTGTATTTTAAGTCAGAAAAGACAGTAGCGCTCTTTAATAATCGTTCTGTGAACCAAAATAACACATAGTGGCCTCTAGCGGTCATTTCTTGAATCTAAATCGATACTAGCGCTCCTCAGTGATTATTTTGTGAACTAAATCAACCCTTAGAGGTTTTAAGCGGTCACCTTTAAAACTAAAACGACACTAGCAATGCTTAAAAGTTATATTTTAAATCTAAACGGACAGCGGCGCTCCTAAGTGATTATTTTGTGAACTAAAACAATGTCAGAGACCTTCAGCGATTATTTCTCGCGGTTTAAACAACAGTAGCGCTCCTAGGAGCAATTATATTTGAAATCTAAGGTGACAGTAGCGCTCTGCAGTGATTCTTTTGCAAACTAAAACAACACTACCGCCATCTATCCACCGTTAATTAATTCTCAACAAATGCGCCATCTGGCAGATTTTTTAGAAAATAAATCCAGAATATTCGTTGACTCTTTTTTTCTGGGATGGAAATAATTTAAAAATTTATTTTTATTTCAGGTTGGCGAGATGTTCAAGGACAAGATCCGAGATTCGCCGGCAGACTCCACCAGCTCGACGAATTATTCGCCGACATCAGAAATCTAAGACCAGAAAACGCTTCGGAAATCAAAGATTTTTCGGATCAGGAAAAACAGGGTGAAACTCCGGCTTTGCAAAGGAGGAATCAAAAAAAGAAAACTACAATTAAACAATTATTTACAGTCACCGGGAAATTTCAAAAGAATTTGAAAAGGTATTTTTGTAAAATTCCAAGAATTTTTTTTTTCATTTCATATAAAAATACCAGTTCTGCAAAATGAAATTTTGTTGATTTCGACATCGCTTTCCGCTACATTTAAAATGTTATTAATTTTATGTTTTTCAGGGGCGTATATTTAGTTTGCTTGTTTTACCATGAAGATAGAATTCTAGTCACCAACGAAGATTTTCTTCCGGCTATCGAAGTTGATGAAACATATCCTAGTGCGATTTACAACGATATGCATTGGTTTATGAAGGTTGCTTGCACGTGGGACGATGTGAAATCGTTGAAGCAAGATATGGAGAAAAATTTAACATCGACCACTAGCCATTTTAGGATTAAGTTATTGCAAGCCGCTCAACAAATGCAGGTTGGCTGAGTTTAGCGTGTGTTTGGGTCATTTTCCGAAAAAAAATTTAAAAGTTTGTATTTTTTGGAAAATGACCGAGAATCCATGCAAATGAAAAATTTCGATCTAACAATTGAATTTCTTTGATTTTTTTTTTGCAGTCATCGCTATGCACGCAAGATTTAGGACAATTATACTACAAACCGATCAGGGACTCACAGGGTACTTTAGTTTTTTGCACTGTCAACTACTGCGCTAGTCCTAAATCAATCTCAGTTCTGAATTTACGATGGGTACCAATCAGCAAAGTTCAAAAGAAAGTCGTAGCCAACGAAGAATCGAGCGTCAGCGAATTATTAATGGCATCTCTTCAGTCTCAAATAACTTATCATCAAGTCTCGAATATAAAACTAGGCAGAGGACTTTATCTTGGTTATCTTAAAATGAAAAGCTCCGTAGATTTAATACAAATTATCGTTCCGAGCAAAACTCCAAATGTTTTACCACATTGTAAAGTGAGGGATAATCCCCACGTTTCTTCGTAAGTAATTTTATTTTTATAAAAATTTACTTTGTTAAATTTTTTTTTTAATAATGAAATTTTTTTTAGCGATGAATGGGAATGGCTCAAGAGAATAAATTCAAGGCATAAATCGTTGGAAAATTTACAAGGGCAGGTGAAGGAGCTTAGAGAATTAGATATGTTGAAAGGGACAGAACACCAGCAAATTTTTGTCGAACAAGTTGCAAATACTGCTAGGAGATTATTTTCTTATATGGATGTTAGTTTAGAAGATGCCATGTCTCATAGGTAATTTTTTTGGATTAAATCCTACACTGGTCAAAGCTACGAACATATGCTTCGGTTCTGGCTCGAGTTTGCTGAAGCTAAGAATGTCGCCTGTGCCTCGAGCAGTGCTCAGATTTAACACAAGATTTTTTTTTGGCTGAAGATTTTTTTAAATATCAATTTCTGTTTTTTGTAGGTTATACGATGTTGAAGTTGTCGATCTCAGTCCGGATATTTCGTTCCTAATAATAGTACCCCCCGTGGAAACGTCTTGCTCGGTTCCAGGCCAAAAAGACATTTTATTAGAAAGAGGTGATTTAATGTCAGTGCCAGTTCAAGTCTTCGAAATGGTGCATCTTTGCACTTATCAACACGATGTGATATCGAGGTATTCCAGATTAAGCTGCATTTTGGAATTGGATGTGATTTTAGCTCAGCACAGCCATCGAGAGGTGAATTTTTTTTTTATAATGGCTTAAATCGCCTTTTTACAAAATTTTGAAATCTTTTTTTTTTCAATTTTAGGCGTTTTCATCAACCGAAGTTCAAATAGCGAAAGACCGACTTAGCAAACTCCAAGAACTCCAAATCCAACTAAACGGAGTTTGGAAAAGCGTAAGATGGATAATGGACGTAATAACCTTCGCCCGCGATCGTGGGACTTGCTCCAACGTGTCATCTTACAACAATCTTCAAATCAGCACAAAAATGTCAAATTCTCAAAGTAGCTTTAATAAATTTCAAAATCTTCAAACGAGCAGTTTATCAAGCGGAATCTCAAATTACGGGGTTCAAAACATCCCGGGAGTGTCGATGAAACATCTTTTGGCTTTTACAAAGAAAAAAGAATCGAATAAGAAAAGCCCGAATAGAATATCAAAATCGAAATGTTTGAAAGAGAATCATCAATACGTTAAATGCGAGAAGAGAAGTTTGTTACAAATTCCGGATTCGCCTAAAGATCCGAAGTTGTTAAAATCGAATTTAAGTCGAGGGTCGTGGCCGGGACCCGGTGTCGAGAATACTGGTAATTTGTTAGACTCGAGTTTTAGTAAAAGTGAACAGCATTTGAATGTTGTAGGACAAGAACCTTTCGTCGGGTATTATAGTAAATATAGCGGGAGCGATTGCAGTGCTAGCAGTCATTACGTTACGGTGCCAAGTGCGAGTTATTCTTCGATAACGAGTCAACCTTGTGGGAAAACTGTAACGGATCGTGATATTATGTCAAGTAAGTATTGGTGATTAAGATGGGAGTGATTTTAAAAGATGAAGGAATCTATAAAAAAAAATTTTGAAGTCCGAGTGAAAATCTGTACTTTAGAGCTAGAACAAAATTTGAAAAACCGAAGAGGCCGCTCGCCTGTGTTTAACTTATGGATCGAACTTGGTCCTTATTAGGGATGTTAAGTAAATAAATACATAAATTTATTCGGTATATATATACGTATATATACGTATATTTACCCATTGAAAGTATACCATGGTATTTTTTGTATTTATGCAAAATTATGATTTTCTTGCATAAATAAGGATTTTAATCGTTAAATTGTCGACTAAAGTGTAAGTAATGACAAATATGAAGTTATTTTAAAGCAGAAATGTAATTTAAATGTAATTTTAAGCTTTTCAAAGCCATTGCCTACTGCGCCTGCGCTGTCCGCGGCGTGTCACGTGCACCGGTGTGTCATTCTCAGCCTCATGTCAACAAAAACCTTTGTTTTCTCCATAATTCTTGGATTCTTTCTTTTAATTTGCTCTTGAGACTGTAAATTTTTCAATCCGCGCGAATTTAATCTGGCTTAGTTGCTTAGATGCAAAGACAGTTAAAAAAATGCCAAAGTATATAAATAATAAATATATAGTATATTTACTGTATTTATATACGAGTAAATTTACTCGACCAAAAAATACGTATATTTTACATCCCTAGTCCTTATTCTCCAAAAAAGTCTCAATTTTCATGAAAAATGAAATAAAATTTGAAAATTTTCTTGGCAAGAAAAATTTATTTCTCTTCAAAAAATTTTTAACTATTGTTATTCGTGCTTCCAGAGATTATTTCAGAATTTTTTGGAATACTCATTTTCTCTTGTAAAAATTGAATTTTAAAAAAAAATTATGAAATGATTTGTTCGACAAGAAAAAGTTATCAACATTTGATCGATTATGAAAAAAAATTATGAAAAAATTCTTTATAATAATTAAATTACCCATTTCTATTTTTAGATATCGGCAACCGTCTACCTCCTTCCAAAAGCGAAGATCACTTGCTCCTAAGCCAAGGACTACGATCTCTCAAGCAATCGAAAGATTACCGTGAATGCAGAACCCGCGCTTGCAGTTTAAATCCAACGAGCGTAAGCGCTACCAACTCACCTCTTCTTCCTTCAAAAAATATCTACGGAACTAATTTAGTAACAACCGACGCGGGAAGCTCTTTATCCATCGCGAATACCAATACCTCCGACAGCTTACACAGCATCTCATCAGACGAAAGCACAGCCGCTGTTGTTTCTCTCCCAGTAACGACCCCCATGCGTTCCGGTGCTGGTACCGGTAGCTTAGGCTCAGTCCAACATTCCGCTTCTCTACTCTCTCTAGCCAAACCCATAATACCATCAACAGGAAGTCTAAATTCCGTCAACGTACCAAAACCTAAAATCCCTGTAACCGTCTCTTTAAACTCCTTATCTGATAAGTCCATTAAAAGGATCACGAGCCCTCCAAGTAGTTTAATATCAAGCGGATCTATTTTATCCGGAAATACGATCCCCGTTAACATTAACCAAAAACCTAAAAATTTAGAATTAAGCGCATCGTTGAGCAACGTGAACGTTACTGATGTTTTAAATCAACACATATCTTCATCTTTGCCGTCCTTTAACCCAGTTATCAAGAACACTGGAATAAATAGCATTTTACAGAACGTTAATCCGTTCTCAGTACCAGTTAACAGACAACGAATTCAATCTCCTGTTAAATCGCCGATTAAAACGGTTTCCCCCATCGATACCGTTTTATCAAGCGCAAGTTCTTCGAAGAGATCTTCAGTTACCACGATCGATCCGTTCATTGCTCAGGATATAGATTTATTACAACATCCCGGGCTTCCGTTGGATTCTCCTACTTCGATTAGTTCGTCGTTGACTTCGGTTAGCCATAGCACGGTAACTTCTTCTGGGTCTTCTTCGAATCCTTTTTCGGAGTATACATCGAGTATACCGTCGAGTTATTTGCCGTCTGCAGCGGGGAGTACGAACGAAACTGAAGCGGAGGAGGATTCGGAGGATTTGGGGAATGGTGTGAAGGTTCCAACGCCGAGTTCTGGAGTTTTACAGGTTTGTGGTTTTTGGGGCTGAAAAATTTACAACTTTACAACTCTCTTATTTATATTACTTTTTTTTTTAGGTTTATGCTGCGTATGAAACCGGCTTAGCAGCAGGCACAAGTCTCAAACTTCACGTAACACCAAGAACATCAGCACGGGAAGTCGTAGATTTAGTCGTCAAGCAATTAAACATGGCGGTCGTGTTGAAAGGAAAGGACGGGCCCATATACTCGGCTGATAAATTGAAAAATTTTTGCCTGGTGGCTGTGATCGGCGCACGAGAACGATGTTTGAGAGATGATTTTAAACCGTTGCAATTACAAAATCCGTGGAAGAAGGGAAGATTATACGTTAGGCAAAAGCAGGATGTTCTCGCCGCTTTGGAACACAGTTCGCGGCAGTCTGCTTTTCTGTGATCGGAAAGGAATTCGATCGACCTTGCAGGACACAAGGAAACTTTAATATGAAACTGCTCAAAACAAAAAAAAAAGAAGTTCCACGAATTATTTGTTGTTATTAAGTGTGATGATCCCATTTTTAAAAAGTGATTTATTTTTTTAAAATGAGTGGATGAGTGTTTTAAGACTGTTTTTTAAATTTTTAAATAACAGGGTAATTTTAAATGAAGAAGGTTGATGCAGTTGGGTTTAAAATGAAATGAAAGCAGTCGGGCTTGTAAATTTTGGGGAGGAGCAGATGTAAATTTTATAATGTGCTTTAAGGAATTGATAGAGAGGATAGAAAATTCGAGGAATAAGTCATGTCAGATGTAAAAATAATCATCCCAAGTTTAAAAACTTTGCAAGGTTGGAGTTTCGTGTTTTTATTCAAAGAGCTTTCGGTATAATTTTTAATTTTAGCCACTGCTTGATTGTCGGCCTTTTTCTCGTTTTAATTCTTGCAGTAGTAACAATGAGGAAATTATTCCAAAAAAGTTTTTACAAAGGAAAATTAATAGAAGTGAGCCAAAGAGGCCGCTGACTATTTGCTTTACATGAACTTGAAAAATGAGTTTGCGTAAAGAAATTTAGAAAAACAAAATATTTTAGAAAGAATTTTAGAAGGGACTTTTTGACTGTTAAAAATTTTTTGGCCTAAATAATAATGCTTAAAAATAGGTTTACAAAATTTTTTTAAGACGATCAAAAGATCTGGAAAAAATCTTTTCGACAAGATAGATTCTTGAAAAAGTTTTTAAGTAGAAAAAATTCTAAAATCTTTTCGACAAGATAGATTCTTGAAAAAGTTTTGAAGTAGAAAAAATTCTAAAATCTTTTCGACAAGATAGATTCTTGAAAAAGTTTTGAAGTAGAAAAAATTCTAAAATTGAGCGAAAAAACTGCCAAAAGAAATCTGTTACAATTTGATAGGAGGCAGAAGTTCTGAAAAAATCCTGGCTCCACTTAGCCTCACTACTGCATCCTTGGAAATAGACCATTCGCCCTAATTTCTCATATCTTTAAAAAAACATTCTTTTTTAAACGAGGAAATTTAGGTCTGACTATTTATTCAGCTTTGTTTGGTTGCATTGACCTGGGGTGACCCACGAATTTAACGACAACAAAAAAATAATAAAATTATAAATAATTATTCCGTAATGTCGAGGTCAGTTCGAATAAATGTAAATTATTATTTTTCCAAAAAGAACTTTAAAAAATTAATTTTGTAAATATCACTAAAAAGAAAATTTTTTTTGTTTATTTTGTATGTAAAAGAACAAATGTGTAAAAAATATGAAAATAGTTTTTGTATGAAAGAGCATGAATGGCCGGCAAAGCCATATAAAAAAAAATTTTCTTCCTAATCTCTATTTTCTAAAAAAAAATTTATTTTTTATTTTTATGGGCATTGCTCATTCATGCCATTGTAGATATTGTAATAATTTAGGCCTATTTAAAAAAAATTATATGGATTTTATTTTTTAAAAAAAACGTGGGCAGCGTTAGGTGGCCCTAGGAAGATTTATTTTGAAAAAAAAAACGCCTAAATGTACGTTTTCTGATTGGTAGCGCTTCGACACCACAAGCCTAAAATTGTTGGCCGTTGAATGAAAAAAAAAAAAATTATAAATTTGATGTTAATTAATTATTCTATTGCCTGTTAACGTAAATGGATTATTAATTTTTTTTTTTTTTTGAAAAAAAACTTAAGTCAATTTTGTCACGGGACTTTGAAACTAATTGTTTTAGTAGAGGAAATTTTTTAAATTGAAAAAGGTTAAGCTATAAACGCAGGAATTTTTTGAAGATATCTCGTTGCTAATTTTTTTTTTTTGATAAAATGTCAAGACATAAACACATGGTCGACCGCAGGGGGTGATGTCTTAATGTTTATAGTTTAACAACCGAAGATGTTTTAACGTTTGATATACAGAATGTGCCGCCAATAAAAAATGACGTTTTGAAAAATAAAAACATGTGATATTGTTTTGCTTTGATTGCTTACGTATTGTGATTGTGTGTCGTCCTTTCGTAATTGATGCTCACGCAATCAAGGAAATAATCACTTTGACGTAAGGAATTTTATCGGAAGAGGATAAGTGAGGAAAGCTTGGTTAATAAGACGGAGCGCCTGAGAAAAGAATTAAAAATCGTTATATGTTCCTAGAATATTTATTTTTTTATTTATTTGATGTTGTCACTCTACCAGCGACATTTTTACAAACGGAAAAATAAAAATTACCTTTTGCACCCTTTTAACGATCATTTAATAAACTAAAACGACACTAGCGCCATCTTGACGACTTTAACCAAAATAAAGTAACACTAAAACTCTCCAAGATAATTTTAAAAAGCTAAAGCGACACTAGCGCTCTTAAACGTTCATTCGTAGTCCTGAGAAATAAATTAAAACGACTCTAGCGGTTTTTAACGACACTAGTGATCTCTAACAATCATTTGTTAGATGTTAAAACGATGCAATAACTTTCTTCTAGTGGCAATTTTACAAACTAAGAAGGTTTTTCAATGACTATCTCACAAAGTAGACGACACTAGCGCTCTCCAACCACCATTCCACAAACTAAAACTTCACCACATCAGCGCTGTCTTACCTCCGCCATATTAATTCGCAACCTGCTTTATTCAAAGCTTCAATTTAAAATATTGCAAATGACGACTGTTTTTTTGTTGACCGATAAAGTTTATGATTATAATGTCATCATTCATTTTAATATAATTGCTGAGACACTCTGTAACAGCAGGAAAGGGAATTCAATAACATTTGAAATCAGAAGACCCCCTGCGATTTTAATGACTTTTCTCAGGCTTTACTTTTTTCCCAAGCAAAGAAAACTGATAAGGATTATTAAAAAGCAAAAACACCGTGTGATATCGCTCAATGTATATCGCGCTTTCATAGAAGTAACTTCTTGATATTCATACCTGTGATTTTAGCAAGTGTTTTATACCTGTGCTTTCTTATCAGTAATCCTGTCGATTATTACCTTCAGTGCTATAAGCTTCCTGCTTTATTGATTAGTTTGTGCTTTTTTATTCGTGTGATATTTTTAAAGGATAATTAATTTCTGTCAATATGAGTATAATTGAGGTAAGTTCATTTTTTATAAAAATTAACACTCCTTTCCCAGGTTAGGTTGAGCATTATAATGGTGAAAAATTTGGCATTGCTATTAGAAAAAGGTCAGGGGGATTTTGGTGTAACAAAAATCAGTGTCTTAGCAAAGCTTCAATAGTTTCTTTGCAGTCCGGCCGACAATTTTTCATTATTTGCTCCCCCTCCCCCTGGAAGTTAATAAAAATTTACATCATAAAATGTAAAATAGGCAAAACAATGATTAAACATCCTAATCAAAACCCCCAGCGAAGACCTCAAACATTGACATAAGGCGATCATATATTGACCTTTTCGTCTGATAATATCTAGGCCTAGGTCTCTTTCAAATAAATTTTTTTTCCTCTCCGTTATGCCTCATCTTCGGGCCGAAATTATCACTGAACTTTAGGGATTTCTCCTGACCCTTAATTATGCATTTGTTGACTTTTTTATATGAGGTTCAGTGGTTAACGAATTTATCGAGCTCATTAAAAGTCACATGAAATGATAATTAGCAAATTATCATTTGGCAAATTAGGCTGTTCCAATAATTTAATTAAGCAAAAATCAAAACAGCAATATAATCCATTTTTCAAAAAAAAAAAAAAAAGGGTCTTCCATTTTGGGAAACGGTCAAATTGAAAAATGCGCGTTCAGGAATCGACAAAAAGGTCCGCGAAAAAACATGTCGTCTGCTATTTGCGACTTGTTTACCGTTTCAAAAAAAAAGTGATTTGATTATCTTGGATAAACATAAAATACTCGATAAATCTTTAATTACGCGGAGTTTATGATTTTACGTGGATTTTATTTCGAAAATGGATGTCAATGTTAAATTTATTTAAACTGTGGTAACGTGTCATGAACGTGACTCTTTAATATTTTGACCTTTTATTATCTTAATGTTAGGGTACTTTAGTCATGAATCTTGGTCGCACTTCAAATTTTAATGATAAACGATATGAATGATTTATAATTACCCGAAATTTGTTTGGCGTGTAAAATGAAAAGACCCAATCGTCAAAAGTCCACCAATACCGGCTAATTGCTGGTTTTATTTGTTAGTCCATGTACTCAGTATAAGGATTTAACCTCTTTTGGTTTTTGTCCAACCTAAGCAAATATTAAATTATTATTCAGTTAAGAGTGTGTTTTTTCCTTCAGTTTTCATTCAACTTCGTTGTAGTTTGCTTCTAGTTTTTCTGATTGATAAAGTGGCTTAAAGTTTACCGTCTTATATCCTGATTTGATGATTTCATTATTTTTCTTCTGACATCGTTAATTAGAAATTTTCAGAAATGAGAAGAAATATTAATTGTGATCACGTGCCAAAAGTAATGTCCGTAATTGAACTTGTGCTCATGAAGGTTGTTGTGTTTTTTACTTTGTGCTTCTTTTTCACGAGTCAAATCAAAATGGAAGTGTTTTATTTGCCACGAGTGAACCCGATATATTATTCTGACTATTCTGATACAAAAATTATTATTTGAGTAAATCCCTGCTTGAATTTCACTTGGGAAGTGATACCAAGATTCTTAAGGGTTTCTTTGTCCTCTTAAAAAACCACAAATGCTAAATAAAAATGGCTGCGTGGTTTGCAGGAAAGTGGCAGTGCCAAAAGAAAAAACAAATGACAGACTTTGAAAGTTTAGAAAGTGATTATTCCCTTGCTCTCGATTGGGGTAAATTAGTAGAAGTAAGTTCTGTTCCCAAAAAAAAATTCGAAACTAAGTAAAAATCATCTGATAATTTCTTTTGGTATTTTTTCAGAATCCAGTTATCAAATCCTTCCTCGCAGGATCAATCTCTGGTACCTTTTCAACCGTTATTTTTCAACCTTTGGATTTGGTTAAGACTCGTCTTCAAAATCCACTACCTGCTTTAAAGTAAGTTTCCATAAAAAAAATTTTATGAAAAATTAAATCAGTAAAATTCAGTTTACTAAAAATATTTGTTTTTCCAGTGCTGTAGCTTCAGTTAGATCCGTCGGCATCGTGCCTATCATTTCCAGCGTCTTACAGCAAGAGCAATTATATGGGCTATGGAAGGGAATGACACCTGTAAGTATTATTCAAAAATCAAAAAAATTAATTTTCTTTTTCTTTCAAAATTATTAATAAAAAAAATTTATTTTTAGTCTTTGGCCAGATGCATACCTGGCGTAGGCCTTTACTTCTCATCATTGCACGTTTTGAAGGCAAACTGGCTAGATCGAACGGGGAAATCATCCCTCGGTCCTATAGAAGCTGTGATGTTAGGAATGACTGCTAGAACTATTAGTGGAGTCTGCATGATCCCATTTACTGTTTTAAAAACTCGATTCGAGGTAAGTTTCAATAAAACAGACTTTTTTTTTCCATTTTTATTTCAAACTTCTTAACGTTCCTTTTTTTGCAGAGTGGAGTTTACAGATATGGTAGTATGTCAGAAGGATTACGCTTAATATACAGGGGAGAGGGAGCACGTGGGCTTTGTTGCGGCTTAATCCCAACATTATTCAGAGATGCTCCATTTTCCGGTCTTTATTTAATGTTTTATACTCAGACTAAACAAGCAGTACCTCCAGGTAAATTTTAACCTAAATTCACTGTTAGAAAGTCTTGTTTTCATTTACTAAATAATATTTTTTTTATTTAGCTTGGTTTGAAGGAAATGCATCCTCCCCGATACATTTCTCCTGCGGTATATTCGCCGGGATTTTAGCATCGTTAGTAACTCAACCTGCTGATGTAATAAAAACAAAAATGCAACTTTATCCTGATAAGTTTCAAAACATATACTCCGTTATCGTTCACGTACACGAAGTAAGTATTTAAAAAAAGAAAAATTCTACACTTAAAAAAATTTCATCAACTAATCATCCATTTTTTCTTCACAGAAATACGGTCCGACTGGCTACTTCAAAGGCTTAGTTCCTCGTATGCTTCGTAGAACGTTAATGGCAGCAATGGCATGGACAATTTACGAACGAATAACTCGAGGTATCGGGTTAAAATAGTCGAAAAATTGAAAACGTCATTGAATACAAACTTGGAAGGTTGTATTTCAATCTATTAAAAATACTCAAACGAGCATTTTTTTTCATTTGCTCACGTCAATTACTTTAGTGCCTTGCAACGACACTAACATTTTGTTGCTCAATGCCTGAATCAGTCTATAGCAAGGTTAGGTTTGTCATTTGTTATTAGAGAAAATAATTTTTGGCACAAGTTGTAGATGATTTTTATATATGAAAAAAAAAGAGAATAAGACTGTCAATTTTCTTAACATCATCTCGACTAAGTCTTTCTTTTTTCTGCTTAATTGAAGGAAATCTATTATTAAAAAGAATTTTTGTTGATAGATTAATTTTTTTTTTATTTTGAAATAAATTCAACAATTGTAACAAATAAAAATTGAATTTTTGTTTAACGATGGCACGTAATAGGAAAAAAAAATTGTTGAAATAGTTAAATATCTAGTCGGTAACATTTAAAATACGCAGGGATTTTTATCGAACAAATTAAAATTCAATTTTTATAATTGTAAACATGAATAAATATTTCATTTATACATTTATAATAAATATTATTACATTATTATTATAACATATTAAATATATATTTTTTGGTTAATTTTATATTCGTGTTCTTTTAATTTTGTCTCTTTCCTAACTATGTTATTGTTTAAGTCTATTACTCCGTGTGATTGGTTAATTTTTGAACTGAGATCGTTATCAAAGATGGATGCGAAAAGGTCATTTTTCATCAATTTTTTGGCCTGGTAAAAGATAACTCAATTAATATAAGTATTTCTTACAGCTAGAGAGTCAAGAAATTTCTAAAATTGCGAAGGTTTACAAGATATCTTTGATTTACCACAAAATGGCCTCAACAAATTGAGCAATGAGTAACGGATCCTATGACGTCACGAAAATAAAAATTTAGTCGTGGTTCTAGAATGTTAATTTAACATTTAAACATGGAGTAATACACCAAAAAATTATTTTAAAGATTTCCTGTGAATTTATTAATGAAATGATATCGTTTGAAAACTTTAAAGGAAATAAACAAGCAGGTGAAGCCAAATAATGATGCAAAAAACATTAAAATTCGTTAAAATGTCAAAATGGAAAAGTGTTCTCATGAGGCTCTCTAGCAGAAGTCCATTTGCAAGTTCTCTTCGTAAGTTAAATATAGGCGGAACTGAAGCATTTGGCGCGTAAAGACGTGTTAGTTTTGTTTGTGAAAGGCCGTGCCCAGTGTGTCTGGAAGTGAATAAGAGAATTCCGTTCGGTAATTACGGACCGTTCGTTTAAAATCGGTTAAAAACATTTCGACTGGCAAATAGCAAAAGAAAACTGTAATATGGTTTGGTTAGTTGCATATTGTGAGATGGATTGAAGTAGTAACAAGTAACGACAAAGGCTTGGAGTGGATTATGGATATGGTCATTCCCTCAGTACCAAAAATCATGTTGGTGAGTTAATTTTCATTGCTTTTATTTTCAATCAAGACCTGAAACATGAAAGCTTTTAACCATTGCAGCTCAGAATTTTCAAAGCTTCGTGTATAAATGACACTGTGATCCCGTTGTAAATGCTTGCTTAACCTCAATTCACGACAAGTTGTTGCTTGTTTAAATGCTATTTAAATGGCTTTGTTTCCTTTTTTATAACAGTATTGTCGTTTCATAAATATTGCAGTACAAGTGAATTGAAATAGTAAGCTGAAACTATAACCAGTTGGGGTTAGTTTAAAGCCATGCTGAATTTGTCTTGGTGCATAGTGAAACAATGAGGACAACGTTTATTTTTATCTTGAGGTGAAAATTGGATTTGAGAATGGTGAATGACTGCTCAATTGCTTCCAAGTGTAGCGAAGAATTTTTTTCATGAAATAATTTCCCTTGATAAGATTCCCAGTTAACATTAAGGGCAATGAATTATTAAGTGAGAAAGAGATAGAGTTTGTTTTTGTGCGTTTTTCAAACGAACAGAACAAGAGGAATTGGTTTTGGAAATAGTGAGTGCTCATTTGGTGTTGTGTAATAGAATTCTTTGTATGAAATATTTGTCTAAAGCTGAATTTTTTTGTCAGCTAAAAAGTTCCAAGGTACTTTTCTCAGTTTTATTTTTGTGAGAGGTTTGCAATTTTCATGGTGGCCTACCACATGCAAATATTTTAAAGCCAATTTTTCCTCTGAATAGGAAAACAAGATTTTTTAGACAAATCCTGTTTTAAGCATTTGATGTTTTATTCCCAAGAGGAGTTAAATATCTCTTAATGAGATATTTTTATTATTAAGAATTCTTTTTCGTTACTTCAACAGTATCTCTCTTTCCATCTTCCGACAACAATAAAAATATTATCAACAAAATTAATCATGTCAAATCTTTATTAAATCTGTATTAATAAGTTAGTCACCTCAAATAATTATTTGGCCAAAAAATCAACAAAAAAAACAATTCTCATAATCCTTTTATAAATCTCGATCAGTTTTTCTTTTTCTAATAAATTACTTGAGTGCAGGTCATTTGAATTCGGCGGACGAATTACTTGCAAAACTTTCAATTTTATATTGCTTCAAAAATATCTATTCCGACTTTTATTATTTTTTTTCTACTTATATGACTAGACCCTGAGTATTAATTTAATTGCAAAAATGGCCGCCATTTCAATAAATAATTAATAAATTTTAGCTACCGTGCAAAGTTTCCTACACTCGTTTTAATAATTTTCGATTATTAATATATATTTTGTTATTGTTCTTTTATAATACTACAATCGTTAGAGTAAAACTACATAATTTGCATTAATATCCATCGAATATCTTCTTCCCATTTCGATTTTTTGAATTTCGGCAGTTTTTTTTCTAAATAGGAACGGCAATCTGTGTACGCGCTACTTTTTAAAATTCGAGTATCTTAAAAAAAAGCTAGCGAGCTTTACGGAACTTTTGTTAGATTTTTTAATAATATCATCGTTTAATTAAATAATTATTTAAAATATCTACGAAATTAAAATGATTGATTTTGAAAGACAAAAAAATTTTCTTGAGATTTTGTAAAATTTTTTTAGCTTAATTTTCTCAACGCTGAGTGAATGCGAATATTAAGGCGGTTTTCAAAGTCGTATCCTTTGTAGTTATTTTGAGCTTGGATTAAAAAGGATTTACCTTCTTCCAAAGTCTGAAAAAAAAACAAAAAATTAATTAGAGTCCCATGTCAAATTTTTTGGGCCGAAAAAAAAAATTGTTCACCTCTGGTTCTTGTATAAGTATCATTGCTAATTCAAACAAGGCAAACGCAGAAATATGATCATTATTCTCATCGGACTGAGGATCATTACTAGGCTGAATATCTCGTCTCTTGTCCAAGCAAGTTCTGAAACTTGCTATCGCTTTATCAAAATCTGACGTGCATAAATGTACTGCTCCTTCAACTAAATCGACTAGGCCAATCATTGGTTCATTTTCGGATGAGTGACAATCTGAAAAAAAAATGACAGACAAACCTTGAATCTCCCTTTTTTTCAATGAACTTAACCCTCGTCTATATAAAGTTCATTTGGACGATGGACTTAGTCGTAAATTTAATTATAGATAAAAGAAAACAGGCTCATGTGGAACGTACACGTGAATTGATAATTTTTGTTATGTAAATGTTTTTGTTGTGAGGTAACCCACACAAATCGATAAAAAAATTCAGCATTTGCAATTTGGTTGAAATTATTTTTATTGGATACCAGGCCAAGATTTATATCGAACCGTTTTCAATCCCCGCTTCTTACCTTCCAAAATACTTTTCAAATGTTCGCCGTCACAAGACGGTAGAGCATTCCATAAATAAAGCAGCTCAAGGGCTAACAATTCACAGGATAGCTTATCAATAGAAGAACTTTCCTTGTATTCTTCAGAATTAGTTTCCTCGTTATTTTCCGTCTGGTTGTCTTCTTCTTCAGTTTTTTGTAACGGAAATTTTTTCATCCGTCGCCCAATGAAAGATTCAATTTGAGTGCTTCCAGTTTTAGAAATCAGACTAGGGATTTCTTCTGCTAATCGGAATGCATATTCCATGTCTCCGTAAGCTCCAATACAAACTTTAAAAAAACGAAACAAAGATTTAGAAAAAAAGTTGAATTAGCTTTCCCAGATTTTCTGGCTTTCAGAAAATTTTTTTCAAAATTTTTCTAGTCGAACAAGTTTTTTGAAATACATTTTACTTCAACTCACCAACAGTCAAATAAGTATAAAAACTCGTCGACCATCTTGATTTATTCCTTAGCTGATTAAAGCATTGAAATGCATTTCCCCAGTCTAATTGTATAAGATAACACCAACCAACTTCATGCAGGCAAAGTAATTGAATTTCACGCTGAGGAGATTTGTCAATAGCCGATTCGTAAGCTTCTAAAGCTTTTGGAATGTTTGACTGTAAAATTTTAATCAATTCCTTTAATTTCTTGAAACGAAAAAAATCAATCAATTTGAATGTTTTTTACCTTCAGTCTTTGAACTCGTCCTTTGAAGAACAAAAACAAGGCAGAATCTCCAAATTCAGTTTGGCTTTCGTTTATTAATAATTCAGCAGCTTTGACGCCTGCTTGAACATTAGAACCATCAAGAGCGAAGAAAGGTCGCACGATTGTGTGATACCATAATAATGCTAAGCTAGAAAAAATAAAAAAAGATTTGGATTTTGGGGGTACGTCAATGAAGAAGTCCAAAAAACTCGGCCAAGTCTTTATCTGTCAATTTTTATCTGTCACCACGCTCTTTATTCTTAAATCTAGCTTATTTAAACTCTTTACTTACGAAGCTAAAGGCCCGCGCATATCATTTCCTTCCCTGCTAAACATAAGTGCAGATACCCCAATCTTGCGATCACCTTCAAATCCTAAGAAATGAATTAGTTTTAATAATGAAGGCGGCAATAAAGATATACACAGCTGAAAAATCCCATATCCAAATGATACCGCTGACATTAATCTAGCAACTACCTCTGGCTTGATGTTAATTCTGCAAAACCAAATTCAAAATTTAAAAAAAAGTTTTAAATAATTATTTTTCTAAACATTACAACTACTTACTCATTACTACTTGATGCAAAAGCAAACGAAGCTAAATAAGCTAATGGATTACGAAATCCATTCGAGTTACTATTAGGTGTACTAGGGACGGACCATTCATTGGATGGACTAGTCTGTGATGACAAACTTGAATTTGAGATGCTCCTTGTTACAACTTGCCAGGACGGAAATTGAGAACCTGGATATGAAATTTCCATTAATTTTTAAAAATAAAAAAAATGATTTATTTTAACTTACCAGGAATAACTGCATCACAACCAAAAGTCTTTTTATATAAATTGAGTATCTGAGAATAAGTATGTTGATACACTTTCCACGCTTTTCTCAAAACCCAACCTCCTTTAACATAAGATGACAAATCCTGTTGAAGAAACGTTAACAATGCCATGCAAACTTGAGAATCTGCTAAAATTATTTGTTCTTCTAATTTTTCCGCAAGATCAGGGTCCTGAAATTTAAAAAAAATGTTTATCAATCCTTAATTTCTCATTTTTATAATTATATTTAACTTACAGAATAACTAAAACTCCCAAAAACTTTATTTTTCATTGATTTTAACCATCCCACATCCTGTGCACATCTTCTTTCGATATCCCTCAACGTTTGAAGTGCTTCTTCTAATTTATCATCCTCAAAAGTCATTAAAGCATTCATAAAAGTTAAGAAGCAATAGCCAGCTGCCATTTCGATGTTATCTTTTTCCCCATTGAACAACTCCTCAGCCTCTTCGATCTTATTATTAAGTAACAATTTAATTCCTTCCCTTGCCAATGAATGATCTTCATTTTTTTCTGTCATTTTTTTATTTTTTTAATATTTAGTACAAGAACCACAACCGCCAGCAGACGAGCATGAATTTGACTCTTTTATACATGAGCTGGATTTATCCTCTTCAGCAGCATTGCAGGAGCTAGGCTCTCTTGAAGAAGAGCAGCTAGCAACATTTTTATTTTTGGGTGGACTACTTCTTGCTTGAGAATTTCTTTGTATTATACTAACAGTTTTCAATGCGAAAGCGATCAATATTCCGAGAATAACCATATACAACCAGAGGTGAACAACTGTCAGTTCTAGGGCAATGCCAAAGATATCGAAACTAAAATTGAAGGGAAAATAACGGCTTTTTTTACGGCATCGAAAATTAGACCTGAAATTATCCGGAAGACAATCGCACATTTTAAGTTTAAATATACTTTGAATTTAATGTTCGGTTTTTAACGGCCCGTTTTGCCTTTTTTTCTCCCAATTTCAGCATTTTTAATTTGGTGTTATTTTTAAATTAAAACTTCACATGGTAACATGAAAATATAAATAACAAGGTTGTGTTCTGCTGTAGAAGAAAGCAGTGGGACGTCAATTTTTTGGGGCCCTTTCGGGGCCTTATTTCTTTTAAAATGTGGCCGCCATTTTTGTAAACCGATTTTTTTTCATGAAAAAAAATTTGTCAACCTCATTTTTATCGCTTATTTAATGTTTTTGTATGACTTTACCTGATTAAATTCATAGATGCATCGAATGATAGATGATCAACGTGTAATTTAGAAACGCTTATTTAATTTTGACAATGTTTTCAAACATTACGCCGCCATTTTTTTCAACAATCAACCGTCATTTGGAATCTTCTAACTGGACGCCGTCAGTAAAATGTGTAATAATTAATTTATGGGAAACTTTTAAATTGATTTATGGAGAAATCGAGTTCAGGTGAGTCAAATTCAATTAAAACAAACCTTGCCAAAGCTTAATTTTGAAAAATGGCGGGTGATTTAACCGCGCATGTCGAAAACAACCCGAAAAATCGATAAAGTGTTTTGAGTGCTATCATATCAGTGCTTAAAATTTTAAGAAAAAATGTCTTATAATCGAATGATTCGAAATCGTAAACGTGAAATGGAGCACGAGGAAAAATTAAAAATAATCGATCAGGAATTACTATCGTTTTATCAGTATTGTGAACAAGCTGGATTTACTCCATCAGAAATGGAGATTATTTGCGCGCCTTTGGCTTCTGCTTTACGTCAAAACAACTTGAAAAAAGGCTTAAAAGTAGCTATTACCGTTGTGGTATTAGCAATTTGCGTTTATTCTGTGGCTCAAGTCAACACTTTCAACATGCACATGTCTGCATTGGGCCGTTTACTCATGATTAAACTTCTCCCAATTTGGGATTGGACTTCCATGTTTTACGAATCATGCCTGGTATCGAACCCGTTTTACGGGATATATTCATTGCGAGAAGAGGATTGTATTTCGTGTGAATCACTGGAAAGAGTAGAAAGGATCGCCGATGTCACATATCAGCATTTACTTGATGATTATCTAAGCAGAGATGCACCTGTCATCATCGTAGATGCAATGACCTACTGGCCAGTAATGAATACTGATCAATTTTATTTTGATAACATCACTCAGGTTTATTTACAAGATGAAAAATTAATAGATACAGTGCCATGTGTGCTAACATCAAATCTAAGACCAGGATCTTCGGATTTATCGGCATTTTTAAAAAGAATTCAAAGCCCGAGAGCTGATAAGTGGTTCGTCCACTGGCAAAACTGCGATATTAACGCGGTGAAAGCGTTAAGAAGGTTTTATCAACGCCCGTATTTTTTATCAAGTTCGGTAGCTCCCGCACATTTTAACTGGGTGTTGATGTCTTCGGATTACAGCACGAAGATATATAAAAAAGTGGAACTTGATTCGGGTTTAATTATGCTGGCTCAGCTACGAGGATCTACTTCGTTTCGCCTTACGCCGCATAGCCCTTGTAATTCATCATGTCCTGAGCTTCTGGGAGATCTACAAGAAGGAGAAATGCTCGTATTAGCGAATTATATGTGGACTTTTGAATATTGCCCAGGAAGGCATATGGATAATGTTGCTATATTAACAGAGACTGTGTGGGAGGAAAATGCAATTTAAAGCATTTCGAATTTTTTTAAATTAGTAGCAAAATTAATTTTAATCTTTTATTCAATATGAAAAGGAAATTTTTTTTGTTTATGAAAAAATGATGATAACAAATTTTTTGTTTAAATAAAAAAATTTATTCAAAGTGAATATTGTATTTAATTAATTCCTTTTCTTTCAAATTGATTTATTTTAGGAACTTTTTGTATAACTAACAAGACATGACCAGTTATGGAATTCTCCTTTAATTTAATAATTAGTCTATTTCGGTTTGAATGATAAATAAAACGTTTTCGTTTCCCGGGTTTATATAAGTGATATCTTTCAGTTTTTAAAACATGACGTAGGCCTAATTCATAAAATTCATGATTTAAGAACTAGAGAATTGAATTGCACATTCGAATATTGTGATTTTTTAGTGATGGAACGAGTAATACGATTCATTTGACTAAAATTTTTGGTCAGAAAAATAGTCATTCCATCACTAACCTTCATTCCCTTTAGGTATTTATTTAAATAATCACAGTACTTCTTTCAAATGTTAAATTTTTAGTCATAATTTCAATCCACTAGCCTAACAACAAAACTAAATTGCTGGCAACAAATAATTTCATTAAAAAAAATTTACAATAAATAATCATGACTCGATTTGTGACTTGTTTCGAAAATCACATTAACTCCAATAATTTTTTTTATGAACCATTCAAATTTACATATAAAACCTATAGAAAACAACAAAATACGATAAATAAATCATTCGTGGCAATATTTTCAATAATCGTTAAGTTGGCAAAAAAAAAATTCATTCACTTATTTCCCAATTCATAAAAATAACAATCAGGAATGACTAAATAAATTCGATACCTTCATATTTAATATCACCTATTTTTGTTTCTGGCATTAATATTTTACCATCAATTTTAAAAGCTGTCACATATGTAGCTACTGAACCTTTAAGTTCTTCCGATTTTATTGCTATCACAACTTCATCTTCACTACCAGGTATAAATTTGAAACTAGAAAATCCATGAGATGGAAATATATCACCAATATGAGATACTTTTATATCTTTAAAATGTTCGTCACTAGTAATTAATAAATTAGTCCCCATTAATTCGTCTGTCTCTTCATGGTATGGCTCTTTGGAACATCTTCTAGGAAGGAAAAACCATCTCCTATGAATTTCACTCCAAGCTGCTGATTCATGAATCATATACCCTGGATATGAAATCCCTACTTCCTGACGCAAAGCTAAATAATTATCTCTCCAATTTTTATGACTAACTTCTCCACTTGATGATATACTTTTCACCCATTGCGGATTAAAATTAAGAATTTCACCTTTTGCATTAGTCCATTCTTTCCCAAAACCACCAACGATTAAATTTTGATTTTTAACGGTTGCCCATTCAGATTTAAAACCCTTTGAGGTTTTCCCATCTCCGTCGGCCAAAAGCACCCAAGGTATTACGTTATTGCCTACAATTTCATACACTACTCCAGTCCTGTCATCCACTGCATATAATTTACCATTAAATACTACTAATTCTGATAACTCCATTCCTCTACCTCCTTGACTAAGCGTTGATTTAAGTTGTATGGCTTTTTTATCCCATTGTACGCTAACTGAATTCAGCGAAGGATTCCACATTAAGTAGCCTTTTTGTAAATATGATACCCATAAGTTTGATTCAGTCTTTGACTTAGATTCTGTGTCTAAATCACTCACCACTGCTATCCTGTATGTTAACCCTGTAGCAGTCCTTATGGGTCTGGTGAGTGGATAAGTTGCATTATACTGTTTTAAGGTTAGGTCTCTGTAAATACTATTTTCTCCTAAAATAACATCCGGTCGAATTCCGATTTGGTGCTTTTCATTGTGACTAGGTCCTGACAGTATATAATATCGGAAAAATAATACTATAATACATACTATTATGAATATACTAAAGAATTTGGTCTGAATTCTCAGAGTTCGGTTCCCAATCCGATAAGTTGGCGGCGATTTTAAAGCTTGCCTCCAGTCTCTAACTGACATTATCATACTATCGCTGTCTTCGGAGTCATGAGACATCGCCTAATGTTTGCTGGTCAATTTCGGCTATCTGTACTTAACTATTTTATCATTGTAACTAATATTTTGACATCGTATGTTAATTACGACCACGTCCATTTTTATTTTTAAAATAGTGTCAACGTTGCTGCCAACTGAAAAACCGTCTGCGAGGAAATAAGGCCCTAGGGAGATTTTATTTCTGAAGTTGGCAATGAATTTTTCCAGTGTCGGAAATCGGAAATATACCGATTTTGCGCGGTTTTTTAGCCAGTAAATTCACTGAAATAATTGGTAATTAGGATGAATATTACAAAATCATCAATTAAAGGACATTTTAGAAAAGTAACAAGGGATGCCTGTGGAAGAAATCGGGATTACGGGCGTTTATGTAACCAGTTTTTTTCTACCGGAAAAAATGGCTATGTCACACACGAGGCTGAGGTAAAATTAATACCTGTGTGCATTTATTATTCAATACTAATGACTGAACGAAGTTTTTTTTACGATATTATCGATTCTAAACATCATCGTTGCAAATTTGATGACTTTTTTCCACATTATTCAAGTGAATATGTAAACGTGTTAGGTTAGGTTATGTAGCATGAATTTTTCTACTGTACATTTCCTTGTTATTAGCTTGTTTGTACAGCAAATTAATAACATCAACGGCAGTATGTGTATGAAATGTATACGGAAAAAAAATTTACCAATATTAAGTGATTTTATGATCATTACCAGTAAACATTAGATAGGTTTTTACTCATAATTGTTCCATCCTGTCAAGAATTGTTTGCATTTGACAAGGGGCAAAAAACTTTGGCAGGATCACCCCTGCTACAAAGCCACTTTATAAATAAGAGTGGACCTTACTTATTTAGATTCATAATTGAAACCCTGTAACACATTCGTCTTATTATTCACATGATGCATGAAGTGTATCAGTGATGAAGGCTGTATAAAAGGTTCTGGGTACGTCAAAGCAAAACAATCTGGCAAGTCATCAATATGTCATACAATGAATTTGGTTTGTGGTTATAACTCTTTATTATGGAAAAATCACTGGTGAAATTTGGATCCAGGAAAATGAATGGAACTTAGTTGTAAGGCTCACAGACATTAGCATTTTTTTTTGAAATAAGAAATGGAAATATGGGTGACGTTTTATTTAAGTTGAATAAAATTAAAATGTGAAACAATTTACTGACAAGGAAAGCGCCTGCAATGATTTTTATGGGAGGAATTTTAGATTTTTTGGGTCAAGGCTGCATGTGTGTCAAAGTTGTTTTCCTCGATTCACAACAAAGACTGAATTCATTTCATTGTCCAATTTTAGGTGAACTTAAAGCAGAAATTGAAGGCCAAGAATTAATGAAAGCTTTATTGCACTTGAAATTTGAAATAATTCATTCGCAATTGATGCACAATCACTTTTACACCAAGTATGGCTAAAAAATGATTTTCAAATCCAGTGCACCATGGCTGAAAGTAAAAATGGGCACATAATTTTGACGTATTTCATTTTTTTCACCTCAAAGAGAATTCGTAATGCCCTCTTATTAAAATCTGAGAATTTTAAGAAAAATATTAAAGTTTTTTCTCTTGGGTACTGATTTTGAAATGAAGTATTCTTTAGTCGTTTAGTGCTCTTTTTTTTTTATTGCAACAGAGATAAGAGAGTTTTCACAGTAAAAATTAGCTAAAACTATTTTTAAAAAAATACAGCTTACATTCTACATAATCTGTTTAGGCGAGCGTGCAGAGCTTAATTAATGGCTTGTAGTAAATTCATTTGCTTTTAAAAATATTTTCTAGCTAAAAATAATTTAAAGGATTTCCAATTAATTCTAATGAAAAATAACACAGGCTTTAATTATACATTTTCTTTTAAAGGTGCAAATTTATCCTTTAATGTTCTGTTTCACTTACCCGCCAAAAATTAAAAGCAAAATGAATGACTGAATGAATGAATCGAATACATTACTCGTGACATTTGCAAATAATAATGTTTCTATTAACGGTCTGCTACTTTTTTATGCTCCTTGCAATTAAATTCATTTATCTTGAAAGTATGAATCACATTATTTTTTAGAAATTTATTTTTCAAGTGTTATATGTTTTTTTTTTCATATAAAAAATAGGAAACGAGGCTAAACTTGTTGAGGTATGATGATAACAATTTTTATATACGGAATCGTGAGACAATCGGCTCACGTTACAAAAACTCGGGAAAGTTGAGGGGTAGAGGAGTCAGCAAGGGACAAAAGCCGATGTTATTAAAATTGATACACTTCAATACACACCAGTAACATAAAAGGAGGCGGTTTGTGTTTACAAAAGGGGTGGTTTACGGATGTATTCCGGGGAAAATCATCGAGAGACAAGAGATTTTCTTATTATTATTTACGCTTTTCCCGGAACGGATCCGTTATGAGTGGGGGAAATCCCGATACAAATATCTGTTATTTTTATCCCTCTGAGTTTCTATTAAAAGTAGAGAATTCGCTGGCCAACTCAATTAACTAGGAAAAGCTATGATTATTTTATTAGGTTTATTACCCAAAGGGTAGGAGGAAGAGGAAGAAGAAAGGAAAGGAAGGAAATCAACATCTTTCTGTGAGTCATACGAGAATGAAATTTTTGATGGGGTGGTTTTCCCAGATGCTTGACATTTTCGAGCATAAATAACTTTATTGTTGTTCGCAGGTTATTGTTTTATGGGGAACGGGATTTAGATTAAATGTAATTTGCATGTTGAAAAGTCGGGAAATGACCACCGCGTTGTTTGTTTTAATTATTCATAAGAAGTATTAAATGGTTTTTTTTTTCATTTTCAGAAGTGGCGGTTTCTTCTTGACTTAGAAGAATTTAGCTTCAAGTTCTAAAATGGCGATGATGGTGCTTTGTAGAATTCGAACGCCCTTGACCGAACAGCGTAGGAAAAGAATCAACAGTTTCGATGTAGAAAAGGGAATAAGAATTACATTAGCTACCAGTGGAAAGCAGAAGCAACTGCGGAAACGGGACCTTCAAGCCTGCAGAATTTTCAGTAGTAAAAGTAAGTATTATGTACAATCAGTGAGAACCAGCAAGAGTTCTGCTTCAGGTTTGGCGCACCTGCCTTGACGAGCTTTAGATTCCTTCCGACCCGGGAGGTAGCAATCTGGTAAGGGTGCTGGTAGGGGGCAGCAGTCCTACCAATACTGGCTTAAGGCTAAAGACGGTAAAAGTTGGCTAGGCTTAAGTCCAAAAAGCAGGAGGCTGAGTCGCAGACTGACGGTATGGCTCCTGTGCTGCGATGCAGAAAGTGTTGGGAAGCTCCCTAGCTTTCCCTAGCAATATGCTCCCTAGTTTAGCCATCATGGCCGAGGGTTTGCTGTGCAAGACCCAAGACAGTCGATTCGGCTAGGGTCCCTTGCACACCGCAATAAGCTCTCTAACCATGATGGTCGCTATTCCCGTCGCGGGAAGGCACTGCAAGAAGAAGAAGAAGTGAGAACCAGTGTCCAGTCGACTTAGAACAAAGGTACTACCATATTTCCCTTTGGATGGGCGGTCAGGTCATTAAACCCCGACGCCAAAATCAGTTATGTACTGAACTTCAGCGCTGTCTAGGAGTTTCTTCGAAAATTCCGGCTATGGCCAAAATTAAACAATCCTTACTTTCAAAAAACCTCATGTGATTTCAGCGTTAAAGCAAACAATTGTTGGGTAAGCTGAAGTGTTAGTAAAACGAATGTAAACAAACAGTAGTGGAAAGCAAAGAGTAAAAAAAATGTTAAACCAAACAACCCTATGATTAGGGTGGCAGTAAGATGAGTTGTTTCAACATCCACTGCGTGCCGGAATGTCACGAAACCGTCGATATTGAAATCAAGAGGCACTTTCAAGACCACACTCGTGGTTTTTCATTTTTTTATAAAAAAAAAATCCCGAAATGATTCTTTTTTCTGCAAAACACAAAACTCAATTCATATTCCCTTTTTACTAAAAAATTAATTTCCCAGGAAAAGGGGTTTTCCATCGTTATTACTTTCTCCCTCCTTTTTCATAAAACAAAATCCAAATAAAAAAATCATTTAAAAAAAAAAAAAAAAGAAGATAACCACCTCCATGCATAGTGGTTTATATTAGGACGTATATTTATGGAAACTACGGTCATAATTATGGGAGTGCTTTGACAACATTCTTAAACACGCAACTGGATGTCTTTTACCTCGGAGGATTTAGAATATGTTGCGCTGTTTCGAATGTCGAAGAACTTTGGTCGAGTTCTCACGATCGATATTATCGGCTCCGATATTGGCTAAAGGTGGCGAATTATCAATTAATGGCGAACTTGATTTTTTTCTTGACTAATCTGACGTATATAAAACACGAAGAGAATTATAATTAGACTTCTGAATTTTTTAAATGATTAGCCTACCGTGTTTAACTAACCTATGGCAATTTTAAAAGGACTAAACTGTTTTTTTTTTTTTTTTCTTTCAGTTTTGTATGTTTAAAAAAATGTAGATGAGAAACCGGTATTAGGGGATTTTTACGTGTTTGCTCACTTGTTACAATTTTTAACGAGTATGCTGATTTTTAATTTTTTTTTAATCGTTCGGAGTTAATTTTAATGATTCGGTGTATATAACGGCCGTGTAATTTGCATTAGTGTGGGATGATTACTTAAAATTTTTTTTTTTTCCTGATTTGTACTGGGACGGAATGATTATTAATTTTTTAAATACGAGCTTGAAAGATGTACAAGTACAAGAATAAGAAGATAGTTGTCTTGATGCTCAATTAATGGACAGGTGAATGAATTTTTAAAGAAAAAAAAATTGCATATATTAAAAAAGGATTCGAGTGATAGTTGTTTGCTTGTTTTTTTTAAAAAGAACATTACATTACAGTTAATGTCTTTTTCTTCGTAATAATTTTAAAATCGTGAATGTTGAGTATATCAGAGCTGTAATCTGATAGGGTAATTAACAGCAATTTCGTTTAGGAATATTTTTTTAAAATATTTTTAGGATTGTTGGGGACGTTTTTATCATATTTTTATGAGGTTTAATCATTTGGAAAGATCTGGCGTGCGATTTTTTTTTCGTCACCTTTTAGTAACGGTTTGTCGCTATGGGTGGTTTAGGCGCCAGTAGAGTGGACCTCAAGGAAGTGGAAGAAAACAAATACTGTACGTTCCAAAAACAGAATCTGTTTGCATTCCTGGTTGGAGTTTAACATGGGCAAGTGACAGATTAAAAGTTACTCAAACACAAACCAGTAGTTTAAATCTGGAAGAAGCGAAATTTATTTTTTCTTTACAATTTTAAAATTAGAAGATGAGTAAAAAATGGCAATGGCTTGTCCTAATCAGAGCTGCAGAAGTTTCTTCCATGGGGTGCGTTGAATCACATTCTATATACATTTTTCAAAACAGTCTTTTTTCAGCTCAACAGTTTTTTAAGAATTCTTTTTGTGACCCTGAATTTTTTCTGCATTTTTTTACATTTACTAAATTCCATGCATTTTTGTCAACAGGCAAGAAGCCTTCTGTCCGCCTGTGTGTGTGTCTGCTGGTTGATCTTCGAAACGTGGAAAGGTCGGAAATGGGTATCATATAAAGAGCACAAAAATCTAGTTGGACCTGTGCGATCTTTGTTTCCTTAACTCCAACAGAACGTTTTTCTGGTTTTGGAATGTTCCGAAGTCAGGGAAGCCCTTAAATGCTCAAGATAGACTCAATGTAAGTTTTTAGATGCCTTAGTTAAGTTTTTCAGGACCTAGAGGCCCTAACTGGACTCTCTTAATACATTAAACGCAGAGCTTGACTCGCCGAAGATGTCAAAAGCTCGAGATAGACTTTAAATGCCATGAGAAACCGGCGTTTAAATTTCCTCAAACCGTTATAAGTTTAAACCAAGCTCGCTGAACCCTTTAAAGCACAAAAGATTCTCGCTAAAGTCGTTAAAGGCTTGAGGCGAGGCTGATAAAGATGTAAAAAGCTCGAGCAAGAATCACCAGGGGAGCCGGGCCCAAGGCCCTGGACCAGGTATTTTTATATCAGTCAGGGTCGCCAGTGGCGCTAATTGCGGAGGGCAGGTGGGGCCATGGCCCCCCACCAAAGTATATTTTCTTCCATTAGATAAGCATTGCGTGATGCTTTGCCCCTCTCCCAAAAATCAAGAATGTTTGCCCTCCCCCCCTTAGATTACAGTAAAATGGCGCCACTTGGCCGGGTTTCTTAACAAATCCTTTTTGCAAAATCCGGGCCCAGGGCTCCTTACCATGGCGAAAATTCAATAGTTCTAGTTAATTAATAATTTTAGTAATTTTTAAAAATTTCTTTGGAGCACGTCCTGGAAAATCTTCATTTTCTTCTTTCATTTTCAAATCTGCATTTTTCTTGATTTTACTTATATTTTTCAACATTTTACTAAATTGAGCTGAAAAATACCTTCAAAATCGTATATTTCTATTATTTTTACAAAAAATTATTTTGTATATTGTATTGTATTATTTTGTATATTGAATTTTCACATCGATTCAAAACTTTCACACTCATTACCAGCACTCTCGTCTACAAAAGTGACAATAATGACTTATTACACGAACAAAAATACGAAAATGATGCAATTTCGGAAGCTTACTCAATTTTTTCTTAAAGAAAAAAAGGACCATTCATCGATGTTATCATAAACCATATAAAAATTCACTGCTACCAATTTATAATTACCCATGTAAAATTTATTAGCCAGGAACATAAAAAGTGAATATTTTGATAAGCCTTAGAACTTTATTACTTTCAAATTCAGACCACCTTACAGCCTCTTATCAAAAAAAAAAAAAAAAAAAAAATAGAACCCGTTAAGAAAAAAGATGCAAGAAAAGATTCTTTATTTAATGACATCAATAAGAAAATAAGTTAGCAGCATTATAATGAATAACACTCTATTGTTATGAGGAGTGATCGAGAAAAAAGTTTTTTTTGTTCTTTTTGTCGAAATTGTATTATGCGTTTAGTTCAGGTCATTGTAATGCAAAGCGGTCTAGGCCTGATGTCAGGCGTCGCATAATTTCATGAAGTATTATTGACCTTCAAATAGATGGATCCGTGAAAAGAGAAGTGAAAGCCTCGATTTTTATATTCTTTAGGTAAACGCGGCTAAAATTTTTTTTTTAATTACATGACTGGTTTACCAGCGAATTGATATTCATGGTAAAAATTATCCCGTTTCTCCCGCATAATTTTCTGCAGACTCCAGAGGCAGAAAGACAGCGTGAAGACTTTTTAGATAATTATCTTGCATACATGATATTTACAATAATTACGAAGCGACACGATAACTCTATTATTATATTACCAAGAGTAATTTTGAATGAATTTTGCGAAGGTAAAATATCGTCCTTGGTGGCGTCTTCTAATGATCGTCCCCTAGGGGTTGCTGCCCTCAATTTTTGTTTCTTTTTGTATAATGTCATGTTTCCGGCTATATTTATCGGGCGGTTTTTTTTTTTCATCTTTGGTTCTTTTTCCAGGTATACCGGAAGTTATGCAGGAGGAATGACGGCGTCTATGGTCATATACGCCGACTTGTTTTTGATGGGCATACTTGCGAAACGAGTTCGTAAAATAAAAAAGTAGTTAAAAACGCTAATGTTATAATAATTTTTGCAAAAAAAAAATTTTTTTTATTCGATGGCAATCTAAAGAGGTCAGAGATGGCGGCTCGAGATTAATTTCAAAAAAAGGTAAATACCACCTTTTTAGCCATTGGCAAGACACACGCCGGCGTATCAGTATTCTGTGTTAATGGGGCAGTTTTTGAATGAGAAGATAATAAATCACGACGTGAGATCTCATTTGTAACAAAATATAATATTCGGACATGCTTGAGAAAAAAAAAAAAATTTCGAGGGTTAAATTTTGAGGATAAGTTTTAAATGTTGATCCTGGATTATTTTCAATGAAAGACAAGCGTAACTTTTTTTGAATTTAAAATTTCATCTTGAAGTTTCTTCGAAATGTAAGCACTCGGCGCGAACATGATCATGCTCTGGAGGACCAAACACAGACAGCGTCTCGCTTTTAGACGATTTAAGGAAATTTATTGTTCAAGAAAGAACTCTCGACTAAAAAGTTTTCATAATTTTTTCCTATCGAAAAGTTTTTTTACAACTTCCTCAAGCAAGATTTTAAAAAATTTTTAAGCAAGGAATCCTGACGCCTTAGTTCGTGTTTTGCATTTGTCTTACAAAAGTTTCATTATTAAAAATTGATTAATTGTTCGCTAATTTTTTGCTTTCTTTTCAGATCGAAAGATTAAATGTTGCTTACGATTTTAAAGAAAAAGACTTACCAAGAGGCCACAAAGAAGGATGGGCTGGAAACACGTTTCATTCCTGAATAATTTGAAGATTACAGGAGGCGATTCGGGACAATCCATTTGGAGAATGATGTCGTTTCATCATAAAAGGTGAGTTTCTTTGTTTTTTTTTTTAAAGTACGGTATCATTTTAAATGGCCTTAGTGACGGTGTTTGTGTGAGGATTTAACGCCCTAAAGTGGCTTAACCATGTTTTCTAGAGTTTTTCTAATATCAATTGAGTTTATTGTGATACGTTCTTGGATTAATTAGGTCAACGGGGCGCAGTATTGAAAATTCAGTGGCACTAATGCTCTTAAAGGGCATTCTTTTTCCAGTAAACATTTGAGAAATATGAACACTCACTGAATTTCCCATTTCTGAATTTTCCTTAATGAAAACCTTTAAATTTTTTAAACGATTTTAAAACGAGATTTTTCAGTGTTGACTGTTCAGAAACCGGAAAACGACTGACGCAAACGTTGTATTTGTCGTGAGGGTGGTGCAAACGTTTGATCGAAATTACTCTTACTCCGCTGGTACTACAGGGTCCGAAGCCCTACTGTCGCCTCCACCAAATTTCTCTACTGACTCCGATCCAAAGTCTTAAACTGCCAATTCCTGACTCTCATGGAAAAGACAATCCTGATGAAAAAATATCGACCGACCGTTTGACCGCACAGAGCCTTGTAAATACCCCTTCACCGGCTTGGGTCTACCTGCATTTCGTACTCTCGGTACCTTGATCGCTTTTGGTGTAATTGTTGTTGAATAATAATTGTGCTCGTGTGGTGTGCCTTGCTGATCGTCTTGCTTGTCTTCCGAATCCTGATGTTTGCCCTGCATTACATTTGTGTTTGATTACTCTGCCTTCAAATTTTGAATAACCTTCAACCTTTTGTAAAATTCCGCGCTACCGACACCGATTCCTTTGCGAAGCAAAGGAATCGGTGTCGGCATCGAGTCTCGATGCCGATGTCGGCAACCGATCCTCTGCCGATTCCGGACCTGTTTATAAGACCGTGGTTTTAAGGTTAAAATTGAGTTCCCGCACTTGAAAAAAAACACGTGTCGAATGTTTTTCGACGCACTATCCAATAAGCCAGGTTTGATCAAAATCCATTTTTTACAGTGAGAGACGTTTACTTGTGAGTCGGCCAAATCTGCAATGCAATAATTTTTTTTTAAAAAAATTCAGTGGGTTAGCTTGGCCTTGCCCGTGCAGATGTTTAGATTATATTACATGGAAATATATTTTGAATGGCGCACAGTATGTCCACTCGATAAGAAAAAATAATCGTGTAACCAGTCACCAACACATTCCAGTCAAAACACTTAAGAAAACTAAAAAGAAATGTTCGCGTCAAAAAATTTTAAACCGGAAAACTTGACAACTTTCCCGAAGTTTTGATTAAACGCATGATTGAGAATAGCCGGTACACTTTTCCCGTCAAGTGGCAACATTGAAACGGAATCTCCAGTATTCCGAGTCTCTATCGTCTTGTATTCCTCAGTCATTGGTTGCACTTGCATGGAGAATGTTTAACACTCTTCGTCGGTCGTTTTAGTAAACGTGCGTAACAATGTGTGATTGTTCGTAAACTTACACTTTTCTGTTATTTTTTCCTTTTTTGGGATTATTGCTTGGATTACCGAATCGTAGACTTGAATGATTTTTTTCTTTTTCACGGTAAGTTATTAATTTTTTTTCGTGATGGGTTTATCATAACGTGCACAATTTCTGTATTAGGGATTGCAATTTTTTTTTAACTTTGCTAAATGAGGCAAAAAAAAGAGTTTGGGAAGTAATGACCGGATGGGAATTGTTTGAAGTATAATCAGTGATTTTGTCGTGTAAATTGTGAGATATTTTTAGGATGAAGAAAGAGTTGAATGATTTTTTGAAGGAATGTTTTTGATATTTATTCTTTCCGTTGAAAAAAATGGTTGTTTAGTCTGAGATGATTTTTTTTTTTGGAGTCTCCCTTTTGTTTAGTGAATAGAAAGCTTCTGTGAATTCTTCGAAATGTCAACCAAAAGAAAATGCTGAAATCGCTGTGAATGTTATTTGTCAATTATTTAAGTAAAAAATTGTCACCGGTAATGCTGAACGAAGTTGTTGCTTTTTTTTAGTCGAGCAGATTTTGGAAAAGCTCCGAGAAAAAGAATTGGAATGTGGAAAAATGTGGATATGTTTTGAGGGGGAAAGCTTTTAGGAAACAATATAAAAACATAAACGATTTTTTATCCCTGTCATTGTCATTGACATTGACATTTCTCCAGTGATGTTCGAGTTAAAATATTGACGTACGCACAAAAAATCCGGAAATGAATTTTATACGATTGAAAATAATGTAAAAAGGTTTGAATGGTATTTTTTTTTCTGGCGCCTCCGAAATTTTTGATTGTCTGAAGGGTTAACATGACAGTGTATTGAAAACTTGTCAGTAAAGACATTTTTTGCCCCTGAAAGATTCTTTTCTGTTTTTGAAATTTTTCCAAGAGAGAACTCCAAGCTTAGCTTGGAGGGGTTTAGTTTTTTTAACCAGTTTGAAGAATTGATAGTGTTTGCTGAGGTTTAGACATTTGGGGGGATGGCGGAGGTGCTTGAAGTAGTAGGAGCTCGAATATTTTGGCCATCTAGAAGTGCCGCCTTCTGCGAAAGAGGGAGAGATTGAAGATAAACGAAATTCAGGCTGAAAAAATTTTGTGTTAAGGAAATGGTTTTGATTGAAATTCAGTCGTGTTTTTTCGAAAAGCCACAGCTAAAGAACAAGATCGCGGGTTTGATCCCTAATTACAGTCAAATCTGCGACTGAAAATACTGAGCTTGACTGAAATAAGTTAATTTTTGGTTTTTGTTTCAAGAAAGGTTTTCAAAATTTAAGCTACGGTGTAAAAGTTTTTTACCTTAGGAGAACGTTCTTGCAGAAAATAAATCTGAGCTGGTTTTTGTCGCTGTGGTGCCACATGAAGAAGAAATGATCTTGGCCTTTGACAGCTTTAATTAGATGTTAGACAATATAAAGATATAGATACATAAAGAAATACTAGTCTGTGATTAATCCAAGAATGCTTACTTTGTTTTGTTAACTGCAATCTTGGGCTTCACTAGGATTATTAATTTTTTCAGCTTCTTTGTGCTCATTTCAGACCTTCTTTCAGCCCTTCGACCCCTTTTCAAGTATAAACCTTTTTCAAAATTCACAATCGGTCCGGGTCATGGCTGCTCTTGTTTAGCGTAATTCCTCGACCCTTCAGATCGTTTTCCAGGTTTAGACGCCTCATCCAAAATGATAACCTTGGTATTACTCGATAAATTAAAATAGATCTGCCTGTTTTGGCAATGGCGACTTAGTAATTCCAATAGGCAGCAGTTTGGCTGAGTCTGGGCCTATAACCTGTTTAACCCTTTAAACAAACTTATACTGAGCTCATCTCTGATTTTTTATTGGCCCAAGAGGTCTGTCGATTTAAGCTCATGTTTTAGCTCGAGCCTTTGAGTGAAATTTTCCATCGTTACTGTCAAACATGGCGGAAAAAATGACCATAACAAAACATATCCGAGACTTTAGGCCCCCATAAGATTTCTTTCGAATCAATTTTTATTATATTAACACTAACATGATTTACGCTCCTGAATTGATAGCTCTATAAAGATAAGTCATCTTCATGTTGGCAACATCGAGTATAAAAGTAACAGAAAATGGAAACAGGATTACACATCTTTTCCCCCTTTAGAGATTTTTCGCAAGACAAGAAAGGGGATTGAGGGATTCGTCGGCAATTTATCAGTGAAATGAAAAAACATCCATTATAAGAAATTGAATTTCTTTTTTGTCTTTTCTCTCAGACGTCTTTACCCATATACAAACAAAAAACGATTTCTGATTATTTCTTGATCATTATAAAATTCTTTCAATGATTTTCAATCTCTTTTACACCCCCCTCCGTCATTAAGCGGGAAAAGTTTATGAAACAAAAGATGGATTTTTCCCCAAGAGTCTCATTTTGATATACTGTATATTTCCATTAGGGCTTCCAAACCTTTTTGTGTGTAAGATTGATCTATTTTTCTAATAGTAGAAATCTTTACATGTTGTGCAGTCGGACAATTAAAAAGGCGAACAATTGAAGAATATTCTCCCTATTTTGGTCATTCCCTTTTTAAACGTTTCTCTATTCTAATGGGAAGCGCAATTATAATAAAGCGATAACGTGTACAACACTGTTCCGCTTCTAAGATTAATTAATTCCAGAACTGTTTCATGTTAATATGATTTTATGAATGCTCTTTTTTTTTTTTTTAAGGTAGATCCGGTCGTGGACTTTTTAAAAAGTCATCGAACCTATATTTTTGTTATCTGGAAAAAATTAAAAGTAATAAAATTTTTCGTTATCGCAATTAAAATGAGGATCATATGTGAATCAAAACTCGAAGTTTAATAATTTATGATAGTTTATTCGAGAAAAACCCGCAATGTTTTTATTTGAAGAAAGTCGGAGAGTTGTAACGCGGGTTTTACAGGCTGGGACGCGGATGTTGAGAGGGCCCGGGGAGCGGAAAAACTAAAAAGAAAATTTGAGCATGAAAAAGAGCGTCTAAAAAAATAAATAGTTAACAAAAAATTTTGAGCGCGAAAAAAAATGGAAAAAATTTTGAGCGCGAAAAAAAATAGAAAAAATTTTGAGCGCAAAAAAAAATAGAAAAAATTTTGAGCGCGAAAAAAATAAAAAAAATTTTGAGCGCGAAAAAAAATGAAAAAAATTTGAGCGCGAAAAAAATGGGAAAAATTTTTTTTGCTTTCTTCTTAAAAAGAAATAAGCAAAACTTGTTGGCCCTAAGGAAAAAAGTGTAAAAATCAAGAAATAAAATAAAAATTTGAGTGCTAAAAAAGAAATTCTGGAAAAACTTTTCGAGTACAAAGTAAATTGAAGCCAATTCTTGAGTCAAAAACAAACATGTAAAGTATCGAAAAAATTTCTAAGTTTCGATGGTTAATCATCTAGTAGAGACACAGCAAAAAAGATTTGAAATTTTTTTTAATTCTAAAGAGAGAACACAAGAAATCATTTCTGAACTTGAAGCTCAAAAATTTTCAAAGCCAGAAAAAAAATTAAGAAAAATTTCTGAATCTGGTCAAATCTGGTTAGTTTTGCTAATTTTTTTTGTTCAAATCCGAATCAGCTGTTTTAAGGGGCTTGAGCGAAAAATCCTAAACGGCGCTGTACAGCTCCTTTTGTAGTTTTTATTTTCATCAAAGAAAAAAATTTTACTTACATTCTAAGAAGACCCAGCGAATTAACGATTAGTCCATAAGTACTTCGTCTTCTTAAAATGTGGAAAAAAATTTTATTATTGAAAAACTCGAGAACGCGGAAGAGCGCATTAGTTTAAGGAATGCACTAGGTTTTCTAGGTAGAAGCCAATTTTCGGGCCTGTCTCAGTTTGAGCCCCACGTAGACTAGGCCTCGTATTTTATCTTTCATCATTCAATTTTTAAAAATTGGTTTAATCATTCATTATTCAAGCCTAATTTTTCTCTGGGCCCGCATTTGCTTTAAACTTCTCAATTTTTAGGGCTTAAGATGTCCAAGAGACAGGAAAATAAATCCTTACACCCGGCTGGTTACCTTATACACCAATGATGACCCTGAGCCGGTCGCCACTGAAGAATAATAAAATAAAAAAAATAATTTTGACTATTTTGATTTTTTTTTTTTTTCAAGTCTATAAAAACGGGGTATGCCTAATCGTGATAAATGAATTTACACGGTGTTTTAACACGTTTCTTTCTTTTCTATGAATTCAAGGAGTTTTTAAAAACAAAAACATCCCCGGATCTAATAGACAATTTCGCGTCTTGTTCTAAATATTTTTATTGATACGTTTGAAATTTTTATAGCGAGTTTAAGAATCATCCTAGAGAGTTTCTTAAACATTCGAGTTAAAGGCGTGAACAGTAGTCGCCTTTTGAAAAAGTATAAGTAAATGCTTGTAGTATAATAAATCATGAACCTAATGACATTGAATTATTTGGCGCCTTATCCTAATCAGACTAGATGATAAATTGCCAAACGTTGAAAATTTTCGCCAAATCTCAAGAATTATTATTTTTTGAAGTCTGCTTCCGTGTTAGCGACTCAAAAGTGTTCAAACCCTCACCTGAAAAAAATTACCGATATCCTGCTGGCTTGGTTTCTAAAGACTAAAAAAAAATGCCAAAAGGGCCACTGACCACCTCGACCTCACGCTGTCTGTCACCGCCTAATAAAACCTTAAAAATTCACTCAAATTTAAACCGTTTAATTCAAGACATGCTTAGATTTTATAATAAAATCATCCGGAGAACGTAATTAGCCGCTTTTAATAACAAGCTAATATCTCTCATTATATTTTTTTATATTCATGAATAAGATTATGATTTTTAAAAATATAAAATTTGAAAGAAAGGCGATGAAACATTCAAAAAAAATATTTCATTTCCCGAACAGATGATATTAAGATGTTTATACCAACATCTGATATCCAGTTCATACTAATAACTACTTTAGACACTTATTAAAAATTTTTTTTTAATTTTCATTAATAAAAATAATTTTTCAAGGTTAAACGTTTAATGAAGAACTGGTAAAATCTTAACATTTCCCTTTTTTTTTTAATGAAAGAAAACGTGTTTTTTTTTCACTTATCAAGATTTTTAATTCACACCTTTTACCGCCAGTAATTTCCTTTTCAAAGAATGTATGTTAGTAGTAATTGATCGTAAGTTTTTATTTTCGGAAACCATTAATCTGTCGATATTAGGAAAAGATAACATTTCTTTAAAAAAATTAGTTCATTAAAATAGATCAAAAAGTTATTAATGATCATTAATTTTTGGAATAGGAAATTCGATGTACGGAGGATTTAAAATTAGCAATTCAGGCTTTACGGCTTTTTCTTTTATTATTTTTAAATAGTTTAAAAAATTTTTATGAGGAGTAATTAAAGAGATGCTGTTAGAAAATGTTAGTTTTCAAGTTTTTTAAATGAAAATGAATAAATTCATATATGGTACCGTATAGATGTAGATTTTTTTACGATTTAATTTATAGAGTGTGCAGTTTATAAAGATAAGAGGAATACTTAGTAGCTTTATTTTGAATTGTAAGATAGTTATGAGTTGAGATTCGGATGATGGGAAATGACATGTGGGAACTTGAATATATTGGAGACTCACACATTCTGATTTTATTGCCTTTATGCACAGGGACGGCGCCAAGGGGAGGGAGGGGGAGAGATTTGGCTTTTCCTTGGCTTTACCTATTTGGGAAGAACAGAAATATTGCTGTAATGTAACAATGGTCGACTTTGGCCCCATATAAAAATTTGTGGTCCACCCTTGGCTCCATCCAGAATTTTTTCCTGGCGCCGTCACTGCTTAAGGCCTTAGCGAGCTGCAGCCAATGCACTGTGAAACTTTCACATTACTTACTTCGCCTCAAAGCGGCTGATTTGAGATTTTCCCGCCAGAAAAAGAATCCATTTTCAAAGACATCTTGGGAGGGGCTAACGACTATGCAATGTTTAGCTTATGTAAGCTAACATCTTGGGGGCAGGGATGCCCTTGTCGGCCGGAACAATGTTGTAGCCCTAAATCTCGCTGAAGAGTTTGATTACTAGTGTCATTGGATCCCGGCGGTTACAGTAACTGGTGCAGACTTAGTGTAGAGCGGACCATTGTCATGGTGATTAATGGGAGTGTGAATGTTGTGAGGCAGAGCCTGGAAAGGAGTTGGCGGACAACGTGAGGAAGGATGCCAGAGCTTGGGAGTGTGAGACTGGCAGGACGGGGCGTTGAGTGGAAAACGAAGGTAACTGCGGCAGTAGGGCTTCAATTCTCGCAGGTTCTAGTTAAGCCCGAAATTTGATTCAGCAGATATAATTTTTTTACCCAGCATTTTGTGATTTTTTTTGCTTTGATTTGCTCTAATGCTAATTTATAACTATCACCTTGTTGAGGGTAACCCTCGACAATTTTTCTAACTTCACCCTTAGTGAATTGATACAAATAAAGCATCTTATAATCATTACTGATCTCCTTATTGTCATGATTGCTCTTGTATTGACTCCAAAAAGTTAACCAGTCCTTTGGAGATCCATCGAAGCTTCTAACTTCCAGTCTAGGCAGATTGTATTGCAATCTCAGATCAAAACCAAGCTTTCGATCACCACCCACCGCATAGGCAATACTGGAGCAGGACCTGGGAATGGAACTGATTTCCTCCATACCTCGTCTGAATATCAATGAAATCGTTCACATATTTATCCGCGGAGTCGTATTCTGCTGTTAATTCCTCGTCATCCATAGACGCCACAGCTAAGTCCAGAATTTGAGCATCTAAGGCTTGCAATTCTTTGTTTCGATATTCTAATTTAGAAAACTCCGCATCTATTTCAGGGGCGTCGTTTGCAGGGGGGCTGGCAGGGGCAGTTGCCCCCCCCCCCCCCCCGCCAAGATTCTGAGATCCCCATATAGGACACACGTGCCCGAAACGTCAGAAACGTTCCGTTTCTTCCGTTTTTTGCTCTCCTCAAAATTTTTTTTCTTTTCCCCCCCAAGAATTTTTATTTTTGCCCCCCCCCCCCAAGCTGGAGCTGAAACGACGCCCCTGATCTATTTCTAATTCATTCCTGATCTCTTTGTCCAATGCATCAGCAAGACGCGTGTAGATGTTCGAGTGAACTCTTCGTACTTGCGCTCTTTCCTTTTTTAACGATTCAAGATCTTTGCCCATTTTGATTGATTTCGGTTCTAATTAAACTTGTGGTCCTGTCACGGTCGCCATATGTTTGAAAATTGAAAACAAAGCGACATTTTTCACGGATGAATGCGACAACTTTTCCAAATTCCAGTCTTGAAACCAAAAAAATTTTTACCCGCATTTTAAGAAGACAGGGCACTTATAGACCCGTCAATAGTTCACCCCATCTTCTTAGAGTGCGAGCCAAAATTTTTTCTGTAAATAAATTAAATCAGCTCTGATGGAGTTCTACTGTCACCTTAGCGCTTTTTTCCGCTCCCTCTGGAAAAGCCAGTCCATGCCTGATTCTAGCCATACGACTAAGCTGAAACAGTCAAGCACTTTTTTGTTTTTCCCATGACCTACGCCACTGTTTTAAATCAAGATCTTACTTAACTAAAGCTCAAATCGAAACAAAGTTTCTGCTTTACATAATCCAACCCATTCTTTTCACAACTATTTCACTTTTATCTATTAACCCTTTGATTTGAAGCAAAAGATAAAATCCTCTTACAGAGAAAAAACCTCACGAGCTCAATTTTAAATAATTAAAATTTATTTTTGTCGTGATATTTTAGTTATTTAAAGATGCGTGGGCGGTCTATCAGGTTAAATTTTTCAGAAGGCTTTTTTCACCCTTTTAAATTATCAGGGACGTAACAATCTTTCAATTACCATAAACTTCTCTCGGTCAAGGATGCGCCACACGCTAAGAATAAAAAAATAAAGATGATGATTCGTTAAAAATTTAATCAATCACCGTATAATTTCGGTAAACGTGGAGATAATATGGGAAGAAGAATGTTTCCTATTTTCAGATTTCACGATTTATTGCAAATTTTTTTCGAGGACGCAAAACATCAATGCGAGTAATGATGAGTTAATGTTTAAACGAACGAAAATCCGCTTTCGGTAAAGAGTCTTCACGATTTTTTTCCAGGATATTTTTTTCTTATGAGTGTTTTGCATAAGTGATGTTTCGAGGGACAAATATGTCACGCCCGGAGACTACAATAGTTGGATGAATGTCAGCCGCATCTCTTCATTTATTGTAGTATGATCGTTTATAAGGATTTTTTTTTAAAAATGGCCATCTTGTTATTGTGATTATTCACCATTGAAATATTCACGATTAGAAGACTAATAATTCGTCATTTTATTTATGTAAACTTGTGCTCTGTGGGCGGTTTTTATGCAATCGCTGTGATTGTTACTAGAGTTCTTGTGAGAATAATCGTGAAATTGGAAAAATTTCTGCAGCAGCTTTGGAAAATGGAAGTATGAGTTGAAGGAATTGGAAAAGATGTGAGAGCCTAGCTCCCTAAGCAAACCTTTCTTCGAATGATTTCCTGGGATCGCTACTGCGTGCGGCTTCAGGAAAATCCAAACCTAAGATAATCAGGTGCAAAAAATAATTTTTTGAGGCATTAAAATGGAGAATATATTGGACTTGCTACTGGTTATGGCAAACCGGAAACATTAACTTTACAAGACTGTAATTATGACTGAATTTATCTGATCAAAATAAGCCGACTGTATACAGGGTGTAATGGACCACCCGTGTAAACTAAATTTTTTTCAGTGAAAATGGTTCTCAGTAGGGGGTAGAAAAATTGTTCGAAACACGACCTGTAAATATGAGAATAAGTGATCATAAAAACGTCAATCGACAAGTTTTTGCTGTGTTGTTTTTTTGAAAACTGTTTGACGACGGTCTTTTCTCTTAAGATAGTAATCTCGTTGTGTCGAAATTGCACTCCTACTGATGCACTTGTCTTGAATTGCATTTAAATTAATTAAGGTGGAAGAAAGTTCTTTTTCTTTTGAAAATGATTGAATGTGCTTTCTATGTTTTGGAACTTATACTGTTTTGGCTTTGTCAGTTTCGCAGGGAAAGTAGGCAAAGCCTGTCAGGATTTTTGAACATTAGCGGTGAGATGCATATAGGAAGTTAGCGACACCAGATTAGAATGCCAGGTTGGTACCATATGGGGTCGTTTGTGCTACGTTTGTGCTGGACTTTATTTTTGTAATTCAGTGGTGTATTCTCATCTATAAATTTTTGGCTGAAAATAAAATTAAGTTATTACAGGAATTATTAGTAGGGCAGAAGAGCCGGCAAAGGAAAAGAATGTAATAATATAAAGCTGAACTACCAGCGTTAAGAAGTAAAGCTCCTACTGCGGACTACGCTCGTCGCTGCCGTGGCTTAAAAACAAATCTCCGGGCCTGAATTTCTCAAAGCATAGGGTCCGGGGCCTTAGGTCCGGCAGCGTGAACACTGTTCACTGAACAGATTTCTGGGATGGCGGCACACTCCTCGCTTCGCTCGTCGCTGTCGTGGTTTTAAAAAAAAATCCTCTAGGCCTCAATCTCCCTGGGCCTTAAGTCCGGGAGCGTGAACAGAAGTTTATATATAATTTTTTAAATTATATATAATTTATATATAATTTTTATATAAATTAAATATATTTACACCTCCCAAAAACTGCACAATAACCGAATATTTTCTAAATAAAAATTAAAGCGGAATGTAGCAGCTTTTTTAAAATTGTTTTGCACTTTGTTTGCACTTTTTAATGTTTAGCTTATGGCGAAAGTGCCCTTTTTGCACATAACTCCTCAATTTCAGTTCTTAAATAAAAAAATTTTTTACCGGCATTCTAAGAAGACAGCGCACTTATGGACTAATCCATAGTTCACCCAGTCTTCTTAGAGTGTGAGCAAAATTTTTTAAATAAATAAAAACAGCTGTACTGGAGTTTTCTAGTCACCTCAGCGCCGCTTCTGGTATTTTTGCTTGCGCCCTTAGAAATTTTCTCTGAGAAAAACGACCACTGTGATCAACAAAAAATCCCTTAAGGATAATTTTCTTATTTCGGCATTCTGTGCATGGGCACGAATTCGCAGTTTCCAAAGCCTGCTCTACCCCTATTGTTTCGATGAGTCACGGATCTTGCAAACGAGGATATATTAAATGGCTTCGTTAATCGACCCCAAATCCAAATTCATAAGGTTTCAGTAGGGGTATCAAGCCGAACTCGTTATCAAAAAAAAACACTTAACACTTTGTTTCATCTTTGACCTAACCCAGACGGCTATTTTTTTACATTTAAAATTCCTTATAGTCCTAATGAAAATCAAGCTGCTTCACTTGCCCCGAATCTTCCCATAAGTGAAATACCGGTAAACAAGTGAACGAAAAAAAAAAAATTATATTCAATTTACAATTTATTCCCACATAACAAATCGGTCGTTGAACAAATAGGTAAATTATAGTGTTTCAATCCGTAAGGTGGACCCATAATTTGTAATTTTTTTTCAGAAACGATAAATTGATATCCTACGTCTTTCTATTTCTGCACTCATTCCTCTTTCTAGAATTTATTCGAGACAAGTCTCCCAAACAGAGCGCGTAATCTTGAAGTTTGAAACAAACAAAATTTTAAACAAAAAAAAATTTAATTGAGGGCGATAAGAACTTCATAAAATATTTTCTTTTCTATTTTAAAAAGTCATTAATTCAACTCAATATAAGTTTAAGACAGTGAAATGAAAACGAAGCTCTTATCAAAATCATTACTTAACACATTCAAGCATTTCTTTTATGAATATTTAAACAATGAACTTGTTAAGGTTTTATTAACGAAAAAGGTAACCACTCAGTGATGTGATGTGTCACAAAAAAATCAAAGGAATGTCATTAATCTTTTTTTTTGTTTTGTTTCATCGTTTGTCGATTTGTTTTTCTTGCCCTATTGTTTCCCTGTCAAAATAAATGTCACATTGCTAAGTGCATGTTGTTACTGCTTTTTAATTAAGTAATGAGTGGAATACAAAATTAAGTGAATTCAACATGGGCATATATTGCGAATGACTAGGTTTAAAGTGGTCATTTAATTAGAATTGCTTGAAAATTTTAATTACAGATTTTAAGGTCCTTTTTTTTTTTGCTTTGGTTAATTACTGTGTTAATATGTTTTTTTTCTGGGTGGAAGTTAGGATTTTTTTTTTTATAATGGAGTTGTATAGGTTTCGGTTTTCTATTATCAGAAGCGTTTATCGCGTAACGGTTATATGGATGTGTGACTTAAGTGTTAAGTTTAATTTTGGAAATGATATGGCCTTGTTTTGGGTGGAGAGTGAGTTTTAATTGAGTGGTAGGAGATGCTTATTGCCGTATTTAGTAGTTTTGATAGTTCTGGTAATTATTAAAATCTGATAAAAGAATATTTGGTCGGGAGAAGGTGATGGTGAGGAATTTTTTATTAGTGGAGGAGCAAATTTACAATTCTCGTTACACTAAGGACCAACTGAAGTTTAAGGAGATAATCGTCAAAGGAAAAAACGGGCAGTTATCTTTTAGAAACTGGTTTTTCTCTTAAAATTTTGGTGGTGGGATTGGCTCTAAGTTTTAAAAATTAGGTGATTCCTCGTTGCAGAAATGTTTTGTAAAGAATCGGTAAGACGGAAATCGAAATAACACTTAACTAAACCCGATTAAAAGGATAATATTTTATTTAATTTACTAAATTTTGTCCATATCATTTATAACAAAGTAAGAAATTCTACGCGAATCGGATTTGCCGCGGGTCTTTGGGTTTTTAGCGATTGTTAAGAGTCTCGGAAAAAGAACTGAGTTGAGGAGAGGATGGGCGAGAACTCCTTGAAGGATAGCCGAAGACTAACTAGGGTGACCAAGGAACACAGGATGGCTTGGCGTGGGCTTGGAGAAAAGTGGGGGAAGCAGGTTGTTTGTAAAAGAAAAGAATTCGGAGCAAAAAATGGAGAAATCGGAAGAACCAAGGTTACGCAAACAAGTGTAAGGGTGTTGAGGAACAGCAGGAGACTGTGACGAAAGGACTCTAGAAATCTGGACAAGTGAATGACAAAAGAAAAAGGGATATCCAGATGTTTACGTAACTTAGAAATAATAGAATCAGAATGGAACAGATATGAAATAATGAATTCCTTGGAAAGGTCATAAAATTGAAATAAGAATAGAGACACAGGATGGAATGAAGACAAAGGGCGAAAAGTATTGGAAGTAGGCACATCTGGAATTAATAAGGGCCTCGGAAATGCTGGGGCATTACAAATCCCCCCGGGATTGAAAGAAAATTTTGGACGCAGGATTAAGGACAAAATTTTTCCAGAACGGAATAAGATGGGATGGAAGAGACAGAATCCGTTTGCAAAACTGCCTAAACTAGGACTAAAACTAAAGACATGAACGTAGACTTAAGTTTTAATGCTACAAAGAATGTCATGTTAAAATATGACAACTAAATTCTATATTGAACGAAGCATGCAAAAATAAGGTCGTAAACCATTAACTTAACGAATAACTGTAAAAGCCTTTCGGAATACAATTAATTGTGAACTTTGGTGAATCCGTTTGGCTTGTACTTTTATTTTTGGCTAGTTCTTTGGTTACGAAAACAGACCGAGCCGTTTTCCAGCATTGGCACTCTCACTATCTTTTAGCACTGACTCACTTTGCACTTCACTGTTTAGTATTTTGTGCGGAAAATACCTACTGTTTAACCTTAATAATACTACCGTTCTACATTTCATACGAAATAGAAGTCGTTTGTTTTAGCTCGCTTGAAAGCATTAATTGTTGAACAACTGATACGATATTTACTCTTAAACCTAGAATTAACCCTACGATTGGAAGAAGTAGGCAGTCGACAAAACAACACAAAAGTTGCCATAACATAAAACCATGGCGAATTGCTAAAGCCTACATCTTGTAGTTGTAACAAGAATAAGTGATAATTGCAAACCCCTTTTGTGCGAACCGTATTGTACCCCGTTTTGCGTTACTAAACGTAGGACAATGAAGAATGATTTATGACAAAGAGGCCAGTAAAGGAGCGGCCTTCAACCGTTGGGCATGCACCTTTACCGGTTTCCCTTTTATTTTCAAAGTAACGTTGGGCTCCTTCACTTCGAGAATTTCGTAGGGCCCTAAATAAGGTCGATCAAGTTTGGACTTTTTGTTCTCATTTCTCAAATAGGCTTCGCCCCCTACCTTATAAGAGAAAGGGGAGGTTTTCCGGTCGTAGTATTGCTTATTACGTACCTTCGATGCCTGGATGTTGGAACGGGCCAGTTTGTGGGTCTCGTACAGGCGAAGCTTTAAATTATGGATATAGTCATCATAGGTGTATTGGAAGGCTGGAGGACTGGAGAAGGCAGATGGTAATCTGGCTTTAGTCCCGAAAATGAGTTCATAAGGAGAATAGCCTGTGGTTTCGCACTTAGTGACATTAAAGGAAAACATGGCTAACTCCAGATACTCGTCCCATTGGGCTACGTCGTTTTGGACAAACTGTCTCAGGTACTCTTCTAACGTCTGATGAGCCCTTTCGACTACATTGGCCTTAGGATTGTAACTAGTAATATTTATCTTCTTGATTTTAAAAAGTTTACGAATTTCTTTCAAAAGAACAGTATTAAACTCCGGACCGTTATCAGAGAGAAGTTCCTCGGGTGAGCCAAAGATGCATATGAAGCGCGTAACCAACGCATGAGCTATTATTTCAGCGGTATGACGTATCAGGGGGACAAGTACGAGGAATCGGGTAAGGTCGTCTAGGATGGACAAAACATACTTCGATCCATTTGTGGTAACAGGAAGTGGGCCGACAATATCCCAATAAAGCCTCTGGAAAGCTCGTTCTGCCACTTGTGAAATTACCATGGGAGGTATTTTTGGATGACGATCGAATTTAGTTTGAAGGCAATTTTGGCAACTCTTGACAAAGTTTTCGACGTCAATTTTCATTTTTGGCCATTTATACTGGCGTTTTACCTTTTCAAGGGTTCCCTTGACACCTCTATGTCCGCCAATGAGGGAGTCATGGCATTCTTGAAGAATTTTAGGAATATCATCTGGGTTTGGTTTTACGATTTGGTTAAGATGAATGAAAACTTTAATTTTAGTCCCTCGAAATACATATCTGATAATGGTGCGGACTTTCTCAAACTTCATACCCTTGAAATCGGCAGCATCTACAGAAAGGGATCTATCCTCGGGCTTCACGGACTCATCGCGCAACAGCTCAGCTACTAAGTCTTGAAAAGATTCAAATAAGACCTGATAATCGGTTTCCTCCCAATGATAATTCGCAACAAACAATATGAACAGCTGAGGATTGCCAGGTAAAATTAAAATATCCTTAACATGAAAGGCTTTCTCTCCTATTATCTCTATTTGCTCCGCAGTTAACAGATCGAGATTAGGCTTTTCTAGATCGCAGGACGTCAAAATTATTTTCGGATGCCGGGAGTCCGAAAAGTTATGAGGGACCTCTTCTATAGATGAATTTATTACAACTTTACGTTGAATGTCATCTAAGAATTGGTTGTAAGATTCCCTTTTATTGTTGCTATTGTGAGACAGGATTTTAAAAATTCTATTGTTAGGGTGATGGGCCATAAAATATTGTTGAACTAAGTCCTCATGATTACAATCCTCATTGAGACTATCAGTTTCCTTTACTACTGTTTTTAAAATATTTATAACCTTGGCCTCATTAGCGTTTTCGGAGGGTTCTGCCATTGATAAAGGTTCTAAATCGATATTAACATCAATAGCAGTATTATCCTCGTCTTTTTCAGGAGGATACCTGGAAAGAGCATCGCATACTTTATTTCCTCTGCCAGTCCGATAAAAGACTTTATAATCATAAGAGTTTAGGGTAAGACGCCATTTCAAAAGTTTAGAGCTCGGGTCGGAAACATTGAAAAGCCACGTGATACACCTGCAATCGGTGAACACATGCACTGGATGGTTGAAAAAATAGTGATGAAAATACTTCATAAAATAAACGACGGCTAAGGCCTCTCGCTCCACCGATGGCCAGTTCCGTTCATCCTTATTTAACTTTCGACTTACAAAAGAAATCGGTCTATCGTGGCCAATGGGTCCTTGGCTTAGGCATGCAGCAATACAAGATAAGGAGGCATCTGTCGTAAGGTTGAAGGGAAGCTCAAAATTGGGGAATTGCAAGCACGGCCTGGTAGTTAAAATGATTTTAATCTCTTCGAAAGCCTTTTGCTGAAGCGACGTCCATCGAAATTCAGCATCCTTTTTCAATAAACTGGTTAAAGGGAGACAAATGTCACTGTAATGAGGAACGAAATTTCGATAGTAGCCGGCAACTCCTAGGAAAGATTTCAAAGCTTTGGCATCCCTTGGAACGGGGAAATTTTTAAGGGCCTTGACTTTATTTTCATCGGGCTGAATACCATTTTCGGAAATGAAATGACCCAGAAATTTCACCTCTCTTCTCAAGAGAGAGCATTTAAGGGGTTCGATTAAAAATTTATGATTTCTCAAACACGAAAAAACATTTCTTAGCTGTTTTAAATGTTCTGGCAGGTTATTACTGTATACAATAATATCGTCTATGTACAGAAGGCAAGAAGTCCCTATCAGACCAGTTAATGCAATATTTAACGCCCGTTGAAATACATTAGGGGAAATTTTTAGACCGAAGGGTAGGACTTTAAATTCATAGTGACCTCTCGCGGAACTAAAAGCCAATTTATGACGATCATTAGGCTTAATAGGAATATGTAAAAATCCACTTTTTAGGTCGATGGTACTAAAATAATTTGACTCTCCCAACTGATCTAAAATTTCAGAAATTAAAGGAATAGGATAGGCATCCCCAGTAATTTTCATATTCAATTTTCTAAAATCGGTCACAACCCTGAATTGCTTATTTCCATTGGCATCTTTGGTGGCTTTTTCAACGCACCATAGAGGGGCATTGTAAGGTGAAGAAGAAGGCTGAATGATATCCTGTTCCAACCATTCTTGGACTTGCTTTTCGACTACCTGATGCAACCCATGCGGAAGCCGATAATTTTTTATGGCTACAGGTTCATCATCGGTGGTTGGCACCGAAGCCTCGAGTATATCAGTGACTTTCATCTTATCACCAGGAACGAAAAATATATCATTGAATTCGAAACAAAGGTTTAGAATTTCTTGTTCCTCGTTGGGAGCTAAATGGTCTAAATTTAGTAATTTCTTTATCTGGTCTAGCCGTCTCGAGGAGCTATTTTGCACTTTTTCCAATCGATAAATGGATGCTCCCGAACGTCTTACATCTTCTACTTCGATTTTAAGGTCCTTGAGTTCGACATCATAAGAGTTACAATTTAAAACGGAAAATATGGCTTCTCCTTTCTCATTAACTTCGGTAATACACTTAGAAATGTATACATTAGGAAGGATAGGCTGATCACAATATTTATCGGCTGTGAGAACGGTAGACATACCCTCTTTATAATCAGACACCGCGCACTTGACAAAGGCTTCAGTGCGGGCTGGCAACAATACGGAATCTTCTGTTATTTTCATTTTAATAGGAAGACGACCCAGATTCTTTAGTACCTGTGGTTTCGTTTTCGTGTTCCTTTCGGTTAATGTAATATTTAAAGGATTTCTCAATGGATTATCAGGATTTTGGATTGGTTTGACCTTTAACTCGGAATCGGGATCGGATTCAGATTCGAATTTAGGATTGGAATCGGATTCGGATTTAGGATTGGAATCGGATTCGGATTTAGGATTGGAATCGGATTCGGATTTAGGATTGGAATCGGATTCGGATTCGGATTCGGATTTAGGATTGAAAATTGCTTCGGAATTAAGGTTGGAATCGGATTCGGATTTAGGATATGAATCTGATTCGGACCCGGATTTGGCTAAGCAATTTGAATGAATGACGATGTGTTCAGGTCTGGACTCCGGAATTTGAGTAGGTTCCTGAGGTATTGTCGTTTTAGAAGGATCCATGGATTTGCAAGCTACTGGAATTTCTTGGACATTACTGGATTTAGAGATTCTACTTTCCGTTGCTTGAATTGGATTTTTGGTTTGGAATAAAGTACACTTAAGATCTGGCACAATATCGGCCTTGGAATTTGAATTTTCGGGATTCAGGCTAACCTTCTCTGGGCTTTCTCTCGGGATAACATGGATCTTGACTCGCTCGGAAAAGGTCACACGCTTAAGCTTACAAGGAACATCTTCTAGGAGGCGATAACCAAAATACATTGGCGTGGATACTTCGAAGGCCTTAAATAAATCATCATTAAAATCTAAGTTTACTTTGAATTTCCGTAAAAAATCTAGCCCTATTAACGCAGGGATGGAAAAGGTATCCTCTACGACATGGAAAAGGTGTTTGAATGTTAGGTTGCCCATTCGAAGTTTTAATCTAATAACTCCTAAGGTAAAAATCTTGTCTTTTAACGGCTCTACCCCTTCAATCCCGGTGAGTTGGATTATTTCGTGTGTGTTAATTCTGGATTTGGAAGGAATTTTGGATACGGCAATGAGGGAGACATCTGAACCGGAATCCACTAGGAATTCCTCGATCCCATTAACAAGCTTCCTGCCTATCAACTGGACGATGGGGAGTTGCCCTTCGGGATCTGTCATGCGTACGCCGATTGGAAGGACAGGGTCTCTCGATACCCGGCGGTTTACCGAGACCCTCGCTCGTTTAAAGACGGAGGCATGAAACCTTGGATCGGCGCCTCGTCCTCACTGGAATCCTCTGTGCTGCATCCATCATCCTTTGTTTGCTCATTATTCCCGAAAATGTTTCGGATCTTTCGTGTCTTGGACTTTGCGGGCCTCTCCTTTTCCTCGATATTACCCGACCGACCTCTGATCTCTTGTGAATTTTCCTTTCTATCCTCGAATTCGTTTTGTTGGGCTTTAGCCTTTGAAAAGCACCTTTCTTCATCGTGTCCCAGTTTCTTACAGAAGCTGCAAGTAACTGGTGGTCGGATTCTGTTGTTATGTTCCCTTTTCTGGCAATGTTCTATTTCATGGCCCTCCTGCTTGCAATATCGGCATCGTAGCTTTGTCCCTTGGACTGAGTTGACCTCAACTCTGGGCTTAGGTGGAGAGTCACTTCGTAATCGTGCTGTTGATTGCGTGGACCAACACTCTTTGGCTGTGTGATTAGAACGACCACATAATTGACAAATCACGCGGGAAACCGCCTGTTTGGCCCTAGTGAACATAAAACAGTCTTTGGCTGCATGGTTGGTTCGGCCGCAGATCTGACATCCCGACCCCTTTCGTGAGTTCGAAGAAAATTCCAAATTATCTGTTTCCTCTTGTTGAGCTAGCGATATGGCCTCAAGAAGGTTTGAAGGCTTTTGAGATTTGACGAACGAGGAAATTTCAGGTTTTAAACCGCGAATAAAAGCACGACAAGCCAATTTCGTATAAGGCTTAAAATTTGCTTCTTGTTCAGAGGGAGTTAAATCTTCATTATTAGCTATCTTTTCCTTTACTTTGGACAACAAACCCTCCATCCTACATGCAAACCCTGCAACACCTTCGTCTTCCCTTTGTAGGATTGAAGTCAATTCGTCGTTTAATTCAGAAAGGCTCTTTGGTTTTTTATATGTCTTCATTAGAAATGCCTTCAGATCCTTCCAATTCTCTAGGTTTTTCCTCTTAATGGCTTCAAAGGCGGACCCCCTTAGCTTGTTCTTAACTAAATTAAAAAGGTTGTCTTTCTGATTGGGACTAACCATTTTCAAGGCGGACTCGGCAGCGTTTATAAAGAAATCAAAATCGGAAACCTTGCCGTGAAATTCAGGCACCATACGGTCCAGGGTGTGAAGATCAACATGTCCACTGCTACCGGCTTGACTGGCCAAGTTTCTGTTCTGAATATTATTTGACGAATAAATATTCGCAGTAGGGGAGTAACCCGGGATGGTGGGGTTTTGGGGCACTATATTTGGGATTCCCGAAGGATAAATATTTGCAGGATTCGGTGGTAAACCGTAATTAAGCGACGTGGGAACTTGAACTGCTGGATTGAACTGAAGACCTAGATTCTGGAAGGCATTGGGCGCTAGCATTGGGTGCCACATATTCGGATTGAAATTTTGGAGGTTACTATAATTTGGCATTAGCATACTCTGATTTGAAATTAAATTTTGAGGAATAAAAGAGCTTGGCATTGCGGTACTGGTGCTAACAACATTCGGAATCAGGTTTTGAGAGGAGGATACCTGGGTAATAAAATTTGTACCGTTTGAATTTGTATTCGAAGGAACTGAGACATGGCTAATTACAGTTGCACAGCTTGTGTTTACGCTTTGGGAAGAGGAGACATTAGGAACAGATATTTGTCCATTTGGCCCCGGAGTGCTACCCAAGTTTTGAGGAGCCGAAACAGAAATTTGACTACCAGATCCAGGATCAAGGATTAAGTTTTGAGAACTAGAGACAGGGATTTGGCCATTAGGATCCGGATCGGTGTTTCCGTGATTAGGATTCGGATTAGTATTTCCCGTAGCATCATTTTCGACAGAACCCCCATCAGACCTTTGTTCTTGGGGACTTTCTTTACTTTCATCACCCATCGTTTCAATTTTACCTCTTGCCTTACGACCGAAAAAACTATCTTCTAATTGGACAAATTCTTTTACCCCTTTTGCTCTAGTAAACATTCAAAATTGAATTAAACTTGCTTACTCTCATAAAAGTGAGAACTAGGAAACATTTATCACTTATTCTTTTTTGGATATTTAACAAGATTGTAAACAACATAATTATTAGGAAAGATACTGACCGAAAATCATGCAGAATCAAAACCTTAAAACAATATCTAAATAAAACCTTAAAATCGTAACATTTGAGAAAAGTTCTGTGCGCGTGTAATTAAAATTGAAGCTTACTACTTGTCCAGCGACGGTTGCTCCCGAGAAAAAAAATATCGCGCTCTCGCGACATTCTGAGGATTATCCTAGAATAGTGAAAATGAAGATGATTCTAGAATGGTGAAGATGATCCTGTAATGGTGAACATGATACTAAAATGATGAAGATGATCTATAGATGACTGATGAAAGGGTGAGGAAATTTGCTGCACTGATTTAGGCTACCGCGCTCTCGCGATATTGTTGAAAGAAAATTTCCCACGGTGGCTGGACATTAAATTATGGCGCTGTCTCGATTGCCGCTTCGAGAAAATTGAAGATCATAAAGACGTTGAACTATAGAGATAAGTTTTCTTTTATTGTCCCTCTTTTCAATAATCGATGGGTAAAATCACAAATATAAAATAGTACAAAGGGTCTTGTTTACTTTCGCTTTCGTTCACGATCCCTTTTGTTGTTACACTAACTTTCAGTTTTTAAAGATTCCCGGTTGTAACGTTTCAATTTAACACCGTAAATCCCTTACTTCACGGAACCTGGATGCGGATTTCGATACATCAACATGAATTAATGAAAACAGGATAATCTTTAATTTGATGTTTCACCGAGCACACAAATTAAAATTTTTCTCGCACTTTAACACAATACCTCTTCGGATCTAGAAGACGCGCGGATTAGAGACACCATAAAAGGCATCCCGTCACTTCTGACACCATTGTAAAGAATCGGTAAGACGGAAATCGAAATAACACTTAACTAAACCCGATTAAAAGGATAATATTTTATTTAATTTACTAAATTTTGTCCATATCATTTATAACAAAGTAAGAAATTCTACGCGAATCGGATTTGCCGCGGGTCTTTGGGTTTTTAGCGATTGTTAAGAGTCTCGGAAAAAGAACTGAGTTGAGGAGAGGATGGGCGAGAACTCCTTGAAGGATAGCCGAAGACTAACTAGGGTGACCAAGGAACACAGGATGGCTTGGCGTGGGCTTGGAGAAAAGTGGGGGAAGCAGGTTGTTTGTAAAAGAAAAGAATTCGGAGCAAAAAATGGAGAAATCGGAAGAACCAAGGTTACGCAAACAAGTGTAAGGGTGTTGAGGAACAGCAGGAGACTGTGACGAAAGGACTCTAGAAATCTGGACAAGTGAATGACAAAAGAAAAAGGGATATCCAGATGTTTACGTAACTTAGAAATAATAGAATCAGAATGGAACAGATATGAAATAATGAATTCCTTGGAAAGGTCATAAAATTGAAATAAGAATAGAGACACAGGATGGAATGAAGACAAAGGGCGAAAAGTATTGGAAGTAGGCACATCTGGAATTAATAAGGGCCTCGGAAATGCTGGGGCATTACAGTTTATTGGAAAACTTATAGCTGAAGTTGCAATAGGTTGGCCTTGCGGCCTGGCAAGACTAAGGCCATGGGAAGTGACATTAACACACTGGAGACCACTTTTAGCAGTAAAAAAACGGCGACTAGACGATATAAAGAAAACCGGAGGAAGAAGCTGTTCCTAGAGACCCTAAATTAGAAGAGACTGGCAATCTGTCAGCCATTAAAAAATTTGAACGCCATATTGAGCAAGATGGCGAGCTGCACAAGGAGCATCTCTTGTTGATTTCCATGGTAACCATGTCCCGAATTCTGTAGCCGATTTTAGTTCCATGTTTTGGCGCTGCATGTACAATTTACAGCCAATAGGAATCAAATGTTGAAGGCGGCCATGTTTTGCCAAGAAGACTGCCACTGCTATTGGCTCTGAATTAAAACACTAGCGACACAGGTGTTAGAAAATGAACTATTTTCGGCGACATGGCCGAGGACTAATCTGAGAGCAAAGATTCCGGACCTGTTTATAAGACCGTGACAAGGAGTACGTGGCCTTCCGAATTCAGCAGAAAAAGGCAGAGCTGCATTGTTTGCGGTGGCTTTGTTTTAAAACGTCTTCTGCTGCTACTACCTTTTAAATTTTTCTAAGTGGAAGCAGAAGAAGCAGAAGATAATTTAGAGCAAGGCCTTCGTAAAACGATGAAGCTGTGCTTTTTTCTGCTGAATTCGGAAGGCCACGTACTCCTTGTGTAGCTCGCCGTCTTGCTCAATATGGCGTTCAAATTTTTTAATGGCTGACAAATTGCCAGTCTCTTCTAATTAAGGGTCTCTAGCTGTTCCGAATAACAAACGACTTAACGGCAAGAAAAAGATTTGGAGCGACCTTTGTTCAGGAGTAAATGCAGAAAGGCTGAAGAAGAAGAATTTATTGGTCTTGCTTACTCAGTCCTGACTTGAAAAATGTAAAAAGCTCAGCAATTGAGCTTTAGTTTGAAACAAACTAAGCAATTTGAGCTCTGGTATGTAGCAGGTCTCAGTCAGTGGCTTGAACAATCCCTGTGGCCTCAGTCCAGTCCTTATCAAATTCAAACAGCTCAGACCTCACGTCCAACAGGTCTTCTACGTTGCTAGATCTATAACAAGCCAGCCTCCCCAACTCAAGGTTTCTAAAAGCTCCGTCCGACTCTGCTGGCATTTAATCGGCCAAAAGGGCTCAGCTTGGGACTTCAGCAAATCAGTCGACTCAACTCAGTTCTTTGACCGCCAGCAGATGGCTCGGTCTCGGTCAGGACTAGCTCAAATTGGAACAATAGTAGCTCCGCAGTGCGTAACTCTGATCCCTCGAAGCCGCTGTAACTAGAACAGAGGTTCCAACGGTCTTCCATCATTGAACTGCTTTGTAGACCCCAACATCCTCGAACGGCTGCATTGACTTCAGTCATAACCTTACGCAGCTCTGAGAATTTTATCTCGGTAAAGCTGCATCGGCGTCCTGTGAAATAAAAAAAAATTATGATATTACTAAAAACTTTTAGGCCGAGCAATATTTTGATTTCCTGTACAAAAGACGTAGTATTGAAGATGTCAGACATTTAATCTCGGCTTAACTTTTAATCCATATATATGTTTCAATGTTTCTTGTAGACCTGTCTTATGTTGTCTGTGTCTACGCGTCGACATTTTGAATAATCTTCACATCGAAATATTCGTAATGATTTATGGATAGAATTTAAATCTCTTGAATTATTATTTTTTTTTTTTTTTGCTGCACCATCCTGTTAAAATCATTTTAATCAATTTTCGCGAAATTGAGTTTGCAACCTTGTAGCTTTTTTACCTTGAAAATAATATCAGTATTGTTTCTTCAATTGTATTAAACACGTATTAAGCATAATTACCGAAAAGCTATTACGTTCGTACTCTTCTCCTCTCACTTCACAAGGCGAATCCAAGTTTATTTTTTCTGGAGCTATACATATTTTAAGAGGATCGATTAAATTTTATGTCTTTTTTCTAAAAAAAAAAATTAGAAAATAAAATATTTGAAAACGTGATTGTGGGCCGATCGTTTTTATTAGTAACGAAATAATATAAATTAAAATCACCGAATAACTATGATTTTTGTTTCTTGGCAGTTATATGATTTTTCCAAGATAAAGAAAAAAGTTGGTTTTTATTTAAAAGCTCTTGGTTGGGTTTTCGAATGGCTTTACGGTCCAATCATTTTTAGTATCATCTAGAAATAACCCGTCACTGGCTGGCGGGTCGATGCATCGATAATCACGTACGTTATTTGATTTATGTTTGTTGAAGTAAGTTCCATGCGGATGGGATTGAAAAAAAGGAAGGGGTGCGCCTGAGTTTTTTTTTAAAAAAATTATGACAATGGTGTCAGTACCGAGGAATTTTTATTATTTGCTGTAAATGTCTTCGTTCTATTGCTAATGGCTATCATGATGTATGATATTGATAAAAAATCTCGAGCTATGTTCGTTTATGGCAGTGAAAGCTTGAGCGAAGCTTCTTGCAGTTTTTATAATTTTGAGCTAAGTTTGTTAAAGCAATTAATGGTTTGGACTAAGTAAGCTAGAACTCTTTTGAATTTTTCTGGTACTACACATGCCCAGATTAGCCGTCCTATGGTGCTGTATATACGTCAAGTCCTTGACGGAAAACCTACAAGTCCCAGACCTCAGGGCAGGCCACGGCTTCGACGAGAGGAAAATGTGTCGAAGGGAGTCATGACTGACTGGAGGGAGTCATGCCAGGACAGGATCACCTGGCGTACTACATGCAATGCGGCAGTAGAGTTTCAAGCCCCGAAAGGTCGTAGCTAGTAGATTGAATCCGCCAAGGGTTCGATCTGACCCCACTAGATAGTTAAAGGGTTAAACTAATCCAGATAGAGATCAGGCTGGCTTGAAACTCATGCTCAGGAGTGATTTTTAGACTTTTGTTTTCTTCAGAGGATCATCTCAGTTAATTTCTGTCTTCCCCAACTATCAAAGTAGAACCTTTACCCATAAGGTCAGTCCGCTTCTGCTAATCAACGACGCAGAAGTAATCGCGCTTTGTTTTCTATAATCAACTGATAAAAAAAATCAAATCCATTGATAAAGCTGATCAGACTTACAAAGTCTACATATAAATCTTTTGATTATTTTTGTTCGAATCGAGAATCTGTAAAAATGTCTTGGAACGTTAAAACATTTGATACCAAAGCAGATGCTAATTTAATTGTGAAACCTGATATTGATGTCAGTGCCAAATTTGAAGATCGTAAGTAGATTCTGGTGAACCGCGCTGAAACAATGTAATAATTGATAATATTTGCTGCAGGGAAAGCTCGTGCATCAGCGGATTTGGGATTAGGCGCACTGAACGTTTCCGCAGCTGCAAAAGCTTCAACAATCAAAGCTGGAACCATAAGCGAGGACGGTTTTACAACTGTCGCGTACGAAGGTCCTAGCGCTGGAATAGATGTCGGTGTAAAAAGTGGGGTTAAAGATTCCGGTATTTCCGCAATGGCGGAACTAAGTGCTGCTAAAGCTACTAAAACAGTCGGGCCGTTGTATACTGAAGCTAATTTGAATGCGAATACTGGAGTTAAAATAGGAAAGAAAGGCTTTAAGTTAAATTTTTTGGGATTTGGTGCAACGCTTGGAGTAGGAGGTAAATTCACTCTTGACACTCCAGTCGGGTCTGTGGGAAGTTGTAATCCTGAAACTATTAAAAATGAAATCGATAAAGATTATACTGCAAGGTATGATAATAGAAGAAATCGGAGAGGGGAAGAAGGATTTTATTAATGCATTAAATATTGAAGAAATCGTTGTAATGTGTACCATGTTTAAACTTGTCTTGTGTAATCTATTGATTTGATCGTATTAATTATTCTGTGATAGGATTAATATATATGGTTTTTGTTATCTCTGGCCATTGTTAATTGATTAGATTTTTAATCAGATCAAAGCGTGTGAGAATTATTTGAGGGAAGTACTTTTGTTTTTTTAGTGCCATTTGGTTGTATAACGTCAGCAGCGGCGCCATTTCACCGAATTCTTGGGGGACGCAAAAGCATCATGCAGTGCTTACCTTACGGAAGCAAAAAATTCCATTTGGAAAGTGATTTTAATCTCTGTATGTTGTGAATTTCTTAGACTGGGGAGTGAGCAATGACGAGGTGTTGATTTGTATAGGCAATGTGCTCGTGACGTATCTCGTGACGTCACGAATCTAAAACCTATATTTAGCTTATATATTCGAGTCCTCTAGTTGATTTGGCATAACTTGCGCCTTAATTCGCTTCTGCATAAGCCAAGAATAGGTGATTGTCCTCAAATTGATATTGCCTATCCAGTCGGAGGAAGGAGCATATAGGGAAGGGAAAAGGGAAGAAGGTGGAGGGTGGAATATTTGGGCTGTAATTACCTTGAAAAATGACTGGAAAATGCTGCATTGTACAGAGAAGATTATGGAGGAAAGGATTGAAAGTCAGGCCTGATTTAAGGAAGATTTTATGGCTTAAATTTACGTAGCTGGCGTTGCAAGGTTCAAGAACTTTCCAAAGCTCAAATTGCCTTGATGGTCGCAAATTCTTACCTGAGGAGTTTACAGTTAAAAAAGCTTTCAGGAGAAAAATGTCAAGCTTTTTTATCTTTGTCAGCTGGTGAAGCAGGTTGAAAATTCTGAGACTGAGAGCTGACCATTCGCCATTTGAATGCAGGGCATTCGTGGACGGACAATCGTTCGCCAGTGCGCGGGATTTGTTCTGCACTTAGAATCATCATCTACTGAATTACCTGAGAGTTCTTACCTCGTCTTGAAAATATGACCAGGTCAAGGAAGAAACACGCCATAGGCTTAATTAAATGAAGAAGATTTAGATCTCGATTCCAATTATTAGTTTTCAAGAACTAAATGACAATTCCAAGTCCGATTCCAATCAAAATTTAATTTGTTAAGCTATGAGAATTGGAATTACTGTTACAAATGATGGTAAACTAGAAGATAATGAATGGTTGCAATAAAGTTTAGGAAACAATTTTTTAAATTTTCCTGGCGCCTAATCGCAAGCAGGGCCTTTGCTCAAAGTCCCGAAACTCCTTTTAGTAACTTTGCTCGAACGTTTACGTTCTTGGTAGATCCGAGATGGACACTTAGGCTCATGCTCACTGAAATTCCAAATAAATCTGAGCCAGATCTAGCTTCAAGCAAGCAAAGCAGACTAAGTTGCATCCTAATACGAAAAATATCATTTTCACATGTTCTATCTCACGATCAACAAAAGAAAAATCGAAAGAAAACAAAAAGAAAATCCCGAAACCCTCGCAAAGAAATAAATTACATAGCTAGTCGTTTGAAGGGATGATTTGGAACGGTAGTAATTGACGTGAGGTTCCTGCCCCTGCGGCTCAAACAATCTTTTTGAAAAATAAACATAGCAGAAATGGAATTTATACAAGGGGGCCGAAAAAAGGGAAATGATGATAATATTAACAAGAAAAAACAATAAAAATTCCTTTTCAACTGGTGGTCCAAGGTAAATTATCATTTTTTTCCCCTTTTAACCTTTTTTCTACCTTAATTTTTTTTTTCTTATATGAGTGTGTGAACCGTGATTCGAAAACCGTGAAATTGTTTTTGACTGTTTAGGTATAATTTTTTTTCTTTAAATGCCGCTGAACTGGCACGTGGTTCATCTCAAATTAAAGATATTATTAGTCTGAGTTCAATGTGCCGCTGTATTGTATTCGCGCGACATCTTTCAAAAAAAAGAAATTGGCAGAATCTTCTTCTTTATTCATCATATCAGATTTCCCAATGAGAAAAATATCAAATTATGCCCTTTTTTGGGAGTTTCGTGAGAACAGTAAATAACCGCCAATGTCAATAACAAACCAGCTGATAAAATATTGATTTACCTTGAAAAAAAGAAAAATGATTAATAATCAACTTGAGAATCATAATTTTTTTATGGGGTGGTCCAATGTCGTCTTTATCGTAATTATTCAAATTATGAGAGAAATGAAAGATTCCACGTTTTAAAGGATGTTGTGGTCGAAATTAAGAAGAAGAAGAAGAAAATAAGAACCTAGTTTTAATATTTAATATTCAAAGAAGCATTTAAATAAATGAAGACTTGTTACAGTTTTTTTTTAAAATCCGTGAGACACCATTTCACGACAAAGCCTGTGTTAAAGACAACGAATCAATCAAATGATACTGGTTCACACGATAAGGTCAAATTTTTAAACGTCGTATCTAAAAACCGTTGTAATTGAAACACCTTGTTAAATGCTTTTTAATGATATAGCTATTATAGATTATGATGAAGGCGTAATATTCTTATTATCACATTACATGCGCCACGTTAGATGGGAAAAAAGGATTTATACTTAAAAATGAGTTTCTCTTTCTTTTTGTTTTAATGTCGGGGAAATGGAATGTGGAATTTTTGTTTTGGGGAAAAGTTGTTGAAGTAATTGAAAGTGATTTTTTTTGAAATTTATTTTCTTCAAGATAAAGTTTTATTCGAATATTTTTTTTTTTTTTAATGAAAACAACTTGGTTCTTATGCAAATGCTGTCAGGAGTTAATGCAGCATTGAGTAAAATTAGGTGCATAAAATTATGGCAACTATTGGGAATAATATAGAAAATTAACTGGAAGAAAACCTGGACTAGCCCCAATACTTTAAAATAGACCTAATCTTATGCCAAATAACAAAACATTTCAGAATCTTACAGAAAATTTTATACAAAATCTGAACACGATTAATTGCCAAAACTCATTGTTTCATTATTTTAGCCTCGTTGAATTCTCGCCAGGACATCAAAATTGAGTCTTCACATTTTTTTTAAAATAAAATCCCTCCTGGTATTTTTATAATTGCCAGCCATAATGAAGAAGCTTGTTTTTAAAACGACCTTCAAAAAAATTAGGCCCATCATTAAACCTGCTGCTTATTTTCTTCTAATCGGTAATTCTGAAATGAAAAGTTCATCCATATTTTTTTCCCCCATTCACTCGTTCAGAAATTTAGAATCACACGATAAACAATTTTTTTTTTTAAATTTTATTCTTTTTTTTAATTAAAAGGGATGTGACTGAGTATAATATGGAAAGTTCGGCGCGGGGGAAAAATAATTACAGTGGGATTAAATGAAATATTAGGTACAATTTTTGTGTTTTTTACCTTTAGATGCAGCTCGATATAAAAGATATAAAAACACGTACCAGACATAATATGTATTCATTTAATTTACACGAATTTAATTGAATGTAATAAAATACGTTGGATGTACAATATAGTTAATTTGATGATACATGAAAATAATTTAAAATAATAGGATGTGGATCTGCCGGGTAATTGAATAATAATCAAGTAATTTAACTTAACTGAATCGAGATGTTTAGTTATGGCTAGACTGCGAATATTTTGCAAAATGACGTCATTAATTGAAAAATAATTCATTGTAATGTTTGTTTTACGTTCCAAATTGTTTAAGGAGTTTTGGTGGAAATTATAAGGGGCATGTGCCGTGCAAGGTCACGGCCGAAAGTTAGTAGGGGCGATTAGGATTTATTTGTGGCCATGGAAATGGTGCATCGTGGCCAATTTTAGATTTGAATTTTGAGAAATTGAGTTCGATCACTGCCATAGCTAGATGGACAATTTTTAGCTTTGTTCTTGTGCTCCCCAGATTAAGCAGTTTATCTATTTTCTTTGACTGTCTTTTTGAAGATCTCCTGAAGTAGTCCATCTCTCTTTAGGTTACCACACTTATAGAAAGAATCCTCTGCAGATGTGCAACCCGCTTAAAACCAATCTCCGCTTTTTAATTTCAAACTTTCTTACTGCAAACGCTAAATGAATTGAGCATTGTGCCTAATCGTCAGTAATTACATTAATTAAATCTTGTACTTTCGCCCGACTTGTGGCATTGTAGGACGGGAAAAGAATGGAAAAATGAAAGGAGGATGAAATAATGTATAGGATTAGAAACTGTCGGTCAGCGAATTGCAATTTTCTGAATGCATACATGACTTTAATCGAAATATGATTGATTAAATCCTTTTCTTCTTTTTTTAGCCAATTGTCCGATTTATAAAACTTTCGTTCCATCTTGAATGAATCGAAAGTTACATTTTATGCGACTCAACTCCAGTTTTCGAATAGCCGTATCAATGTAACTCGCATATCAAAGTGAAATCAATTAATTTTCTTTTGAAAAAAGAAACGCGAATTCAATGTTGGTATTCCATATTTGGTATGAAATCTAATAAGCCTCATTAGGATCAGGATAGTTGCAAATTTCTTTCCATTTTTCAAATTTTTCAACCGATATTATCTCCCATCTTCAATTAGCCTACTTCATTAATAAATCGAACCACTTAAAAGTTTTATAAAATCCGTGCTTAATAAATATCAGCCAGAGATCTCATCTGCAAAAATCCATATTCTCCTTTCGATTTTGCATTCACGTCCTGATTTTAACAGACATTGTAAATTAAACCATTTTATTGATAATATTTTCTTGTCTACTCATCAAATATTATTAAAATTTGACATTTTTTGCTTGTAATGCGGTAGTTATAAATCACTATCGTTAGAACTTATTTTTACGGTGTTAATAATGGCAGAGAAGTTCGGAAAAGAAGGAGAGAGAAAAAAAAAGTCTTTTTTAAGAACCGTTTTCAAGGTTTAATCAGGTGGACAGGACGTGTGCTCTTTTTTTCCGTTTGAATGAGGCTGCATTGTTTGAAATTTTACTCTCCCGACAAGAGTTTAACTCCACTTAAAGAATATTACTTTGAAAGAAAATCGCTGCACGGTGACTAAACCGATCCGTTATTATTGTATTTTTCTTTTCCCCCCCTTTTTGGCAAGAAGAATGCGGGATCAAAAGGAAAAATCACGTTTATATTTTTTTTTTTGTCGTAAAAGCCGAACGTGTTTTTTTCCCCTTGAGAGCTTTAGTTTTATCGGCATGGAATAAGCTTAATAAGTAAACTATAAGGCTTCAGTCGGAAGTTTTTTCTTTTTTTTTTAGCGCAGGAAGTTCAAATCAAGAAGAATGGGGAAAAATAATTTTCTCTGAATTATTTTTGATTTGCCGCAAGTTTTTTTCAAGATAATATCAAATTGTCTGCAGCAAAAAAATTAACGGAAACTAAAAGCTTTTGGCAAATGATTACCTGTTGGTCCCATTGTTCTTCCTATACTCTCCACTCATTTGCAAATGTTTTTTTTGTACAGTTCGTGGGATTTGTCGTATAAGAATGGGTTGCTCTCTATCGGAGCTATCCAAATTCTGTCTGTGTGGAGCTTCTCCAAATTAATTGAGATCTGATTGAAAACGTATTAACATGCTAACGTGAAAACGTTCTATGTTATTAGGTTTTTTTATCTTTGAATTTGTTCTGCCTCTTCCGTTGTACGGATTAAAATCATGTTTGCGATTTGATTTTAAATATGAATCAATTAAAATATTTTTATGAGGTAATAATTTATTATGGGAAAGTTGATAAATAAGAAAAATGAGTTTGGGGTGCCTCAAGGCTTTACGGTAGGGCCTAGCTTATTCCCTGAAGTAAAATCGTCACCGGAAGACCTAATTTTCGCCTTTTGGCTTTGAAAACAAGATAGATGTCGGGAAGTGTTTTTTTCTGTGGCCATGGCTAGAGAGCCTAGTATGGAGTGGACACTCCGATAAGTCGTCTGTTACCCACAGGTCCACCATTCTGGAAAACTGGAAGCTGCCATGATCTCGAATTTGCCGCTATTCTCGAAATGAAGAATCTGCCAATCGCTTTGTTCGCTTTTCAATTCGAGATCATGGCAGTTTACAGTTTTCAAAATGGCGAACCCCTATGTAGCAGACGACTCATCAAAGTGTCCACTCCTCAGATTACTATAGTAATAGTAATAGTAGTGAAATTATTTGAAAATAAACCGCTCCTACTTTATGAACTCCCCGCTTCGAGCCCAAAGCATTGCCCGTCTCATAATCGTCAAAGAAAATATCGAGAGGGATTAGAGTTTTACCCGGAAACAATTTCCGAATCCGCCTCCATGGCTTCCGTGTATTCCAAAATTTCGCTGAGTAGTCCAGGGATGTTCAAAAAATTTTTTAAGGTTGGAATTAGTGGAATGACCTCGGCTTTTGCTTCCACGATGGCTTCTTCCCCAGATTTTTTTTTTTTTATTAGCCTGGATCCGATGGTCTTCGCGATGCGGGCATCACAAGTTTGCTTTTTTCTTCGAGATACGAAAATCTTTTCTTTTCTGTATCGACATTTTGAAATATGTTTTTCAAGTCATCGAACACTTTGTCAAGGTCGTCCAAAGACTGATTATTACCATTTACAAACAAAGATCTCACTTTATGTTTTAAAACTTTGAAAACGTCTGACAGTAAAAAGTCTCGTACAGCTATTATTGTGTCGTCCACCATTTTCCTATTAAATTCAGGCTTTAAATATAACTGACTTAAAAAGAGAAGCAATGCTTCCGATGGGTCTTCCAATGATGGTGCCGGAGCTGCAAGGAACCGGCACGGATTCTCAGTGTAGATAGAATGTTACCGTCATCGGCATGAAGCCGAAAAAAGTTCGGCTTTTTCTGTTAGAATCGGTTCAATTCGATCAAAAACATAAATAATAATGTTGATGTAGTGGAAACCTATCTCTATCTGCGGCTGAAATTTAAAAGATAAGCACGAAAATGTAAGTAAAATGATTGGATAAATAAAGCACTATTGTTTTATAACATTTTGCTTGGCTGTATTTTAAATTACAGTCGCAAATTTTTTTTCGCCCGTTCGTCAATATTTTTATTTATGTTTTTGATCGCCACTTGTTTTCCGTTCGAACTGAACCGACTCTGACACTTTGTTGTGCTTCAAGACTTACGGCCCGAAGACCGTAAAGATTCTATCTAGTAATCTGAGGTCCACTCCCTACTAAGCTCCCTAGCCATGGCCACAGAAAAAACACCCCCTGACATCTATCTTGTTTTCGAAGCCAAAATGCGAAAATTAGGTCGTCCTGTGACGATTTTACTTCAGGGAATAAGATAGGCCCTACCGTAAAGCCTTGAGGCACCCAAAACTCATTTTTCTCATTTATCAACTTTCCCATAATAAATTATTACCTCATAAAAATATTTTAATTGATTCATATTTAAAATCAAATCGCAAACATGATTTTAATCCGTACAACGGAAGAGGCAGAACAAATTCAAAGATAAAAAAAAAAACCTAATAACATAGAAAAAATTTTTACGGGGATCAATCTCACGCTCAAATCGTAAAATCTTTAATTTTATGATGTTTGATCGAATTTTATAACACCGCATTTTCCGTGAGTTGCAACCTAATGTCATTCATAACAGGTTGGTGTGTTGTTGATTGTTATTTGATTTGATAAATTCATCCTACTCCCTTAAAGATGTTTTACAGTTAATATAACGAATCCGATTATTTGGTGACAGGGAATTTACATTTATCTCCTCGTGTTTTTGGGCGAAAACACGTTAATGAATATTAATTAAGTCGGGATTTATTTCCCTATCCTTTTTACTTATCGCCTTATTTACGATGAGATTTTTATAAAATGTTTAAGTTGGTGAGGACTGAGGAGGATCCTTGTGAGTTTATATATAGTCATGACTGATTAGTTATCGGATTAGCCATGCTTCTTTTTTTTTCGAAAAATAAATTAAAATAGTTCCAGTTTAATTTTCCACAGTGATGTAATAAGATGATGTCATTTTGGTTTTTTTAATATAATTAATATTGAAAATTCTCGGTGGTATGCGGGAAACGTGATGAATAATAAGCTTTAGGCGAATTAATTATATGTCGATGAAGGAGGCGTACCGGCAAATCGGTTTGTTGAAAAAAAAAACGATCGGCTTATGATGAAAGCATTATCGACTCATCATCGATCCTCCCCCCTTGGTACGTTACTGTATAAACTTATATTTAGAATGTTTGGTAGTTTGATTTAGTCATTAGCGAGAGGATTAAATCTAAATCCCTATTGAAGTGAAATGAGAAATCTTTCCCGCACATGAAGAAATTTTTTTTTTTTTTTTAAACAACTACGGTGTCATGTATTTACATCGGAGAAATTAATATCTCTTTACTTTTTAACGTCGAGGTTTTTATTGTATGAGATCTTTTTAAAGATCTTATTAAATTTTTTTACGAGTAAATGACTAGAAAATCTGTAGGGGATCTCATGACTCCCTGTTGGGCGTTTGCTTACGTGAATTTATTATGAAGGAAACGGATTAGAGATTACATCTTTGAGTTATGTTGTCAATGGTATTAAGTGGGAGGTTTACCTAAAAATAAAAGTGAGCACGTGTTTTGGGTGAGAAAAGGATGAGAAGGAAAAGGAGGGGTAAGAGGATGGGTTTGGTTTTTTTGGCAGCGGGATCTGGTTTTATCGGGGAGATGAATCAAGGTGGGCCAGCATGAGATAGAGAAGAGCAGGATAGTTGAGGGGGCAAAGGTACGAGAAACCTGAACAGATTTGCTTTTGGGCATGTGACTAACGTGGCAGTAAGTTCGCCATGAAAAAGTTACGAAGAAGGTGCAGGAAAAATTTAACAACTCCTTCAACTCGGCAACATCATCAAATTTGCCGCTTTTCTTCGAGCTCGAATTTCCCAAATTTTAATTTTAAGGACCTGCTACCCTGTAGTGAAGTGGTAGGCGGAGTAAGTCTGCAGGATATATGAAAATCATGGTTAGGGTTACGCAACCTGTTATACATGGCTGCATAGATATTGTCAATAAGTAATATTATCCGAACAGGACTTCGTGTCATATTCTTCTTACAGTGCCTTCCCGCGACGGGAATTGGCGACCATCATGCTTACAGAGCTCATTGCGGAGGGCAAGAGACCCTAGCCGAATCGACTGTTTTGGGTCTTGCACAGCAAACCCTTGGCCATGATGGCTTTACTAGGGAGCTTAGTGCGGTGGCTTCCCAACACCTTCCGCATCGCAGCACAGGAGCCATACCGTCAGTCCTCGACTCAAAATCTCTGTTCAAAGTGTTCCGCCATCTTGGATTTTAACCGAATCGTAATTCTCACTTTAGATTCGTAATTAACAGCAAATTTTCAGCTCAATATCATCAGAAAAAGGCAGGTTCCGAAAAGCGGAGGACTAAACGACCTAGAAGAGGTTGATAGAGGCCTCTGTCGAAGATTGGTTGGAGTAAGACTGAAGAGGAAAAAAACCTAGCCCCAGAAGGTCACCAGCACTACCAGAAGGGAAAAGGCGTTTCCGGGACTTGGTAATCCAGCTGAACTACCCAGAAGAGAAAACGGGGACGTATGAACACCCGTCAAACGAATTCGCTCATGTAAAACCAACAAACGCTGGCCCGACAATTTTTAGGAATTCTAAAAAGACTTATCAATCCTCAACTCATCATTACATAATTTCCCCCCAATTAAACTCATTTTTGTCTCCGACAAGCGTCAAAGCATTCCGAAATTTTTTGCCCTAATCTCGTTAACCAATAAAACGTTCCGATAATTGCCCTCAAAAGAAAGTGATTAGTAACCTCATTTGATATTTTGCTTTGCCATTACACATCAAACTTTCAAAGCAATGAAATCTCGTATTAAAAAAAAAAAGAAAATAACAATCCTGGTTTCAATTTGGACATGATGGCGCCGTTTAACCGACACGAAAAGACATCGATTGACTAAATCAAGATTCCACAATATAATTTAACTAATTACTCCCGTTCAAAGGAGAGTAATTTTTTAAAGAGAGATAAAAACCACAAATGTATGGTATGTTCAGATCAACGCCTGGAACTTTATTTTTTGACTAATGTCCGTTAAGACTGCAGGGATTCGAGGGAAAAAATGTCGGATAAATCACATCGTGACGGTCGTATATTATTTTTTGTATATTATGACAAAAATCTTGGCGGGGATTTGATGATGAATTTCTTTTCTTATATTATTTCCGATTGTAATATTTCATTTGATTATTATTAACAGAATGGGCCATTAATAATAATATTGTTGCGTCTGGATTAAAATTCCAATGTTTGTGGGTTACGCAAGTTTTTGTAATTTTTTAGGGCCATTGTAAGAGAGGAATTAGGTGCGTGGTTTCTGCAGGCGCTAGGACATTGTCCAAACTAGCTAAATAACTACGATTTTGGGCTTCAACACTGTAGTCTGCAAGAAGTTGAGGGGGCTAGCCGGGTAGTCTTGAAAAAGGGGTAACCCTTTTTAGCAAGAGAGCGGAGTTGCCGGCATCATTCTTCACGGCAATGATCAGTATTTTGTGAATTAATAATGAATTAATAATATTTTAAAATGTTTAACTAATTTAATCGATATGATGGATTCCGAGGCGTAGGCGGGGAAAATCCCGTCCGATGAAGATGGCCGGTCGTCGCTTGTAAAAGAATGAATTTTGTAAATTACCGAAACCCCGAAAGGGTAAGTCTCAAATATTTGTAAATCAGTAAAATAGTAATTGGGAAACGAATTCTAAAATTAGCTTCACGGCAGCATGATCCAGTGTCATCTGGCAGGTTGCAAAATACGCTTGAGCGAGTTGAACGAAGGTGCCTACGAAATATGGCGCATGAGCGCGATTAATGGAAGACTGGGGAAATACATTATGATATATGTGGCTGATCAAGATAACAATGTTTTCCGTACATGCGTTTCGTCAAAATATCCCTTTTTTCTAGCGGAAAAAATTCGTTGTGTTTACGCCGTGTGGCCGGGCTCAAGGGTTGCAACAAGCTGAAATTAGTCGGTGCCGTCTGATGATGAGCCGGCAACTTCCAGGGAGGACTCTAAAATCAACGCTTTTGTTATGAGGGATTAGGAGCAGGCGGTCACCAAAAATGCAGTAAAGCTTTGCAAAGCCATCGGAGTGAGTGATTTAGAATATCGTAAAATAAAAAAAATTCCCACATATTCCTTTCACGGCCTTTTATAATGCATCTCTTAACGGTAAACCGCATTTAAAAGTGGCCAAATGTCCGTTCATATATTCTTAATCTCCCGAAGGCTTTTTTGTTCAAGATTGTTTAACTTCTCCTAAAGACGCTAATACTGTATTATTTTTTTCATTCATCTTGTCAAACTTGATCCTTCAATATCGTTAATTAAAAAAAAATAGCAAGAGTCGATGATTTCACACGCCTGCACATTGCCCTGGAAACCGACTCACTCCTACTTTAAATAAAAACGAATATTCATACATGCCGTTAAAAGAGGAAAATAATAATAAAAAAAAAGAGTGTAATCAGTAAAGAACAAGGCGCATAACACAACCTGTGACAAGCAGGATCAAGTTTTCAAAGCGCTACCAAATCCGGCTAATTGCATTGCCTATGTTCACTGGCTATTCTTCCTCCCATGTAATATTTTATATTGAATACTTTGATCTTCTCGTTTTGAATGAGATTGCATTAACCCAAAAGGCAAGAGTCCAAGTTTCAGAAAAAACAGGGTAGACGGCTTACAGATATTTTGTTGTCGTAGGATGAGGAACATGCCTCCGGTTTTGATGTTTTTATCAGACATAATGCCAAATTAAAAGAAACTGATCTAGATTCTTCAGTGCAATACCCTTGAAAGAATTTAACTGGGAAAATTTTTTGGCATTTTGTCAGAAAAAAATTATCTTTAATTTGTGTTTTTGACCATCTGTCTGGCTAGACAGATCTAATTGCTGTTTGGCTGCCGTCGTGTTTGGAAATAATGAGCATTGGCATTTTAATGTCCCAAAGAGCTCTCAGTGGGGCTTGTTCTATAAGCTTAGCGGGTTACTTGAGTAAGGGTGGCTAGGAAGTGACAGAAGCGTCACAAGTGAGGCGCGAGTTGTGCTTTGCAGCAGAAGGTATGCTTATATCAAGATTTCAAACTGCCACTACCGTAAAGCGGGGTGACTTTGGCCGGGTGGGGTGACTTAGTGCCACACGTTTTTCGACGGTTCTCGGTCTAAAACACTCAAAACATTTCAAAAACGGGTGTCACAAATTCACCCCACCCGGCCAAAGTCACCCCGGTTTACGGTAAATCTTTAAAAAGCAGAATTTTTCAATTTGAGACTAGATTTCCCTTAAAATTTAAGACTCTTCAATCATGTCTGCACTAGCCCAGGAGCCCACAGTCGCCATTTTCATTCCGATGATAAACTACTCACCAAAGACAGTAGTAATCTGCCAATTTTCCTAACTGGATCAATAAGCTTATAAATCATATTAATTAACGTCGTGGGAGTAAGTTGCGGTGATGACAAATATTTGCTTTTCTTGGGTATGTTTTGCAGCAATGCAAATCATTATACTTGACCTGAGTCATTGTTCATCATAGTTCTTTGACTGTCTCGTATAATCATTTCCTTGTTACAAGTTGCCACGGTAGTTAGTACTTCGGTGTTAATTGAGATGTTTTGTCTGATGATTTTGGTTTTTGATTCCGGGGGTGTAACCGATTAGGATTTTTTGAGATAGGATCGTCGGGCGAATTGTGCTGAATCATTGTAAAATGTAATGTTGAGTGAGGTTAATAATGATAGATGGAATAAGGCCTAAATTTTTTTTTGTCTTTTCCCTTAAAAAGTTTTTGAAAACTGATTATTAATTTTTTTTGTGTTTGTTTGGCTTTGAATAAGGAGGATTTTTTTTAAATGTGTCTAATTGTTTTGTGAGAGTTAACGTGAGAAGTTATTTGCTTGTCGTCGGCGTCAGCCGGTGGTAATGACCACTTATTTTTTGTCGGCTCTTGGTTACTGCTTTTTTTCCGCTAAAGTCTTAAAAATCTGTCCTTTTTGCCATGCTCCAGATACAGATATTTCATAAATTTCTTCCTCGAGGGCCTTTCTGAAAATAGGTGAAGCAGGGCGTTCAGAAGGCCGCGATCCCATTTTCGGTTTCAGGTTAGGTAGCTGCATCATCTACACTCTGCAGTCACTCACGAGCACGAGTCATCGTTGTGGCTGAAGGACCTTGGTGCTGCCGAAAAAGATATAGAAGCAATCCTTCCGGATAAATTTTAATTACAACGCCCAATTCTTTTCTTTCACCTTATCCACCTTTTCTATCTTTTTCAGTAAATCTCACGACTTATCCGTAACCATAAGATTCATATCTAGATCTAAAAAACCGTGTCACATCCACGGTCAAATCAATATTACCCTCAGTAAGGAAATTTTTATCTGATTTCAAAGTTTAAAACAATTAATCATCCATTTTCAAAAGAAGAAAGAAAAAAAAACCATATATGTTTTCACTACTCCCGAGACCTGTTTCTGACCTCCATTTTGAAACATTAAACTAAAACGTGTCTACGGTGACGCCTTTTTTGAATGATAATCTACACACCATAGCACGTGTTTTGATCCATCCTGTAGATAAAAAAAACCACAGAAACCCTACTTATTAATAATATTTTCCGAGCACCTCCTACTTTTCATACAGGGGTTCACATATTCACAATCACGTCTGCCTCTTAAGTTGACCCATGTCCCCGGTCTTAAGAAACAGTTATAACGATAAACAATGGAAATTGATCAATTATTATTACGAGTGTTATATTGTCGGTTCATTAAGTCAGGATTCTTTCTGATGCCTGATCCTGGGTGGGAAAGAGCTGGGTGTACCTGACCCTGGTGACCTTACACCACGCACAATGCGTTTCGTAAAAAAATCATTGAATTATTTTACTTTCTATCCCATTTCTTCATCTTCTTATGATCATCCACTGCGTGACCTTTCATTTTTCTACACGATTTTCATATTAAAGTTTTTTTTTTGGTTAAATTATTTTATTTAAATTCTAGGAAGGCATTTTACCGGAGTCTACGAAAAAAATCGCGAATAAGGGATGATAAGCTGAAGGGTGAAAGATGAAAGTTTTAGGGGATGAATCTTTGGGGATTAATTGAAGATGTTGAAGTCGGATGGTTTTGACACGTTTAGTGGTTGCTGGGAAAGTTGCTTCTGTTTGTGCGCATGACGGTTTTTTTTTTTTTAGTTTGAGAGTATTTAACAATTGAATGAGTAAGGAAGAGCTTTTGCATGTTCGTGGTATTCGTTTCCAGATGTTGTGCAACGCACTGGAAATAAGTTGAAGAGACGCACAAGAACTGAATTTTTGAAGTATGACAGAAGCTGATAGTGATTGTCTCATTGCTTATTCAGCCAAATGATGAAGTCAAAACCAAAAGCTTGTTTTTTTTTAAAGTGACCCTTTCGTGTTCTTTTGCGTAGAGCTGGATTCCGTTTAGACGAGTTGATGCAGCTCCATGAGATCTATACAATTGAGTGGCGAAGTAGAGAGGAGCACTAGACAAGTAGAAGCACCTTGTAAGAAGAAGAAAACAGAGAGTCAATATATTGAGACCTGAGGATTAAACTGGAATTAATTGAGCGCTGCACAAGCTAAACATGCGACCTACGCTCAAGACTTGGCGGCAATGGGTGAAAAAATAGAGGATTTTAGTGTCGGTCAGAATTTTTAGCTTGAGCTCAAACCTGACCTGGAAGTATATTTTTATCAAGGCTGGACTCTGCCTTGAAGCCTTAAGTCCGAACCGACCCTTGTGCAAAATTCTTGTTTTATTTCTTATCTACAGAATAGATTAACTAAATAGTGGATATTTGTAGATAGTGCTTTCCTATTTCTTCGTCACCTCAGCAGAGAAGCTCTACTCATTCCTACTGCACCTAATATCGCCCGGATCTAACCCAAGTTCCCAGCACAATTCACATCTTTTAGATGTAACGGAGATAGCTTATGTCCGTCTACGGAGTCCTCTAGTAGATGAAGACATCTACTAGAAGATGTGAATTTTGTTTTGTGCTACTTGGGAAGCCGAGCAAACTACAAATATTTTCAGCTTAAGCAAGTAGGGATGGTGCATCCTGCCGTAGGAATAATAATCGACCTTGCAGTCCGGTTGACCATGACATCTGACACCTGACTGGACAGCCCCTTATCACCGCGTAGAATCAATTCAAGGCGACTCTAGTGCGTAGGACTTTATTGCATAACGTAAAGAAAGGTTTATATTTATATTTCCGTTTGGTGGAATCCCCCTGTCGTTTGGCTGCAAATGGTACCCGGAATACCAACTTTGAGGTTCCAATTGTATCTCAAATTCAAGTCAAAGTTTCCCAAGAGTGAGGCTCTAAAAAAAGCATGTGGGAGGACTTGAGAACAGCAGTCTGAATGCTTAAAGCCATGTAGAACAAATCCACGAATAATATTTTGGGAGAGCGCGCGGGTACCCAGATCCTGAGATGTTGGCACTAGGGAAATTATTTTATCTTTCCTCTGGAACTCTTTGCAAACAATTTACACCATACTCATCACTGTTCCCTTTTCTTAATTCATCCGAAGACAAACATGTCATTTAATTCCATGTTCTTACACTTCAATAGCTTTATTCTTCAATGCATCGCGCTTTATTGCAATAAATTACAAAATTCTTTCTATAAAAAAATTACAATACACACCATACAACGAACGATCCACCTCTAACACATAATTTCTATAGCATATATTAAATCATCGAGTGAAAATAACAATACTTTTCAATTACCATAATTGTAATATTTCATCGATAAAAGATCAGCAGGGTTCATCTCAAATATAATATGATCCGGCACTTCATTTTCTCCGATCGGCTAATACTTCCTATAAAATAATACACGAATTCCTTTCTTCGGATCCGCCGCATGTGCATATTGTGTTCCGTTAATCTCATATACCCATCCACACATACTTTCTTCCCAGATATAAAAAAAAAAGTTAATCATGACAATGCAGACATTAGTCAAGGACAATTTGTTAATTTTTAATGATAATCATTTACTATATTTAATTAGTATCGTCGTATTTAGTCCCGCTGTAAAATGCTTCAGCGAGTGAACCGACATCATACACTCAATTCTGACAATACCTGTGTTGTTAAATATAAATTAAAAAAATGTTCAAAAATCATTGCGGCGTTCGAAAAAGGTAAACGAAAAACATTAATGAAATGTGGTCGAGTACATCTTAAGAGTATGTATATGAAAAAGCTAATCGGAAACAATTTATTGATGGTATCAGGTTCAACCTTGGCTTTGGGCTGATGCGAAGTACAATAGAATCATTAATTAATATTGAAATTCGTGTATGTATTTATGGACGTAAGTACAGGCGGAATATTCGTAGTGGACTTGTATTATTATTGTTATTATGTAATTGATGTCTATGGCTTGTTAGAATAAATGGTTCCAAATGGAGTTAGTTTTTGTATTGGGAGACGATTTTCTTGCGAGAAATTGATAATCGGCAACATTTTATTGCATCGTAAAATGTATCTTTTTTTGTTTAATTGTGTTTGGTCTACCGCAAATAAATTGTAGTGTTAAGATGCGATTGTTTCTTTTTGTCTGTCTGTCTGTCTGGGGGTTTTAAGCTTTATGATGTGAAATATCAATGATCCGTGTTTGTGAATAAATGTGAAGCAATTAGCGTATTGATTTTGTTAATTAATTTTAGCTATAAGGTGTTGAGGTTTTAGTGAAATTAATTGGATTTTTTTTCTTTTTGTTTCAGGTAAGAAGATTTTTTATGATGAAATTACTTTTCAAGAGTCTGTCGACATGAGAGAAATTCTGTCTAGCTTCAGCTGAATTTGTTCAGGTCCAGCCGATTTGTTCGAGACATTCCATGTTCTCGAGAAGGTTTTGTTTTCGAAATGGGGCAACTATCATTTCGAGAGGCCATTTTGAAAACTGAAAGCTACCATAATCTCGAATTAAAAAGCTAACATTGAGATCGTCCGGTTTTTTTATTCGACAACGGCGGCAACCAATTCGAGATCATGGCAGCTTCTAGTTTTCAAAATGGCGCACCCCTATGTAGCAGACAACTCGTCGAAGTGTTCACTCCGTATTAGGCTTTCTACATTGAATGTAACAGAATTGCAAATGGCGATCCCGTATATAGCAGACTACTCGTTCAAGTGTCCGTTTCCTAATATTCTTTTTACTGAACTGTAGTTCACCCTCAGATCGGGTTTTACCGCCGCAATTTTGCATCCTGTGGACCGATAGAGTAAGAAATACCGAAGTACTAAATCAAATAAACAAGGAGGTGGTGGTGCTCTATAAAATTAAGCGGCGAAAGCTCCAATACAGTATATCTACCATGTGTTACGCAATGAAAAATACCGCCTCTTGCAACTAATTATGGAAGAATGTATTTAGGCTGAGAGGACCGGGCAGAAAAAAAACCTCGTGGTTCAAAAATCTAAGCGATTCGTTTGGCCTGGATTCCATGGTCGTATTCAAGGTTCGCACAGCAATGATGATCGCCAATTTCTGACGCAGACGGCACTTTTAAAAAAAAATTCCGATGTTTTATGTTACCCTAATCACCAGTATTCGGCTGGAACATTGATAGTCCTGCTTCAGGTTTGGCGCACCTGCTCGACGAGCTCCAGATTCCTTCCGACCCGGGAGGTACCAATCTGGTAAGGGTTCTGATAGGGGGCAGCAGTCCTATTAGTACTAGTTTAAGGCTGAAGACTGTAAAAGTTGGCAAGGCTTAAGTCCAGAAAGCAGGAGGCAGAGTCGAGGGTTGACGGTATGGCTCCTGTGCTGCGATACGAAAGGTGTTGGAAAGCCACAGCATTAATCTCCCTAGTATAGCCATCATGTCCGAGGGTTTGCTGTGCAAGACCCAGAGTAGTCGATTTGTTTTGCACGGCTCAAAGCTCTCCAGCCATGATGGTCGCCAATCCCCGTTCCCGGGGAGGCACTTTAAGAAGAAGAATCGTTAGTATATTTTCTATTTTGACAAGTTTTTAATCCACCGACTTTCACAAATTAAGTCTTAATTTCTAAATTTTAAGCTGACAGCACCACTGTTCCGGTTCATGATTTCCTTGAACAGGTGCTCAGTAGTGCTCCGCTTGTTGCAGTAGCCAACCTGCACTAATGCATCGCGTTGCAAGAATTCATTCTCAAGCGCGCTATGATTGTTGTTTATCACACCAAATAACAGACATTATAATAAGTAGGGACTGCTATTGAATATTTTACCGACCCCTGAACATTATGAGTCACATTAGAAAGGGTGCCATTACTTCTAGCCGAGCATCCGCGAACGGTACTAAAAATTAAAATAAAAATTTATGAAGAACACTTTTTAGAAACGCGTTTGCAAGACAGAACACGGGCACTCCTCTCTTTTAAAACCAGGGGAAATAACCAGGCCGCGATACAATTTAGTGAAAACAGAAAAGCATCAATTGTCAATAATGATTTTAATTCATAACCATTTAAGAAATTGTAATTATTATTATCCTTAGGAGTTCCATCGTCCAATTTGACTAATTTCCGAAGCATAATATAAAGAATATCCTTCTTATAAATCAACACTCATGATGAGTAATTACAATGCACTCAACTTTTATAATCGTAAGGTGTGAAACATATGGATTTTTCAAGTTTAATGAAATTAGTCACGGGATCGTGCTTCATCATTAAGATAAATTCTCCGGATAATATAATAAGTTCATATGCATCTCGTTGGGGCAGTTTTCTTCGGAATATCAAAACAATTGAAATATGAGAGTGTGGGCAGGCTTTTAATTATAAATAACAATAACACTTGGGTTTTTGAAGTGGGCAATGAATGAAGCTTTTGGGGGGGCCCTTCTTGATTAAAATGCAACTTCTGTCATTTGAAGCTGTTTAATACGATATCCGCTCGCCTTCGTCTTTATTATTACATTTTTAAATTTAACCAAATCTCATTTCCGGTTATCTTATCAAGTGTAAGTAAATGTTGACATGGGCGGTTTGAGTAATTGTAATTAATGAAAATGATCAATTGGCTATTAGCATTTTGATTAATAGTTAAGTAATTAGCATTTACATGCTTTATTTTCTCGTATGAGAGCGTGTTGTAATTTACGGATTTGAAAGGTTTGACATGGGTTGTAGTTGTGTTGCATCATAAACGCACATTTTAGAGATGCAGAGAGTGTTCAAACATTGTAAACCTTATATAACAAGACGGTGCTGCCCTCATCCGTAGGAAATATAAAGTAGTAACTCCTGAGGGATGAGGGTGGACCTGAAAAGAGGGCAAGATAGATGCAAATAGAACAGCGAACCAGATGGTCGCTATTTTTTGTTGTGGTTATTTTTTGTGAATTGATTTTGATGTAATGTGAAATAATGATATTACTTCTTCCAAAAAACTTTTTTTTTTCCGATTATTTATCCTGTGCGCCTACAGAGAGTAAAGGGAGTTAGTTCAAAGTTTTTAAATTCATAAGATGACCTTAGAATTCTGTGCAAACTTAATTTGAGGAGTTATGTGCAAAAAGGGCACTTATGCCATAAGCTAAACATTAAAAAAGTGCCCTTTTTGCACATAACTCCTCATTTGGCCTATTTAGCAAGAAACGAATTCAGGCTTGGAAAAAATAGACTCGAGGGCAAAGGCTTGATAATAATGCAAAGCCACAAAGATTAAAACCCAAGTGGCACACTATAGCCCGGCGATGAATTGTTGCACTTTGTCTGTTTTACGGACAGCCATAGGATATATTAGGCTAGAAAATGGATAATTAAGGGACATGGATATTCATAGGACATCCTTGGGACATCCCTGTGCTACTTGGGAAGATAGAATTTCGTGGCGGAAATGCCTTTTACGGTTTTTTTCGTGAACTGCAGGCTGTGGCGCAGACCAGAAAACCAAGATACAAAGCTCTACCGATGCCGGCCTGACGTAAATTGCAAAGCGATTCGATTAATTCGAACGGTAATCTACCCAAACTGACCAACCTAAATCTCTTTCGAAAATTTCCAGCATGCCAAAAAAAAATACAACATGCAGCGATAGCGGAGATATTAAAGTCGCACGCGCAGAAAAATTTACTGTTAATAGCTTAAAAAAAAAAACCAAGCAGCTCATCACGAATGAGATTTCAACATGATATCCAAGCTCCCCTGCTAACTTAATATCCAACTTAACGCAGAACCGTAAAGGTGAATTTATTTTTATTGCGCAAAACAAGATCATTTTATACGTCCGGTAGTTTTCTCTTAACAAAATAACAAATGCGAAGACAATAAATTAGCCACGTAATGAGGCGACGAAAAAAAAAATTTGACAAAGACACGCGTTTCTTATTCATTAGAAAAAACTCCATTCTGGCAGGAAGTAGTCAGACAAGTGCTACATCGAGCTCGACCGAACGATTGCAATTTGCAGACGTCCTTCTCAGGTTATGTCAACTACACTCGAGAGGTCAATGTGACTTCATTATTTTGAAGTCATTTTTTTTTTTGCACTTGCCGAAAAAAAAACACACACGAGAGCCCAAAGGGAAATAACTCTTTAAATGACTTTGGCAAAAGTAAATGATCTTCATTACTTTGCGGTTTAAACATATACATAAGCACCTGTTATCCCGAAACATTTAATTTTACCGTGATTAGGGTTTTTGCAGTAGGCGAAGTTGGTGTTTAGTCTTAACACTTTTAAAGCCGAATGCATGATTAAAAAAAGCACGCATTTGGCTGTACAAAAATTGTACAGTTATTCACTTATATTTCCTTTAAAAACAAGCGTAGTTATAACGTGCGGGGAAACATTTTACCTATACTCGGGCATAATTTGTCATTATGAATTCACAGCACACGTTCGCCGGTGATTGAAGGCCTAAATATCTTATTTTACCTTCATTAAAAAAGAAAAGGAAAAAAATAAATGGCAACGTTTGTGTTGCATTTATCATGCGCATCGGGATTAGGTTAGGTTATAGTCAATGATTACAATTAATTTTTGCCATGCGCCTTAAGGTATATAATGTCTCGTCCAGTATACTAAATAATCGGTTATAAGTTACAATGATCAGGGTTTCAAGACGATTAATAATGGAGTTGCAATGACATTAAATTATTTCCGATCATTTTTTTTCTCCCCTTTGTAATTAAATGAATGATGTCTTTATTATATTGTGTGCATTAGAATGAGAATGAAAAGTTGCCTTGAGAAGTAATCGTGCAAATAGGGCCACACGCGTTAGATTTTTTTTTTATTTTTTCATGAAAGGGCTTCTGTATTTTGTGTATAGTTGACTGTTCGTTGGGTGTAGAAGTCTTAGAGATTCGCGATTTGAACAATATCCTCTGACCATCTAAGGCCTGCCGGAAACTGGGACTTACGCCATAATGGGAAATCTTTCAGACTTTCTGTTTAGGGAATAGAGAGCGGTTTATTCGATGAATTGTCAGCTACATCCGGAATTGCCATTTGCAATTCTGGAAGCTGCCATGATTCGATGGGTCCCGACAATCCCCACTGCTTCTCCCTAAGGGGACGCAAACCCACCGCCAGTTCTGCTCACCCATCCGATCATGGATCCAAATCAGGTAGTCGTGCCAGAACACATGGCCTCGCACGAATACTATGTTCAGGGCCAGGAAAAGTGGCCATCAAACGGCCTGCTGGCCGGAGGGAAACAGTGGACGTCGTCCGTAGCTGGCGGAGTCATAGGCAAGGTCTCTGACCTTCATCCTGGCGCTCCAGAGCAACTGATACGCTCTCTGTGCGAGCCATGAATGCCAGTGAGAGGAGAAACTGTGGGAAGAAGTAAGATGGATGGTCTTCAACACTAGGAAGGAAGATAGAGACACATCTTCCTCCCGGAGAACCAACTGGCCGACAAATGTCATAAGTCATAGTGAGGCGGTTTTCAACATTGAAAAAGAAGGTAGAAAACACGTCCTCCTTCCGAAGAACCAGCTCAGGCGCATAGTGTCGACAATGAAACCCTGTAGCAGAAGAGAGTGTAGCAGAAGAGAAACTCTGAGCAGTAGTGGCCAGAATTCAGCAGCAGCGTGTTGATGCAGAGAGTAGATGCCTAGAAGTAGAGCCCGCTATATTTGATTGGACAGATTCTTGGTCTTGAAAGAATGTGACCTCGACCCCACTAGGTTTAGCCTGCAGAACTTGGTGCAGTTACTCCGGGGCGACACGTGAAGCCACCTGGTGAATAAGAAGCCAGGACCGGATCCCTCATCTCAGGTTTCACGTCCAATACCTTTCGGGTGCGAAGAAAACAGCCCGTGGATCCCTAGGATTTCACCCAAGCAACAAATCCGACCAAAATGACGTCTTAGACGTCATTAGACGTCTTAGACGTCATTTTGGTCGGATTGGTTGTTTGGGCATGATCTCGAAATGGGGAGTCACCACACCATGATGGCTAACCCTTATTTTACAAAGCAAACATGGCAGCTCTCATTTCAGAATTATGGCAGCTTCCAGAATTACAAATGGCAATCTTGTATGTTTCGCCATATAGTAGCCTGATGTAATTTTATTGGCTATCTCCAAAAGAAACCATGTGGGAGGTCTATTCTCAATATTGTCCCGCACGATAAGCTCAGAAAAAGCAAACATTTCTAATGTCATCAAAGTGCGTCAACAACTAACGCCTTAAAAAATATATTTCAAAAAAAGTCGGGCGTTGCCTATAAAACCAAAAATATAGAGTCAACCTAAAAGTCCTTAAAGAGATATATTTTCACCATAATTTTTAAAAAGCGACACATCTAGGTCTTATTCAGCCTAAAAATAAAATAGATGATCAACAGTTTGTACCGTTTTATAATTGGTAAGATAATAGCTGTTTGTAGACAATTAGCCCATTGCGAGCACATATGGGTGGATATTGTACTCCATCTCCGACATGCCCTTTTATGGGGAAGCCAGTCTTAAAGGCATATACGATTTAAAAATCAAGGAAAAAAGAAGAAAGACTCTCCGACCACAACTCTGACATCGTGCTTAATTATTTCGTCGTAATTTTCTCGTAATTAAAGCGTTATTTAAAAAAATTTTTAATGTCTGCGGTTGAACTTTTTCTCTTTAGCCCTCATTTATTTCCTTTCGTTAGTTATTACAAACCGAGATCTCGTAATTCTCCCAATTCCAAGAAGGAAAAACACATTTTAGTAGATCGAAAAACGGTCGTAAAAATTCGACATCTTCACCACCATATTTAACGATCTTGGTTACAAGTTCGCAAAAAAAAAAAAAATTAAACGCCCCCTTTAGGCTAATGCTCTCAATTTAAGCCTGTTTAAACGACCGAGCAGGTAACTCATTAATTAGCCCGCATGATTTTCTTTAATGAAATATTTCTTACTTAAAGTATCGAACGTCGATCCGATAAATCACGGACATGCGAGGCGTGAACTTGTCTTATAAATAATCAAAGAAATTTCCTTCTTGTTTTTTTGCACTTGGAAAGAAGAAATCTGTGCTAAACGTCTGGCTTCTTCGGACAAGTATAGATGTTAATAATACGTTCGAAGACTATAAAGATCATTTTAAATTATTGTAGAAGGTTGTTATTAAAATTTCTTTATACTGATGATTTTGTATATCTTTATGTGCGATGCTTAGTCTGTCAGTTTTTCCCGGCCGCGTTTCTCTTTTCATATCTTATTCGTTCGACAGGGATATTGTAATTGAATAATGATCGACATTAGGGAAGTTACCGATACCGTATAATTATATCGACAATCGGTAATTATGAAAAGATGGATAATTATCTTGTACCGAGCTTATTTTCAAAAGACTTCGATTAATTATTCATTTCCTTTCATAAAGTTTATTTAGTCAGGTTAGCCTAGAGGGGGGAAGAAGGGACTTAAGGGTAATTACTTCTTGTTAGGGTCTTGAGTTTTGTGTATTTGAGGAACGAAGGATTAAGTTGGGAGTCTCGAGAGATATTTTAAGATTATCTGTAGGCTGTGATAGGAGTACATTCTTAAAATAATTATGTTAAGAGTGGGCTTGGTGCAAAGCTTGACGACGTCGATATACTGGCGCACCTTTTTTCAGTAGGAAATTTCGGATGTCTTCAAGCTAACCGTTTTCAGATTTTCAACAAAAGCGATTATAAATGCATTTTTAAAATAAAGATGAGGATGTGAATTTTTGTGTGAGTCAAATTGATTGGATTAGCAGTTTGAAGTTTTTTCTGAACAGGAAGGGGCTCTATAAAAGCGAAAACACAGGTGCAATCTTCTTACAACCTATATCCGTCCACTCCTGAATGATGGTCTCTCTCATACTTTGCCACACTTCTTTGTTTTGGACTCTTTGCAACCATTTCAGTCATATCTCTTTTGTGGCCTACCGACGCTTCTTTTCGACACTCGAGGTCTTCATCTTACCATCCGTGTTGACAACCTATCCAGATCCTTCCTGGCGACATGACCTGCCCATTGCCACTTAGCTGTTGCAAGGCGTTGCGCAATATCATCGACCCTAGTCCGCATCCTTATTTCCTCATTGCGAAATCGGTACCATAGGCTAATACCAAGCATTGGCAATACTCAGGTGCAATACTCGATGGTTTTATGACTCTGGTAGTTGGTGGGAACTCCATCATATCTGAACAGTCCCGCTTCAGGTTTGGCTCTCCTGCCCGTGATAAGTTCCAGATTCCTTCTGACTTGGGAGGTAACGATCTACTAAGGGTTCATTCTCCGGGTTATCTCAGGGTTGCGAGATGGTGGTAGGCAGTAGTGCCACTGTTATTTGGTCTCAGATTGTCACCTCCGCACCTTCTCCCCCCTTTGGAGAAAATTTGACCCCACCTTGACTCCCCTATTTGGGAAAAACAGTATTGTGGCTGTAATGTAACACTGTTCGACTTTGGCCCCACGTGAAAAGTGGCCCACCCCTGGTCCAATCCAGAATTTTTTCCTGGCGACGTCACTGGAAGCGAGCCGAAGGTTTTCTGATTATAAGTAATCCGAAGAGGCAAATGCTCTATCTAGTAAATTTGAGTATTTGGTTGAGCTTATCGAGAAATGATTTCCTTAAGGACTTACCTGCTGACATCTCAACAGAGAGCTTAATAGGGATGGAGTAGAGATTATGGATTTTTTCCCAATTTTTTGTGAAACATTTTTCCTTGAAAAAACGGATTTGCTCAAGAAAAAATTATCAAAAGATATGTTCAGCAAAATAAATTTATCAAAAAATTATATTCTAAAATATTTGTTCGACAAGAAGATATTTTTAAAAAAAATCGGGTAAAGCCAAATAACTGAAAAGATGAACTTTGGCCAAAAAATTTTGACTTTAATAAGTCTCTAAAAAATTTTTATTTTTTCCCCTATGAAAGATTCTAAACTCCCAAAAATCTGGGAAGAAACATTGTTTGATTACTGAAATTTTCTTGGATTTCCTTGAACACTGTTTTTCGTGGTCTAGTAATTGCGACGAAATCTTATAAACGTTGGTTAATAATTTGGAGAAAAAAAAGTCTCTAATGAAAACATAATGGCCTCTTCTATAATCTTCCCTTGGCGCCATCATTCACCCAAACAAAGTACCGAAGCGAAAACTTGGCAAAAAGAAAGATTACACCATATTTCAAAACAAACCTAATCCTCTTTAGCAATTGCTATTTTCTTTACTTGAATAATTAAAAACTTGATCTATGAATCAAGTACATCATTTTTAAATACGTGCAAAAAAATAAGTAACATAAACCCTCCCTCCTCCTTATTAAAAAAAAAAAAAAAGGTGCGCGTAATAAGTGTAAAAATATTATCGAAAAAAATATTTAAACAGTAAAGGATTGAACTTCAACACCGAGGCCAATACAAACATGTTTTGCCCTTATATGGAAATTTTATAGACTAAAATGTTTTCTATTATCTTCGATAACAGTACGTCTTCGATTATATTGATTACGACGAGACATCACTGTTATAAAAAAAAAAAACCAAACGTCGAGATTTGACCCAATCATGACCTTGTAAATCATGAATCACGTTCAAGGTGGAAAAAAAAGGAATGAATGCTAAACACGTTGGAAAGAAGAGAAAAAGGCAAAGACCTTTTTTTTTTTTAAAAAAAAAAGCCCGAACTATTTAAGGGCTTGCTCACACGTTTCCACCGATATAAAAAAATTAAACGAGCACGAGGATCAAATTTAAACCGACGAAAATGAAGACCTTATAAACAATATTCCATTACGAAAGATATTTATCATTATAAATTTAAAAAATATTTATTTCGGTAGAGATTAATTTATCAAAGTGAAATGCAGGGAATTTAATGAAATGATAATAATCGTTCCAAGCGCGCACCTTAATAATAAAGTACGATTAATGGGAGCCGAATCGTTGCATCCACACCTTGTTTATATATATTTTTTTTTTACCTATCATCTTTTGCCCTACATTTAATGCACGTGAACCTCGTTTTTCTTTCCCGATAAAACTTGCGCGCGGCCTCCCTCATTGTCTTTACGATTAATAAATAGCGCTAAATAAATAATACTGACAGGAATCGATAAATAATAAAATGGTGAAGCATTATTTATTCGTTTTGAAAATCTTTTAAGGATCAATTTCATCAAAGTCGAAAGGTGGTTACATGATAATGATGAATTGAACATTCTAAATTATGATATCAAGTCGTGAAAAAAAAAAAAAGAAAGATGAATTAACATACTGAACGGAGAAAAAAAACGGCTTAATTGTGTTATGAACATGTTTCATCAATAATAATTGATTTTGTTTAAAAGAAATCCCCGCAATGATTTCAATATCATCGATTATTCATTCGATATTTTTACGATATATGAGTCTGGAACCGTTATTTATTTTTAATACATCCACAATGGCGTTATGAATAATTATTAGCGAAATTATTTCTTGTATTTTTTACGATGAGAGGAATTCATGATCATTAAAATTTAAAACAGTTGGCCGAAAGGATTAAAATTGCGGATTGATTTCTGGAATTTTGAATTGTTAAACGAACGCAAGCTGAGTAAGCATTTTTACTGCGCGTCGTAAAACATTTCTGTCTGGAAATTTTTTCCAACATGGCGGTGCTTGTCGACAGGCTGGACAGATTGATATAGTCGTGTAGCTTGTTTTCCCTTGAAAATATCTAAAAATAAGATTGAAATTAAGTGAAAAGAAAACTCGTTGAATTTGTTTAGCGATGAGATATAATTACTGTGTAATAATTATTTATGCAAAATAAGGCAATTAATTAAATCGGTTCGGATTATTAATTATTTACGATAAACTTGGATAGTAGCCATTTCAGTATCAAGTGTAGTTATTTTTGAAAAATGCGATATGTTTTCGTGGCTTGATTTTCCTTTCTGTGAGATATTGACTTCAACAGCAATTCGTCTCGAATTCTTTACCTGGAGAACATCTTTTCCATGTTCAAAGGTTCCATAGCATTATAAAACCTTTTTATCGAACTAACTGACTCTTCTAGCCCGGTGCACGTGAAGAGTTTGATAGGAGACAGTCGCTAACTCTGTATTGAAATCCTGCTTTCTGATTGGCTGTAATTAAAATTGTTTCAATCATATTGGTGATGAGGTCAGACGTCTTCTGCTCTTACCTACTTACGTGTGTTCACAGCCAATCAAACTAGGGGAATAGCAGCCCGGGAAGGACTACTCACTTTCTCGCTCAGTCGGGGTATAGCTTCATTCGATTAAGGCATCATTGGGGACTTTAGAGGTCGGGGGTGGCTTGAAATCAGGAAATGGACCGAAAATTTAAAATCCCTAACTAGTAATTAGTCGAAATCGAGTCCCATATCACCGCTATTTGTAAAACTTCAAAATTTTCGGTTTTTCGGGATTTTTCGGAAAGGCCGAATTTTTACGAAAAATTGCTAAGGGGAAAAGTTGTTCCTTATAGGGTCAAGTATCTTCACACAAAAAATAAGAAAAATCGTAAGAGCCGTTTTCGAGAAAATCTTTGAAAATTCATTTTTTGGCCTTTTTTGGCCCTGCAAAAGTTCTAAACTTGCCAGGGTTGCCTTCAAATCACAAAATGGACCGAAAATTTGAAATCACCGACCATTTTCCAGTCGAAGTCGAGTCCCATGTCGACGCTGTCAGTAAAACTTAAAAATTTTCGGTTTTCCCGGATTTTCCAGAGAGAGCGATTTTTCACGGAAAAATGACAAAGGGAAAAGTTGTTTTTTATAGGGTCAGGTATCTCCACACAAAAATGAAAAAAAAAATCGTAAGAGCCGTTTTCGAGAAAATCCCCGAAAACCCTAAATTTGGCCTTGTTTGGCTCTGCCAAACCCGTAAATTTGGCCGGATGGCCTTGATGATGGAATAACAGTTTTCCCTCTTCTTGAGGAAGACGGTTGCCAATTTTTGGTTCCGGAAACACAGGCAAAAAACGAAAATGCACGAACGGACGGACGTCAGCCCAAAAACCATTTTTCCGGTTATTTCTCGCCATTCCACGGCAAAATACGCAGTTTGGCGAAATTTAATTTTTGACCGCAATACTTCCTCACTCTAGGGAGCTCGAAAGTAAAAACAGCACATTTATTTAACGACTCTCAGGTTCTTTAGGTGCGCCCCTTACTTACTGAATACTGAATCCCTCATACTTCAAACTTAACCTAAAACTCAATTTCTTGAAGCAAGACGAAAATCACGCTATTTTGAAACATTACCTTAAAACCATATGAATCATTTTAAAATGTATAGAAAACGCCTCCCCTAATTAAAGATCAAAAAAAGTGAAGACGAAACACGGTTTTAAAATATACCGACAACATAATCTCCACAACGGTTTCCTCATAAACAAACGTTTACGACATGACGCCCAAAAAGGGGATACCGCATGGCCTTAAGTTATTTCCTTTAAATTAAAATCATGTCAAGTTTAAAATAACAGGTCCTAAGCAGCTTCAATTAAAAATTCAGTCATTAATACGAATTTTCATAAATTCATCCCGGAGTAATTAAAGTTTTTTTTTTTTTTTGTATGTTGTAGCCAGTTCATCAAAATCTTCCACAAAGCTTTCGTCTATTCATATCAGTCTTTTCACTCGCTATAGTGATTGTTAATTAACATAGTAATCTATCGAACTATACCCTCAGACATTGTATACAGCTACATCATTACAAAGACATCATTTTTTATAATTTAATTATAATGCACGTTGATGCGTTGAACACCTTTACACCCGTCAGATTCTCGAACGCTGTACCGATTCAATTTTAAATAATAGCTTTGGATAGCGGCCCGAATTTCACTTTTCAAGCAGTTCCGTAGTCAATATTAAGAAGGAGCGCATGAAAAGTTAGGGGCTATAGGCAATGTGCTCGTGACGTCACGAATCTGAAACCTATATTTAGCTTATATAGTCGAGACCCGAGTTGATTTTGCATAACCTGCGCCTTAATTCGCTTCTGCATAGGCTATAAGAATAGGTAATTGTCACCGGATTGATTTTGCCTATCCAGTCGGAGGAAGGAGCACGACATAGCCTATGCTTTTTCCAAAGAAATCTTTGGAAAAAAAAATCAGGATTTTTTTTAAAGAATAGGGAGGATAGTTTTAGCTGGTAAGAGTTCGACCCATCCAGTGTGCATTAACACAGTTCGAGTAATGGAGAGGGAAGCTCCAGTCTGTTGCCGGTAAGATTTTGAACCAATCTGGTGTGAGTTAAGACTACAAATTAAAAGTTCGAGTTTTAAAACTGGCACGAATTCTTCATCGGCCATTTAGTCCCGAACTGGCCCACTGGGTTGCCAAGCTAATCCTGGTGCGTCCCTCGAACTAATGAATTTTCTTGTTTATCAATTATAAAAAATTCGTTTGAATTCTAAGAAGACGGGGCGCTTATGGACTAATCAGTAGTTCGCCAGTCTTCTTAGAATAAAGGTCAATTTTTTTTCTATGATAATAAAAACTACAAAAGCTCTGTAGCGCCGTTTCAAATTTTTTTGCTTGCGCCCTTTTGAAAGTGCCAGTCCTGACCTGCTAGCACTTCTCTTATTTTGGATACGGGGCTGAGTTTCAAGAATACACAGTATAAAGCGTGTAAGCCTACATTCTTCTCCGATAAACTGTCATTGCACTTTCAACCATGCATAATAATTATCTTCCAAGTGTTTAGATTTTTCTAAAAAGAGGAATCATCTTTATACATAAACATTTACATGGCTGCGGGGGGCTAAAATATACATTTTGTTAGTACACCATATTTACATATTTTCGTGGGAGATGAAATGTAAATTATCGTGAAAAATATTTGTAAATTAAATTAGTATGTTTTTTTTTGGGATGTAAAACACGCCCTTCCATCTCATCATTATATCAAAAAAACGTCATCATTACACTGACCTTGTCCAGTTTGATCGTTACGTCATATGTGGAACTTTAACGTCCCCGAACCGTTAAACGTATCTGGAATTTCGCCAATAGTTTTTTTTTTATTATTTATTTTTTACATAATTACGCCTGCATTTATGTGAGAATAATTTGTCAAGATCAGTTTGATAACCTCTATGACCACAGGCCGCTCTGCACAGTGAACACGCATACAGGTAGCCAGATTTTTCTTAACAAGGATACTAATATGGAAAAGACTTGTTGAATGTTTTTTTTTGCTGATTTTTAAAACGGTTTACGGTACCGAACAATAAAAGTGACAATGATGGAATGGTTTAGTAAGAATGGAGGGAACCAAGTTTTCATCTTGTATGCTCCTCCTTCCTTGTTCTTTTCGAAAAGTTGTTATCTCTTCGGGTTTTGGCATCTAATCGATGTGAGTTGTAAGATAGGAACAGGGTTTGGCTTCTTTTGAGTATCGGTGTATTTAATAATGAGCTTAAGCTATTCTATGTTTATGTTTTATTGAATGTACCAGGGATGGACGAGACCGGTCTTGAGTCTCTCATCTCGAAAACAAGACGAGAGACTCAAGACCAGAAAGCACAGTTTCAGAATTTTGAGTCTGTAAAATAAAACATTTTTTCGAGACTAGCGCGAGACCGAGACCGAGACGAGACTTTTGTAAGTCTCGGCTTAGTCTCGGTCTTGTCCATCCCTAGAATGCACACGCTCCGTACCGGGGAAAATTAATTGTTCCGCTTGCAGGATGAATAATTGTCACTGGGTGTTGTGCCAAATGAAGAAATCAAGCTGGGAGAGGTACAAAGAGCTGAGAAGGATATTAAAGTCTGAACAATATATTAGGAAGCTGGCAGGTGACAGAGGACATTGATTACTTAATAAATAATGTTTGCTGAGAGTGATTTATTGGTGGAAGAGCGTCTGAAGGTTGCTATGGTTGTCTAGAAGAAGAAGTTTTATGGTGACGATATTATTTCCTAAGAATTGAATATTAGAGCTTGCGATTTAAGAAACTAGGATATTTTTAAGTATCGGGTCGCTTGGTCTTGGATCTCAGACTCTAGCTTTCGACTAATGCCCGCCGCAATAAGCTCTATAACCATGATGGTCGCCAATTCCCCTCGCGGGAAGGCACTGTAAGAAGAAGAAGAAAAAATCACCTCACTAATCTCGATGAATAAATCAAACCAAAACACATCAAACAAAAAGACAGACATATAAAGCTGTAAATAGATTCGAGACACACATTATCTGTGTTAAAAAAAATATTTCCAACGTAAAATCTGTGATTAAAGCCAGATTAATCGCTGTTATTTTTGCACCCCGAATAAAAATATATACAAGTTACGGTGAAGGTCCATCAGGACCAAAAAAAAAATCATCATTAATAAGGCGTAATAATGGTGCAACGACCGATCATTTTATATGGTAATTTATCGCAGGAGCCTTATAAACCTAATCAAATTCGGCTCGAAAATCATAATATTTTGGTGCTTTTTCATTGATAACACTTTTTTTTCTCTCCTTAGATTCCCGAAGTTATTTTAAATAATTAAGGATACTTCAACCTAGCGTTTAAAATCCTATTATTGGTTCCCTATTAAAAGATTTATGGATTTTTTCATTTTTGAATAAAAACAAGTTTATGTCGAGAAATAGTTTGAAAAATAATATATTTTTAATCCTTAATTTGACTTAACCGTCAATTAAAAGTGCGTGGGCCTTTTTTTTTTTTTTTTTTTTAAAGAAGATTTTTTTAACTTCATTCTTGGGATTTGCCTTTCCACCATTCTGTAAACGAGGTGATTAATGCCGTCATTACTGTTTTCTCGTTTTTTCTTTTATAAGCATCTGCAGCTTGGCCATATTTGGTGTAATATTTATTAGAGTCCCAATCATCGTCTGAATAATGATTGTCGTTGTCGAAATGAACGTGGCCGTGCTCGGTTTTGCCTTTTTTGTCTTTTTCTAAAATGGATTTGGTTGTGGTTTGTTCTTTGGGTTTGGTTGGAGGTCTGCTGCGTTCGGAAGATGGTAGAGATATTTTTCGTTTCATTAAAAACGGAGAAGCGTCGGGGTTTTGAGGGGTCGACTGTGTTTCTTGTTGATCTTCTGGGGAAAAAATGAAGTGCAAAGAGATTTTTTTCGGGCCTTCCTTTTATGGTCTGCCCAGGTTGCCCAAACCAGAGAGAAGGGGTAAGAAGCCTAAATCTTTGGATGGTCCCTGTCTGTCTGCAGAGTTCACTGCTGAACTTATATCAAATTAAAAATATGCTTATCTTACTTAAAGTAATTTCAGATTTCCCAGCGTCTTCTTCTCCTAATAAATCATCAAAATGAAGAGGAGCGTGAATGTCTGATTTGGCATGAGCTCTATGATGAGTTGAAAAATCAAGTTTCATATCTTGAACACTTTTGGTGGATTTGATTTCGGTTTTATTTTTTGTTTGAGGTTTTTTCAAGGGTTCATCTGAATCTGAAAATTATGGATGTAGAATCTTTAAACATAAGCTCAAGCTCAGAAAAAGCTAATGGGACACAAGTAGAGGGTTGTTGATCTAAGCAGGGACAGCGCCAAGGGGGGCTCGGGCCCCATCCAGGATTTTTTCAGGCGCCGTCCTGGAAGCTTTGTTGATCAGAGCTATAGTATGCAGATAAAAGTAAAATTGAGTTTGACAAAAGTTACTGCTTACAAATTTCAACTAATCCCTCTTCATCCTTTTTCTTCTTTTTCTTATCCTTATCTTTAACCTTCATCTTCCTTTCTTTCTTATCTTTCCCTTTTCTCGGAGACGGTGATTTCGGAAAAATTCTTCGATGAAGTTCCAAGCTATCAGTCTTTCGAATTTCAGCATCTGGTTCTTCTAAGTCAGCAACTCGAGGATTAAGATAAGCAGGAGGTATAATCGGTATGCACGTTGGTCTTATCGGTTTTTCACAAAAGCAAACCCCTTTCACCAGCACAGTATACTCTCCACTATGTTCACATTTGCACTGATCTTCCGGCCCCGGAACTTTCGTAAACTTCAAAGGCTTTTTTTCTTTCTTTCCTAATTCTTTTCTCTTTTCCTTTTCATATTTCACTTTGTCTTTTCCTGCGATTTCCTTACTACTTACATACTTCACATCATCTTTAAATCTGATTTCTTCCTCGAAATCTTCAACATCTTCCTCAAATTTCAAATGATCTTTTTTTCTAACCGGCCTATATTCACTATCACTCCCTTCATAATCCGAATCATCTCTAAATTTAACATCATCCCGAAAATCGTCAACCCCTAAAACATCCTCTTGCTCGATCGGTTTCTTCTTCAAAATCCCTTTTAATATTTTTTCGTCGTCAGCAGTTTGACCTTTCCATCCTTCCTCAACTTTGGTCGGCTCGGGAGGTGATTTTTGGTCTTTGGATAATTTGAGTTTTTTATACCACGGCGTCCTAAAAATTTTTTACGGATTTATATTAGCACTGCTGAAAGGAGCAAAAAATTTACTTACTTTCGTTGGTAGCCGTCGCCGAATAACGATTTGCTGTCGAGGTCAAATTTTTCCTCTTCAGACTCTTTCGATTTTATCCAATTACTTCTGGCTTCTCGAAATATTCGTATTTGTTCTAACGTTTCTTCGTCGAATATTTCTTTCTGTTTTTCGTATGTGATAATGTCTGTAGGTTCTCTGACTATAAAATGAATGTTATACAGTTGGAAAAGTATTTAGACAAATAACATGAATTTTTTACCTTTATTTTTTCTTTTATGCCTGTGAATCGAATTATTTTTTTCTTGGGTAGTGAATGGTGCGTTATTTTCATCCATGTTTCTTGGATTTGTTTGGAAATAATAGTTTTCAAAAAGGCGGTGGTTTTCCGGGTTTTTCTAGACATCAAGTAGTAAGAAGCAAGTAGCTAGGAGTGCTTAAAAAGTCAATGATCGACTACATTTTTTAGGAGAGATCGAACTTGGACCCTATTTCTAGGAAAAGCCACTATTTTTGCAATATGTGATAATTTTATTCAGAATATTTTCTTAGCAAAGAAATTTATCCAGAATTTTTTAGATGTCAAAATATTTTCTAAAATTTTCTTTTTTCAAAAACTTTCTCAAAATTTTAAGTTTTTTCGTAATTTCTTGGAATATTTTCCATTGAAAAATTTCATTTAACAAGAAAAAGTTTTCAACATTCAATTATTTATCAAAAGATTTGTTTGACAAGAAAAAATTATCAAAAGGTTTTGTTCGACAAGAAAAAATTCTTTAAAAGTCTGTTGGACTGTGAGTGTAAAAGTCCTGAAAGAATCTGTTCAACTAAATATCCTGGATGTCCTAGTCGACTATTTTGACTCCTCTAAAAGAATCCTCTAAAAGAATCTAATTGACTGACTTAAGATCCTGAAATCTGTTTGACTAAGAATCCTGGATGAATCCATTCAACTAAAAATCCTGAATGAATCTGATTGATTAAAAATCCTGAATGAATCTGATTGATTAAAAATCCTGAATGAATCTGATTGATTAAAAATCCTGAATGAATCTGATTGATTAAAAATCCTGAATGAATCTGATTGATTAAAAATCCTGAATGAATCTGATTGATTAAAAATCCTGAATGAATCTGATTGATTAAAAATCCTGAATGAATCTGATTGATTAAAAATCCTGAATGAATCTGATTGATTAAAAATCCTGAATGAATCTGATTGATTAAAAATCTTGAATGAATCTGATTGATTAAAAATCTTGAATGAATCTGATTGATTAAAAATCCTGAATGAATCTGATTGATTAAAAATCCTAAAAGGATCTGTTTCACTAAAAATCCTGAAAATTGTTCGACTAAGAATCCTGAAAGAATTAGTCCAACTAAAAATCCTGAAAGAGTCTGTTTGACTAAAAATCCTGAAAGAGTCTGTTTTAATAAGAATCCTGAAAGATCTGTTTGACTAAAAATCCTGAATGACCCTGTTCTATTAAAAATCCTGAAAGATTCTGTTTCGACTAAGAATCCTGAATGAATTTGTTTGACTATAACAATTTTAAATAAATTCTTTTGACAATAAAAATTTTGAAAAAATTGATTTGAAACCAGAAACTTAGAATAAAATGAAATCTGAATAAAGCTTTTTTGGTTTTAAAAGTGAAACGTCCTTATTTTCCCCCTTAAAAGTACTGAAATTTAGGGAGAAATCGATTTCGATCACTCCTCGGAAAAAATCTTCATTGCCAGTATTCAATATAAAAAATATTCAAAATAGACGTTTCCTTGCATCGAAACTTTCAAGATCCAACATTTTTAACTCTTCTTCGTGTTTTATTGTTTCAGATTAAAAAAATGCCGTCAACAAAACTCATTATACTCTCCGCAATACTCACATTGGTTCAAACGAAACCAACAACAGAGTCGACACACGAAATCCTCAAAAGACTGGGATTCGATCAAATTAACAAACCAATCGTAAATCACCACAGCAAAAGAGTAGCTTCAGAAACAAACAAAGCAAGATACCATAACGATGTATACAATTCAGAAACTGATTCCCACATGTTCGTCGTTAAACTTCCCCCTCATCATCCATACTACGCTCACACCAAACCCGAAAAATTCGAAAACGAAGTCATCACCAAACCGCCGATGAGTTTCCGAACGAACGGCCAACCCGCTCGAGTCTATCATTGGAACATACCGATCATCAAAAAAGTTTCTCAACCTAAACACAAAACTCAATACAGAAAACTCCACGAAGACAGTAAAATTTACCACCTGAAAATTTTGCCTAACCAAGAAAAACAAGATGCAGACGCTCATAAGAAATACAAAAAATTCAACAAGCACGCTTATAAAGATAGATTGGATAAGATAAAACAAAGCAAGTATCATAAAAATCATGTTAAATATTACAAGTTCAATGATGTTGATAAAAGTGATAATCATATACTGAGTATTAAGGAATTGGCTGAAAACGGAATGGAACATATTAAAATCTTTAAGGAATTCGAAAAGGAATTGCATCAGAATGATCGTCCGATGGTCCAAGAACACAAACCTAAAAATAAAAAGCATAATAGTAAAGAGAGTTATGCGAATGAAGTATTGAATGAGAAGAGTAAGAAAAGCCCAGTTTATTATTCTCCAGCCATACCTAAACAAAATTCGTTTTATAAATATTTTCCTGGAAATGGAAAACCGAAATCGTTTTACGTTATCGAAAAAAGTGAAAAACCAACGAGATATCATCGGTTGTTGTGAGTCAAGTTTTTTTAATAATTTTTAAGATCTCAAAGCAAAAAAAAAAAAAAAGTTGTTAGCTAAGTAAAGACATGGAAAAATTGATTATTATCATCCCTCGGTATGTGAAAGGATCGTGTTTTTTGTAATCTTGTACAGGAGAAATCCAGTGGATAGTCTGGATTTTAAATGAATTTTGTATGCACGGCCATTTTTTTTTAGTTCGAAATAAATACATGCAAAAATAATTAAACTGTTTTTGAATAAAAATGGCTGTAAAAGGAAAATCTTTATCACAATAAAAATGTAAGCAATCGTGGTATTAGAATATGTACCGCTGCCACCACTTTGCAATTACGTGAATTACGTTTTTTTTTAAAAAAAATGTAAATAGTGAAGGATGAGTGTTTGTAGGATTGTCATTTTTCAAAACCTGCGCTTATCAACCCTCGTCCTTTTTTGAAATAAAGAATTATATTGGTGAGGCTTTTCAATAATTTAAAAAAAAAAAGATTTTGTACTTAGCTCGCTTCAGCAATATATTCTTTACGTCATTCTTTTTATAACTCTTAAATATTTATTTAACTGAAAAGAACTGATTTTTCTAAAATAAAAAAAAATAAAAAATTAATGTATACTCATTTCAAAAATATTTAAATTAATCTTAAATTAAATTAACGATGATAATTTTTGTAATAGGGATCTTTTACTAATGTTTTGTAAAAATGTAAATATTTTTTTTTTATTTTTAATAAATAAGATTTCTTAAAATTTGGTTGATTTTTTATTTAAACGGCCTTTTCCTTGAAGTCTGAAAATATGACGCAGATTTTTCGTTTGCTTTGTTTCCCTAGCAATCAATCCGACTAAAATGACATCTTCTAGACTAGGAATTTTATTAGACGTCATTTTCCGACCAAAATATGATTAAGATTAAAAGTATATAGACATAAAAATAAAGGCCTGAAAAAAAAAAGAAAACAATAGTTGGCATCATTGTTTTTTCTGTTGTTGACAATTGTTAAGTTGGTATTCACGTAAACTTAACAGTCGCTGATTTGATTATCTAGTTCGTACACGGAAAATGGTCAAGTTTAAAAAAAATTCGTATAAAATGAAATAAACATGCCTTTTTATTTTTTTTATACGAAAGAAAGAGTGGAAAAAGAGATTAAAATCACGGCAGCCATGATTGTTTTGGTGAAAATGTGCTGTTTCACTTTTTCTCCGCTGATCGGCGCTGATGTCAGTTAATGGCAATTTGAAGTGAATAGTGGATGCCGTGGATGCATGGTGACTGTGATCGCTGTTTATTTCTGTTTTAATTCTTAACGTTAAAATTCTTTTCTAACAAGATTTAATTAGTGTCTGCTCGTAAAATTTTTCAAAGTTTAATTTATACTCAACGTTTTGAAAACATACGATGATCCGGTCATTTCGGAAAACAATGTGGGGGTGCAATTGATAGTGAATGTCATGAATGAGGAAGTTAGGTAAGCTTGTTTACATCATTTTTGGTTTTCTGAATGAAATAAAAATACTAGCGTGGTGTTAGCGTAGTGAAAGTCTAAAAATCCCATTAAGTTGGATAAAATGAAACATTTTAATTAAAAACAGTTATAACTTAATAAGAGGATGAAACACTGAATGAATAGTAAGAAAATATGTCCCAGCTCAAAATGTTATTGGCTTCATGAGTAGCTTTACACATAGGCCATGATAAGTTCGTATCTAATGGTTGAGTAATCTGAGTAAATGAGATCGAGTGAAATGGCCTTTGCAAAAGTATTTTAACCCAATTTTTGTTAGAGGAATTTTCAATTAATTCAATGTTGAATTGGGCAGCATTCTATAATATGGATTTTATGACAGGATAGGAAATTACTACAAGCAACTCCAAAAACCAGGTTTATAAATTTTTAAATTCAAAATATGCATTTTATTTTAAAATCTCAAATATACAGTATATTTAATCTTTACATTGACTTTTAAGTTGGTTTCACAGAAACTAATAAAAATTTATTTTCGAAAATTAAAATCACTATAATGACTGCTTTTTAACAAAGAATCATTCACTACTTGTTATACATTAGATTTAAACATTTTAGAACATTTTATAAGAAGGCTTGAATCTAACATTATCTAGTTTTGAAATACAGTACAATAAAAAATTTTACTAAAATAAGTACGGGACTGGTAATGATAAAAGTAATTGGCAAGATAAAAGTAAAAAAAATTCCGCCTAATGCATCATTTTCTAATTAATATGGGTTACTTGACTTTATTAGATCTAAAATTGATCGTTGTATAATGACTTAGTTCAAAAATGCCTTTTAAAGCCCAAATTCTTAAAACATAATGTCATGGAATTATTTGTAACAAGTTTAATATCGCTTAAATCTCTTTATAACTTTCAGTCTAACATTTTTTATTCTTTTTTCTTAGATTCTTCTTTAACAACTTTTGGTTTTTTAAGTACTTTTGTTAAAGCTAACCCCCAAAGTAAAGCAAGGGCCGAAGTCCAGTGATATACGTAATAAATCGATCCGTAGTATCGCAGACCTTTTTCCATGCTTAGCAAGCTAAATGCCATTCCCATGTAAGTAAATGCTTGCGTCCTCACAACCCAGAACAAGACATTAAGAATGATTCGTTTCTGAAAAACAAAAATAGTTCGTAAATATCAATTTGTTTTTTGGTTAAAAATTATTTTTTTAAGACTTACGGTGCCAGTAGCATCTCTCCTTAATAATTTTTCCCATATATCTTCAATCGGAAGATAAAATGGCACTACACATAAGCATAAGTAATATCCGGCATAAATACCGTGCCAAACAGCAGATACTACAAAAGTAGCAGCTGTCCTTAGAGATTTGTTGGGGAATCGTTTATAAACTACATAAGCCATCCAGTATTGAATGCACATATTCCAATATCTAATAGTGGATCGTACAGATGGATCAAATTCTGTGTACCACGGGTCAATATTATGAATTGTTTCAAAGTTGAATTCTTCTTTTTGCTTCAAATTTTCATTATTCTCTCTGAAAATAAAAAAATTGATTTATAATAATTAAAAGCAAATTTTTTGTGTTAAATTTAAGCAAAAATTTTAATCTTACAATTGATAAACTAGTTGTAGATTTGTTGATGGCCCTTTTCCTGGTCTAGGCTGAGTCAAAACAGGATATGCTCCTAATCCAGCCATTGTGCATGCACACTCTGATAATATTAATCCAATGTAAATTCTCATTCTGAATGTTATGAAAACTGGAGTCATGTACCATAATCGGTACAAAAACGTTGTGCTTGTGTAAAATTCCTCAGACTCTGCATACTGTATTTTTTTAAAAAAAAGTCAGATAAATTTTTTTGATGATTCTAATATATTTAATAAATAATAAACATACCTTAATTGGATAGTAATGTGTTGTTAATAAATAAACAGCCGCATAAACAGGTACAAATAATAATTTTTTTACTGTTGTGGTTCCACAAGGAGCATATTTATTAAAGCCAGTCCGAAAATAATCATCAAATGTTTTGTATGAGTAATAAGGTCCTGTCAAGACACCAATGTAACAGAATACAAAATGTATGATATCTGAAAATGTGGGATGTATTTTGTCTTTTTGTTCCTCTTGAATTGCTGGTTCTACTGTTTTTCGTTGTTGCGCTATTATGTAAGAATCATGTGTTTCAAAAGCTAAACCAACAACCTAAAAAAAATAATTCAAAATCCATTATTTATAACCAAAAAAAAAATTGTTAAGTGCAGCAATATGGTTAACAACCAAATTAAATCACAAACCTTTAACGTCAACATCATTTGAATAAGGTTTGTATGGGAAGGTGCATATGGAATTCCAAAATAGACAGTCGTTCTGAAGAAAAATAAATACAAGAACGTGAATCCAAAGCTCAGGAGATGGCATGACCTGAAACCAAATCTCATATCAACAAGAGCAACAACCCAAATCAAGATAAAATTTTGATTAACAAAACAACCTAATTACAAAATTGATCTTTGATTAAATTCTTTTACTATGTTTCAGTATTAATTAAAATACACTTTAGTTCATAGTTTTATGCTCATACTTTTATTTAAAAACTAGATTATTCAAAAAAAAATTAAAATTCTGCATTATCACTTACTTTTTACTTGTATACAGAATTATAAATGCATTGACTAGTGTGCATATTATTGGATGAATGATGTGAACTCCGGACACAAACGCAACGATAACGAATCCTATAATTGTTGATATCCATTTTTGTGTGTTTTTGTCATTAATTTCCCTGAAAAACTTCCCGAAAACAATTGTGAAAATCAATAATGACATATAAATAACATCATCCTGCTCCATTTTGGATTGATAATATCAGAACGACAACAAAACAAAATGAAAGTAACTAAAACTAACGGTAAAAATGTTGGCATTACGGCTATTAAAAACACGCGGTTTTTTACAGAATTATAAAAATTAATCGTATTATTTTTCGAAATAAATTGTAAAAAAAAAAAAAAAACTAAAATGAGATTGATTGTCAACCGTTTAGCCGTTAAACGTGTCTGAAATTGGGGTGGAGGCAATAAAGAAGTCAATGACCAGTTGAGGTTAAAGTGAAGAAAAAACCGAGCTTTGCTATTTACTTTGCTATGCTTTTTCTGTGTGTTTCAGTCAGTACAACTGAATTTTCATGATTATTCAAAGTAAAAAAAAAACAGCGTTATATTTCTATACTCACAAATAAAAAGCGTTAGTGTTGAATACTGTTTGCTGCGGCTTCATTCAAAATCTAAACAAAAATGTTGAGGAATGGTATTAAAGAAATTCATCAAGCTTTAAAAAATAAATCTATTACAGTTCAAGAGCTTCTGAGGGATTCTACAGAAAGAGCTCATGATATTAGAGATCTAAATGCTTTTGTTAAAATAACTGGAATTGGTCCCAAACAAGCTGAGGAATCTGAAACACGATTTAATGAAGGTAAGTGCAATTGCAAATGAAATGTTTTTTTGAACTTACAAATTTTTAATTAATTGTGTTGTTTTCAGGAAATCCTAGAAGTTTGATTGAAGGCATGCCTGTAGCAGTGAAAGACAATTTTTGTATTAAAGATATTGAAACAACATGTGGATCAAATATGCTGAAAAATTTTCGACCAAAATACACAGCAACTGTTGTAGAAAAATTATTCTCATTAGGGAGTGTATTAATTGGAAAAACAAATTTGGATGAATTTGCAATGGGATCTGGCACTGTGGATTCTATTCATGGACCTACAAGAAATATTTGGGGTTCTAAATATTCAAAAAACGCTAAAGCAACAGATGATAATGATTGGTTTATACCCGGTGGGAGCTCTGGCGGTAGTGCTGTTGCAGTAGCTAGTGGAGCTGTTATTGGGTATGATAAAAATAATGAAATCTGTTGAAATTTTTAAAAATTTAAATGATGAATATTATCTAATAGTGCTTTAGGTTCAGATACAGGGGGTTCAACTCGTAATCCAGCTTCATATTGTGGTGTAGTTGGTTTGAAGCCAACATATGGGCTTTTATCAAGGTACGGACTTATACCATTAGTCAACTCTATGGATGTACCAGGGATTTTAGCTTTAAACGTAGAAGATGCAGCTATTTTGTTGGGTAGTATTTTTTTCTAATCTACTTAAAATAATTGAGTGTATCTGTAATTTTTATGTCCAGTTTTTTTTCTTTAGAAATTATGGCTGGTCATGATGAAAAAGATTCTACAACTGTAAGAAGAGAAAGGCCTAAATTAGAATTTGACAGCAAACTTTCAGTGAAAGGTTTAAAAATAGGAGTGCCAGTGGAATATAACTGTGATGGGCTATCAGATGAGGTGAAAGAAACATGGAAGTACATTAGCAAGCTTTTGGAAGAAGGAGGAGCCTTAGTTAAAACTGTAAGGGTTTGATGGCTAAAATTTTGGCATTATTCAATCTTTCAGATTCTTAAATGTTTTTTTTACTAGATGTCAATGCCTCATACAAAATATTCAGTTGTGTGCTACTCTGTATTAAATCAGTGCGAAGTCGCTAGTAATATGGCGAGATACGATGGCGTCGAATTTGGTCATAGATCTCCTAACTATGATTCAACTGAGCAAATGTATGCTGAAACGCGATCTTCGGGTTTTAATTTAGTAGTTAGGCGAAGGATATTAGCTGGAAATTATTTCTTATTAGCACGGTGAGTAAGTTTTTTTGAAAAAATTAATATGACGATCTCAGTAATTTTTTTTTATTTTTAGGAATTATGAAAAATATTTTCTTAAAGCATTAAAAGTTAGAAGATTAATATCTGAAGATTTTAAAAATGCTTGGCAACAAGGATACGATGCATTGTTAACTCCTACAACGCTTAGTGATGCGCCTTTATATTCTGATTTTATTAAAATGAACGAAAGGGAGCAGTGCGCTAGCCAAGATTTTTGTACCCAACCAGCAAATATGTCAGGTAGAAAAAATTTTAATAATAAATTCGATTTTTAAATTTTTAAAAAATTAATTTTAATTTTGTTTTAGGGTGCCCAGCTGTATCTATCCCGATCGCACTATCAAAAAATGAATTACCATTAAGTTTGCAGTTAATGGCGCCTGATTTTCAAGAAAAGACCATGTTAGAAATCGCCAGGTATATTGAACAAGCCGTCCAGTTTTCTCAGTATAGATAAGGAATAGTGATCATGACATGAGTTAGTTTTTAATCGATGAGGAAATTATTGATTGAATGGAAGTGTTTGACCTGGAGAACCCACCAGGGATTTGAATTAAGGTAAGACATGTCCTGGGCTTTTATAAGTGTCACCGTGGCTCTAGGAATGAAGTTAGGAGGTATTCGAAATGTACAGTAGAAGTAAATTTTTTGAGTAAGGCGTACTAACACCCCGAGGGCTTCAAAGAAAATTAAATTGCGAATAAGTTTTTATTTTTGTAAATCAAAAAATTGAATTTTTCACATTTGAACAAAAATATCTATTCTAAAACTGATTCCAAAAAAAATGGGTAATCCATTTTGATAATAATTATTTTATGAATTCTTGACAAGTTATAGTACTAAAATTAAAATTCATCTTAAACCGTAATAAAATTTTTTCAAATAATTTTTTATATAACAAAAAAAAAACGGTGGTAAAAAATAACATTTATCAGGAACGTTCGTTTTTAAGAAAAAAATTAAGGCACGTCATAGGAAGACAATAAACTCAGAATGGCAGTAGCTGTGTCTTTTTGTAGTACAGTTAACCTCTGATTAAAATGGCCCCTAAACAAACATTTGATTTTTTGCTCTGTTTTTGCTTTCTTTAAAAAAATTATAATCTGTGATACGTAAATTAAAACTTAATAAAAAATTCTGATTTTTAAAAAAAAACCAAAAAAAAATATTTTTAAATATCACAGGCTCTCATAGTACAGCTAAAAAAATAAAGAAAAATTCGATTTTTATTAGGTTAGAATATCAATAATACAGTCCTGCAGGGCCCGACCTAATTTTTGTGCTCTCAAGCCAGGGTCTGGTTCCGATCCGCAAATGCCAGGGCCGTGCATGACTTTACAATCAACGTGAAAAAAATTGAGTCAATATTTAACATTAAAGCTAATTAAATTCACTTGATAGCAAATTTCTATTCAGACTAACGAAAGACAAATAATTAAGTGATTTTATTAACTTCAATGCAATATTACCGCAGATCTTGAAAGATTCTTTTTGTAACGCTTACATATTTTGTAGCAAAATGAGATCAGATTTGTCACTTAAATGCTAAATCCTACGCCAGAAAAAATTCACCCCGAAAAAAGCGACCTAAGCTTATTATCTAAAGAAATTTTGTACTTCAGGAAAAATATCAAGAATAAAAAACAGATAAAAAATTGACTTAAAGTTATGAGATTCTGTTTTAGTGATGAAATAAAAATTGGGATAGAAAAAAATTAATTAAGAACATTTTAAAAATTTATACACCAATTTTTGTTGCACCACTTTCATAATAGCTTTTTTTTGTCAAGTTTAGAGCAGAGTCACCCTAACTAAATTATCTTTCAAAACTGTGTCAAGCACAACTTGAAAAACAACTTGTACATTAGACGTATCAGTAGCTGTGCAATAATGAGGATAAATTACTTTGGCAGAATTGAGATTCCTTGATTCAAATTTATGCTGAATAAATAAAGCAGCACTATCAACATCAAAATCTTTACCTTTATAATCTGGGAAATAATGTCTTAAAAGCCTTCCTGAATATAAAATTTTTTCTCTGAATAAATCCAGCTTATTCAAAAGTAAAATAAAACTTGATTCTTTGAAAAAAATATTATTCACAATTTGAGAAAATAAATTTAAACTTTCCTCAAGCCTGTTAACATTCGAGTCTTCCAGTAATGTCATGTCATATCCGCTTAGTGCAACTACATATAGTAAAGCTTTTACGTTTTCAAAGCAGTAAATCCATTTTCTCCTTTGTGATCTTTGTCCGCCCACATCCAGCATTGTAATTATTGTATCGTTCACTCTGAAATTTGTTTCAATGATTCCATTTGTTCGTACTCTAGCTCGTAGCACATCTGTTGGGGTTGGAGTGTATTTTTCAGAGCAGATTCTATCCATATTTTCGAATAAATAAAGTGCAGAATCATTTAACTGATATTCGTAACCTCTTGCGACTGCTAATTTCACGCCCCGATCTTGCCATAAAGCTTGAAGTGCTATAGAAATTGAAGAGAGCATTTGGAAATCAGAATCAAAACATGTTGTACTAGAAAGGATTGTTTGAGCATAGATTTTATTTTTAGCTGATTCTAAGTTTATTCTCAACAATCCCATTCCTGTTAAAACATATTTCATAGATGCAAGGAGGTTATCCATGACTGTTGGCCGAAAGCTGCATAATTCTTCCTTTGTAAATCCATCACTGTGGATAATTTTCATTTGCTTTACAAGCGTACTCTTCCCACTTTCTCCAGCCCCTGAAAAAATAAACAAATTCCCAAATATTATTTAGGTCGTTTTTTCGAAGCCTGTAACCCATAATTAATGATCACACGTGAAATATTTCAACAGATTTCGAAATAAAAAAACGAGTTTAACAGCTCTGCATCGATCATTTTTATTTAATAAAAAATATTATTACGAACAGATATGAGAAATATTTTTAATTTAACAACATACTCTACTTTTCTTTGATTGTTTATTCATAAAAAAATCGTGACAATTCGCACAATGCTTCATGCTTACCCAAAAGTAGGATCTTGATGTGATTCTTCTCCTGTTTAGCCAGTGCGGCTAACTGGCGATCGATATCCTCGCTCCTGCGGCGAGCGACCGCTTCTTCACGATTTATAGTTAAGCATGCACCCATGCCATCGTACCATATTTTTAAAACACCGAATAAAACTTTATTTAATTAATTGTATAAACAAACAAAGACGCCATTTCAGCTTCGTTTAGTAGAGTGAGTTCAGTAAACTCGACGACCTTGAAACGTTGATTTCGAGGAAGCGGTGCGTTTTTGAACGTGCTCACTCTAGAAGGCTGTGGTAGCCAAGAGAAATTGAGTGTAATTTTGAAGCCGTTAAGTTTTGGAGAAATATCTTCAAAATGACGGCTCACGATCAAATGAAAGCTATGTTGGATCAATTAATGGGAACGGGGAGAAACGGTAAGCTTAATTTTATTTAAATTAGGATATTGGAAGGTATATTGCGTTTTATTTAAAATAATCGATTCTGCCAACTAGTTTTCAAAATGGAGGATGATCTGCATTAATTTTTTTTTTTAAAACCAATTTACAGACGCACGCCTGTTTCTTTGTTTTCCTTAATTAAATGGGGGGGGAAAAAAGTTGAACCTTTTCACCCGTTTAATCTTATTCTTTAGTGGATATGATTATTAAACTTAACCTTTAACTCGCGAATTTAATAAAGCACCGATATGAGCCTACAGGAGTTTTTAGGGTGGTTGTATAATAGCCTATAAATTATGCAAAATAGAGATAAGGAAACACATTTCAGGATAATCTTTGCAACTGCAAACAATGACTTGCTGCAGCGTGGCGTATTATAATTTGAATATATAATCAAGGACAGATTTGAATGAATTTTTAAACCAGCCATGTAGTCAGAGTAATACATAATTTTTTTTGTTTCAGGTGAAAATAACAGATACCATGTCAAGTTTACGGATCCAAAAGTTTGCAAGAGTTTTTTGCTCAATTGCTGTCCACATGAGATCCTTGCCTCAACTGTAAGTATCTGTTTTTTATTCAAGTACGATTATTTTAATCTGTCATTTTTTAATACTTATTATTATTAATCTCGCTATCATCTTTTGTTGTATTTTTTTTTAAAAACATGTCCTGGTTTTTTTTTTTACATTATTTCATTAAAACTCTTTTTAAGGCTCAAGACACTTGAAGTACTTACAAAAATATTGTTATTATTATACTGGTTATTGCTACATTTTTTTCCTGAAAGCGTTACTCATTATTATCATAGGTATAATCCATAAGAAATCGATTATCTAGAAAAATAAGTTGTTTTTGAGATTATAACAGAGATTAGTGGATTGGTGCTTAAACTGAAAAGGAGTTTATTGACATAGGTTTCCCATTTGAAGCTATAAATTTGAGCCTGAAATTGACTCTGCAGGATCCTATGGGATTGATGCTAATGTTTTGTGGGATTGCTTAACATGCTTAATTTTTGAAGGCATGTTTTCAAAAATAATTGTTAAGATGACACTGAAAACACTCGAAATGATCCCACCATCTTGCAACCTAATCCCACTTTTTGCAGGACAATACCTGAATCCTTGAGATCCCTCTCTTGCTTACTTGGGAAACCACTGCCATAATTTTTTTTTCTATTTGATTTCATATGGAAAACCTGTCAGTATTCACATTTTGCTTCTGTTTCTTTTAAAACTACCATTTGAGTTATCATTTTATTTAAGTTCATGCATGAATATTCCCTTTCACAATATAAAACAGTGTGATGATAATAATAACAAGCAAAAAGCCTTTATCAGTTTATAGCAAACAGCTATTTAGATCAGTAACGTTTAAACATTTTTCCGATACATTTTTAAAATGACTAATAAGGGGGGTCTATTTATTCATATGCAGCAAAAATCAATGCAATTAATAATGAAAAGCAAATATCTTCAAATTTATTTTGAAAGATTTATTTAGGCACGCTAAATAGAATAACCCTAACAATACCCAAGACCTAAGTAAATCGTTCTACATTTTGGCTCTTGATTGATTCTCCCAAAATACAAAAAAAAAAAAAATTGATAAAGACATAAATGAATTTACATAAACGATTAAAGACTAATTTGATCAACATTACAGTTCTTTTCAGAGTTTGATTGAGCTGTGAATAAGGGTTAGGATGTTCTGTGAGTACTCCCTTATTTTAAAAACTCCATTTTAAGTTACTCTGCATTTGTTTTTTTTTTTATCATTCCCACAGGATTAGTTTTGACAGCTGTTTAAGATACAGTAATAACTAAAAGAGTTTTTAAAAAGGATTGATTTTATGATAAAAATAAGTTTTTTTTTTCAAATTGCCAGAATGATTCGAAAATTGTATGGAGGAACTTATTTTATCATGAAATGATTCCTTCAGTATGATGAACTAGTTAACCTAATGTGCCTCGTGTGATACTTAAAGGCAATAAAGCAAAATGATGTCGTAAAAAGTGTTTTTTTTTTTTCCAAAATTAAACGGATGAGGAATATTTTTCGCTGTGTGTCTTGGGAAAACACAAATAACCAAAGTTGCTTGAAAAAGTGACGCCATTTGCAATTTTAAAAATCTCGGCCTAGTCCTTGTTAAAGTTCGGGATTCGTGACGTCACGTGTGACGTTTTATTTTCTGAATGGTTAAAGACGGCTTTTGGTTTCCAGACATGCAGCGTCCTGTTTTTGAAGTAAAAAATTTTTTTTTTAATCCAGTAAAACGCTTTTTATGACAGACATATAAAAATAATATAGATTGGGAACCATTTTTGGAGTAATTAAAAACACATTCTGTAAGTTAAAAACTTCAATATGTTTAAAAATGGTTCTGCGCAGTGTTGTTAAAAAGTTACAATAATTACAAGATGCGATTATTGTGTTTTAAGATGATTCAAAGATTATGGCAGTTCACTGGGTAATGTACATTATTATTAATCGATGCTGCCATTGTCCATTAAGTTGTCTTTTCAGTCTTTAAGAATTTTCATTTTATTTTAAATCGATTTTAATTTTTAAAGATAAGAGAGGATTACTTAAGGACATGAATAAAATAATAGTTTGCTGTTAAGTCCCATTATGAGTGTTGTTATTGGTAAGTATTTAAAAGTTGGAAGTAATTTTTTAAGAGATTTTGTTTTAAACAACGAGCTTCTTCACTTGGCGGTCACATCAGATTATTCTCGGGTACGTTTTTTTTTTTTTTTTTTTTTTTTTTTTATAAACAAGGAAATCAAAAATCTAACGGGGGACCGGCTGTGGTAATAATTTAAACTTAAAACCAGATCTATGTCAGTTTTTGAAATGAAAATTTGAAAAAAAAAATGTCATATCATTGACTTTTCCTCCGCCAAAAAAAAACATTTGCCCTTTCTTTTTTTTGCTACCCCCACGACTTTTTAACATCCGCCCCATCAGTATGCGGATCCGCCAGACTTCTTGACACTGTACGGAGGGCAGTCCGGTTGTGGAGTTTGGATTCAAGATTCTAATATCTCCTGTAAGTTTAGTCAACTTTGTATCTATGGTGGGGTTTTGTTTTATATAAAAAAAAATATTTTTTTTTTGGTTTTTTTATTAATTTTTTTTTTTTTTACAAAAAATTTCGTTTATTGCTAACGGAAAAATAATCGGGCGGTTTTGAAGTCTTGATGGGGAATCATAAAACTTCGTTTAGTTGTTTGCAAGGAATTAATTAATTTTTATTTTTGTAAGGATTACATTGCACGTTTTGGAAAATTCGCGTTCAATCTGAATTTTTTTTAGGCAGTGACTGCAGACTTCACGGCATGAAACCAAAAATTTTTAGGCTAGTTAAAGTACCCGAAAAATAAGCGTTTTTTAAAATTGTTTTTCTGGTCACATTCATAAAGGGATATGGAACACAACTCCAAGGATTTTTTTTTCTCACATTTAAAGCAATTTGTTCCTTAGCTGATCCTTTCACGCGAGTAAAACGATCCCGTGTTTAAAGTCTTTTTATTCAGCGAATAATATTAGATTTTTCTTTTCAGCGTATGGATTTAGGCGAATGCCAGAAGATTCATGACCTCGCGCTACGTGCTGATTACGAGCAAGCGGCTAAAACGAGGGATTATCATTATGACATAACGGTGAGTATGAAAAAAATTAATTGTTATTAGCAGATAATACGATTTTGATTTTTTTTTTTTTTTGCTGCAGGCAATGGAGCATTTGCAATCGTTTATTGGCGATTGCGACCGTCGTACAGAACAAGCCAAACAACGTTTAGCCGAAACGCAAGAAGAATTATCCGCTGAAGTAGCTCAAAAAGCCAATAAAGTCCACGAACTTGCCGAACAGATCGGAGAGAAGCTGGCTAGGGCAGAGCAGCTCGGAGCCGAGGGCATGGTGGAGGAGAGTATGAAGCTTATGGGGGAATTGGAAGACTTACGAAAAAAGAAAGCGTTGGCCGAACAGGAATATAGAAATTCGATGCCGGCTAGCAGTTATCAACAGCAAAAACTTCGAGTTTGCGAAGTGTGCTCCGCGTATCTTGGGATTCATGATAATGATAAACGTTTGGCGGATCATTTCGGTGGGAAATTACATCTCGGGTTTATTAAGATAAGGGAGAAGTTAGCGGAGTTGGAAAAGGCGGTCGAAGCGAGGAGGAATCAAAGGAGCGATAGGAGTCGGGAGAGGGATAGAGATAGAGACAGGGACAGAGATAGGGACCGGGATCGGGATGATAGGCCGAGAGAACGAGATCGTGATAGGTAAGTTATTAACAGATTTTAAGAAAAATTTAATTAGGAATTTAAATTCTAGAAAGCCCGTTAAAACAATATTAACGCCATGTTTGGGCTAATGACGTCATAAAGTTCTTTAATTTCATTGGCTGATTGTTTTTTGGGCGAAAACTCCAGCAATAGAAAGAAAGAATGTGAAAGGCGTGACGTCACGTTCTGGTTTTGGCGGGCTTTCTAGAATTTGAATTTCGAATCAAATCGTTGATTTATTTTGTAGAGATCGAAGCCCATATCGACGTGATCGAGATGATAAAAGAGATCGGGGACGTGATCGATCGAGTCGAGACCGCGATCGCTCAAGCCGAGATAGAGATAGACACAGAGATCATAGCAGACATGAAAGATCGAATTCAAGGTCACACAGGCGATCCAGAAGTGGAAGTCGCGAACGAAGCAGTCGATCTTCGAGGTCTCGGAGGTCTAGATCTCGTGATAGGCGCAGGGATAGGGATGTAGAAAGAAGGCGCAGACATGAAAGGTAAAAAAAATATTAGTTAATGACGTCTTTTTTTTTCTCAAAAATTTTTATTCCTCTTTTTTTTTATTTTTTTTTATTTTAGAGAAAACGGCGACTCCAGAAGTCGGCACGAAGAGGGAGAAGACGGAACGGATAGTAAAACAGGAGGCGAAATGGAATTAACAGAAATTTCTGAAACTGACGAACATTCACGAACGGATCTTCAAGATATGGACGAGTCAAATGACTAGAATAATAATTATGTACATCAATACGTCGATAATTACGACGGTGTTAATTATGAACAATGATATTGTTTCCAAGTTTTTAAGTTAATAACATACTTGTGTATACATTTTGTAAATCCTATCAGTGCTGAAAAAAATAAATAAAAAATTTTCATTCGACCCTGTAAAAGGCATATTCATGCCTATTCAGGCTTTTTTTTTTAAAAAAACGATGTGAAGCATTCAGGTGTATGATAAATTCCTAATTAATTTTTACACCTTTTGATGGCCATAATTGTTATATCTGAAAATATATTATACCTTCAAGCATAGCTTGATAGAAAATTTATAATCGTAATTTTTGAAAGTGATAGACTTCAATTTGATGAAAAAGAAAGCATTTAAATAATTAAAAATGACAAAAATTTAAATTGAAGTTTAATACTTGAACATATCTGGAAAGACGGTGAATGTTATAATAATTGCACATTGAATTACTTAAGAGTTTAAGTAATGACATATTTTTGTTTTTCTATGAAATAACAATGATTTATTTTCTGTTCAAAAAGTACAAAAATCATTTTGACTTAAATTCTTATTTTTATTATTTTTTTTTTTCTTCACAAAAATTGATTATTTTTATTTTCTACGACCCTTCTTTAGTTGTAATTAAAAAAGGGCGTGATGTTAATTGTTTTATTAAGCAGCTCGTAAGTTTGTTATTACTTAACTATAAGAGCTGTAATTCACTGTGCACCTTTATAATGTTTTTAAATAATAACTGTAGAGAAAAATTGGAAGTAGACAGTTTTTAAAGGTTTAATATTAAATCAATTTTTTTTAAAAAATAAATCTTAAAAATCAATGCATTGATTTAGTTTCTTTGTAATATTGAACTTTGTCGATCCTATTGTGGCAGAGGGAATCTTTTTAGATTATAGTATAATAATAAACTCCCATTTACGAGGATCTGGATTTTTAAATGGTATGGTTGCCAAATGATTAGCGTAATGGCAGGAACGCAGTTATGTAAGTAAGGATTGTGAAATTTTTCGAAGTCTACTCCGGTTATAAAATTGTTTCTTTTGACTTCAAATCTACTGTTAGCTTTTGGAAAAATGTCTTCCTGTGATCTTTTCCCAATATATTCTCATGATTTTTTTCTCTGCCCCATGATTTAAAGATTTTGAATTTCTCCTACAAAATAGCGGCTTATTAAAGCTGGAAATTTAGTTCGAATTTTTACCGCATAGATGGTGGTCACCCTTAGTTGCTTTTCCCCTTAGCAGCAAACCGATGAACTAAGTTTCTGGCTTAAAATAACGTTATTGCCTTTTAATTCTGAATTCCGCTTCTTTTACGACCATAATTATCATTTTGAGCATAAAAAGCAATTTTTTCTCTCAGAAAGGAAATTTTGAGCCCAAGCGTTTGGCTCTATGACTAGCAGAGTTATGTGTGATAGTATGTTAGCAGCAATGGAAATAATGCAGCTTGGGATTTTAGATTTCGATGCTATAAATTTTGAAATATTTACATGAAAAGGTAATTTAATTTTTTTCTACAAACCAGACTTCTGATCGGAAAAAAGAAACCATTAAAATTTCTTGTGCGATTCGCGTGAGGCAACAAGTCGAAATTTTCAGCCTCCTTTGTCAATTTTTTCGTCACGTTTCCTTTGATAGATTTGTATTTGTACATCAGACATCTATATTCTCAGAATTTATTGATATTTATTATTTAAAAACAAAATCCAGTAATTTCCGATTCTTTCGCCATTGTTTTGACTCGAAAGAAAAAAGATCTAACTGTTCAGCATTTTTTTAATGATGTGTCGGATATGAAAATCAGCAAAAAAGAATCATAGATAAGCAAATCTACGATGTCCCTTTATTTCTGTAATAATTCTTTCAATCTTCATTATTTGTTAAAATCGACGATTGACTTTTCAGAAAAAAGTGAATCACTTCGTCACTTCTTTACTGATTCCAAAGAATTCATGTTTGATGGTGCGGAGGACAAAAACAAAATATGAATTCCTTTTTCAATTCTAAATCCGTCCCTGATTGTAACAATAATGAAATAGGCTCTGATACCGGTCTAATACGAAATACACCCATATCAAAAGACTGAGATTATGTCGCTTGATGAAAAAGAAAAAAATCTCATCTCAATATTTCTTCTACTTCAAAAAACAATTCAAGTTTTTGTTTTGTAAATAATGAAGCAAAGACATTTCTTTTTTATTTTATTTACAAAACAATGCTGGGTTTTGGCAAAACAATGATCAATTTTGAAAAGCGACACTGAACGCTCCGACGACCTATCCATGTCCTTTTGTTAAAAAAAGAAAACATCTCGCCGATCGCTCCGGATTTTAGTAATTTTATAAAAAATTAAGCGTCCCTCATCGGAAGCCCTGTTACTAAAATTCGGAGCTGCTGAACTTTTTACAAATTTCCCGGGTTTGCGTTATAAGGAGTAGCACGCTCGATTCAATATCTATTTACAACAATTCCTCGTGCAATATAAATAAATACAAAGTTTCGTTGCGTCCGAGATTAGAGGGTCGGTCATTTTATCTTGAGAAAGGAGCCACGTATGGTGGATCAATATTGGATTTCCACTTTGAATAGAAAATGAGATATTGTAAAAAAAAATAATGCCTTAATTAAATCAAGAAAATCGTCAGGTTCCGTTCGTGGGATGGTTTATTTTTTAAATTAAAGAAAAAGGTTATTCTGATATTTTAATTTAAATAATTTGCAGACGCCCGTTCAGTTAATGGAAGAGCCTGAGCATTCTGATTGGTCGAAATCCCGTGAAAATAGAACTCTGGTCATGGCTTCTTAATCGGCCATGATAACGCGAGTTCGCGAAGTTTTGTAATTAAAAAGCATTTTAAAAGTATTTATAAGGTATTTATTATGTTTAAAAAGGTTCTTTGTGGTTTTCTCTCTGATATGTGATAAAATACATAAGATGGTAAGGATCGTGTACGAAAATATCAAAAAAATTATCTCGTCAATCTGTTGATTTCGGGTTTTACGTCCATCATGTTTGCGACCGCCATATTTTTCTGCGACTTAAGTTTTTACAGTTCTTTGTTACCGTTCAGTCGGGTGAAATAATGAAATATTTCGAAGATTTATCATCGAAATGAAGAAATATACGAGGGATTTTGTTAGTTACGTTGAGAATAATTGGAATTTGAAAAGATTATACGGTCTGTCAATGAACTCCGCCATATTTGGCCTATTGAATGGGTTTGGGATCCCATTTGTGTGCATGGTCGAATTATTTTGATGTAGAGCTGGAAATTTAATAAAGGAAACGTCGCCCTAATAAACGGGCATTAAATAATTGTAGTGGTCCCTGCGTATTTTAGTTTATAGTGCGTGGAAAGGCTGGGTTTTATTAATCTGGTATGATAAATCAATGCTGAGTGCTTACTTTTTTTTTCTCTTTCTTGAACGTTAAAAGCTGAATTTATTTTTTTGATTCATTGCCTTGGGGGTTAAAATTTTGTCTCCAAGCTAGTAATATTTTAGAAGGCAAAGAAAATAAAAGAATAAAATACAATTACTTTAAGATGAAATAGTATGATATCAGCAATAAAACAAAACTTGTTTTAAGATAAAAACAAGTTTTCTTGAATAAAAATTTTCATATATCCCCAGTTGACAATCTGTGCAGTGTGACTTCTTGGCCTGTGCTTTTGAATTTTTAGAGCTTGCAAATATTTTAGCGTGAGGATTTTTACTTCCAGTAAATGTATATGCTGAATTTGAAAATTGGCGTGTCATATGCAAAGTGTCCAGATGTGTTTTAAGCTGAAGCAGGGTTAAATCGAAAACATTTAAAAAAAAAAAAAATCAAACTGGGGAAAAAGTAGCTGTATTGCAGTGTGAAGTAAAGTACATCAATTAGTTAAATAGCTTTAATAATTGCTGATAGGTCTAATTATTTTATTGAGGGAATCAGGATTTATGTGTAAGTTATTGTTTTTTGCACACTAATCACCTGATCCTATTTTATTTGTATTCCATTAATTTTTTTTCATAATGGGGGGATTTACTGTGGAGGATTTTGAAGGGTATTATGATTGAGGAATATTTATCGAATTAGAAGTGAACCATTAGTGATGAAAACAGATTTTTATGGAAAAATTAGGACTGTCCCATGTTTAGGATTCAAATGAATTTAAATTAAGACTGAGGTGTCTGTAAAAGTTAAATGGGGGATTCGTTTTGGATGAGGAACACATTATTTACAGAACCAAGGCAATTTATTGTGTGAAAAATTTTACCTAATATCGAAACTTTACCTTTAACGAATGAAGCTGTTTACATTTACTTGAAAAATAATCATTTCCTGGAAGTTAAGCTAGATTTTATACCTCTGTGCAAAATAACACAGTAGGATGAAATTAAACTGAAATATTTTTGGCAAGTGGCAAGGCTTGTTTATCATATCTAAGAGATTTGATATCAAGATTTAAAGACTTACGTTGCAGTTATACCATTTAATTCTTAGGTCATGTGCTCTGCTGAAGTGAAGAGGAAGTACTAAGTATTCGACAGATTCATAAAGAAGAAGCAAGGTTGGGCCAAATTAAGGTGGGGCCATTGCCACCCCTTGCCACCATCTTTCAACTTACATGGAAGCTACATTCGATTTAAAAACTTCATATTTTTCTTCCTCAATTAATCTAATTTTCTCATTAGCTGAGTAGTCACACTGTACCCAATATAACATTCAAAGAGCATGAATAGAATTTAATTTGCACATCAATATTCCCATTTTGACTGTCATCATATGATAAGCAACTCTCTCATTATTTATCGATCAATTTTTTTAAAAGTTCATCAAAAACGAGCAGAAAGATATTTTTATTTAGCCTGTTCATTTTTTTTGAACTTTCTTGAGAAAAACCCTTCAATCATATTCTGCATGTCATAAATAATTCTCTTGTTTTTTCTTGCAGGTCATGCCACAGTGAATTAAATAGTAATAACATTCTGGGCAGGTGTATAACCATTAATTTTGTGCAAGTTCTATTATTCTGAATACGCTTCGTTTATCGATATCAACCTTAGTTCAAATTATAAGACTAAATAATAATTAAAAATAGTAGTAGTAATAAAACATAAAATAAAAAATTAAGACAATGAAACTTAGTCCGTTTGCGGGTTTTGGAAAGTGCGTAATGTCGAAATGCCTTAATTCTGATAAACCAAATAAAGTATTGACTGAACAAGAAAATCATTCCAAAGAGAATGAAAATCATTCCAAAGAGAATGACAGATCGATACCAAATGAAAGCTCAAATCGCTCAAACAGTGACGGTACCAGGGATAATACTCAGTTGAAACCACAAAATTGTGCGTCATGGGCCTCCACTGTAGAATGGAGGTACGATGGACCAGCAACAAATGCAAGGTAAGGGGAAAACGTATCCATGTTTGCTTTTGAATTAATTAATGAAAAAAAATAAAGGTTTTATTCATTAGGAATCCATTAGTGATGTTTACTCAATATGTTTAGGTATGAATCTGTATATTTTTTTTATTTTTTTTTAGCCGGTCATTACACATTTTGAAGGATTCTGATGATGCATGTTAATTATGATTAGATACAATGTGCTGGATTTAATACTCGAAATTGATTTAAAATTCACTTTAGGATATCATTTTGCTGTTCTGTTCCCTTCGCTGCACTATCATGAATGAATAAATGATTTTCCCCCTTGCTTGTTTTTTTAATAGCATCAAACAACAGTGGAAAAATTTACAAAGGGTCATTGAACTTTTTTTTTTTTTTAGGAAGGAATGTCTTTCATTTAAGTGATATGTTTGATTTAAACTACGTGATGAAAAATGTTATCTTGTTAAATGGAATTAAAAATAGTTTCTGTGGAAATGATATGATTTTTTCTTTTTTAGATGGGGAATCCCGAAAGGTTTAGGTCTTCGCGGAGGCGGTGAAAATTCACTAAATACAGGTACCTCTGGATGGGGTACGCCACCAGCTGGCGGTGGAACTGGTTGGGGAGCTAATCCTCCAGGTCCACCTCAAAATCAATGGGGGGCTAATAGACCTCCTGGACAACCCGGTTCTAGTACAAATCAACAGCAGGGTAAGTAATTTATATTTTTTTTTTTTTAGTTTCTGCTTGGTGGTTTTTATTTAGTTAATGGTGTTTTTTTTGTACAGGCTCAGATTTTAACCAGAATAAATCACAAAATAGCAATCCACAACAAGGTCCTTCTCAGAATCAAAATAATGCTCAACAATCTCAGCAACAAAATAGTGGGAATAGTCAGCCAGCAGCATCATCACAAGGGCAAAACCAACCAGGAGGTAGTCAGCCGAACACAAGTTGGGCGCAAGCAGCGGGGAAAGGTTTGCCTTCTTCTAATCAGAATCAGACTACAGCTCAGACGAGTACTACCAAACAATTAGAACAACTTAATACGATGAGAGAAGCTTTATTTAGTCAGGATGGTTGGGGAGGCGTAAGTATTTTGGAAATTTGAAATTGGGCCTGTGCTAGAGTTCTGCACAGGGTGTGCCAGGTTAAAATTCAGAATAATTTTTAGTGTTGTGTGCAAGACCAAAAAAAATTAATCATTGTCAGGTTTGAGGCCAGAGGTCGATTATCAATTTTAGAGGCAGAAATGAGCTTGAAAAAAAGTTTCAGGGGCTAGGTTTGATTTCGGGAAACAATTCAGGTGCCTGGGATGAGTCCGAAGAAAAAGAGTCAAGTCAGATTTCATTATAAAGTTTTAGTTAGTGGATAGTGCAATTAATAAGTCAGGCCTGAGCCGGGAAAAAAAGTGTAGTAATATTCAACTCCAGAGAAGCCAAACTCGGTAACGAAGACCCTTGAAAATCGACTTGAATTTAGCCCTCGCAGGACTTTACAGCCCACAGCACATGTTCTCTTTTTTTTTTTTTTAATTTTAAAATCAGTAAACAATTAATTTTTTACTTGCAGCAACATGTTAACCAAGATACTAGCTGGGATATACCCGGATCTCCCGAACCCGGGGGAGCTAAAGCAGATCCTCAGGCAGCAAGCGGTGGAGGAGGAGCCACTGCAGCTGCTGCACCAATGTGGAAGCCAAATGTTAACAATGGGACTGATCTTTGGGAGGCTAATTTAAGAAACGGAGGACAGCCGCCACCACAACCCCAAAGTAAAACACCTTGGGGTCACACGCCATCCACCAATATTGGGGGTACATGGGGTGAAGAAGATGAGAATTCAGACTCTTCAAACGTATGGACTGGAGTTCCACCGAATAATCCTAATAATCCCTGGCCTGGCCCAAATAACGCTGCCAATTGGCCAGCCGGACCTGAGAAAAAGGCTGAATGGACTGGAGGAGCACCCGGTGCCGGAGGAACGGCCTGGAGTGATCCTAGACCTGGTATGGATCCTCGACAAGTAGCAATCGAACCAAGCAATATGAACAGGGATATGCTTCGTAAGTTTTTAAACCAAAAAAAATATTCTGTGAAATTATTTTATGGATATTAATTGAAAACATTTTTTCATAGATGGTGGTGTGATGAGAGGGGATCAAAGAGGGGTGTCTGGACGTCTTAATACTTCTGAAATGTGGGCTGTACAGCAGCAGCAGCAACCACAACAACCACAGCAGCAACAACCTCCTAATAAAATGGGGCCAAATGTACCTCCTGCCGGTAAGGATTTTTTTTTCCTCCTGAAAGTTCAAATCAAGATGGTCGTTGGTTTAACAAGATTACTTCAGGGTAATGACGTTTTTGAGGGGGAAAATATTCTTTTGACGGCTCTTACAAGCTTAATTAAGGTCTCTGAAGGCTTTTGCGAGCTTGGCTGGAGCCTCCAACGGCTCTTCCAATATTGGCTAAGGCCTCCAACTGCTCTTACGAGTTCTGCTAAAACCTCTGACTGTTCTTATGAACTTGGCTAAGGCCTCAGACGGCTCTGACAGTGTTAGCTAAAGTGTTCTGTATATCAGGACTTAGATCGATTCTTTTTGTGGCGATCTTAGCTAAAACTCTGATGGCTTAGCTCTGACCTCTGAAAGCCCTAAAAACCCGGAAATTTTAGAAATAAATTAAATTTTTAAAATTTTTTTAGGTGCAAATCAGTGGTCAGGAACTTTACCAAAGGATATGACTGGTATGCCTGGCAATCCTCCCAAGCCAAGTGGTTGGGAAGAGCCGTCACCTCCAGCTCAACGCCGAAATATTCCAAATTACGATGACGGCACTTCGTTGTGGGGCCAGCAGCATGCTCGTGCTGGTATGCAGCCACCTGGAGGTAAAAATAATTTTTTTTTGAAATTAGTGCTTAAGTCATGGAATTTTTTTTTTGACACAAGCGTTTTTAAAAAACACTGCAGTAATCTACAGATAAGGAGAAAATCCTGGAGATCGATTAAAAATTGTTTCCATTTGCAAGTTTAAACAAATTTTATAATTATTATAGCTTCTAATAAAAATTTATCTCATTGGAAAGATCTCCCTCCTGGAAACATGGGACGAGGTAACATGCCGTGTCCGCCTGGAATGCCGCAGAACAGAATGCCTGGTGCTGGAGCCAATATGAAGCCTGACAATCCGGTTTGGGGTCATCCTGCTCGGAATGGAGCGTGGGATACTCATGAAAGCGGCCCTCCTGTCGGTAAGTTCCCTGTTTTTTTTAATTTTTAAATAAATCTTAATATTGTATTATTTATAATTTTATTGTTGTTTTAGGCGGTGGCTGGGGTGATGAGAACAAAGGTCCCGGTGGAAACTGGGGTGGAGAACAACCACTTACTTCCCCGTCTTGGCCAGGAGGACCAAAACCAACCAAAGGACCCGGTTGGGGAGAGGAAATTGTCGATTCTTCTTGGGGCCATCCTTCAATGCAGAGGCAGCAGATGCCAAAACAATTTTCAAAAGACTTAATCTGGGGCAGCAAAGCATTCAGAATCTTATCAGAAATGAATTTTAAGGTACGGAAATTTGAGTCGGCAAAAACTTGAATAAATAGAATTTAAATTCGTAGTTAAACCTGCGCATGTGCAAGACTTGGGTTGGGCTTGCTACCAAGTTATTCATTTTTTGTTTTGCAAAATAAATATACCCTACCTTCTGTAATCAAGGTGAGGCAAGGTTATTTTTGAAAATGTTTCACTTGACCATAAAGTTCGCCTAGAACTGTTCTGTTCTCTTTACTTTTAAGTTAAACATTTTTTTTACCAAATGTATCAATATTTTTATTTGATTTACGTGCAGAAAGAAGACGTTGAAAACGCTTTACGAACCACAAACATGAGTTTGCAAGACGCTTTAGAAATTTTATCAGCTGGAAGAGTTTCCGAATCGTGGAACCGACGACAGGAAGAGCATTCATTCGATCAGTCTGGAGCATCGTTTACTAGAGGTTTTAATCCTGGTCAGCAAGTCTCATTCCCTCCTGTAAGTATTTTCCTTTCAAAAATTTGTAAACGTCATTGACTGGTGGAAAATAATAAAATTAATTTTTTTTATTTTATTTTATTGTAGGGAGGACCTGGAAACGTTGCTAATAATCCCGCCGCTGCAGGATTGTTAAATAATTTAACTAACAATCCTGGATTGGCTCAAATGAACAACATGAAGCTTCTTTCACAACAATTGCCTGCGGCCCAACAGCCAACTAATCAATTAAATCAAGGGCAGCAGCGCCCGGGAGCATCTCAACCTAGTCCACAACAATTGAAAATGTTGGTTCAGCAAATTCAAATGGCTGTTCAAGCAGGATATCTTAATCATCAGGTAGAATTTTTTTCAAGCCGATCGTGAATTCAAAAATGGTTAAATAACATAAATTATTAAAAAAAATTTTTTAAAATTCCAGATATTGAATCAACCATTAGCTCCTCAGACTTTGATATTGCTGAATCAACTCCTCCAACAAATCAAAATCCTACAGCAATTAAACCAGCAACAAAATTTAATGACCATCGGAGGTCAATTGCAGAAAAACAGCAGTGCAGCTCTTCAACTTTCAGTTCAGATCACAAAGATCAAACAAAGTATTACGAATTACCAAGTAAGTGAAATTTTTATCAGTTTTTTAGGCTTGCCTGGGCGTGGCACTCCGTTAATCCAAATATTAAACACTCGAATTCCATCCTTTATTTTTAAAATTTTTTTTCTTTTAAATTTATTTCCTCGATTGGCTCCGTTCCAAATTTTTTCTCCGTATTACCATTTACAATTCCAGGGAGTATCCCGATCCAGATTGTCCAGATATGACCATCAATATGTCGGTAAAATCAAGAAACAAATCCGAATTTTAGTAAGTTTTGATGAATTTCCTTAATTCCTTTTTTTTGAATTTTCATTTAATTAACCAATGCTTTTCAGGTTTTTTTTTTTTTAATGTGATGTGAATAGATGTTAATTATTAATTTTGGTTGTTGCAGAATCAAATAGCAGCTCAACAAGCAACTTACGTAAAACAGCAACATTTGCTCCCACAGGGTGATCCGCAAGTTGATTTGTTTAAATCGAATTTCACCGATCCTCTCAATGCAATTCAAACGAATTTCTCTGATCTCTCCCTTAATAAAGAAGCTTCAGTAAGTTTTTTTTATTTTTATTTTTGGATATTGGTGAATGGGATGTGCATTTAAATATAAATTTGGCAAGTTACAATTAACAGAAAAATAGGTAGAGAGATTGTGTATAGAAATGGGAGTCGAAAGGAATAATGCCATGACCAGTTTTGGTTATGGAAGTTGAAAGGAAAAATGCAATGACCAGTTTTGGTTATAAGAGTCGAAAGCAAAAATGCAATGACCAGTTTTGGTTATAAGAGTCGAAAGCAAAAATGCAATGACCAGTTTTGGTTATAAGAGTCGAAAGCAAAAATGCAATGACCAGTTTTGGTTATAAGAGTCGAAAGTAATAATGTGCTGACCATTTTTAGTTTTGAAAGTAGAAAGCAACAATGCAGTGACCAGTTTTAGTAATGAGGGTCAAAATAAATATTATTTTAGCCTTTCAGTAAAAAATTCGTTTATAGGTTAATTTTAATGAATGCCATTCCTCTCCACCCATTCATTAACTTTTTTAGTTTATATCATTATTGAAGTAATTTTCCTTTTTTTTCAGCAATCATCATTTCAAAGCCAACAACAATCTCGTCTCAACCAGTGGAAATTGCCATCGTTAGATAAAGATAACGAAGGCAATGAATTTAGCCGCGCTCCTGGAGCTAATTCTAAAAGCTCACTACCACAAAGTCATTCATCACCGAATATTAATCCATTGCTTGGACAGACTGATGCGTAAGTTGCACTAAAGCAATTTTTTTAAAAAAAAAAATTCTTTCGGGGTGAATTAATTATTTCGTCGATTTTAGTACCTGGTCAACTGTAAGTCGATCGAATTCTGATACGGGATGGCCTGATTCAACTACAAATGACATAACACCCGATAGTAAAGATTCGCAATGGTCCTCTTCTCAACCGCCTGCCAATGCATTTGCTGATATTATACCCGAGTTCGAACCCGGGAAACCGTGGAAGGTTTGTATTATAAATTTTGTTTATATTATCAAACTTTTTTATTATTATTAATTTTTTTTTTTTTAATTTTTAGGGGACACAAATCAAAAGCGTAGAAGATGACCCGTCCATGACTCCTGGTTCAGTCGCTCGTTCACCTCTCTCGCTTGCCACTATAAAAGACACAGAAATACTGTCTTCCAATAGCAAGAGCTCACCGCCTGCTACTAGCACTGGCGATACGATCCCTCCACTTAGTTTAAGTAGTTCTCCTTGGACTTTTAACCCAACTAGTAGTGCTGTTTATACGAGGTAAGGAATTTTTCTAATTTAAATTTTTTTTTTGAAAAATGGCGGATTTTAATTTTTTGTTTTATTTATAGTCCTCTGTCCAAGTTAACCAGTTCGAAGCCTTGGGGCGAAGCACCCCCGGCTGTTCCAGCAACCAGTGAGTTGTGGCTTGCCCCAGGGGTCAACAAAGCTAGAGGACCTCCACCAGGTTTGTCGACCAAAGTTCCACAAAGTAATTGGGGAAGTGAGTAGCCTGAAATAATTGGCGTAGTATTCAAGGATATAATAAACTAGAAACGAATGAATGAAAATTTTTGAAGTTGAAAATAAAAATTTTGTTGGCAGGGCTCATTTTTTTGGGTCTTTTTATCCTTGGGTAATACGTGCTCGGTGGAAAATACATGTTGGGACTTGATTAATCTTGCTTTTTTGTTTGTAGCGGCTGCAGGGTCTCGTTCATCATGGAGCTCTACACCATCCGGATGGGGTTCATCATGGCTTCTTTTGCGTAATTTGACTCCGCAAATCGATGGCAGCACATTAAAGACTCTTTGCCTCCAACATGGACCTTTGCAGAATTTTCATTTGTACCTGAACCATGGCATTGCCTTCGCAAAATACTCTTCTAGAGAGGAGGCCAATAAAGTAAGTTTTGAGATTTTTTTTTTTTTTTTGACGGGAGGAAAAAAAGGATTTTATTTAATTTTTTCGATTTTTCTAGGCACAAACAGCTTTGAACAATTGTGTTTTGGGAAACACAACGATATTCGCCGAGAGTCCGGGAGAATCGGAAGTCGCGACGATGTTGAATTCTTTGGGCCATCAACCCCAGGCTGGACCGCAGACGGGGTCTCAGAACTGGAATCTCAGGGGACAGGCCCCGCCTTCTAAACAACCGTCTGTTAGTGACACTTGGGCTGCTGGAGGAGGTAATAGTCAAATTTTTGAGGAAACATTTTATGGCGAAAATTAAAAGTTTCGGCAAGAAATTAACCCCTGAACGTTTCATTACTAAAATTTTTAAGCACTTGTTTTTTAAAATTAAAAAAAACAAAAAAAAATTTTATTAAAATAAATTTGAATTTTTTTTAGGTGGAAGTAATTTATGGCAACCAAACCCATCAGGAAGCACATTGTGGGGTTCCGAAGGGGACAGCCACCGAACAACACCGTCAGCGTCTTTGAACTCTTTCCTGCCGCCGGATCTTCTCAACGGAGAATCAATGTGAACCAGTGCTCCAGCTCAGGGATAAAAAAATTTGAGGGAGGTCTTTCAAAACACCATTTCCCATTCTAACGTACATAATCTAATTTAAAAAGTGGCTGTTTTAACTTAAAGAAAAAAAAATTTTTTTTTTAAAGAAAAAAATTTTTTTAAAAAAAAAAACTATTTTAAAAAAAACAAAGAAAAGCAATTTTTCCTTGGTATTCACGATATCGTACTTTTTACTAATTATTTTTTAATAAGTACGACAAGTTCCCAAAGATTTTTGAAAATGCTCTGCCATGTTTATAAACAAATTGCTTAGTCCCATGGAAACAAAGTACCTTAGCCAGTTAATAAATTTAACAATGCTGGCCTATATTAGTCATAGAACTGTAAAAAAAAAATGATAATTTGGAGATAATAATTTTATTAAGTGTTCAAGTTTTCAAGATTGAACAAAATATAATATTTGAACGAAGACTATTATAACGGAGTATTGATCTCATAATTATTTTAAAAAAAGGAGAAAATTTCGTCATCGAGTTGGCCATAAAAATTTATCCATGTCTTCACCATGGCTGCTAATTAATTGGTTGATAATAATGCAACCAAATTTTTTTTTTTGTATATTGACACGTACAATCAATGTGTATGCTGGAATGATATAAATATTTTTTTTGTTAATAAGACTGAAGCTTGAATCAGTTAAATGCAATTTTTATTATTTAAAAATAAAGCTTTAATCGAGTGGATTAATTTAATTTTTAAACGAAATAATTTAATCGGCTCATATCATGTGATGAATAAAAACATCAGGGACCGTATTTGAAAAGATATTAAAACGGATATATATTTTTTTTATTTTTAAAATGAATTTCAGCGCAGCAATCAAAAAGTCAAAGGAAAAATCAATTTGGTTGCATTATTATAAAAAAAGAAAAATTTGATACAAGAATGTAAAAAATTTTTTTGGGTATGTTGGGAAGTATTTTTTTGAGAAAAAAAATAACTTCGGGTAAAAGTGAAGATCTTCCTTTAACATATTTGTATTTTTAACATTTGTGCTGTGACAAATCAGTGGCTTTGCCTCTTTTAACTAGTAAAAAAAAAAATGGAAACATCATCGAAAAAAAAGTCATTGTTGTATTTTTCAAAAGTCTTCACACCTTTGTTGTTTTCAAAATGATAGTTTAGCTTTAAATTTAAGGTTAACCGGTTTTTTCACTGTCTATTTTACCCCATTTTTTATGTTAGGTGGAAAATTAAAAATTTTTTTTTTTAATTTGACTCATCGAATGATGTAAAAAGCAATGTTTCCTCTCTTATCTATTCAAATATAACGCTTATTATTTTGTTGAAAAATAATATTTAAGCTTCCCGATTGGTGCGTATTCGATTTTTATTCAAAGATGTGTCCCTAATATTAAAAAGTAATAAAAAAATTAAATATTTAAAAAAAAAAAATGAAAAAAAAAGTAGTTTAGCTAAAAATTTAATTCGGAGAAGAAAAAAGAGAAATAGTATTCCGTTAGTTGCAGTTGGTAACAAAAATAGAGCAGGGTGATTATCCAATATGCTTATTATTTTTGTTTTTTTTTTTTTTTTTTAGGTTTAAGAATAATAATTGCCAACTGTATGATGATAAGTAGATATTAGGTGTCTATAATATTAAAGAGAAAAATATTTAATCTTTAACAACTTTTTTTTTAATATTAAGAAGTTTTAAGATTTTTTAAAAATTAAGGTTACAGACTTCGTGCTTTGATCCATTTTTGCCATGTTTCTATGTTAAAGAAAAAAATTTGTGTCAACCAAATACTGTATACTTAGTTATACATTAATTCATATTTAAAAAAAGAAACTAATTTTTAAAAAAAAAAGATCAAAAAAAAATTAATTAATAAATATTTTCCCAAATTTGAGATATTTTATGAGTTAAGAAATTTTTTTCTTTATGTGTTAAGAGTTATTAAAAAAAAAAAAAACAATATTCTATTTTTAGTTTTTAAGGTTTTAGGTTTAAGTGTAAAAAGTCATAGTTTATGTAAGAGACTTTTTTTTTAACTTATATATTCGTAAAAATGGTTTAGAAGGCCTATCGCTTCGCTAAACCCGTCATATTGGGCATGTATAATGAAATATTGATTTTTTTTTTTTGAAGGGATTATCATTTTTTAAGGATGGGTTTTTTGATCGAAACCTATTAAAGGTTGTTATATTTCGTCCTATGATAAAGACGAAAATCATTTTTTAAAAAAAAATATTACAACAATAAGACATTTAACTGTGAAAGAACGCAACATTTAAAAGTCTGTATATTTAAAATTTAAAAAAAAAATTAAATAAAAAACCAAAAAAAAATTTTAAAAAATTTATAAAAATCTTGAAAAAAATTAAAAAAAAAATATTTAAAAACTTGAAAAAAAAATTTTGAAGTGTAAGGGAATTAATGAATTGATTTATATAAATGTGATAATAATAATAATGCAGATAATACTAATAATTAATATTAAAATAATGAATAATAACTTTTATGAAAAAATAATACTAATAGTGAAGAGAAAAACGAAGAATGATTCTTCTTTTTTTTTTTTTAGAGGATAAAGCTGTAAATAAATTGAAAAAGATAGTTTTTAAGTCACATATAATTATGTCAATTGTTAATTAATAAGTTTCCTGATTGTCGATATTTGATATAGATGTTTATTCTTTTAAATTTGTAAGTAAATTAATTGAAAAAAAAAACGAGAAAAAAAATTTTTGCAAAAAAATGTAAGAATCAAATGAGTATATTAAATCTCATGCTCGCTGAGACTCGACGATTTTTAAAAGAAATAATGATTTTAGTCAGGGAGGAAAATCATTATTACGGAGAAAAAAAAATTGTTTTTGAAGGAGGTGGGAAGTGGTGGGAATTTTGAAAGGAATTGGAGAATGAGCAGAGAGTTTGTTCTGGTGGAAAAGATTATTTTTGTGGAAGGAATTTTTGGCTTCGTTTTTATGGGATGCAAATAGTTTCTAATAGGGAATCCAATTTAATCAAGGGATCATGTTTATGGGGTTCTCTTGAATTTTTTCAGTAGCGGGATATAAAATAATATACGGTTCGTCCTCTAGTCTCATTCTTACAAGAAAGTGCTGAAATTTATTAAAAAGTGGGAAATTTTTAAAAACAAATGTTTTAAGAAGTGTTCGAAGAATATCTGAACTGAGAAAAATATTAAATTCTCCACGAAAATAATATTTTTTGCTGGAATGCACTCAAATCAAAAATAAATTCTCAGTAAATCAAGCTTTAGTTCTAGCTATCTCCGATTTTTTTTCGAAATTCCAAACCATCTTTGGTTTGACGAAACAATTCCACCAATCGGAATTTTTTAACTATCGTACCATTTAATATCAAGACCAATTAGTGAATTTTATCGAATTAACATTTTTTTATATTGACACTTAGCTCACAAAAAAATTTAGGACTTAATTTTTTAAAAAACCCAAAAAAACAATGTCTTTTTTTCTCTTTTTGGTAATAACGATTTTTCTAACAATGGGAGACGCTTTAATTGAGAATACTAAAACTTTTCAGGAGGTCCCGTGCTTTTTAAAAGTATTAAAAGAAAATATTGCGAGAATGAAAAAATCTACGTGCGGCCACCTCCAAAAAACCGATGTGATTTTTATTTTAAATTAAAGCTGGAAGCAGATGTCTCGAACTGATGATTTGAACTGCGACAGAACAAAATGCCATATTTAGTGATAAATACGGACATATGTTCCAGAACATTAAAAGTTATTATGGAATTGTAATATTTAAAAAAATTAAATAATTAATTTAAATTTAAAAAAAAAAAAACATAGTTAATACAAAGTATATATGATTATATCGGAAGTTTTGTTCTTAAGTTATTTATCATATGTTTAAGATTAGTTTTTAAGTATTAATATGTAAGAAATTTTACATGGATGCCAGATTTTTTTTTTGATTAGCACGTTGGGATATAGAAAAAGCTTGTTTTACTGTAATTTACTATTTAAGTCTGATTCTGATTTTTTTTTGGGCCAGCACAAACACGAAAAAAATGGGAGGATTTTTTTAATCGGAATGCTTCGGGCAAATTAAAAAAGACATATCATCGGAGCTCGGCGAGGAATTTGCCAAGGATTTGTCCATATGTATTCGTAGTGTTTGGGTACCCTAAAGTGATGCGTGCGCAGTACAAGATTTTTTTTTTAAAAAAAGAAAAAAGGAGTCGTTAAGTTTTTTTTTGTTTTTTTGCTCATGTTTCCTTTTGTTTTTTTTTTCGGTGTATGGGTTTTTACTTTTTAAAGTATATAATATATTCGAGTAGGTGGGATTTATATTTGTAATTAGTGTGATTGAAACAATATTTTAATTATTTTTTTTAGAATATTGTTTTAAAAACTGGTATGTTCCTTTGTAATAGTTTTTGTTCGCTTCTACAAAGTTATGTTTCCATTTTTTTTGTGTACTATTAAGAGATCGGATAAATACTGCGGGGCTCATATGAGAAAAAAAAACTTGCCTTCTTTGATTCCAAATTCTTCTATAGACTTTAGACATAAGAGTGAAAAAAAATTTAAAAAAAAAAATTGGACTTTACTTGTGGTGTTCAGCTGAGGTGTTTAAAAAACATTCATAAGCACTGACTTTCAAATCGACCAGAAAAATCATTAATGAAAAATTTTTTTAGGATTAATATTAAAGAAATATTTTTAGTAAAAATTAAAAATGTTGGACCCATTAATTTTATTATAGTCACTAAAAGCTGTGACATCGATTTCAAGAGTATCATAAAAGCGATGGGCCTATAATTCGGTAACTTTTCATTGTATAATCGTTGGGACCTTAGCTTATTTGTAAAGATAAAGCAATTTTTACTGGTGTTATTTTTTAGTAAATAGTTGTTTCGATTTAAAAATTTGAAAAGGAACAATGAGAAAATTTGCATAAGAAATTCCGGTGAAGATTGAAACATACTTCCGGCTGTGTACGGATATTTTCCTTTAAATCGGCGCTTTTTTGTGATAATTAGTCCAGTTACCAAAAATACCGAATCAATTTTTTTACCTCAATATCAATATTTTTTTTCGTGCACAGTCGGATTTAAAATCTTATTTTTTTTTTTTTCGAAGACTGATTCCTCAATTTTTTTTAAAAAAAACACCATCGGTTATGGGGCCGTCCAAATATTACGTAACGCAAAATAGGCCACTTTTTGACCCCCCCTCCCCCCCTTGTAACGCAACCGTAACGCAGACTCAAACCCCCCCTTCATAATTACGTAACACGGGTCAAGACCCCCCCCCCCCCCTCACTTGAAAATTTAAAATTTAAAATAAAGCATAAAAAAGAAGAATAACAATCAAAAAATTTATTCATACAGGACAAGAAATTTTTTTTGAAATAATCAAGAAACTTTCCTAAAAAATTCTAAAATTTTTTAAATTTTGAAATTTTTTTGAAAAAATTTGCCTTTTTTTGCAAAATAATTAGATTGATAATAACAGACTTAGCGTTACGTAACGCATGCCTTGACCCCCCCTACCCCCCCTGTAACGTACCGTAACGCACTCTCTGACCCCCACCCCCCCCTTCGAGCGTTACGTAATATTTGGACGGCCCCTATTGTTTTATTTTTTTTGTTGGTTTTTGTTTCCAAAATAACGAAATATTCGTCCAAATTGTTCCTTTTCTCGAAAGTTACCAAGTAGTTAAAAATATTGTATAACGAAAATTAATACAATCTTAAAATATTTAAGATAGAACTCCAAAAAAAAGAGCTAATGTCGGATAAAATACTCTCGACAGATTCCTTCCAACCGATTTAGAAAAAAAATAAATGTAATTAAACTCAATTATCTTTTTTGTATTATAGGTCGAATTTTATTGTTTGATTCGATGTTGAAAAAAAAAATCATTAGGGCAATAATTAAACATCAAATGTTCGGGGTGACGTTTATGATGATAATCTGACTCATTGGGATTTCATGAAGGCAGTATTTCTGTGATTGGAAATTTTTAAAAGAAAAAATGAGCCTGTTTATTCCTTGATAAGTCAGATTATTTGTAATTTGTATTTTGGTTTAAGATGGGAGGTTGAAAAAAAAAATTATTGGATTTCTAGTGGTCAAAATTGATTTTCTAACCAAGCAGAATGAAAAAAAAAAGGGTAGATCCAGGAGGCCGCGTCTGATGACGCTGCACAAATGCCGCCATTTTGAAAATTAGCTGTTCACATTCGAAGTCCTTGCATTGATAAAATTTCGCTTTTTCCATGATTATTTACTCGTATAATAAACAGATTTTATTTTTTAGAGCTTAACCGCTACCTCCTGATTAATTTTGTAAATCTCGGTTCCGATTTTTGGTATCGGAGCTTCTAAAAACACAACTGATACCATGAAATGAAAAGATACATCGAATAACGGGATGAAGAGTCTTGTATATGCATTTTTTGAAAGTATTTCGATCTTAATCGGAAGCGAATTGTGTAAAGGAGGCAGCGGAAGATCTTTGCCGTTTAAATTTCTCGTTATTATTGAATTATTGTTCTAAAACGTCGTAAAAACTAACAAGAACGCCAAAAAGGAAAATTTACCATCGTTAAAAAACAAAGACTCCGACATTTGCATTATTGGTTTTGAAACAATGGTTTACAAACTCAAATCCAGGAGGCCGCGTTAGCAGACGCCATGTGAGCATTTGTTTTTTCTTTGAAAGGCAGAAAGATGTCCTTTTTTTTTGAGAAAGATTCAAATCGGAAAGAAATGATGTAAAATTGATACTTAATTATCGAAAGTGATTTTTTATTGAAACGAAATGGCGGCCGCGAGTGAATGCAGTAGAATGAAAATGTTTTTCGATCGTTTGTTTACCTTTTTTTTTTCTTGCATAGCGAGTATCGTCATAACCATGCGTGGTCAATTGGTGCTATCCACCGCGTTCCGTTTTTCGTTTTTCGTTTTTCGTTTATACTAGTTTCCTTTGAGAAAACAAAACCTTTTGATACGGCGCATGCGCAAAAAGACCCCGATTCGGTTTGGTTTTTTTTTTTCGTGTAATTTTTTTCGTGCGGGTATTTTTGCGCATGCGCCGTATCAAAAGGTTTTGTTTTCTCAAAGGAAACTAGTATAAACGAAAAACGAAAAACGAAAAACGGAACGCGGTGGATAGCACCAAATTTTACGAATTCTTTTTTAAAAATCTAGAATGAATGGGAAAATCGTTTAAAAAGGAATGATTAAGGTGGTTTGGTTAGAATATTGATTTTGATTATTGCGACCGTTACCTGAATTTTGAGAAAAAATCGAATTGTATTAAGATAATAATATTATTTTTTTGAGTGAAAATCAGGTATAGGTTTTAAAATATTGATGAGTCGTTTCATCTAGTCTAAGATCTGTGAAGTGATGGATTTTAATCAACTGAACATTCTGATAAGGAATCTAAGAATTGTAGTTAGTGGTCTTAAATATTTTTTTGTTTTTTTTTATTTACCTGAGCCTTCCACACATTCATTGTAGTGCATTACTTGAGAAGCTGAATAATCGTCATCTTTAAAAGGCGTTTTTAATTTTATATACACATTATACAAAATTTATTTTAGATTGGTATAAATAAGCTCACAATATTGAAATGATTTTTTTTTAGAAAAAAAGAAAAAAAAAGCTTGTGTGGGTTAATGGGTTTTTAATAAAATAATAATAATGTAATATTTTTAGTAATAAAATAGTACGATTTAGTAGAATTAATAATATTAATATTAATTTAATAAGTTAATAATTTTAGCGAATATTTAAAAAAATGAAAAAAAAATTATAAAAAAAAATTAAAACAAGGTGTTTGGTAACTTCTAAGTTTTTAAACAAAAAAAAAGTTGGTATAGCATGATATATGTTGAATACGAAAAATAAAAAAAAACCACCTTTTCCTCTTGTAAAATGAAATTAATTAATACAATCGACGGCTTTAAAGAAGGCCTTAATTTTTTTCCCTAAATTGCAAATTAACGAAAGAAAATTTAAAAATGATAAATTTTCTTTCGAGGGGAAAAATTTGTTTTTTTTTTTTTGCACACGCTAAGAGAAAATGGTGTAATGTTACGAAATAATATATTACCAGTCGTCCCCTCCCAACTATTATTAATAATTGAATGAATAATGGTATATTAAAAAAAATAAAAATAAAAATAATTAGCTCTTAATTGTAACACGCATAGTCCATAATTAGTTTTAATTTTAGTTCGTAAGGTTTTCGAGAAAAAAAAATGAAGTCTTGCAGAGTGTGAGTGGTTCTTGGTTTGATTGTTAACGAAAAAAAAATGTCTTCTAAGTCACAAATTTTAATTTTTTTTCAAGATACGTGAGCAAACTTTTAGTCAGTCTTCGTCTTCGGGCGAGGAATTTTTTTTTTTTAATCTCTTCTTAGTCACAGAAAAAATACAATATGCAAAAGATCTCAGATTTGACTGTCTTCTTCGTTTAAAAAAAAAAAAAACCGTTGATTTGGAAAAAAATTTTCATGATCACCTAATCATCGATGTGTTCTAATTTTTTTTTTTTTTTTTTTTTTTCCGGGGAATTAAAATCTTGGTGATCAAAATCTTTTTCAAAGGTGGTTGTGAATAATTTACCAAAATGTGATATCTTGTAGTTTATAGTTAAGGAAAAAAAAGAAGCCTTTTTTTTATTTTTAATTTTTTTTTCTTTTTATCGGAAAAATAAACGAACTTGTACCGATTTTAATACCACTCAGAATAAATATACTCAGAGAAAAAATATATTTAATGGAAAAATATTAAAAAAAAAGATGGTATTAGTTCCTCGACGGATAAGTACAAATCACGAGGATAGTGTCATCCTTTGGGATTAAAGCTTTAAGAAAAAAAAACCGCATTGTGTGTAATCTTCATTTAGAAAAAAATGATCTTAAGCCGATTAGCCTTCCAAAAAAATAAATATCGAGTGCTGAATTAAAAAAAAAATAATTCTCCAAGATCGGGTATCTCAAATCAATAAAAATGACAAACTCGGCCATCTTTTTAAAAAAAAGTATTTTATAAGGAAAAAGGTTCTTTTCTTGATAAAACGATTATTTTCCCTCCTCCTCAAGGGTTTTAAATTCAAAATTTTTGTACGCAATGTTTTGTAGTTGAATTTTAAAAGAAATCAAAAAAGGAACCTTGGTCTTCAGTGCCTTTTTTTAAAATGTAAAACAAAAAAAAATCTAGCTTAAGGTATATTTTAACGTCGACGTGCAATGTTAATCGAGAATGAGTGATTTTGTAAAAATGTGTTTTAAAAAAAAATTTAAAAAAGAAAAAAACGATGCAAGGCTTCAATTTAAAGACTGACTCAGTTTTAAAAAAAAATATAATTTTAAAAAGAAAAATCGCGCTTTTCTCATTGTTACTCGGTGTTGATTATTTTTGTGACTGATCTGCCGAAAATGCTCGGGTAAAGTCAAAATAAAACGCATTCCATTGATCTTGTATTGATGCTAGTTTTTAATTAACGAAATTTTTTATTTTTAAGGGTTGAGAAAGGGAATAAAGCGAAAGATTGCAATATTATTAAGAAGAAACTCGCACTGGAGTAGGGTTGATTTTTTCAAAAGGCAGATTAATCACGAGTTTTGTAAAGGGTTATTTCGAAAAATTGGAAATAGCCCTAATCAGGAATTTTTTTTGTTTGTCTTCCTTGAAATCAAAAAATGTTTTGGTTTTTTTCTCTCTCGGACAAATCAATAGAGTCGCGGTTGTGACTTCCAAACCTGCCAAATTGTGTTTTATAAATGTATTGGCCTTAAATCGATCAGATTTGCACAAAACGAGTACCTTTTTATTTTATTTTATGTTTTTCTTCATTTTGGGGCTACGATGAATTAATAAATTAAACAACATATCGAGATTTTTAATTTTCTGTGAAATTTTTAATTGACAAAGGTAAATGTAAAGCTGTTGGATATTTTGTTGAAAAAGGAAAATAACTTTTAAGATTTAGTCGAGTAAATATTTTGTAAAATTGTCTTGAATACGACAACAAATTTAAATTCACCAAATTGCTGCAAAGTAATTTTTGTTTCGAGATCTTAAAAAGAGAAGTTAGAATTTTTTACTCGCACTGATCTAAAAAAGTAAAATAAAAAAACCAAAATGGTAAAGCGAAAAGTTTTAACTCAATTCATTTAATTTTTTTGTTGAACTTATAAATTTTCTTTTCGTTAAGATAAATGAAAGTAATAATTTTTAAAGATGTTTAATTAGGAATTGGAAGACTTGTTTTCGAGTTCCACAAGCAAGGATAGTAGTTCTTTTATTAAAAATGTGTTTTCTTATTCGAACAAAATAACTTAAATGGAGAGCAGAATAGTTGAACTCAATCAGTTGGAAATTTGTTCTTAAAGTGTTCGAACAACATTAGCAATGTTTTTCAATTGTTTGAATAATATCTGTAACATTCTCTTTTCGACAAATTTAAAAACCTTAAAAATTCACTCGTTCAACTAATAATTTGAGGTTTCGACAAAAAATTATTATTCAACTTTCACAAAGCGTTCTCTCTATTAAACATTTTTTAAAAATCTTAGTCGAACTGTGCTATTTATCTCATTCAACAAAACATTCAACAGAAAGTATTCTGCTTCAGTGTGTTTTAGAATGTTTCTTTCTTTTAAGATAACGTGATTACAATCATAAACCCAAAAAAAAATTTTCATAAAACCATGTGAAAAGATTTCAGTTGTCAAAAGGAAGGAATAATTTAATAAAAAAAATAAATCCTGACTGAGTCATTGACGCACATAAACAACTGAAATCTCTAAATATGAAAATTTTTTTATTAAACGTATCTCAATTAAAATTTTTGCTTTACGATTACCAAAAATCATGACTATAAGTGAAACTAAAAAAATTTTACTATATTAATTTGATGACAAGATAACCGTCTAGTCTGTGTCTAAAATGTCGTGAGATTATTCCGCTGAACAATATTTTAAAAAAGCATGATTCAATGGCTGTTTTAATAGGATTGAAAAGTGCCAATTTCAAAAGAAAAAAAATTCAAAAAAAAAAAAAATTTGAAAAGAATAATAAAATAATAATTAACGGTATTACCCTTCGTCTGTTTCCAATCATAATCTTAGATGTACGTATAGATTCGTATTTGTGTAATTTCATTTTTCGCCCGCTCATGATTTCGGTGCTTTCGGTATGAAAAACAAATAATGTGAAGAAAGATTTTAATTATTTTTATTAGAGTATTTAATTAAGGAAAATTTCAAATTATTTAAGTGTAATTAAAATAAATTTATTAATCCTGATCGTAATAATTCGAACGCGTCTTCTTAATTTTTTTTTTGTTTTCTGATATTAATTTTAATTAAGAAGATTAATTTTTCGAAATTTTATGATTGGGTTATGTGATTTTGATTAAACGAAAAAAAAAAAATGCCAAGGGTGATATTTTTCTGGATCAAAGGATTTTTATTTCGGAACGAAGCGATTTGATTGTAACTGCCATTAATTTCAAAATGACCGATTAATTTAATTTTTTTGTATAAATGGTTCCTTAAGACTGTTTTTTTTTTCTTTCAAAACTCATTTCGCGGTACTTATCGAAATTTTTATTTGTAAAAACCTTTGATCTGGTTTTTTTAGCTACAGGATGACTCAATAATAAAAAAAAAGCATTACCTTCACAATATCATTTCTCTAAACAGCAAGAAAAAAGACTTGTACCCTAAAAAAAAAAAATTAAATAGTCGAAAACTGGTAGTGCCTACCACTTGTATAAAATTTTTGGTTAATTTCCTTTTTTCCTTGCCTGATATAAAAAAAAATGACGTACTTTATTTCTCATTGTGATGACTTGTACAATATCAATTAATTAAAAAACAAAAAATAATATCTTTTTACTAATAACACCATAGAGTAAATTTAAGGAAATATTTTTATCATAGTTAAAATAGTTTAAAGAAAACAAAAAATGTTAATAATAATATCAAATAGTTCGTCCATTCGGTTGTCCTAGTCTCAAGGTCCAATCTAGTACACAAATATAATTTTTTTGTTATCAGAATTCGATGAAGAAAGAAATTTTTAAGCCCGAAATCAAATTCTTTTAAAAAATTTGGTACCATTTTTTTTTTGTTTAGAATTAAGAAACGAATTGACAATACTGAAAAAAAAAATTTCCGTCGTCAAATTTAATTTTTATTTTTTTGGAAATTCGGGCGAACGAAATTAATATTAAAGGAAAATCGAATTTTTCTTCATCGAATAATTTTTCCATTTGTTAAATTAATCCGCATCATTCCCTTTCAATTTTTTTTTTTTTTCAATGGAAGTTCCTTTTTTTTTAAAAAAAAAAGTACGACTTATTAATTGCACAATAATGTAATAAAATTTAATGTTAACTACGAATGAGTCCAATGCTAATTCGCCCAATCGTACTGAACACAATATTGTAGATTTTTTTTTAAAAATAATAATTTTTATTTATTTTTTGATCCGATCAAAATAAAAAATTTATTTTTCATTTTTTTTGTTAATTTAAAAAAAAAGAAAATAAATTCATATCGCAGAAAATGAAATTTTGTGAAAGGTCTTTCCGACTTTAATGCAGCTTAATACGTAATTTAAAAATAAATAAAAAGCCGGATGGATCCTAGAAGAACAAAAAAGAAAAAGGACGTTCGATATCCTAATTTAAAACTTATCGCCATTCCGGGGAGGGAAAAGAAATTTAAAAAAAAATAAAATATTTGCAAACTCAGGGATTGAAAAAAATGAAGCAAGAATAATTCGAACGTCCTTTTTTTAAAGCCTAATTGTGGAGCGGATTATTATCAGTACCATTTAAAATATAAAATTTCGAAAAGAAATCTTTTTTGAAATTTTCGCTCAAGATTTGTGATCATTTTAATGAAAAAAAAAAATACGGCTTTCTTTCATGCAGGGATAGCCCACTTTTTGTTTCTTTCAATTTATTATTTTGTTTGAAATCAAAGTAAAACTGACTTTTTTAAAAAAATAGAAAATATTTAATTAATTTTAATTAGTGCTTAAATATTGTAGAAATAATTTAAAAAAAGCTTTATTTTAAAAAAGAAGACTCCTTTCGCTCTAATGAAAAATATTTAAAATAATTTTTATTTTGTTAATTTTAATAATAAATTCGCGTCGTCCCTTTCTTCACACTTAATACACCGGAATTAATGAAATGGCGTTTGGGAGATTGTGCTTGAAATAACGATTGTTTAATTTTTTCAGTCGTAAAAATTTTAATTGGATTGAACAAAAAATTGTTACGAGGAAATTTCTACTTAAAATCATTTTCTCGGCTTAAAAATTTTTTATGTGTGAAAAAATATTTTGAAACAAAACTTCTTGGACTGAGCCAAAATTTCTGAAAAACCACTTTAAAAAATACTTTGAGCTCAGAGAAGTTTTTTGTTCAACCAAAAAATTTGTTTAAGTTATAAACAAAATTTTTTGGATTGAACAAAAACTTCGGGAAATCGTTTTTGATGTCAAGCGAAAGCTTTCAAAGCTTAAACAAATTTTTTTGTTCAATAAAAAATTTTTTCAGGTTGAACAAATTTTTTTGGATTGGACCAAAATTTTTTTGGATTGAACAAATCTTAAAAATTAAAAAACCGTCATTATTTCTTGCACCAAAAAAATGCCAGAAATGCGTACTTAGCAAATTTTCTTCTGCTGACATGCACGTTAATTTTTTTTAATTTAAAGAAAAAATAAGGGAATAGTTTAAAAATAAAATTGTTGCGTGTTGAGAGAGTGAGGCTTAGGGGATACTAGTAATAACAATAATCATGATTTTCATTAATAATTAAACAATAAAATGCGTGTAATCAAAAACAAAAAAAGGTGAAATATAGGGTCTTTTTTCCTCGACAATTTTAACGGAAAAGCGCGGAGTCGGATAATACAGGGTTTTCATTTCATTTTGAAAAATAAATTTGGCAATATCTGCTCAATCTAATTTCAAATTTTAAAGAACGATTTGGAAATGAAAATAGCACGGCTATTGCCATTTTCACGAAAAAGATTCTGTATCGAAGCCTTAAAAATAAAATAATAATTATGATTAATTAACGGAAAACCTGTGGTCATGATTTTAAATTAACAATCAAGTAAACCAAAAAAAAAAATTTGACATAAAGAAACATTGCCTTAATTTTTTGTAGAGCGGTTTTTGTTAACAAATCTGACTCTTTGGATGCGATAGCCGAAATAAATTCTTTCCTTGCCTCTTTACCATTTCTTGTTTTATTGTTTTTTTGCTTTTTAGGTTGTAATTGGAAAGTTTATGATTCCTATATGTGTTCTCCAGGCCTTATATTTATTTTTGTAAACGGATTTTTTGCGGGATTAAAAACATCTGATTTGAAAAAAATAAAACGAACATTCCTTTCTTAAGGGTAAAAGGCCTTCTTTTGGTTTCCGCAAAAATCCAGAACAATTTTTTTTGTTGAAATTGAAAAAAAAATACTAAGTTGTATCCTTTTATGATCTGTGATGACGTTGTCGCACATTGCTGCATCGATATATCGATCTTTCGATATATTTTAAAAGAAAATAGACGAAGTATAACTTCCATGTAAATGAAATTGAAAGCGTTTAGGGAATTTAAATTTTGATCCGGTTTTCTTAAAATAATTTTTTTTTTTTTTGCTACAACGAAAGCGGTATAAAAAAAGACGCGACATTTTCTTTATTTATTTTCATGCTTTTTTTTTAAAATCAAAAGAGCATTTATTATTTTGTTTTTTTCTATTTATGAAGAAAAAATCATGAAAATTATTGTTTTTATACGGGACGATAAATTACAGTATTATATTGGATTTTTTTTTTTAATCGAAATGGATTTTCAGCTCAAATCAATTTATTTCACGCAGGTTTTCGGTGCCATTTTTCTTTTTCTTTCATATTAAAAAAAAAAAAAACGATTAGTCTCAAATTTAATCAAAATACCCCGCGTTTACGATTAATAAGAGAGCATAAAAAAATTTAGATGGAGATTATTCTTAAGAATAATCCAAACTGTGATTTAGCTCAAGTCAGACTTTTTTTTTTTAATTAAACACGAAATCTCTGTTTAAACGTAAACGCAGATAAAAATCAAAGAAAGCGCTTTAACTAATATTTTGCTGCGAAGAAAAAAGAAATAATTAATGAACAACCAGATAAAAAGATTACATCTTTATTCTTTTTTTTTCGTGGGACGTTAATCGATTCAACTTAAATTTTAAATAAAAATAAAAAAAAAAATTTTAAAAAAAGTAAATAAAAGAAAAATAAATAAATTCGAGTCTTTACCAAAGAATTGTTAATTTAAAAAAAAATATATATTATATTATAAAATAACAAAAAAAAAGTATCATTTTCATTGAATTAGGTAATAAAATTGGCGACTAAATTGGTGGGGGACCACACATGTATTAAGGATGCCAAATAAAAAACCTAACATCACGTGAGACAGAAAATGAAAAAAAAAAAAATATAAATCCATTTTTTCGATTTAATGTTGTGTATTTTCGATGTTCTTGTTGGTAAATTTAACACTAATTTTAAATCAGAAACAAGATGTGTCATAGCTTAATTTAAGATATTCGTATTTTAAGAAATAAGTAGTTGTTCTAATTATAAGTGCTTTAAAATTATTGTAAATTGGTGTTTTTATTTTTAATTAAATCCTATCACTTCCTTTAACCGGATTCATGCTAAGGATTCTTGGAAGTTTAAAAAAATATGTGGAAATCCAAGTTCTACAAATGAAATTTTTACGGGTCAAACTCTACTGCAAAATAATGGAATCATCCGGCAACTCAGAGGCTTTAGATACCTAAGGACAGGAGAATGTCCCTCTTAGGTAAGGTAGGTGGCTTGGTGAGATAGGATCAACTTTTCTACGATCCACAATCAAAAATCCAGGATCTATTAAATACGAGATATATTTTCGATCCAAAGTCATTTTCGAAGCTTCGTAGGATCTAAAGTCTACGGAAGCCCTGAAGGGTCATGTTAGTTGTTCATTGCCCGCTGCTTGTTGCAAAAGGTTGTGTAAAAGTTTGCCTCTTACGATACAAGGTCTCAAATACTTTCTAGCAAAGCTTTTGGAAGGTCTCGATTGCGCTAAAATTTTAAAATTTACAGACGAGATGCTTCTAGGTGGCGACACCTATCTTAGGTGGCGGTGACTTTGCAATCGCAAATCAAAATGGCGTCCGTTGGAAATCGTGTTTGTTTCGAGGTTTATAAAAAAATTTAAACAATATTATTAACGTGATTCTTTTAAATATTTATTAAATTTAACTTAAATCGGGACATGTGTTGGTGAATGAAAAACTGTTTGTGTTATATTTATCAATAATGAAGGTGCCAGGCCAGGACTTGAGGATAAAGTGATGCCGGTGCCGTGGTCAACACATTCCCGTTGGTTGGAGCAAACACAGCTGGAATTTAAATCGACTTTAGGAGGAATAATTCTTATTTTATTTATTGGTAAGTACTTAAAGTAAATCTACGTCTTCATTTTCGTTTATTTTCGGGTTATGGTGTAGCATTTAAATAGCTTAAGCAGGGACATGGGAAAGCATGAATAAAAGTCAACTGGTTGTTGTTAACATGTTCATTTAGAGCATCTACCAAGTAAACATGGTGTATACTGACAACGTTTTTTCGAAAATCCCAAAAATATGAATTCAGGAAGATTTTGTTGCTATTAGATCTTAAGCAGGGTTGTAGAAGTGAAATATTAAGAGAAAATGGTTCGTCATTCACAAATTATGTTTTTGAATTTTTGATCAAAAGCTATTTTTACTAGTTTTTAAAGAAGATTTTAATTTTTTTTTGTTTTTGTTTTTAGGTTTGTTGCCGAGCAATTCCAGGACAACGAGTTAGCAAACTAATGATGGCATGCAGAAAAACAATAAACTGAAAAAGACGAGTGCCTACTACCATCATGGATTACTAATAAGGTAAATTTTATTCAGAATTCTGCTGCTCTGTCATTCAATTTTTTTGACAAGTCCTCTTGAATTAGTTTTGATTTAGAATCATTAATATTACCATGATTGTCATTTTTTTGTTCTGCCTGAGTTTATTTGGATTGAGGTGTTTTTTCTTGTCAAATTTTAAGGTTAGCTTTGCTTTTCATTTGACGAATGGGAAATGCGTTGTTGAAATCTTTTTCTTAACTGTGATAGTTAAGCTCTAAGGCTCTTTAGAAATGATCGTTTCTTTCAAATAGGGATTTAAATGAGGAAATTAGGTAAGAGAATCAAAAGAAAATAAACTCATATTTTAAATATAAACGATATAATTATAATAGTAAAATAAAAAAATATTCAATTAGTATATTCTGTAAAGTCATCCATATAATCATCTTTTCGATTTCTTGGAGGAGAGGGAAGAAATTCCTTGTGATCGGTATTTTCTTTGGAGCTTTCCAACTGTATAATTTTTTGACGAAGTCTTTTAATTTTCCTCAGTCTTTCTAGCCAATTCGATGCATACGGATCTGAATTTTTAGTTTTTATACTCCTAGACACAAGCGACGCCAGCTAAAATTAAAAAATCGTATTTAGTAAAAATATTTTTTTATGATAAATGAACAAATTTAACGAATTTCTTTTACATTAGCATGAAGAGCTAGCTGGCGGGCTAGGATAGCTAAATTCTGATCCGAAACAATTTTCTGCTCGCTATGACCAATCAAATCCGCTAATTCATCTCTCGCCTTTACAACTACTTTGTTAGTCGAATGATCCAGAGGTTGAATTATAACATTGGCGTAGTTAAATTGTCCCTGTAAAATAATTAAAATAGAAAAAATGAGATTTTAAAATTTTTTAAGGGTGAAATAGCACAGTGAAAATAAATTGCGCTCATTTTCCCCTCCAACAGCAAAAATTCGAGTTCTCATTTAAATGCGAAAAGTGAGCACATTGTTTTCACTAATAATTAGCAGAATATTAATCACCTTAACAGTTTGAATATTATAATCCTCGCCACTCTCGTTGTAAACAATAGTAACATAATCATTCCCAATATGAGCTTTTTTTGCATGGCAGTTAGGGTCCGATTCTTTGGTAGGCATTAAAGTAGCAACGTGAAAGGTAACTTGAGTGATATCATCCTGCCAAATATAGGCGAATTTCCCATCTACTCCGCTTTTATCAAGGCCACCCAAAAACGTACTTTGGGGATCAGCATTTTTTAAATTAATCAAAGTTCCAAGGCTTTGTAAAAATAAAGCGTATCGAAGAGATCCAAATTCGTTTCTTAGGATTTCTGTTTCCTGATTGGCTTGTCCTGGTCCCACGTATATAACTCCAACCTTATGAGTTTCGAATGGAGGTATAAAATCTATTGTAGAAATTGCCCGTTGTATAGTTTGGTTTATTGGATTTTGTGATATTAATATAGGCTTCTCGTCGGTGCTTCCAAAGTGAGCGGAATGATACAGTTGAAGGAACACAAAACTAAAAGTAAAAAAAGGTTATGAGATCATTTTTTAAATCCAACATGGTGCCTAAAAATCATTGAGTCTTCTTACCTGGGGCTAACACCTGATCGTGGCGCGTCTTTATTCCTTGGTGAATTTAATTTACTTTTAATGTGCTCGTTATCACAGCGATATTTTCTCACAGGAGACATGACTGAAATAGTTCTGCTTCTGTCTCTTTTGTAAATTTGAGGAGGATCTGAGCGACCTTCATCTGAATTTAAACTTCGATTCGATTCGCATTTTCCTAAAAATTCATCAAGAATTATTTTTCCATAAAAAGAAAATTAAGTAATAAAAACGCGCATGCTAAGATTTTTTAAAAAAGCTTTCAGAGATAAGGCATTAATTTTATTGCAGAAAATTACTTACATTTGTCTATAAAAGAAGCTTAATTAATGCAAGGAAAGGGAATGCAAAATATATACAAGTCAAGCAAGTCAGAGAAGAAATAACTAGCTAGTTCTTTGACTTGGTTTCCTACAGAAAAATTAAAAAGAGATATCGCACAGTTGAAGTTAATTTGCTAGAGCTTGTATATATTTATTTTCAAATTAAAAAAAGAATTTTATGAGCTAATCATAATTTAAAAGTCTGAACAGCTCAAGGAGACTTTAAAAGTAGCCAAAATTTAGTAGAATACATTTTTAAAAAACTCGTTTAGAGACTAGTTTATCAAAAATTTTTAGTCATTATCATGAACGCTAAAGTTCTAGTTTAAATTTTGGCCAAATTAAAGTCTCCATCATCACATGATTCATTAAGTATTTAAAAAAATTTCAAAAATGCTAAAAGTAACAATTAAGGATCATGCACGTTCAGATCCTACTTGCCTAATAAATGCCTAAATATAATTTACTGAGAAATTTAATTCCTTTCAGAGAATTGCTTTAAACTGAATAAACGCAGAAGAATTTACAAACCTGATTAGTTGAGCTATAACCACCATTAAAAGTTCTAAGCAAATATGTTACCGAAACTGAAAACCTAAACCTTCAAACGATATTTTCCGATTCGCAGCCATTTTCCTTAAAAAAATTCTCGACTTTTAAAGATGGCGATTTTGATTTTTCAAAAATTGGTATCCGAATGTTTTCCAGGTCCAATAAGTCTTTTTTTTAAGTTCAAATCAATAAGAGACAAAAATTAGTTAGGCATTGTAAACAAACAACATAAGCATATGATCGCCATATTTTCACTGCGCATGCGCCCAAAACGGAGTGACGTCATTCCCGCTTCCTTGGCGTCTGCTTCCCAGCATTGTTCGTTCTTACTTTCAGTTCAGTCTCAGTGAAGTCAAATGAAGTGTGAAGTGAAGTGTTTGCAATTTGAATTTCAAAATAAATTTTCCTCTGCTCAAGAATATTTCTTGAAGAATTTTCGAGATCGAAATTCAAAATCTATTAATAACGTTTTTGAAATAAAAATTTAACGGGGATTTTAATAATGCAAAATGATTCAACCTTCTAGAAAGATAATTCAAAATTATTTTGTAAAATTCTTGAGCTGGGGATAAAAGTTCGAAATAATTTAAGAGTGAAAGTTGGATCCATCATTTTGATTTTCGTGAATTTAAAGCGGGGTAAGTTTACAATGACAAAACTTTTCATTTACCAGGAATCGTCACTGAATATTTCAATGTTTTGAAGTAAGAGCATTCTTTACTTAATTTGATTAAATCACAACAACGTGACCACTATAATAGCAGCAGATGGTATTTAAATAGCGACTCCTGGAAAATCAGTTATTTGTCAGCCTTTTAATCATTCGACAAATTTTTTTTTGGAAAATGGCCAGAAATCCACATCGGATCCTTTGCCTAAAAACAGCCTTTTGCATCGAATTTCTATCTCAACCAAAACAATTATTTAAAACTACATTGCCATCACATATAATGCAATTAAAAGAAAAAAATTTAGTTAATCGTTAGTAAACATACTTGCAAACATAACAATCTAAGCAGATGCATAAAATTAGATTCTGCCTAAGCCCAGAAAATTAATGATTAATTTTAAAAAAATGAAGGTTTTAGTGAAGTTCCCTCATCTCAAGAACACTAAACACCAAAAATAAGTAGGGAAGCGTCGGATTGCCTTTTTTCGCCATAGAAAGAAAATCCATAAGGACATATCCATAAACAAAATAGCAACATAAAAAGGGGAGGGGGGAAGAAACAAGCTGGGATCGATCCACATTAAAAGATTGACGGGTTAGTGGATTATTGTGCAAATTTTAACAAACAAAACAACACATACCTAATTCCCCACTTGATAAAGGCGCTTTGGCCGATACTTTGTTCTGAACATCCACAAGTAAACACATTTGCTTATCGAACATGGATTTCATTTCAAGTTTAAGTCCTTCTCTTTTCATTCCACCCATTTTCTGGTAAGTGGGAGATTTTTTCTGTCCCGGGCTTTGCTGGGGAATCGAATGCGGGGGCGGTTTCGAGGAAACGGATATGGTTAAGGGTTGATGAACTGATTCGGGGGGCGTGGTACCCATACCCGACATTTCTTCGGGTATAGCTTCGCAACTGACTTTACCGTACGTTTGTTTTTGTTTAGAAACGTCAGTGTTATCATCGTCGTGTTTGGGATGTTCTTTAAGGAAGGGATTTTTCCAGCTCGCGCTCATTTCCGGACTAGAATTTGACCTCCGAACTGGATTACGTGACTTCCCGCCTGTAAAAACATATACAGTAGAGAAGCTAGAATAAAAGTTTTTTTTTTAATTCCCTGGGAAGACTCATTTTCGAAACACAAAACGATAAGACAATCCCGTCACCTAAATTTTTGGCCAGATTCGACTTATGAAAAAACAATAATCATGCAATACACATAAATTCACGGATGAATAACTCAAATCTCTTGATTCATTATTAAAATATTCCATTTGATGAAAAACCGTAACGAACATCAAGCGAAACCCACTGATATATATAATAATAAATTTAGAGCAAGACCTTTACCAATCCTGAATAAAAACGATTAAAAAAAAATATTTCTTTGAGACAAATATTGTAAAATATGATGGAAGTTACTACTGTAATTAATAATTTCTTTTAATTTCACACAGTTTCGTGCATTTAATTATTTTAGTTGTAATACTCACTCAGATCGTTTGAATAATCCCCGCCTGGAGGTTTTTCCTCGTCGTAATAGATTTCATCGACGCTTTCTTTAGAATTTTGCCTAGAAGGTGACGACCCAGTTGGTATGTTTGTTGAAATGGAAAGGATTCCAGTGTGTTGCTGGTTAGTGGTTTGCTCTGCTGGCTGCTAAATTAAAATAAATCATCTGATCAGGTTTGTTATAGTTTAATGCCAAAGAAAGCTCCAGCTGACTATACTGAGTCACTGAATGCTTTAGCTGAGTGTGATTGAGGCCCTAGAGAGAGACCTCCTCCCTTAGAGACCTCATAGCAACCAAATTGGTTGCTCAGCAACTTCAGCAGCAAAATTTAGCTCAGCCACTTTTTTAAAAAACTTACTTCTAATGGCGGTGCTGGTGGTGGCGACGGTTGAAGTTGGTCCAATGTTGTGGTCATTTTATTTCCAGGAAGAAACAATGTAGTGACATCTGGCAAAGGCATGTCTAATGGAAAACTTTGGTAATGCGTTTCGTTTTGGATTCTCATCACCCAAGACATATCACCTAAACAAACGAAAAACCGATTAAAAAATTTTTTTAGAAAAATTTGTTTAAATAAAAACTACCTGTAGGTCTTTTCACGTAAATTTCAGCCCAACCCTGACACCAGCAAGCGCACAAATCTTTACTAGGTTTATTGTCGTCATTTTGAGTATTGAAAATTAACTGTTCTAATTTAGATGCTTCACTATTAATATCTTTTTTAATTTCATCTGTAGGCGTTCCTCCTCCAGACGTTCCATCTAAAATAATATAATTATATTCAATCATTGATAGGGAAAAAAATTTCTAATTTTACCATCAAGTTTTAACTGTCGCTAACTTTACCTTGCAAAGCTTTTGGGTTTTCAGCATTTATTTCTTGATTTTTCTCTCCTGAGTTTTGCCTCGACAATTTTAAAATATCTTCCCTATCCCCTTCATCCCCATCAGGCGACATTAATTCCTTCTCAGACTTACAAACCATCCAACACCGATCGCATAAATTATTTTTTAAAGGTTTCTGCGAGCAACCGCTAGTTGTAACCGTGATTAATTTGTGACCTAAAAGCCAAGTTTGAGACTGACCGCCGCTTAGCAAAAATTCAGCAATAGGTGACCTAAAAAAAAAATTATTATTCAGTCTTATGCCACACACAATATTATACTGAAAAATTTTTCCAATTACTCACCTTTTTGGCCTTGCTGCGCAGGAAGAAAACGTATATCTAGCCATTAAATCCACGCAAGTTTCAGTTAGCTCAACGTGAAAATTTAAAAGAGCTTCATCCATTGGAGGTTTTAAATCTGAACCTAACCGAGCAGCATTTGATACTGGTCGCTCACGGCGGCGACTACCTTGCTCTGTAAGACTTGAGGAACGTTTCCTACTTGTAGAATCTTCGTTGAGGGATGATAAATCTGACTTCATCACTTTTTCTTCTTCAAACGGGACAATGGCGTTCGCTTTCAAGCCCTACATTTTGAAAGATAAAGATTGTTAAAAATTGATGATTTCAAATTCTCTAGATCGTTAGAAGCTCGAATCAAGTTTAGCTAAAAATCTACTAAAGTCGTTATTTTATATTGCTCTGACTTGGTCCGCTGCCACCAAGTTCATAAAATTCGCGCCACTGGAATTTAATTTCTTCCCCAGTTTTTTGAGGCCAGAAATTTAGTTCGAATTTCAATCGCTTCAAACTAGAGCGAATCAAGGGCTAATTAAGCTATTTACCGTGGTAATAAATTTTACAAAATCTCTCCTAAAAGGCAATCTGCATTTGAGAAACCAAACTGCTATCACATGATGTGCTAATGACACTGTATAATGATTATATTTGAACGGATTCGTGTACGGTAGAGCTATGGCAAAAACTGACATATACTGATCTCCTACGAAACTGGCAAAAACTTTAGGCAGACTTGTTAACGCTAAAAAGAAAATTTTAGTTAATATTTTAAATATTGTAAAAGGCAGACACAAAAAACTACCGCGACGTAGTCAAATACTTACTTGATAAAAATTCTAAAATAGGAATAGCTATAACAATAGTCGCTGAAATTTTCGATAAATTCAACAAAACTTCCGGAAGTAATTTATACATAGCATCTCTCATCTCCAAAGTGCACGTTGTAAGTGCCATAACGCATTGACTAGCACATTTCGATGCTAAACCATATTCCAAACATTTAATACATCGTTGTTGAAGGCTTGGCTCTAAATTAGCATGATAAGACGATATAGCTGCTATCACAGGGAACACACAGCTTTGAAATTCTGTGCGATTTAATTTTTGTGGGAGATTTCGCAGGCACTCCGGTAAATTTAACGATTTATCGCTTACCTGAAATAATCAGACTTTATTAATTTCTTTTTTATAGTACAAAAAATGTATTTGTTGTGCTTACCATGGAACATAAGGCATCGGCTAACAATCCCACATCGTTACCGTGTTTACCAAGTAAAAGGGATTTATTTTGCATTATATTCGGAAGCTCCTGCAGTAATAAATTTAAAATACGCCAGTCTTTTTCAGTCTTTAATGCGGTTATAATTACTTTATAAGCCGAAGCGAATGAAAAGGGCGTTACAACGCAAGCTGGGTATGGTGACGGGGCTGGGCTTGCAGGCGGTGGTGAACCAGGACCTGCGCCACCTCGATCTATGTTAGATTTTGATTCTATTATAATATATGGGCTGTATTTAACTGTATTCGAAGATTCAGCAAAGCCTAAATGTCCTATTTTATTAACACGGATTTTTAGCAAGCATTCGATAATCTGTAAAGAAAAAAAATTTTAATTTTTATGTGCCAACTAATTTTTTTACTAGTATTATTACTCACGGCATAATGAACTGAATGATGAAAATCTAACACTGTAGGGTTCCGATAATGATTCTCCAAATGACCCATTAAAATTTTAAATGTTTTAATAGCGTGTGCTGAAGGTAACTGATGTATTTTAACTGTGAAAATTTTAATCAATCCGGACACTATTGCTTTGATGTCTAAAATATCGTTTTCGCTAGATAAATTAGGGGAATCTGTTCCTAATTGTTCATATGGTCTATTTAAAAGCTGAAAAGAAATTTAAAATTTAAGAAAAATGTTTTCAAAGGCCTCATTTTAATTTTTTTTTACAAAAAAAAAAAAAAACAATTTACCTTTTCAGTTATGTTGAGCAATTCAAGGCATTTTTTAGATTCACACTCTAAACAAAGATTAACCAAAATCTGAGCAGCAGCATTCCTTACACAAAGTTCACTTTCTTGATCAATATGTTGAAGATGAGGCAGTACGATCCTTTCAATTAGTTCATCCTCATAAATTAATCGATTGGTGTTCACAACAGAACTAAGAACTTCAAGTGCCTAAAATAATTTTTTTTAAAAATAACATGCCTATATCAACATCAAATTCAAAGCTATAATCCTAAAACTTACTTTAACCCGTATGTTAGGCCTTGTTTCTTGTTTGAAATATTTATCCAGTAACGAATCCAATTTAGTTAGCCATTCATACCTTGTTGGGACAATTGAACCAGCAAGGAAAGTAATTAGGCGTAAAACTGAGCTTTCCTGAAAAACATTTTTTTAAATATATGTAACGAGCTATTTTAAAAAAATAATTTTTCATTCATGAAAACTTACTGGTCTGACACTTGATGACATTTCTATCAGGCTGAAAACCTTACGAACATTTCCATTAAATTGCCCCAATTCTATGAGTGTTTCCACAGTGCATAATGTATCATGCAGCTTAGTTACAACTGGCATTACAGAAGATGGTTCCTTATCCTCAACATGTTTGGTAATAGCTTCCAATATTGAAAGAACTACATCCCAAGCTGAATCTTGAAGTTCTAAGCCATATTTATTCACTAATCGATGAATACTGAGTGTAATTTCATAAACAACTATAGTGTGGTTGCATTGCATTGCCTAGAATTACCCCATGAATATAATTAGAGTTAGTGGCTCCATTGAGCTTATTTTAAAAGCAGAACAGGAACGATAAAAACCTGTAAAATTGATGGCAAAACAGATGTGTGTGTACAGCGTAGAGACGGAACTTTTTTAGTACTCCATAAACCCATGTTTATATAAAAAACCGCACCACGAAGAATTCCTACATCATTGTAATTAGTTGGATCTTGAAGGATTCTACACATAGTGTATAGTGTTGAATGGCCCATATGGGTGCCTAAAAATTAGTAAAAAAAAAAAAAAAATTAATGAAGCTGTAAAGCTCCTGTTTGGCATAAGATTAAATTAAAACGCACCCAACAAATTTCTCATAATTTTCCAACAACTATGAGAATATTCATGAAAATTAACTTTTAGGCATAATGTTATTATAAATAAAGGTAATGAATCTGGTGGTAGATTACTGTAACACACTATTGTATCAAGAACTTGAAGAGAAATGTTTACTACTTCATCTTGATTGTTCCATGAACAGTGATAACAGGCATACCTATGAACAAAATCATAATATCACAAAATTAAATTCCTGGTCAAAAAAGAGAAAAAAATCACACAAGTGCTTACTTAACAACTTCTGCCACAACTAGATCATCCACATATGCAGCATTATATTTTATAACATTAAGTAATAAAGATAGAAATTCAGCAGCTTTACAAGCCCCACCAACATCTCTCATCCATTCTACCAAAAAATCTCCCAATTCATCCTCTAGGTAAACTATTTCCTTTCCGTTATCTGTTAGAGCTTGTAAAAGTTCTAATCTGTAAAAAAATCCTTTAAATTTTTCTATTTTTTTTTAAAAAAGCACCATAAAACAAAACTTACATTGGAGCAATATCTTCTGAGTTTTTGTGATTTTTTATTACTTTAAAAAATTTCAGTCTCATTTCCCTAATTTTCTCATTCTGTCCTTGAACTAGACATTTCAAAAAATAAAGACAGACATGTCTATGTTCTTTCTCAGCACCATCATACAGTAAATCTTGTACTAATATCCACAACTTTTCAACTGCAAACTAGTTAAAAAAAATTATATGAATTGAAAAAAAAATTGTCAACCCCTTAATAATTGATTACTCTACTTACATCTTCCAATCTGTTTGTAGCTACAATCTCGCTTAAATCTTTAATCGCCCTCAATCTTTGGTTTATGGGAGTGTCACTGCTGATTTCTTTCTCAATCTCACTTGTCAATGTGAAATCTGCCTTTCCTTTAAAATTTACTAGAACCAAAAACAACAGCAAATTGTAAAAGTTTAACGCATGTATTTCAAAGCTTAAACACAAATAATTACCAGAGCTTCCTTTTGTGGCACGAAAAAACTGTTTCAGTTTTTCAAATGGTTTACTTTCTTTGTCCCGGCTACTCATTTTAAGGATAAATTTAAATTATTACAGACTACAAGAATTTATTTATAAATTTTCATAAGTGTGATACATGATGCCTTATCTTTTACTTATTTATTACTGACAACAAAGTACTTCGTGCAGTAAGTTTTGGTTTTTTTCCTATTTAATAATTTCGTACTTCGAAAGCCCTGTATCTCATTTCTGCCTTTATGTTTTCCTTTTTTTTTCTCTCTTTTACATAAAAATAAAAATTACAATTCCGACAATTCCTCTCATTTATGATTTTTTAATTTTTTTCAAAAGTTTTCGTCTGCTAAGACAAAATTCGAGATATCGACTTAACAAATTTCGAGTTAGCAAAAGAAGCCATATTTATTATTACTTCTGCTTTTTGTCTTTTTAAAATTTTTGTGTTTTGAAAAAAAATAGCTATAGATAATCTGCGATGAATTCGACAACTTTTAAGCAGGAGTTGCCTCCTCCTAAAGGATACGAGAGGATAGTTTACGAAAGAATACCTTTGAAGAATCCGTGGCCAATAGGAGTGAAAGTCGGAATCGTGATAGCTGCGACTTTTGGGGGATCATTCTTTTTTAAAGCTGAAAAGCAGCGTATACAAGATGAGCAAATAGAAGAAACAGCATGCAGGGCTTGCCTGATGCCCCTATTAACGGCTGAAAGAGACAGACTTAGTCTTCGAGATTATAAGAAAGCCAGGGAAGAAGAAATTGAAGTTATGAAAAATGTTCCTGGATGGGTTCCTGGTACATTATGGGGTGATCCTGTTTACAAAAGCATTGGTCCTAACGATTATTATGATCCAATTGAACCGGAAATATTTGCTCATGCGTCCATTTATCAACGGGAGGTATTAAGGAATAGAGGCAGATATAGTTAAGTTAGTAATTTGTAACAGTTCAAATAAATTTGAAATGTGTAAATATATTTAGTAACTAATTTGTGGGATTTGTTTTTGCGCATCCACCTGTCAATTTTTATGTGTTCCTGGTCTTTGTATGTATGAAAAGGTATAATTTAATGTGAAAAAAACACTTTAATGCAGACAAATATTCCACAGCATTGTGTTTATACTTGCAGTTCATACCCCAACTGTAAGTTTGAAAATGAAAGGGAAATTTTAAGCTGGCAAAGTTTAAGGGAAGTTATGTAGGGAATGAAACCTGGGAAAAAGTTTGTTGTAGCAATACCCAGAACCAGATTTCAATTCGAATTGCCACAAGGTAGCTACGAATGCCAATTGCAAGTCAGAGTTTCCTGTCAAAAAGGTTTTATTGAATGTGCTGTGCAAACCAAATATGCTGCAGCTGCAAGTTGAGTTTGCCAGTTTACTGGTCCATAAGTTAAACATAGGCGAAACGAAAGGAAAAGTACCTTAGGCGCTTTCCTCTACACGTGGTTTCACGTGTGTTTTTTGTTTTTTAACCTATTTTCGCTTACGTGCCATGAAAAAAATCGATAAATCATCGTGAAAGCGCTTTTTGTTTGAATTTTCCCCGATTTAATCGTGGCAAAAAATTAAGTTGGCAACACTGCTGCTGGAAAAATTTGGCTTGTGACACGATTGTCGTGTCATGAAATCAGTATGTTTTATTCTTCAAGCACACAGAAAATGACATGATTTAAGATTTTAGCAGATAAGATGTCTCGTAAACATCATTAGCAATGTCTCTCTCTACATGAGCATAAGATATTTATTGTGCTAATATAAGAAATCAGATAGATTTGCTATGTGATACAGTGTTGATCCTCACAGTGTACAAAGTTAGTTGTTTATAAAGTGAAAGATTTTTAGTGCTGTTTGGTAATTAATCCAGGTAAGATTTTTCTTTACATTCATTTTTACTGTATATGAATAAAAGTGAAGGATTGTTTGATCAAGAGACCAAGAAGAAGCGAATGGCAATAGCTTCACATAAATTTTTTAAGGCAAGAAAAAAATAGTGTCTTGGCGTCTGCCATACATTAAAATTATTATCCTTGGTGCTAACTATGGTGATTCTGTATTATCTGTACCATGATGTATAATATACGTAGAAATGTAAATTAAGTTCTCAGCTACAAACTTTAAGAAATGTGGCCAATGCTGAAAATCAGAAATAGCAAAACGTGTTTACTTACTGACTTTTAGATTTGACTTAAGTATACAACCAGCATGACCAGGATTTTGTTTTACAATTTTTCATACTGAATAGCAAGTATGATTTTGAATTCAAGTGATAAGACAGATATTTCATACATATTCAAGAGATAATAATTAAAATACGGCTGACTCAAATTTTTCTGGCAAAAAATGATGTTCTTGAGAATTCAAGCTATTTCGTGGAAAGAATAAACAAATCATTAACTGCTACACCTTTTGTTTGTTTAATAACTTTTATTAGATTAAAAGAATTGAAAAATAGGCAGAACAAGTTTATGAGAAAACAATTATTAGAGTTACAAATCATTATCAGTTAAAATTTTTTATCTTGAGCAATGAGCATGTAGTAATTCCATATTTGAAAAAGAAAATAGAGCATTTCTCCTTGTACGTATGGCAACAAAAATATTTCTCTTGAAATTTTTTAATAAATAAATAAATAATCTTAAATTATATTTTTTCCTAAAGTCTTTTTAAATCCCAAAAAATGAAAAAACTCCCCCGGATGTGCTTGGCTTCTTTTTAGCTGGTTTTGGGGGATGAGGATGAAGTAAACTCCTTGTAGCTTTTGTAAGCTTTTGTGATACGATTTGAGCAATATGACTTGAACGCCTCCATACAAACTCCCTTGTTTTGTCATGGTCATCTGGACTATCCACTCGAAGTAAATTGGGTTGCATAACTCTAATTGAATGTAACGTAGCTGCTCCTCCATGCATAACTCTCAAATTTAATTTCCCTATCATTTCTGTTGTTGTGGCTGTTGCACTGCGAATTTCTTTCTTAGCCCCACGACCGAACTAAAAAAAAAAAGAAAAGGTTTTAAGGAAGACTGAGAGTGAATGGGAGAAATTAGCTTAAAAAATATACTGTACCTCTTTCTCAACTTTAAGAGTTAATGGTCCTATGTAAAATCTACTTTTAATAGTATTGTGCGTGCTCATTAAATTAACTGTGACATCGTTCATACGTTTTAACGTTGCTAGACCATATAATGTCGCTTTGGCTCTTGGTTTGGAGTTTTGTTTATTCTGCAAAAGAATTGATAGATGATACTCTATGGTTTTTGGATAAAGTTGGCAATATTTGAATATGGCGTCAGTTAAAGCCACGTTCGTTGCTTTTGATGAAGTGTCAGTGTGTTACACAAGGATTTTGTCAGTTTTTTAAAGAAAAAAATCACCTTATTCTTCGTGTGATGTTTCTTTTTCTGCGGCCTGGCTCTGCTGTTAGTTTCATCAGGTTTCTTGGTTGTTGACGTTATCACAGACTCTTTTGTTGTAGATTCCGTTGTCTCTGGGGTGGTCACACTTTCTAAGGTTGTAACTTCCAACTCGGGTTCTGTCACGTAAATCGTAGTTTCATCTGTTCCGTTCAATATGGCTTCACTATCAAAACGAATCGTAATTTAAGTAAATCTGTACCTCAAGAGCTAGAACGTCGAATTTGAAAATCTCAAAATGGCGATTTTTAGTGTTTACCTTATGAAAATTGGCCATTTTGGCGTTCTAGCTCTGAGGTACAGAAATGTGGTTTTATTAATATTAAGCAAAAAAAATTGTAAAATCCTTACGTGATGGCTCTGGCAATGGCTTCTTCTTGCAATCGATTCCTCTTATTATTTTTGTTCTTATTCTTGTTCTTGTTCTTGTTCTTCTTCTTTCCTTTCCCTCCCTTTTTCCCTGGTTTTTTCCCTTTATTCTTGTTCTTTTTCTTCCCTTGGCCCTTTTTATTGGTGTTATTATTCTTGACGGTGTGCAATCTGACATTAACCGGGTCGTATCCATTTCTCAATACTTTATTCACTCTTTCTAAAATCGTATCTACGTAGCGGTTGTATTTGGTTATGTAGACCGGTGGTACTCGTGGCTCAGCCTCATCTAGGGAACCTGTCAAAGGGCATAAACGTCTAATTGGCAAAGAAAATAAAAAAAAAACCAATGCTATTTAAATAGCAGTTCAATGTTTTAATAAGAATGCCTGACATCATTCGTATCCTGATTAAGGTCTCTAACCGAGTTTGACCTTTCCCAATAATTTTCAATCATCTCATCGTTGGATCTTTCTCTTTTAAAGTAGCCGAAATTTAAAACTTAAATAAATAATTAACTCCGAACCTGATCCGATAAACAATCAACTTTTGATATGATAACTATGTACTACAGATCTTCGTGTGATAATCGAGGTCAATACGGTACCTTGACCTTCAAGGACATTAAATCAAGGGTTAAATGCTTGTTTTTTCTTTTATTCGTTTGGATAAAAATTTGTATTTTGAAAAGTTAAAATTTCCCTACAGCTAGAGGTCAGTTTTTTTTTAAAAAAAATTCGTGAGGCCGAGGATGTAGTTTTCCGGGAAAATTTAGCGTGCAGCCAAAAACTTGTTTTTTTTTTTTTTTTAAATACATGGTGGATGAATGTTATGTTCGAGCCAAGATGATGAGTCTTATTATTCGATAATAATCTGTCAAACATGCGGTTTAACTTGTTTAGGAACATACATACACCTAGTTGGAATCATCTCCACACCTGAGCGCGATTAACACAAAATGCATAATAATATATTAATAAAATAGTAATTATAGGTTTTCGTCGGACTTGGCACAACAATAGTCTGATCTATGTCATTCTTTGTGGAATGTGTGACCTCAGTAAGAACGTCTTCAATGGTTGATTGTGTATGAAAGAAAGTAGATCATAAAATGATTTTTTTGAAGTTATGCAACAGGTAAATGCATTTAAGTTTTCAGATTTGGTCTAATTTTCAAAAATTTGTCTGAGCCCCTGCTTCGGTAATGGTTATTTTGGTTCATTGCTGGAGGATTTGAGTAGCATTCGTAAGGAAGTACGACACATCGTGTACCACAAAGCCTCTTGTTCGATCTCTCCTGTTTGCGGGAACTACAAGGGATTATTATCAGATAATCTAACTTAAAAGCCGAAGACTCTACGCCCGCTGAGGACTAACCCGTAGAACTAAATTTTGTGGCATGATAATGGGGAAGGATCGTGGTGAACTTACACCGGAAACAAGAGAGAAACGAATTCCGAAGACATCTTTATCAGATTTTAAGAGTCAGAAACGAGTAGCAGCGCATCTCATTCAGCTGGAACCTTAAGTAGAAAGGAGTTTATTCCTAGAATTATTAGCCCTGAACAGGATCTATTTACATGGATAAGCCTAGAAAGACTATCTGCTGAACATGTAAAAGAAAAGTTAAAGCCACCTTTTCACATGCGGAAAAATAGTTATCTCCTCTGTATTAGATGACTGGAGCTCGCATTAGGGGAAGCTACAATATGTTCAGCTTAAGAGAAAAGCCGAAAAGCCGAGGCATTCCTATCAATTTGAAGCGGAAGTTATTTAACACCACGTGAATGCGAGAAGCACAAAGAGCCATGGAACGTATAATGCTTGATATTAGTCTCAAAGATCGAATCACCAACGTAAGAGATCAGGAGAAGAACGAAATTGGATGACGTGGTAGAGCGATTGGTAAAAGCCAAATGGTCTATGGGTCGGCCATGTTGCGAAGGAGGATGATGAAAGATGAGCGAAGAGGACTTTAACGTGGAGGCCAAGAACAATCAGGCAGAGCGTCGGAAGACCACAAAAACGTTGGGCGGATGACATAAGGAAAACAGCCGGAAATATGTAGATTTGCCGAGCTCAAGACAAGTCGGGACGGGATGGAAATCATTGGGAGAGATCTTCATGTTCAGGAAAGGGCTGAAAGAGGTTGAAAGAAGAAAAAGTGCTAAGATCGTTTAGCGAACTTTCAACCTAACAAAAGAAGGGCATAACCCCATTGACTATTTAGAGGAATCCGTTCGAATGGTGTGTCAGCAACATCAAAAGAAATAAATTCGATGAACGATAAAAAATGGCCACCTCTAGTTCCTATTTTTTGCTTAATGTGGTAAGATTTGTCCTTTTAAAATTTTTGGTTTCTCTTTGTTTTGTCTGTTTAAAAATTTTTAATAACTAAAAAACGTTTTGACCTTGACAATTGAATAAGCATTCCAAGAGACAGACTGACAAATACCAACGTGAAGCCTTTTGTAATTTTTCAGCATTTTCTAAAATTCCAAGCAGCCGAAAGAAAATTTTAGGTTCTCTTAGAAACTTTTGAACATGACTTATTTTTGAGTACTCCTTGGTCTTAACTGTCATAGTTAAATTCCACTTTGGGTAGCAGCCAAACTTAAAAAAATTTTTTGGGCTTTGGCATTTAAAAAAATGGTAGCAGTTCAAATAGTTCTGCTAAGAGCTTTTTGAAAGATGGATGTACTAGGTGCTTTAGAGAACTGTAAGACTCGCTTGCAAGTGCTTTGGAGTAAGAAGTGGGAAAGGGGTTAGATCTTTCAGACCCCATTTAGTTTCGCCTATGAGCTTTTCTAACTTTACCATACAATGCAAATTTTTAATAATAATTTTCTGGCAATTTTATTTTTTAAATAATTCATCGTAGGCGTTCATCAATATTTACAGAATAATTTCAATTTCTTAACCCCCTCTATCTTGTTAATATTTTTAAGTGAAAAAAAAATTAACTTGAAAAAGTATTCAATAGGTTTGCCACTGCCCGCACACACACGTCTATTTTACTATGACCCAGAATTAATCTAGAACTTGGAATACTCGGAACTTGTTTTCGAAGATAGAGTCTCAATAATAATCATTAACGGTGAAATTTATTAAAGATACGTTTTACTTTATTACACACTTGGTCAACTTTTTTTCCTTTCAAAAAAAAAAAAATTGTCTTTCAATTTTCCGAAGTCAGTTATTTTACAGTTGAAATTTTTCAATCAGGAAAAGTAAAGGAAATCGTCTTTACATACAGTCATGGTCAGAAGTCGTCTTTCTTTTGATTCTCGAAGTCTAGTCAATCCACGTCATGGTCCATTATTTAAAAAAACAAAAAATCCCAATGACCCATGCAAAGAAGTGACAGATAATGGAAGAGATTTTAAAAAAAATTTTTTAATTTAAAACAATCTTGAGACGATGACTGTATCAGACTTTTATAAAAAGAAAAAAAATTCATATAACTTTTAGCTCTAAATTAATTAATTCATTATCACACGATTATGCGAGCATTAAGTTATACTGAATTATTAAAACAAACAAAAAACAAATTGTTAAACAATAAAACTTTCGTTTATTTCTTTTTTTTATTACTGGATTTTTTTTTCAATTTCCGCGAATACACTCACACTCATACAAAATAAATAAATTAAGAACACAAACCACAACTTTTTTTAAATTATTATTTTTCCAATCAAATCGACTAGTGTGCAGTTCGAAAGGCGAAAAAAGTCAAGAATAATAAGTTTATAAAGCTCCGATGATTCCCTGAGATTTATTAACAGTAGTACAATTTTTAGTTGTAAAAAATTTTTTTAGGCAGAGTTCTTTTTTAAAAAAAAGTTTGATCAGTCTTTTTGAACAATTAAGTTCATTTTGTATTTTTTAATTAAGTACTACTTTCATACTAACGGCTAATGATATTCATCACTGGAGATTATTAACTCAGGAAAGATTCTTAGTCTCGACGATCCTATCAAAAATCAGTGGCCCGATAAAATTTAAAATTTTTTAATCATCATTTCTTCCGCGCCTAATGAAACTAATGTAAGAAGAGATTTTCATACTAATCCTACAAAGAAATAAGAATAAAAATTTATATACAATAGATGAAGGCGCTTAAAAAATGATGATTATTAATTTTTAATAATCCGCCATATTGTTTATTTCCCTCAAGAATCCCCGGTAGACTTTCGAATCCCGTCTTGACTTTTTTTTTTTAATAAATAAAATTCGGAGGATGCAAAATTTTTTTTCGGAAAAAAAGAAGAAAAATAAATAAATTAAATAAATTACAAATAAATTACTAACAGGACTAACAGAAGTTCTTTTTACAAAAACGAAAAACTGGGAAAAGGTTAGGAAGATTTGTTTTGTTGTGACTCACGTGGTTTTAATTGCCTTGCTTCGATGACATCTTCAATATCATCTTCTTCATCATCGTCGTCATCATCATCATCGTCATCGTCGTCGTCATCATCGTCATCATCATCATCTTCGATGTCTAAATCTTCTTCATCGTCGTCATCATCATCGTCTTCATCTTCGGTTGATGGTGCTGGTTGAGCCGGTTGAACTGGTTGAACTACTTGTTGTACTGGAGCTGGGGATTGAGCTACGACTGGTTCTTTTTCAGCTTCGCTTTGATTGTCGATCGTTGCAACAACGTTGGATTCATCCCCGGTTGTTTCATCGTCGTATTGTACTTCTCCTAAACTTTGTTCGCTCGGTTGAAGTTCGGATAATACGTCAGCCGGAACGCTGGGTTGTTGTTGAGCGACTGGTTGGACAACGGTTTGTGCTGGAGTTTCATCTTCGTCATCGTCATCATCTTCATCTGGATTAAGAGAAAAATAAAATTAGGAAATGGATTTTGGAGAAGAGTTTAGACATTTTCAAGGAAGATGTTTACCTCCTAAGATGTCATCGAAAAATCTTTCGAAGTAATCTCCTTCATCTTCATCATCGTCATCATCATCGCTAGAAGCTCCAGCTGTGCCTTCATCTTCATCATCGTCATCATCATCATCGTCTTCAATGTCTAAATCATCTTCATCGTCGTCATCATCGTCATCGTCATCTTCTGCTGGCGCTGGTGTTTGTGCATCAGCTTGTCTACCTGAGAGAAATTTGCATTAAATAAATATTCAGATGAATAGCTACCCAAAAGGGCAGATTTAAAAAGGAGATGAAAGCGCTGGAGTATTGCAGCAGTTTATATTTTTTGTCTCGGAACTTCCCAGGAATCCTGAAAAAAATCATTTTGGTGCCTGGTTTAGTTGTGGGGCTATTTCCATGGCAGTGAAAAAATGTCTATTAGGATTCGATGTAGTAAGCTTATTTTCACAGCAAATGAGCTATTCGTTATGATTAATAAAGAAAATGAGTTGCCAAGTGGCATTAAAATGTTTCTTGAAGGTATGAAACATTTTAAGTGATCGAGAGGGAAATTTTTAAAAAGCCGAAAGGATTCTTCAAGTGGCCAAAAACTCTCTGCAAATTGATAGCCGTTATTAAACATTTTTGATTTAAGGAAACAAATCATCCCTTGTGCCAGATTCATTTAAAGTTGGCGGAAACAGTAGCGGTGTATGGAAACTTTCGGGGGGAGGGGTAAAGGAGAGGGGAGGTAGAAGGGAGGGAGCACCAGAAGTGTAAGGTCTGCTAGAGTGGCAAAATTCTTTCCTTGGTGCCATTAATAAAAAAAATAAGCAAGTCCATTATTGAAGTTTATGGAATAGTCGGAAAATTATGGGGAACTTTAGTAGAAATCATAGCACTCAGCAGCGAACAATAGTCATTCAAACAAATGGTAAAAATTGGCTTTGGTCAACAAAGGCGATTATCTAAATTAATATTTTTTTAAATTTACACCGTTTTTTACAGCTTTAGACTTCTTTGAATTTTTGGTTAAATTTTTAGCAGATCATGAAAATTATTCTTATCTTAGGTAAAAATTCATTTTAGTTTTCATATTTTTCTTTAATAATTAATTAGGTCCGAAAGTTTCAGCTTCAAAAAATAAAGAATGAAAATTCAAAGAAACAAGAAAACTATATTTTTTTTGAATATTTTTGCCATAAAACTATAATTAAGTACCGAGGAACTGACATTTTTTACTGCGAAAAATAAGTAGCACACATCATGTTGGGATTTTCATTCATAAGTAATGGGCTTGTAAGGCGAAACTAAATAATGGCATTCATTAAAAGGTATTTTCCACTTATTGCTGTAGTGAACTGGCTCAATTAAATTCATCTAACTAGGCAAAGAGGAGGCTTCTAAGTTCTAAATCTACTATTGACTCCATTGTGGGGCTGTTAGTCTAAAGATTTCCCTAATCAGAAAATATTTTCCAATTTTCATTATTTTCAACCTTCATTGCTTATTTTTCCCACGACATCTCACCCTCTTCTTTCTGTCAAAATTCTTTACAACACAATGATTTCTTTTGCGCAATTATCTATTTTAGCACTAATCCAAGGCTCAACAAAAATCACAACGGTAAATAATTAGTAGGGGTCCAATTATCTTATCCAACTCCTCAAATTTTCACTCCCTCTACATCAACGGCTTCCATTGACTTCTTTTTTCATTAAAATCAAATCGTTTAAATTTAACAACCCAAACTAACCGCACGTAAACACTAAATCAAGTATGCAATTTAAATTTAAAAAAAAAACCCGCTATCCAAACGGGATTTACACGACCACTCAATAAATCACATTAAAAAGAAATAAATCAATTTTTTTACGAATTTAATAAACGCATCATAGGCAACAGCACGAAACGATAAAAACCACAGATCCGACCGCTTGTCGTGGCTTTAGAACGTGTCACAACTTGTCGCGCAGCGCTTTCACAAACCTTTTTCATTTTTTCTTTTTTATTTTAACACTCACCTGTTTCCAATTTTTTAGCTTCCGAATGATTTTCTATTGATTGTGATTTTGATTGCGTGACTATCGGTGATGCTAGGGCATTTAGCGTTAAACATCCTAGCACTATAAATAAAAACCACTTCATCTGGAACAGGTAAATAAAAAGAATTTGAATTTCACTAATTTTGTACCTCGAAATGATTTTTTTTAAAAAAGAAAAATAATTTTTATGTTTGATAGTAGACCTAGACCTAGACTACGAGTATTAAATAGTGATTTATGTTTGAGAAAGAAGCTCTAAAAAATTCAAGATGAAATCATTCACTGATATTTTCTTTTAACAAAGACGCGACTTTTAAAGTAGCTTAACTATCCATTTTAATTTTTTGAAATTCACTAATAATTAAAAAATTAACCGGAGATTTTCCCTTAATATGATTTTAAAATTTTCAAACTTACCTTTGGTAAATTTAAAAAAGAACTAATCTAATGTTTCAAAGCCCGAATCCAACTTTACAATAACTGTAAAGTGGCCCACTACACTACACACGCGACCGCGACACGTTTTTTTAACACGCCAGACGAAACGTCAACTTCTGCACCAGAATCTTAACGAAATAAACAGAACGACATCAACCTACATACATTTATAGCCTCTCCCATATGCAACTTCCAACGATTGTAAGAAGTACCGATTCGTGACGTAAAAAACTCGATTGGTACCGTTTTTCAACTTGTTTAAATCCATCGATGCCGGCAAGCAAATCGAGATGGTAACTTTTTTTTCATCCCATCGGTAATTAAAACTATTTCTTCTTAGGTTTCACCTCCTATGAAAATAAAAATAAAAAAAGTGTGTGGCTGATTTTAAAACTCATCCAAGTTTCGGTGTCTCCGAATGGATGGATACGTCTCCAAATCACGTTTATGGGCATATATGTTTCACTTTTTTAAATCGAATATTCGAAAGTGAATATGAAATGACATGACTATTGATATTGCGGCTGGAATTTTCCAATTTTCCAGTTTGGCCTTGGCAATGACTTTACGAGGTAAGAATTTTTATTAAGATCATTGACTTTCGTTCACCTTATTAACGATTTGTAAAAAAATCGATGCCCGCAGCTAGAACTGAGAGCAAGGAATTTTCGAAGGGGGGCTAAAATGTGTCAAGTGGGAGTTTACATATGATCAATAACCACCTTCTCTGCCAAGAACTGTCCTTATTCTTGGCTTTCCGAGTTCCATGCTCCAGCTTCATTCACTGGGCCCTTCAGTTTCCGAAAAGTATCTGGCTCCACCCTCATCCCTTTGCCTCTGGAACTCTCAGCATTTAGCCTTAAGCCAGTAGCCCCCTTTGCTGTATAATGCTGATGGCAATGCTAAATTTTTTTTAGCGATTAAAGAAAGCCATAAAAAATTCATACGAACCATTCGTTTCCTAGTGTTCTATTGACCATGACATTAAATATATTATTTCAGAAAACCTAGATAATAATGACCTGTAATGCAGGTCCCATCCATGATCGGATCACTTGCAACATACGGGTACCATAATATCATACTTTCACCATTTCTTTTTCCTTCGTGTTTTATCTTCTTTTTTTTTCTGCTCTTTATCTCATCGTTTTACTTTCATTTGCAACTGTTTACATTTTTTTTTTCGTTTCCATTACACACGAGTGAAATTTGTCTCTTGAATTACGTCATTATTTCCATTTTAAAAAAGTTTGCTTTTTGAGTGTCATTTTGTATGTTAAAAAAATGTTTACAGAAAGGAAATGACTAGCGAAATAAATGTTAAGTATCGTGATGAATTGGCCCTACTTTTAACAACTGTAAATCTCGAGGAAAATTGACTTCCTTAGGTATAGGCGCCGAGATATCTAAAAGTCTGCGGGTGCACTTAGTTGGGTCTGCCGATGCTCTCATTTTTAACGGAAAGCTAATATTGCTTCTTTAATGCTAATGCAATGGTCCGCCATAGTACCACCATGTTGATACCAGAAAAGGGCCAAAAGTTTTCCTATTTTTGGTTTCTTCGAAGACCGTAGGCTACTTCTTCATGTCTACCAATCCAGTTAATATGCTTTTCCACTTCGACTTGCTCTGCTTCCTACAGAGGATCGGTAACCTTCTTCTTCAGTTGCCTCTTCTATGTAAATCGGCGATCATCATAGCAATCTGTATTCTTAACACCCTCTGACCATTTAAGCCCTGCCGGGGACTGGGGGCTTTTCTTTTTACTTTTCCCACCATGATCATTTATAAGGAACAAGTACTGTGCTGGTTTTCCGTTGTCTTCCACAGCGCAGTACTATAGTCAGTTCCCCCGACTGCTCCAATCCTGGGTAGTCGGTGGGAACTATGAATCAGGATAGTCCCACTACAGGTTTGGCGCACCTGCCCTTGTCGAGCTCCAGGTAGTAATCTGGTAAGGGTCCCTCCTCAGGGTTACGGGATAGTGGTAGGCAGCAGTGCCGCTATTAATTGGTTGAGCTCATCGAGAATGGATCTTCTTAAGGACTCGCCAATAACATCGGTAACCTAACCTAGCTTAACCTAAATCAACCTTTTCATACCTTGCCTTGCTTCACTTCCAGAAACGTTCATATTTGAAGCAAGAGGGAGAAGGTTGTATGGGTGCTCGGAGCAAAAACGGAAGTATATACTTTTAAGAAACGGCAAAACTCAGTCTCAGTGCATGAAAAGAAGAAGAAGATAGATGGTTTCAAGATCCTTTTCCCCCCAAGTTTTATATTTCGCATATTTCGGTACTACCTCAGCGGCCATGCTTTGAGATCTATTATTTAGTTAACCCCCTTGCTTCTTTACGATCTGAACCTAAATTTCTTCTTTACCAAAGACCTCCCAATACGTGGAGTCCTTCCTAGCCGGTTCTTCCTTACTTCTTTTGTTAGAAAGCCTTGCCCAATATTGTTGCGTCTGTTTTGTGACCGCACTCCAGAATTTTTTTTGGACCTTGACTTCATGAGATCAAAGATAGTTGAGGTCCGTTGGTAGTACTTGGATTTCGACTAAACTTTGTCTCGAATTCAAACGTAAATCATGATACCGGACATCAGATAAAGAAAACAGGCAATCGAAATTTTCCGTTAAATAAAAATAGAATTAACGGGAATGAGTCTATTAAAAAAAATTAAAACTAGATTGTTGGGCATCTGAACCCGTGTTCTCCGCGGGGTGTAGACTGGTCATTATGAAGTCAAAGATGTCATGATAGGTCTTTATTTGATCATCATACTTTGTACAACAAGGTGTATCGACATAGAACATCTTATAACAGAGAAACGTTTTGATATCTTAGTTTTAAGGGGACTACCTGACCGTAGATGACAACATATACAATTCTTTTCTCAAATTGCAGAAAGATTAGCAGCAAATTGTGGTCATTAAGTGCTGAGGTTTTGCACCGCATTGAGCCAAAAAAAGACAAAGCGAGGTTGTACCTTTGTCAAGGGTCGGATCGAGGGAACACAGGTTCTCAATTCCCCTCAGAATGAGAAGAAAATAGTTTTGTCTTTTTACTCCGTTACTAAAACTGCAGCTGTCAGGGAAGACCGATCCGCGCAGATTTACACAGACAACCCTTCTTCTTCTTATAGTGCCTTCCCGCTACGGGAATTGGCGATCATGATGATTAGAGAGCTTATTGCGGCGTCAAGAGACCCTACGTGAATCTACTGTCTTGGGTCTTGCACAGCAAACCCTCGGCCATGATGGCTATACTAGGAAGCTTAATGCTGTGGCTTTCCAACACCTTCCGCATCGCAGTACAGGAGCCATACCGTCAGTCCTCGACTCCGCCTTCTGCTTTCTGGACTTAAGCCTAGCCAACTTTTACCGTCTTTAGCCTTAAGCCAGTACTGGTAGGACTGCTGCCCCCTATCAGAACCCTTAGATTGCTACCTCCCAGGTCAGAAAGAATCTGGAGCTCGTCAAGGACAGGTGCGCCAAACCTGAAGCAGTACTGTTAAAGTTCCCAAGTTTACCCCAGAACCGGCCATGCCAATACAGGCCAAGTCGCAGATGTATGGCAACAAGGTCCATTTCGGCAGGCGGCCATTTGCTGCAGCTGTTTGGCAGCAAGCGAAGTGCATATGCTTTGGGGCAAGAACCATCGAGGTCCAGTTAGACGGTTTGAGCATTTGAGAAATATGACTGGAGACTGGTAGGCCTCCCAGACCGCAACAACAGTTTGCTGCAAGTTTGCAGGAAGTAAGTGCAAGTTTACACCCTTGCCTCAACCTTACCTTAAATTTACAGCAAACTGCTGTAAGTGTTCTTGCGGACGGGGGCCGATGTATTTTTAAGTTTATTTTCTAGGAAATCACAGCTCTTACTTTCACAGATCCATGACTTTTAATTTCAGGATTCATATGGCACATATTTTAGTAAAAAGAAAAATATTTGTCAAACTTATGAGACATTACAATTGACATTTCAAATGAAACGGCTTTTCTAAATCAAACACTAGAAACCATGTCTGCCTTTCGTTTTCTTTCCATATTAGTTTTTTATTTGTAAATGTGAAGAAAGAGAAGATATATAGTATTTACTATGAAAAAGATAGCGTTATAAATCAGAATAGAAATTTCATATTCGTATTTTTATTTCGCTCAAAATTCTTGCACCATTAATCATCTTCTTCTGAAAATTCTTTGCCTCGTTTATGCGAATTCGGATCGTTCCGCCCTTTTCGTTGTCATTAATTCTTACTCAGAGAAAGCGTTCTGTCAAATTCGCGCCGATTTTTATTTTTAAAATATTTGCAAGCAAACATCAGAGGTCCGATTTGGCCTCAGATATATGTTTTTCTGGGGTAATTCTCTTGGAGTGAGTATGAAGACTATTTTTTTATGAGAAGAAAAACAAATCATGAAGCGATGAAATGTTAAACAGTAGCATTCCGATTATTATGCTCTCAAAAATGACCTCCTAAGGTTTCGAAAAAAAAAATTTAAAGAGAACAAGAACAACTTCTAAAAAGAGGGCAATTAATATAGTTAACGATGGTCGTGCTTCACGTACAATCCGACGTAACCTCCGGCTTTCCATGGAATCTTTCATCAATTATTTTTTAATTACATATGGGTTATGAAAAATTGGGTCCCTTGGTTATCTTGATGCTTCCAAAATGCCAAAACCGGAATTGGAAATAACTCGGAAAAATGGTTTTCGTTCTTGCTTGGAGAGAAACAGTGCTGACGAAAAAGTTCGATTCCGGTCCTGAAGGGGGCTCTCTGCACCACACGTATAGAAAATCAAGAAGAGCCGAGCATGATCAAGGTTGAGGACATCGGGTTTTAGAATGTAGGCCATTCTTGGTTAACAAGTTGATTGACCCCAACACAGACATATCGCTACTGGCATGCATATATCCGATGGTCTCTCCATACTTTTTTAAATGTTGTCGTAGCTGTCAGAAACCCATCATGCATGAGAAAAATGGAAAAAATCGTGAAAGGGTTTGAGGGGTTTTTCAAACTGATTTCCGTCTTGGATTTCCTTAAGCGCTTATGTAATAATGGTGTTCTGTTGAAAAATAGTAAATGTTTCTAAAGTTAAGTCGGTTAAAGTTCACTGAAAAGGGTTTTCATCCTTACGAATAGGCGCAGATGTTCGTATTAATGCAAAAAAAAGAGTTATAAATGTTATCTCAGCGTGTCATTTAAATGTGCAATTATTTTTATGTCTTTAACAAGATTTGACCAAAAATGTTGCGTTTTTCGTGTTCAATTTACATAAAAATTAAATTTTAGAGGTGGTCCGACAATTCCACGTTTTGCAGGTTTCAGTTTTAGTAGTTATGGGATAAGAGCAGTTAGAGTTCATTGTTTGAAAGAAAAAATTTAAGAAGTTTGTTAAAAAGCTTTTGCCTGGTGAAAGATGATTACTATTTAGATCTTGTTGTAGCCAATGTGAAACTTAGCTGAGAATCTAGGCCTATCTTTTCTTTTTCTAAGCCTGTCTAAAGGGAGCCGGAAAGGATACACAGTCTGAAGTCAATGGAAGCCGAGTAGCTCATTAGAAACTAAAGATCGATGGAAAGGCCAATGCTGGTAATTAGCTTGAAGCATCGCTTCCAAAATAGAGATTTGAGGGCGTATTAAGGTAGACGATGTTGCAGAATGCCTAGCTACTGTTAAACAGCAATGAGCAGGAAGGATATAGGAAGGTGGCCATCACAGATAGTAAGATAGTGGCCTTGAGCAAAAAGAAGGAATGATTGCAGGCAAGTGCGGGCTTTAAGGTTGAATCTTGTAATTTGTTAACTGCGCCACAGTTAGGGATGGCAATACCGGTTTCGGTAATACCGGTATCCCGGTACTACCGCCAAAAATCACACATCGGTAGTACCGGTATTAAGGACCTGTAATACCGGTTTTCTAAACAACCCTAATTTCAACTAAAAAACTTGAAAAACTTCATTAAAAACTTATTTTTTTGAATTTAATTTTTTCCCCGACTGTTTTTCTTATTTTTTTAATGCGGTGGAGAATACTATATCCTTTATTTTTCTTAAAGGGGGCAGGAATTGGTGCATATTCCTACTTAATTTCGTTTGATTATAGGTAAAGATTCATATTCATATTCTATTTAGCGTTGGAATAATTAAATTTAGTAATTTTATATTTTAGCCATCAATAAATTTTAGATTTTAAAGTTCAAATTTTTAAACCTTTGAAGATGGAACAGGCTAATAGCCTGTGTGGTTTGGTGAAAAAGAAGAAGATTCATATTCTGACAGGCTAAGGAATCCGTACCAAAAACAAATTAATTTTTACTTATTCACAGTTCAAAATAATTTTCTCATTTGAGAAAAAAAGTTTCAGCCTAAAAGTTTCAATTTAAAGTCCAAAAAGTTTAAAAATTGAAACGTTTTGTGTAAATAGTTTCAGGAAAGTATCATTTGAAACGGGAGTTATGAAAAGGGCCGAAAGAAATTTTCGACCTTTTTCCCGTCGGTCCATTTCAGTGTCGACCCTTTTACAAAAATCTTGATCAAAAATGGAATAGAGTCGAACGTCGGTCCTTTTCCATGAGAGAGGATAAATAATGGAAAAGAGTCGAATTTCGCTCCCTTTCCAAAACCAAGGTAAAAAAAATGAAAGAGGTAAACTGTACAGTCTGCGAAGTGTACATACAGCAATTTTTGTACCAAGCCAGGCATATGAGACTAGCAAATTTTGGAGCCTGCCAAAATAAGGGTAATATACCTTAATTAGAAAAATTTGGGAAAAAATGAAAAAAAAAATGTGAACATTATTTTTTTGGTAAAAAAATTGACGATACCGGTACTACCGGTATTACCGGTATCGGGGATTTCAATACCGTTCAATACCGGTATTCCAAAATCCGGTATTTTTGCCATCCCTAGCCACAGTGTCCTTTCGAGATACAGTAGAACCTCTTTATTACGTCACTCTATTTAACGAAAACCTCTATACAACGAAATTTTTCCCGGGATTTAGCGGTAGAAGGGGTTTTTCCATGTAAATTGACCTCTCTACAACGAAGTACTTTTGAGGTGCTACCTCGATATAACGAAATGAAAATTTCGATTTTCCAAACAGAAAAATGCCTTTTTTTGGTCAACTTTGTCACAATTTTACCTTTTTTTTTTTCCTAAAAAAATTAACCTCCATATTACGAATTTTTTTCCCCTTCCCTCTTTATAACGAAATTTTTCGCGGGATTTTCAGTTTTGTAATAAAGAGGTTCTACTGTATTTCGTTTCGGTGGATGAGGAGGATTGAAAAAAAAGTAAGTGTAAAAAAAAGTTGACCAAAAAAAAAAATTAACCTCCATATTACGAATTTTTTTCCCCTTCCCTCTTTATAACGAAAACCCTCTTTAACGAAAACCTCTTTTTAACGAAATTTTTCGCGGGATTTTCAGTTTCGTAATAAAGAGGTTCTACTGTATTAGAACATTTAAATTGGTAACATGTCTAGTTGACTGGCGTCAACCCATTACAAACGCTGCGGTTTCCTCTGAAAGAGCTTATGATTGAGCTACTTTTCGCCACAAGACTGGTTAATTAACCTCCAGATTTTTGAAAAAGAGTCACACTACCATATCATAAACTGTCAGCAGTGGCGTAGCAATGTCATGTGAGGCCCCACCCTCAAAAGTTTTGCTAGCCCCTCCAGTTTGTTCTAATAATTTCTTCATACAATTTTACATTTAAATTTTGGGCAGAGGCCTTCTTGAGACCCCTTTTCACTCACAACCGCGGGGGTGGTTGCTACGCCACTGTCTACCAAGCTGCCTATCGCATTTTCTAATTTTTATGAAATGTGACACTCTTTGCTTGTTTTTGCACTAGACCTCGACTATTAGAAAGCGGTTTTTCGTTGTTAATTACAACTCCAAAACCTTTATTAAATTATTATCAGGCCCCCGAAAATTTTAAAAGATCTCTTTAAAAAAATTTTCTTTTTATTAAAAGAAAAAAAATAAACAAATCATTATGATGGAATAATTTTTCGGTTAGATTAATACGTTCCCATTACAAGTTTTACAAGACAATTATTAATTATATAGCTCCGACCACAAAAGAACCGATGACTCATAACATTTCCCCACTTATAATGCAAAAGAGATAAATTTCGCACATGCCATAGAGAACCAGCCGAAAGTAACCGGAGCAAAAAAAAAAACGCAATAAATTAGCGACAGCATGTCTAGTAGGACCAACTTTCTAGGTCTTAACCATATCAAATTCCTTCCATCCTGTTTCACTTTAAAAAATTTAAAAAAAAAGAAATAGAAAAAAAATCTTTTTTGAAAAATTTAATTTAAAAGCCGTTAATGGGACGATGAAACATAATCATTTTTAATAATTCCCTTTTATCATAAGAACATAGAAAAAAAAACAAACAAAAAAAAAACTAAATCCGGTACTGTTAAGTAGAATGAATGAAGTAGTAACGGAAGGAAGGCACTAGTCAATATAGAAAGTGGACTAAGAATGTAGAACCTGATTCATTATAGGCCTACGGTTGTTTAATTGAATTATAATGTGATACAGGTACTCGAACCAACATTGTCATACCTACTCATGGTCAGACATACTTTCTTTAAGTCGAAATAACTATAATACGCACACTACCACTTTCCTAGCGAACGAGGTTAAAGTGGTCGATGGCAATGTCGAAAATTTTGATTACAAAAATTTTTTTTTTAAAAATATTAAGATCTGCAAAAAAAATTTGTGCAAGCCCAATAATTAAAAATTTAAAAATAATAAACGATTCGCATCATATAAGGCAAGTTATTAGGCCTAAAACTGCACAAACTGAATTCTAAGTATCGCTGTATTATTATTACTTTCGTTCTCATTTATATTTCTGCCAATCGGATTTTTATCACTCCCCTTTTGTTGTTTTCTCTTTCAACAAAAAGATGTTAAATGTTTAAGGAAAATTTTTTTTTGGCAAATCTAATTGACTCGTGCTGTTGGAGAAGATGCAAAAACTTTGTCAAAGAATATTTTTTTATATTTATAAATTAACATAGTAAATTAATATTCCCATTATCAGCTCCTAAGAGTAATAATTTATTAAGAGGCAATACTGTCATAGATGTAAGAATGCCTTTAAAAGCATCTGAGCGGAGTTTAGTAGAACTAAACGAAGACTGGCTATCAATTGATGTATGCACGCCAATTCGATTGGCTGTAGTACCTGTGATTAGCTCGTTATTGTAAACGGTGAGACAGTGCACAGGCTCTGCAGGTCCTCTGAAAAAATGTCATTCTTGTCATTCTTGTTGGTTTTAGGCTTTTATTTTTCAAATGCACTTACTTCATGTGGAATTTAAATTTTCCATCAGATACATTCCAGGCTGAAACGGTTTGGTCTAAGGATGAACTGAGTAAAATATTATCGTTTAGTGCTGATAGTTGTAGTACTTCCGCTTCGTGGCCTTTCCACGATGTTAGGACCATCCCAGTTCTTACGTCTAAGACGGTCAACAATCCAGAGGCTTGACCTACTGCGACCCAATTACCGTTTGGACTTACGCAGATGGATCGTATTAACCCAATGGAGTTTAAAACTGAGACCTAAAAATAGGAATTTATATTCTATCGGTTCAGTTGTAAGGGTAGATCCTTGCAGTAGTAAAAATGCCTCTACGTTTCTACTGTACCCACTCAAAGGGTAAAAATTAAATCCTTGAAAAACTATATTTCCACAATAACCACAACGCAATTTAACTTTCACCAGTTATTTGTTTTACAATATGATTAAAAGCTTATTATTATTTTTTTTTTTTGTTACAGGCAAGTGCTTATGATGAAAAGTAAAGGCCATAGAATCGACTCTTGACAGCATCCGATACGCATAATTCCGCAAATTTATCTTCACGTTTGATTTTTCTGCAAAACTGCTTCCGATTTGATAGACAATGTCAGAGAAGGTAAGTCTAAATTTTAGACACCATTCAGGCCTTAAAATTTATTTGAAATTGCAACTGCACACTTAAAACATTCTACCCTGTCTAAGGCCTATTCCCCCCTCCCCCTTCGTTTTATTTCCCAAACTTTGGCATGAGGTATTCATGACTGAGTTACCATTCAGGGCACCGGGCTTTGCCCTACCTTATCCGTTAACTGTAACCAAACTGCCTTGGGAATAGCCTTTCTCTAATTGCAAGAGCCAAAATTTTGTTATTAAAAAATCTGTCTAAATCATCAAAATGAGCGTCCCTTTACGGGCTGATCATTCAAAGCAACTGCACACTTTGGAAAAGTAACTCCACACAGTGTGAGCAACTGCACCTTTTTTTAAAGCCTGACACCATTTACCCCCGACAAACTTTAATTCTATCCTGATATTTATTCAAAGTCTTACCTTATATTCTGAAACATAAGTACACAATCTCGCATCTATAATTTTCAAAGTAGCCTCAGTCGTAGCTGCAATAAGATTACAGCTCGGCGGATTTAACGGTTTTAAAACATTAATAGGAGCTATCCTCGGATTATCCATAACTGATATTATTTTCCCTTCAAATGGATCCCATAAGTGAACAGTCGAATCACAAGATGCAACTATTCGGACAGAATGAATAAATGAAAGTGATAAAAGAGATTTTCGATGATGGCTATATGTAAACTGACAATTGTTCGTAGTACTACCATCACCCTGCAACAAAAAATTTAAGACATTTACTTACAAAATTTGTTTTCTATGTTGAACAAGAAAAGTTGATTACGTACCTGGCTTCTTAAACTCCATAACTTCACCGTTTTATCCTTACTGCCGCTCAAAAAACTATTTTCATTATCTAAGCAGTAAATCATTCTTACGCTATTCGTATGACCAGTAAAGCTTTGTAGTTTAATTTGTTTAAAATTAAATTTATTATCTTTATCGCTTCGGCCGATTTCATGTTCCCAGTAAGCAAGCCAATTACCACGAAGATGCCTAGAATAGATCAAGAAATTGGGCTAAATAAAGGTGGTTAGAAACATCTTTCCTGCCTGGATCGCATTAGTGATCAGCCACGATCAAATCATGGCCGGTAGGAATGAACAGGATTAGGATGCGGGAGGCAAAGGAAACGTTTGTCTGCCAACTCATGTGTTTATGAGTTTGACTTTAAACCAGCCAGGTTTCTAAGAAATATTATCAAACTCACCTGCTTGTGTCCTCCATTTTCCTACTAACTAATAATACTACTTCGGAATCTGATATCCCATTAATATTAGAATTAAAAATCGGTGTATCGACTCTTTGAAGTTCTATTTTATTTCCGATAACAGCTACGTTGCTTCCAAAACTCCCTGAGCCTCCTTTTTCGGTTCCATAATCTTGAGCTGATAGATAATCCGACAAATATTCGTGCTTGGTTACCCCATCTAAAAATTATGATCAGTTCTAATTCTGCACTAGATTTGTAAACTGAATTCACCAATTAGATGACTTACCCCTTTGTGAATGTACAGACTGAACTTTTTCATATTGGAAACACAAATCTCTTATCAAAGCCTGATTCTTTAAAGTATTTTCCATCACGCTATCCCCCAAAAATCGATAAAAAGGAAGATAGCATAAGTGAGCCAGTTGAGCATTAAAAACAGCTTTCAATTCATTGATCGCTTTATTCCTAGCATGATCCAGTTGATCTATATCAATAGGAGGTGAGGACGAATCCGCAGACTCATAGGATCGTACATGAGCGATTGATATGGGTTGTCCAGGTGCCCCTCGAACTGACCATTCGGTGGTCGTTCCATCTCTTTGAATTTCTAAGAATCTATTTTCTTCCGATGATTTGCTTGTTGGGGTGTTGTTCTCCGGAAAAATTTCATCGTACGAGCCGATTCTTAAAGTTGTGTTTAATCCGTGAGCTTTATCAAAAGCTAAGAAGAATCTTTGTAAGCTTGGCACGGCTAAATGGACTTTTGTCATTTCAGCTCCGATACGTAGTGAGATTAAATACATTGTGTCGATTAGTTTTGTGACTAATGTGTAGCGACCCCGTTGGCCAGATGGGAATGATAGACGGGCTGATGAAACGAGACGTACGACGGGGTGAATTATGCTTTTAAGGATGACATCCTGCAGAAGATATAAAATAACAATAAGGCTAGAAAGAGATTTTGTTAAAACAGTTTGGCTTATGCGCAATGAAGTTAAAGATGACATTTGATGTGCTAGACGAGGCGGTTAAACCGTGGTAGCAGTGATGATAGTGCCACGGAAGCACAAATCAAGAGAGATTCCCAAGTAGCACACTGCAAAATTCATATCTTCTAGACGACTTCAGCTCCGCTAAAGTAGTCTTCGTCTTCGTAGAAGCCAGAGACATCTACTAGAGGAGTCCGAAGACGGGCTTTAGTGGAGCTGAAGTTGTCTAGAAGATGTGAATTTTGCAGTGTGCTACCTGGGATTGTTATTGCTACGTGACTGTAGGCGGCCGTGAGAGTTGCGAAGAGTTTGTTTTAAAAAAAATCGTTTAATATAAAATCTTTACCTGCAACTGGTCCATAAGCGTCGTATCATTCATAAACGGAACAATGTACTTCAGCAAAGCCAAACTCCCAATTACTCCACCTTCTAAACTAGTTGTAAATTTCCTTTTGCTAATACTAATGAGATCAGACATAAATGGTAAATACTGTAGTAAAACAATTTGTTCCCCATAAAGCTCTGCTATTTCTCCAAGAGTCCTTAAAACCGTCTCTGCGTTTTCATCTCCTGTAACTTTCCACTTTGCTATGGACAATTTCCATAAATTCTTTTCATCCGCTTCCGTAAAATTAAAAGGTTCCAAATTATCTTTCCCAATATAGCATACTGATAACATTCTTAGGAGATTACGGACGAGGTAACGAGATGTTAAAACGGGCCCTAAACGATTTGCCAGCCAAAAAATGGAGTTTCCGGCTACGTCTGATGTTTTTAACTGAATATCATCGGTTTCATTATGCGCTTGCTCGAAATTATTTCTCTGTCTTCTGTCATCGTGTAAGCCTAATTTGTAGCTTGATCCTGAACCTTTTGAGCCTACAGTGCATTCGATGGATGTTATCAAATTTGGTTTTGCGTCTGAAATTAAAATTAAGATTAACGTTTTGTTGAATGAGGATAATATTGAATGAAAGAAAGGTTCAAGTACCCGGGATAGCTATATCAGGGGACCTTACACCTCCTCCGTGAGAAGCACAAGGTGATACGTCATTTTCATCTTGACTTAATTGGTCTAAATCTGAAGTTAAATTCAGATCTAATTGTTCAACTGCTCGGCGTACTGCTTCGTTGTTTTCTCCACATGAAACGGTATCTTCTTTGTCAAAAGCAAATACTTCAACTTCCATTTCTGGTTTTACATTTTTTCGATGTTCTATGTCTGGGGAAGAATCTTCATCTAATGGTGAGAGAGTCATTTCCAGGCAATAGTCAGTTTCATTCCTAAGAAAATGAAAAAAATATTGTTATGGATTCTGGAAATAGATTACGGGAGAAGGGGAAGAGTTCTGATTGGTTTATAGCGCAGACGCCCTTTTGTCGACAATAGATGCAGCCACGATAGTCGGTCGATCTTCTTCCCTATGTCATTGGGCTGTAACTCGGGTTTAGAGAGTATGCGCAGTGATGTTAAATAGTTTCTCTAGTATGGTCTAATGTTGGTCTACTTACGCGTCTGTATTCGATTTAGTATTCCATTTCTCCACCGTAGAAGAATCCTTATACCTTCCAACAGCTTCAACCAATGGCCCTATAAAATTTTCCAGAAACACTTTTAACCCGCACCGCACTATTAAAACCAATAAAAAATTTTTATGATAAAGATACAAATTATCACTCGAATCGTAAGAATTCGAATTATACAAATTTAAAATCGTATCTAGTAAAAGTTCATTCGTCCTCTTTGGCCCTAAGCCCCGCGCCACTTTATCCAAGAATAAAATCACACTTAATTTCGACGTTGCCGGATTATCAAATAATTCCTTAACGAACGGAAATATCAGTTCAATCAAATGATCATTTTTAGTTGATAAAATATCATCCCACACTTTATCAATATCCATGCTTAATTTTTTGATTTTTAATTCGTTTAAACTTTCACATGATTCAGTACACTCGATATTTAATAATTGACATTTTTCAATAGCTTTCGTGCTAGTCCGTAGAGAACACACCGAGGAATATATCGTCGAGAAAAGTTTAGGGAATGGGAACATGAAGGAGGAAAGTAAAGGTTGTAGGAGTTGATGAGCGGATGGAGGTGGCAAACCATTTGAGGTTATGTAAGGATAACTTTGATTTAAAGGTTGTAAGAGAAGTTGTAAAGCGGATCGTACACAACGTGGTAAATTTTCGTTGGATACGAAAGCTAAACACGCTTTTAAACGATTTTCCAAATCGTTTTCATCTATGACTCTTAGTTTGTTATGTAGAAATATTTCAGCTACCAAGCATCCAAGAATTTGCATTTCCTGAATTCGTTTGCTCGCAACGATTTGTTTTAAATTTGATTTGAAATTTTTGTCAGTCGATGGCATTTGATCGGATTCGGTTAGAAACGTCTTTTTGAAAAAATGGTGAACGGTTTCGACTGATGTGAGAAGAGCGGACGGATTGAATTCTTTAGGCAAGATAATACTGACTGTTGAATTTGATATTTGGTTACTTGATGATTTTGATTGAGAAGATTCCTCGTATGAAGGTGATTGAAAAGGTGCCTGGAACATTTATTAGTCAGGAAATTAATAGAGTTTCAAAGCTCCAGTTTGGGTTGGAGCTTAAAGAAAATGCTGGGACTGGGAGATTTTTCGAAAAAACTTGAGGGAGAAGAGGTTAGGGGCAGAATGTTCTTGAGTGGAGAATAGGTAGGTCAAGGGCGTTCAAGAGAAAATTAATAAGCGACTGTGTCGGCCGAGCGGAACTTCTGGGGAAACACTAGGGCAAGGTTAGAGTAGATAGAGTGAAGGCAGGAGTCATACCCAGCAAAAAATATTATTACTATAGGACCATATTTTAAATATGGGGGTTTCTCTTTTTTATATCAACTTACCAAGAGAGAACCTTTCGATCTGCTAATTAACTTTGATAGAATCAAAGGAGAACTTTTGGTACCGAATGAATCATCTTCTCCATTACCGGAACTATGACCTTCATCTTCACTAACATTGCCTGTTTTTTCAGCTGCTGCAGCACTTGCTCCTGAGTGAATAATATCAAATTAGTTCTCTAGAAGGAAATTACATATAAAAATACCCATCAACTTACTTGATTTCCGTCCCGATGAACTTAACAGTAGTTTAGGAGGAATTTTTTCAAAAAAAGGAATAAAAGTTTGTTTTTGAGGATGAGGATATGTGAATAATTGAACGACTCCAGTTGTAGTTAACGTAGTGTGGCTATCCACTAATTGCAGGCAAACATTTTTTGATTTAACTGCAGCAGAGCCTGACAACCTAAAAGAAAAATTTCACGGTAATCAGTGCCAATTCACAAATTTTCTAGGCAGGCTGAGCTTAACTTACTTGTATCCAAAAGTTAAATCAATCCAATGATGCAATCGCTCTGACACATATTTACTTTCTAACACTTCCTTATGAGCTTCTATAAATTCTTCAGGAGTAAGAGCCCAAGGTGGAAGCTCCAAATCTGGAAGATCTTCATGTATTGATTTAAAAATAGACGGATCGTAGAAAAACTCAGGAATGCATTCATCTGGAGTCCATTCTTGCAGTCTTTGAATAGATGAAGGATATTCAGCAGGAACCCATACCGAACGTACATATTTACATAATAGAGAGCGTGGAGTACGACGAGAAAGATAAACGTAATATGTTATTTCAGATAAAACGTCTGAAACGTGATGAGGGATCTAAAAAAAAATTGAAGATTAAAAAGAAGATCGATATATAATAATGAAAATCGATTTTCATACCTGACTAGTATTGCCAGCGTTTTCATAAGTTAAATCCAATTGCCTATCACCTTTATTTAACCTAAATTTTGATTTGGATAAGTCTCGCCAGTTACCATTTGATCGTGTAGCAAAGTCAGATACCCAAGGCATTATAAAATGGCAAGAGGGATCTCCGAATCGTCTGCCTGAAATTTAGAATCAAAGATTTAACATTTCCCCTGATTTTTTTTTTTGGCTTTACTTTTCAGCAACTTACCTGCCATTCGGTTCAGGTACATAAGATAATCAAAATTAGACACTTGACCGTGTATCCACTTAGAACACATGGAATGAAGACTAGATTGATCAGCTAAAGTATTAGGAATGTTGATTTTCTTATGAGATTTGCATTTTTGGAAAGTTTCAGATTCATCAATATTTAAAGATTCATTTTCCTCGTTCGATAATTTGTAAATATTATCTTTAATACTGGGTATTACCTATAAGGAAGCCTCAAAATTAAAATTTGCAAACTTTAAAATTTTTAAAAAAAAGTTAACTTACATGAATAAAAAGGTTATCACTGACAAGAATATCATCAAGCTGTAGATTGCCCAAAACTAGGCCTCTATCATGTGAATCTTTCATTACTTGTAATAACTGATAGATTATGAATAAAGGTTTTGAATATGAAGAATTTAAAAGTGTAGGGCTGAATGTAACACAGTCTTTTAATGTAATTATTTGCTTAACATGATAAAGAATTAAATAATGGGTTTTCGTTTCAATCTGAAATGCAAAAAATCTAAAAATTAGCAAACTTGACCCATTTGAAAATTAAATACTCCTTTAACATACAATGCATAATGCTGGCAAGATATTGGCATGTGGTTCAAAATCCATTTGTCTGCTAGGGCTTGGCTGATAATCTTCTGAAATACTACTCCCTAATATAATTTGACATCCGTAATACCTTTTTAATACATCTCGCAAGATTTCCTTATTCTTACTGGTTAAGCAGTTTTTTAAATTATTCTTTCCTTTGCCTTGCATTTTTTCTCCTAAAAAAAACACATGTACCATTTTTTTTTAAAATCTCAAAAATTTTCATTCATAATAACTTACCCAAATATTTCTTGAAAAAATGTTTCCATAAATTCTTGTAATTAGTTTCAGAAATGTAATGTAATAATTGAGCATAAGAAAGACCGGATTCATTTGTCAAATGAGGAACCCTTGGCCTCGGTAATGGAATGACTAGATCACTATGACCAGGTTTTATCACAATTTGAATTAACAATTTCTCCCACGTTTGCGGCAATTCTTCCTTCTGATAAAGCCAAGCTTGAATTTCCTCACTGAGTAGAGTGTCATGATAAATAAATTCTGGGATTTCATTATTTGACAATAATGAACTGAAAAAAAAGGCAGCAAGTGTTTTATTTTTAGCTGAGTGACCTGTCAAAAAAATACAACAGATTAGGTTAACTTACATAATCCAATCTTTATGCACAATAGCTATAGCTCTATCAAATCTCCATTCATTTTGCTTTCTCATGTACGTTTTAGGTATCTTTAACTCATCGTTTAATATACTAAACGGATCCATTCTTTCAATTCATTTAAAAAAGTAAAAAAAAAAATAATAAACAAGTGTTAAAAAAAACAGATTTATTTTTAAATGTTTAAAAAATGAATAAAAATGAACGCACGCGCTGTCATTTTTTTAACATAACTAATTACATCTTCTTAAGAATACTTAATGATATTTAATGACATTATTGCAATCGGTATTACAGACAAAAAAAATTTTGAAATTTAAGAAACAGTTATCGCGTCCTTCAAAATCATAAAATCGAAAAACAGACGACATTTTAAATTGCTAAATCGAAAAACCGGAAGTGACAATTGAAATATGGCGGAAGTGACCGCCATGTGAGTTGTTTATTTTTTCCTACGTCGTGATTGTGATGCTCGCCGGCATGGCATTATAATTATTCGTGGTGTTTTAAGCATTTAAAAAAAATTTGGAGACAATGAGTGCGGTATAAGTATTTAGATTATCAGTTATTAAAAAAAGAGGAGTAAAAAAAAAATCGGATTCTAACCTAAAACGGTTGTCATTGTCAGACGGATGCTTGGATTGAGTTTGTAGAATGAAATTGACTCTGAAGAGCGGAGAGAATGGTTGAAATATTTGCAGAAACTTTTAAAGTAAGTTTTTGTATGATTATTTCCAAATTGGGAGGAAATTTATTATGAATGGAAATATTTTTTTTTGCTGAGTTGAATGCCTATTATCTTTGCATGCAATTTCGTCAGGTTGAGTTTTAACAGTAAGTTACCATAAATAAGATTATCTAGGGTCATGCAATAAGTCATAGGCAAACTTGGGTTAGATCTCGTCAGTAAACTGGCTCCATTATGTATGTGAGAAAATAAGTCATTCAGAATTAGTAAGGGTAATCGTGAAACCTTAAATGATTATTTGTGGCTCCGTAGCTGTTACACACATGGTGTTGTGCTTTCATCAATTTTATTTTCATTTTCTTAGTCTAATTCATGTATCCTCAAACATGCTTGAATTGTATATTAGGAGTTGATGTTAGTTTTTAAGCTATTGGAAATTATGATTTAAAACAATTTTCTAAGTGTCGATGATTTATAGATTCTACAAAGATATTAAAATCTACACAGCTCTGAATATTATAATCAGTTTCAAACTTGTAAGATTCCCATCATCGGTTGTAACTGTTTCCTAAAAGTAAAGAAGAAACTTTTAACTGGTGCTGTATTAAAACAAAAAGTGATTTAAAGCAATTTAAGGGAAATTCGAATTCCCTTTTTGAAAATGAGAATGATAAAATAAAACAAGGCTCCTCAACTTTGATTACTTGGTTTATTAGTTTTAAATTGACAAAGTTTACATCTAAAGTAATATAATTATTGTGTATACACCTTTCCATCGCCCATTGAGGCGATTATGCTTTTTTTAATGAATGGGGGAAAAAAATGGACTGGTGAATGTTATTTACACTTGTTTTTTTTTTTAATTTTCGCATTTAATTGATAAGCATTTTAATTAACAGTTCATAGAGAAGCATAATTATGTAAAGTAAATTACATTTAAAATTATTAATTGATGATGACGTTTAAGGATGGTAATGGAAAGGGTTTAGTCATTTTACATGCTAATGAGTTAAAATGATTTTGATGTATTTTTCCGCCGCCCTTCAAATGAATCGTCTGCTTAGAGAAGGGATCCTTTAATTAATAACCGATCTTATATTGAAATTGATGATAGGATTAAGGGGAATTAAATATAAAATAAATATTTCGTCAGGTTTTTAATAAAGCGGAAAAAGTGCTAAGATGTTAAATTTTTTGGGAGGAGAAAAAAAATTTCGAAAAGACACGAAGAATTTTCACAGTTTATAAAACAAACTTTATTTGGATTTAGGTTTATTGCATTTTAATATTAAGAGAATTAGGATTAGAATCTCATTCAAAACTTTTTCTTTTTCCCCCATGAAAATATTCTACGAGCTTTAATTAGAAAAAGCCAAACTTGATGCGAGCATTCAAAAGCTTAATTTCCTCACCCCTTTTTTTTTCTCCCGTTTTGTTAACGAGCCAGATTGTCAGCACCGAGGTTTCCTTTCTTTTTAGAGGGAAAATCAACATGCATATTAAGGTTTGAATCTTTTGGGGTGTAATAATTCTTGATTACGTGCTATAATCATTGATCTTATTTTTCATTTCTTTCTCTCTCTTTCTTTTTTTTCCCTTTTTCTCTTTGGAAAACGATTATCTGATTCTATATAAAGTAAATTTGATTCTTAGTTGGATTCAATATCCCTTTTCAATTTTTATATTGGGATGTGATCCGTTCCGAGCCTATATCGCCTCTAACTTTCATTAGAGGATCTATTTTCTTTTTCTTCTTTTTATCTACGCGTTTATTTTTATTTTATTTCATTTTTTTTCTTTCGTGATCAAAAAGCTCTTAAGGTAAAAGCTTAAAGGGAAAACCGAATATAAGAATGGTGTTAGGAGTTTTATTTTCGAGGAAAGAGAAAAAATTAGGAGCGTATTCAACGTCGATGTTCAGTTGAGCTTTTAGAAGTTTTTTAAAGCTTTTTAATGCCGGGTTTTTGATTGTTATTGGTTGTTTTTAAAGGTGGAAAGCTTTTGTTGTGAAATGCAGGGGAGTAAAGGATTTTTTGGGTATTTGGGTAAATCTTTCAATTGCAGATTATAAATTTTCTTCGTCGATATTTTGAAAAATGCTCTGAGGCCTAACCGGAGATTAAGCTTTTACTTTTTAAGTCATTAAAAAATTTTTCTAATGGTGTTCTGAAGATAAAAGCAGTTTCAATTGAGTTTAAAAAATCTTAAGAATTTTTTTTTGTTATTACTGAATAGCAAGTCTTAACAGGTCGTCTGCAAAACATGGCCGGTAGAAGTTGTACTATCAAACTTTTGTTGAAGAGCGTTAACGTTATATTAGTTCATAAAGTAACCTTTAAGAGCAGTGATGTCATCTTAGTTCATGTAAAAGCCGCCTGAGAGCGGTAAAGTCGCTTTAGTTTGATAAATTGTCAATTAGGAGCGCTGGCATAGTTTTTGTTAGTGAAATATTTGAAGAGCACGTGTAAAGAATTTTTTGAGGTGCGAGCGTTATATATTCTTTTTTTTCACCAACTACGATCGATTTTAAATAGATTTCTAAGTAGAGACTTGTAAGATTTTAAATCTTCCCTGACAACGTCTCTGAAAAGCACCTTTTCCTTCATTTTATCTTTCTGGGTAATTGCATTTCCTGCAATAAAATTGTCTTTTCTACTTTGTTCTCATATCCGGGGTAAAGTTATTTTCTGTTTCGACATCCAGATAATCCCATTATGATAGGAATGAAAATTGGAATGGTGACGACAGAGGGGTTTCGATGGAAAATGCACATTGATTTGCGGTCGAATTAAATTGTCTTATAAAGTTTACTCTGTGTCAAAAATTTTATTATTTGAAAAATACGCCGGACAAAAAATATTGACTGAAAGTAAATATACGAAAATTAAACAAAATCGTTTGAGTCGATTTTTTTTTTTTGTTATCGGAAATTCTCGTTTGCCTTTTCGAATACGATTTACAGGTCATTATATAAATAATAAATAAAAATCAAAACATGAGCTTATCTCAAAAATTCTTTCATTTCGAATCCGCAGAATTAATTTTTAATAATCATAGCTACCCTCGCTGGATTTAAATGGAATAAATTAAACGTGACGCTGTTGCAACGATATTTAGGTCATAGCTGATAAATGATAGAACACGTTTAGTTTAATCGTGATTTTCTCACACACAAACTTTTCTTTTTTTAATCCATGTTTTAAAATTTTCTAGCTTTAAGCTAAACAAGGTAAATTTTATGGCAATTTCTTCTTGGTAAGGAAAGTTTATTTAGAATTTTAAAAAATTTGCCCAACAAGAATTTTAAAAGTTTTGCCCGACAAGAATTTTGAAAAAATTTGCTCGACAAGAAATTTTGAAAAAATTTGCTCGACAAGCAGTTTTGTAAAAATTTGCTCGACAAGCAGTTTTGTAAAAATTTGCTCGACAAGCAGTTTTGTAAAAATTTGCTCGACAAGAAATTTTGAAAAAATTTGCTCGACAAAGATACATTTCTTAATCCCTAAAAAGTTCTTACTTTTTCCCTCTAAAAACCTGAAAGCTTTTAATTGAGGAAAAGAATCGAGTTTAATCTTTAACCGCTGCAAATAATTTTTTGTTTTTTTTTGTTTCAGAGAATGAGTATGAAAAGATTTCGGGAAATGCCAGTATTCATCGTTGAAGACCACAACGAAGTTTTAGAACCGATTTACAGATGTATAGGATCCAAATATTTACCTTTGGAAGGGAATATTGTAATCCATTTAGATTCCCATCCGGATTTGCTACTGCCTAAGGACATGCCAGCTGATTACGTGTTTGATAAGCATAAACTTTTCGATTGTTTAAGCATAGAGAATTGGTTGCTTCCGGGGTGTTACGCTGGTCATTTTGAAACAATTTATTGGGTAAGGATGAAATAACATTGTTATCCTTCTAAATGGCAAATACTATATGCTAATAGTTTCCATTTTTTTTTCCTGACAGATCAAACCTCCTTGGTCTGAACAAATACCAGAAGGAACTTACGACATTTTTATTGGAAAATATGAAAATAAGATTAGAGTTAATTCAACTTTGTATTATTTGATTAGTGATGGGCTTTACGTCGATCTTAAAAAACTAGAAAACGTTAGGAAATTTCAATTGAAAGTAGTTAATGGGAAAGAACTGACTGATTACGATTCAATCAATTCGGATGTAAAGGCCAAAGGTGGTTACGTTTTAGATATCGATCTGGATTCGTTAAGGTAAATATAAAATGAAGAACGGTTTTTGAAAAAAAAGATAAAAAAAAGTTTTTATCTTATTCAAGTAGCTTAAGGGTTTTTATTAGCGTAATTTGTTTTAATTTTCATTATTTCCCATTTTCGTTCTCTTTTTGAGGAAGTAATGCTTTATTAATTATTTTTGTGTTTTTTTTTCCAGTACTAAGAATCCGTTTTTAGAGATGTTCGATAGAGGCGGGCTGTATCAGAAATTAAAAACGCTTTTTTCTTTTGATATTCCTGAAACGTTGGTTCTTAATCTTCGAGTTGGGGAAAAAGTTCAGGTTCAGCAGGATGAATTGTTGGAAAAAGTAGGAGAAGCGAGGAGAGAGCAGTTGGATCATCTTCAGAGGATTTTCGAATGTCTGGAGGAGAATAATTCGATCGAGAAAATGGTTGATGGTTAGTAAGTTTGATTTTTTAATTTTTTTTTTTTAGATTTTACCAAGGCAAAATTTTTTAAAAATATTATTGTGGCAGAAAATAATGGCACGCCTGAAGTTCAAATTTTTTGTGACTGCTTGAAACTTTATTTTGGGGAAAGAGGTGACTTGGTGCAAATAGGTCCCTATTTAGAGTTTGAGCAGAGTTTTTAGAGAGCAGCTTAGCTGGGAATATATTGAACTAATCGAATTAACTTCGATTGCCGTCAAACTTTCTCTGAGTCTTTATTTACTGTAATTTAGCCTAGAAAAACTCATCTTCGGGCTTTTGGTTTATCTTTTTGTGACTCGAATTTTAACCAGCTTTGTAACTCGGTTAACAATTTACTTTAGGAATCTAGATGTCAATTTTCATTCTAAACTGCTTCAGTGAAATTAGCTTTAGATAAAAATTTAAATCATTTTATCAAACTGAAATCTTTTTTTTTTCTACAGAAATTCCTGCAGACATGAAAGAACAAATAGAATCCATCATATCCTGCGTGAGAGAATATTACGACGGAATTGAAGTTGATTGGTCAATAATCCACAATGCTGGTTTAACTTGCGATGCAACCGAACTCCCCCATCACGTCTCAACTGGCAACGAACTATACGAAATATTCGAATGGCTCGAAAGATTTTTAAAAACATTAGAAATAGCCCCAGTTGTGATTACGATATCCAGATCATCAAGTGACGATTATTGCCCGCAGGAGCAAGTTGAATATATTCAACAAAGTGTTTTAAGTGTTTTAAGAAGAGTTTACGGAAAAATCGACATTAAATGCTTTTATGAACAGGATCAGGAAACAACTCTCTAGCTACTAAAGACAAAATTTCAGAGTAACAGAACACGTTTCTCAGTGCTGTATTCTACTAATTAATTTGGTAAGTGCAATTTTTTTTACTGATATCGTAATGAATGACCTAATTAATAATCGAAGGTGTAATCGATTGAGGAAAAGGAAAACGTAAAATTTTTGAAGAAGCGGTTTTATGTAGTTTCGAAATGTTTCAGTTCTTTGAACTTTAGCGCTCTCTATATATTACCAAGCATTTTCCCCAATCCCTCTCGCGTCGGTGGGAAGTCCCTGGAGTTTAGATCTCTTCACTCGGTGTCCTACCGTGGACACGTTCGCTACTCTTTCGATCCATTTGGTTTTTCGTTCGTGAACTTTTTCCCTTCTTTTTATCGAGAACTTTTTTATATTTTATTTTTTTTTTAAGTGTTAGTGGGATTGGTATTTTTTTATCATGGGCTAGGAATATAAAATTAGGATTTAAGTGGTGAGTAATTAATTTTTTAAGAAAGAAATTTTTTAAGGATTCCACGTGATGATGGCTAAACTTGGAAAAAAATGATAAATGATTAAAATCAGTTCGTAGGAAAAGTTCGCCTAAGAAGAATAAAAAAAAAAAAAGAAAAGCCGGCTTGGGAGTCTTATTTTGACAGAAATCCTTATTTAGAAAGCATGATAAGAAAATATGACTTTTTCACTTGTTTTCACTAAGTTAATTCTTCCTTCGCTTGACAGAAAAGTCAATTCTTTGAGTCTGTTCCTTTTCGTTTTCTTTCCCCTCCTTTTTTTTTCTTGCTTTTTCTTTTGTTGAAATTAACCTTTAATTATTTATCTGCTTTTTTTCTTCTTCCCGTTTGTTTTATTTTTTTTGACGTTTTAAGTAAGGGATGTCAAATGTGACGGATCTAGGCCGTGTTCGTGTGTCGGAAAACACATTGCAGGGCAAAGGGGCATGTTATTAACGGATTGTTAAATCTCTTACGAAGCATGGATTTTCCAACTTGTCGAATGAAATTTTGATGAGCGGATGGCTTACTAGGGGATGTATCATCTTGTGTATTTAAGCTACGTAGCCGACTGTGATAGGGAAAGTGAATAATTGGTAAATGTTTGATGTGAGGATTTGTGAAAGATTTAAATGTTGTGCGTATGGGATAAGTCGAATCTTTTTAATTCTCAGGAAGGGATTGATACCGTGGAGTTTGGAGTTGAAATTTGAGATTGTTTGATTTAAATTAATGTCGCTTAATTGTAAGATTTGTATGCAACTATGATATTTCGAAAGTGGAGTAGTTTCGATTTCTGGTAATCAATTTTATGAGGAAGACTTTATAGCTTAAGAATCTGCGAGACTGGTATGGCAAAGCTTCAGTGGCCTTATTTTGTTCGGAGGTTTTAAAATGCAGAAAAGAAGAAAAAAAAATCATTTTTTGGAGGCAGAAGGCAGCCAACTTAGTTTTTGGGTCTTCTTTTTGTGCAGACTGAGGCAGCATTCACAATTTTAAAAAATTTTTATTCACAAATGTCAAAAATTCTCAGAAATTTGGACGGCGGCGGTCTTGGACAATTTTAACGTTCAACCCAAATATCTAGTTGGCTTGACTGAGACCGCTAAGCACTACAAAAGCTTCACATCTCTCACTAACTTCGTCCTAAACTTGATTAGAGATTTCCACTCCAGCACTTTTAATTATCGTTAAAGAAAAATTTAACGCTCATAACACAACATGTAATTACTCGGCATAACTCTTGATTTCTTTCAATGTTTTCCACGTGAAAACAGGAAACGAAATGGGGAAACGAACTAATCCTAAGCTACAAATCAATTTAGACCGAAAGTTAAGAAGTGCAGTTGACAGATTGATTAGTTAGTTCTCAACCTGATTGAACTTCTCTCCTTTCAAAACAATGATAGATTTTCCTTAAACCTTCTCCCTCTCACAAGACCCGTATAATTTCATTACATCCCGAAAAAAAATCCTTAAAAAATTTGTCATCAAGCTATACAAATAAATCATGAATATTTGAAAAACCCGATCGGGCCGTGATGTGGAATTGGGGGAACGTCTGAAAATACGGAGACCGCAAGGTTCACGTTTCCCGTGACCCAAAAAACCGCATTTTATCAAACGTATCTGGCATATTGGAAACTATTCCAATTTTACTTGGGGGATTCCAGGAATAAAAGCTCGGTCGGGTGTAAAACCCACTGATAAAAAGAAATAAAAGGGAGGAACCTTGCAATGTGAAACGATTACTGAAAGATTTATAAGATTTTCTGCTACCTGCTAATTAAGATTGGAGTAGTGAAGCTACAAGTTAGATAAGGTCTTCGTTTCATCTTATAAGAAAACCCAAACGACCTGACCACACATTATTAAACATCCGCCTCGAAAAGCTCTATTTACCTAAATCAAGGACAAGTTAATGAAGATATTTTCAACCCCTTTAGCGAGAGTGTTTAGTAATCTTAAAAACATTTCCTTTTGTGATTGTTTTACATTCATAAAAATTTTATATTTGAAGTTTATAACGTTTCAAGCCATATAGGGACAACTAACTCCCCCCTCCCTGTAACAAGACAACTTTTTTATCGTTTAACTATTCTCTTATTTAGTTGATTGAGCATTAGGCTTCTCGCAGTACTTTATTCTTTTTCGCTGGTAACTATGTTGAATTAGAATGAATCATTCGTCTTTGCGCTTCTTAATAGTCTGGGCCTTGATGTTGGGGTGTTCTCATTGTTCTTCGTTTGTTTCCATTGTCGATGTTTTGATGTTCGCTTATGGTTATTGCGTCTTCTTTTGTTTCTATCCTCATTTTTCGTGTCTACTTTGCAATGCCGTGGCTTTACCGTTCTTAGGTTGGCAGCCTTTTTGAATTCTTTTCAATAAGATGGCGGTCTGTTTATTTAATAGACGGTTTGCACATAGGAGCTTAGTGCAAAAAGGATTCAAGAGTGGCGGCCATGTTGGTGCCCTATCCTTCAGTATCATACATTCCTTCTAATGGGGAAATTAAGGAAAAACTTTTTTACATAAATATTGAACATTTATCTTTTTCCCCAAAAGCTAAATTTATGGCAAATATTTTTTCGAGTTTAAAAAATAATTAATTTCTATTACAAGTATCTAGATAATAAATGAAAAAAAGTTTTTTCTTTATTCCCTATTAGAAGGTATGTTAAATACGGTAGGGTAGGGCACCAACATGGCCGCCAAACTTGAATCCTTTTTGCACTAAGCTCACTTGTGACGTCACGAGCAAACCATCTATTGATGAGTTTTGTTATTTATTAAATTATTTCTTTTCGGAATAATCGGGTAAGTCTTAATTCCGTCACACCCCCCCCCCTCCTCTCCCCCCACTTCTCGCTCCCGCCGTTTCCTCTCTCCCGCTTCTTAGATCCTTCTGGAGAGCCTGGTAGGAAGTACACACTTCGATGAGTCGTCTGCTACATAGGGGTTCGCCATTTTGAAAACTGTTAGCTGCCATGATCTCGAATTTGACGGCCGCCATTCTCGAATTAAAAAGCGAACATCGCGATTGGCAGATTCTTCAATTCGAGACTGGCGATCACCAAATTCGAGATCATGGCAGCTTCCAGTTTCCAAAATGGCGTACCCCTGTGTAGCAGACGACTGACCGAAGTGTCCACTCCCTACTATGCTCCCTAGATCCTTCTGACCCATCTTGTCTCCCAGAACAAAGTTCTGCAATGCCTGCTAGCCTTATTCTTGAGCAGATCTGGCCCTTTTTCGAAATTGAATCAGATCGCAGAGTAAAAACATTTTTTTTTTTTTTTTTTTTTTCGAACTTTGAAGTTAATTGATGAATTTCTGAATTCCTCTTTTCCCCTTTTCCTTCTCCATAATCATCCATGACTGAATAGGGTGCGAAAATTCTTTTGCGAGGTATAGAAATAGTTCTAGTTAACGATTTAATCGGAACCTACGTTTCTCCCCGCAATCGGGCTAAAGCTCAACCCGTAAATTTTAGTTATTTGAGGTTTTAAAACAAGACGAAATGCAACTCCTCAAAACATCAACAATATGTTCTTAGAACTTTGAGTATTTGCAGACAAAGTTGCGTTAACCTCATAGGATGTATATCAAATCGATTCTCCTCCTCCCCCTCTCCTCGCCCCTTTTCTTCTTCTTCTTCTTGGCTTTATAGAGGAAAAGTTATTCGAGTCGAAGATACAACCTTGTCTCTCTGATTTTACTAGTAAGAAGAAAAAGGATGAACAATCAACTCGACGCGTGAGACATAACGTGGCAATTTATATCGTAACTGATGGCGGAAAATTTACAATTTGATCTTTGAAAATTTAACTCATAAATCTTTTGAAATTTTGACGGTGTGATATATTAACAAATACATCTTCGAAAATTGAATACGATCTATCGGTGATAAATTGTTTTGGATTGCGGCTTTTGGCTTCAGGGGATGTGAATACGTGTCAAAGAGCGTCAAATATGTTTAATACGTTAACGTGGTTAACGGCTTTTTCAATTCGCCTGGAATTTCATTTCGTTTTTAAAAAGTCTTTTTGATTTTCAATGTGTTTTCAGTAAAGATTTGGATTCCTCTCAAAAATATATTTAGATGACTATCGATGTTCTGAGCCAGAAATCTTGAAAAGTGTTGGCTTACTGTCAGGAGTGGCCGGATGTTGGAAACGGCTTGAAAGCAGAAGGATGATTGGCTTATGTTGTTAGAAAAGTGAGTATGATGTCATCGATTGTGTTTTGATGGTAGTGATTGTAGCGACTGATGATTTGTGAAGATAAATATATAAGATGAGAAGTTAGCGAAAGAAAAGCTTGAAGGGCAGAGTTTTGCAAGCCTGGCTCAAGAATCTAAGAGACTGGTACGGTCAAAATTCAGTGTCCCTTTTTCGTTCGGCAGCCTCCAAAGTTAGGATCGCCATGATGATCGCCAATCTCCGACGAGGAGCGGGCATTTAAAGAAGAAGAAGATAAGAGCTACTAGACGACATAAGTTCCATTTTGTTTCCTGTAGTTCAGGACCTACAATCAGATTATCCATCTTAAAAATATAAGGCGCTTTAATCGCGACTGAAGACCAACCCCGGCCCCTTGGACCGAATTTAGCCACAGAACGAGCTTTTACTGAAAACAAGAAGAAGGTACAATAAGCTGATTTTCAGCATAAAAACAAAGCATTAACAAATCATTTTTGCTTTAAAAAAAAGTCCCTTTAAGAATTCTTTTTTTTTTCTCTTTAAATACAAAAAAAAGATATACGAAGTTCATTTTCAAATTTTCAGCATCTACGGTTTTCAAACCCCTCTGGGAAATCCCGTTCCTTAAGGTTCCTACAAGTGTAAAGTTCTCGCAAACTCTTTTTCTTTCCCTTTTATTCTCTTTTTCTCTCTCATTTCACGTGTGAAAAGGTTTACACTCAACCTTTGTCCGTTACTTACTCGTAAACATCTTGTTCTTCTCCGGGACACTTTTCGGATTGTTAAAATGTTTCTATTAAAAAAAAATTTTTTTTAGCTTTTTCCCTTATCTATTTTTAACGGATATAGAGGATGTATGAACTCGAGAGAAATGAAATAAAGCTTTAACTTTAATAAAGTAAGTGCTTGAGAGTTTTCAAGCTTATTAGTTTTCTTTTTTTCCGGTATCAGATTTTTTTTTTTTTCATTTTTAAAAAACGATGTCGGATATATTTTTATTTTTGTTTAAAATAAATAACGAAAGGAGAAATTACTTCGTTATTGCAATATTTCAAGAAACCATTTTAATACGCATTTTTTTTATGCTAACTTGAGATTCAAGATTAATGGAAACAGATTTGGTTAAAGTTTTATTAAAGATTTTTCCCGCATACGAGCAAGAAAGATTTCTTTGAAAAATGAAAGTTTCGTATTGCACGTAGTGAAGTAAAGAAAAAAAAATTTTAGAAGATTTTTAATGCAGATTGACCGTAAGGAAGAAAGGCTAGATGAGAAAAAAATACCTCCTACTGGCCACTAAGCTGGTTCCTAAGCCACCCTCCCATGGGAGATTGCAGTTAGAGATTGCAGCTTTAGCAACAAAAAGGTCTTCTCAAATTTCACGCGCATTTTTTGAAAACAATCTTTAACTGAAAATCTGATCAGTTTTTAAATATTCTCCTTGAAGACGACCGACAATTTTTTACACTGAAAATGATTTTCCTTATTAAAATCAGGGAATAATTTCCTGGAAAAGCATTCATTTCTCTCTTCTTTTTTTAAACAGTATTTTATGACGTAAACGAAAACCTTTACTGTGGATGTTTTTTCTCTTTTATTCCTTTTGATCGAGAAAAAAAACCCCCGGAAGAATTTCATACTTTTATTGCCTAGATAACGTAAACCCCTCGAGGGGAGGAGAAGAAAAAGAAATAATGCGAGCCGCCGAAGTCTTTGCGGTATTTCTGGTAAGAGATACAATTACATTGTTAAAAACTTTTTACTTTTTGTCCCTTGAGTGAGAATAGCCGTTCATTTCCCATCTCGATGTGAATGAGAGCATCATCTTTCTCCCTCCCTTTCCACTTTCTCTATAGTTTTTTTTTTTTATATAGGCAATACTTCTTCCTCGTGTTTCAACATCATTTTTCACTAATTAATACTCTTGGCGCTTGTCCCATTCAAAATATATGGAGGATAAAGGTTTCCCATCGGAGCTTTTAAACTTGACTAACAATTTCAAAATGGAAAAGCTTAGAATAATGGATATATTTGATAATTGATTTTTTTTTTATAAGCGCTATTCAGAAAATTCCAGATGGGGGACGTTTATTTTTAATTCGCTTGAATTGGAAGGCAATTTTTTTTGACAATAATGGGTTGCTTTAGGAAACTGAACGTGGTTGTCATTGAGAGGAAAGGAGGATGCCATGATTCGGGATGTTTTTGCCCCTGCACGTTATATTTAAGGGGATGCAGATATTGATGAAAACTTTTGGCCATTTTGAAGAGTCATCGAAAGGGATTCTAATTTGGCTTGGTTGGTTCCGGGGAAATGATCGCAAAATGGGAATATGGGATTTTAAAAAACATGTGAATATATAGTGCAATATAGTGAATAATATAATATATATTATATTGTGCAATATATTAACCAATATATTGAAAAATATATTTTTTGAATTTTAAAGTCCAATTTCCCCATTTGCATTCATTGCCCCGGAATTAGAGTCCTGCATCGGGTCGGGTTCGGGTATTTAATCGGGTTCAGTTCCGGTCGGGTTCGGGCTCAGACTTTTCGGGTTCGGGTCGGGTTCGATCCAATTCCAATTTCCAAAAGTTTTCAAAATCTCCAATGTCCAATTTCCCCATTTGCATTCATTGCCCCGGAATCAGAGTCCTGCGTCGGGTCAGGTTCGGGTTTTTAATCGGGTTCAGTTCGGGTCGGGTTCGGTCCAATTCCAATTTCCAAAAGTTTTCAAAATTTCCAAAGTCCAATTTCCCCATTTGCATTCATTGCCCCGGAATTAGAGTCCTGCATCGGGTCGGGTTCGGATTTTTAATCGGGTTCAGTTCGGGTCGGGTTCGGGCTCAGACTTTTCGGGTTCTGGTCGGGTTTGGGTCTGATTTTTAAATCGGTGTCGGGTTCGGGCCTGAAATCCTAAAAGTTTCCCTCTTCCTTTATTAAACCTGTATTGTGATGCTACTTAAGTTAAAGCTAACACGGAAATTTACATGGTGACATTAACTTTACTTTGCATTAAAAATTATTTCCCTTCTTTTAGTCCTTTTACCGTTTACATTTTTTTACCCCCAAATTTCGGGTTTTTTGAATCGGTTTTGAACCCGAACTTCGGCCCGATCCGTCAAGTTCGGGCCGGGATTTCGTCGCTGGTTTCGGGTTCGGGTCAGAAATCTGAAATCGGGTCGGGTTTGGGTTGTAATTTTCGGCCTGATGCAGGACTCTACCCGGAATCAACCAAGTATGTTTAAAGTCCCTATAGATAACCCTTCATAATGGCCAAAAGCTTGCATCAATATCTGCATCCACTGAAGTAATACATGGGGGGCAGAAACACCCCGGATTTTGCTGGCAACATCCTTTCAGCTGTTCGGGACAATTAAGCTCTCCTTAAATCTTCTTCTCGACTTCACAAGAAGCAGACACGCTACTGATTTTTTTACTGTTGTCTTGAATGTGCTTTTCGGTTCAAAGAGTAAAATTCTCTATTCGAATTTTCGAGTCAGTAGGTTAGTGATGCTATTCATGTTGCAAATGACCAAAACCCCATTGAATTCTATTGGTATCTTGCCTCTTTTCATAAATAATCCTTTTCATTTGCCTCCCCATTCAAATAAGTTGAATCAACGTTCATCGCCAGATTATCATATTTTCTTAGAATGAGGATTTAATTTTTAATTCTATATCTTTCAATTTTTTTTTTCTTTTCTCAGAAATTCGAATCGTTAAATTAGAAATGTCGATGATCGGGATGATTTATACGAAATTGATATTATATAGGGAAAAAGGGATTTTGTATTTAAAATGAAGTTTTTAGTTTCGAAGCTTTCCCTGTATAGATAAATTTAAATTAGTTTGGGAATGAAAATGAAAAGTGGGGGGTGATCCTCTCGTGTGACGGTGGAAATCAAATTGTTGGTTGATTCGGGTCAAACCGCGGTTGCACACTGAGAAATCGACAGGATAATTTCCAGCGTTAATGAAAAGAGAAATTTTAATTACCGTAGTGTTGCTACATTGTAATTTTGTGACGAGGAAGAATTATGGCGAAATTTGTAGGGATTATTTATTTTGTGGTGGTCATCTCTCTTATTAACGGACAGGCTCCTGAAGTATCTGGCATAAGCTAGTGCCTGGCAGCTGGCAGCTTCAAAACTTTTTGATATCTGGGTTTCATTATGCTTGAAACTAATCCAGAAAATCATTACTCCGTTTTAGACTTTTACTTTCCGTGTTAAAGAATCATATTTGCATTTGCAAGATCACTGTTGAATGGACAAGGGTGTGGCTTGAACCATGCAAATTGAATTTGTCACATTGTGTCATCGTTGATGTCACATACCCGCCCCTTTTCATACATCTACACTTTCCCTTTCAAAATACAATAATCACCCCATAGCCCCGTCACTTTATCATATCGCATGTTTGAACCGGTTTCAACTGTGTGCTAACTGGGAAAAGAGATACACATTTAGGTTAAGGTCTCAAGGAAAGCTTAGTCATATGATGATGATGGCAATGATGCGTTGATGAATTTATAAGCGGGACCACTCCCTAGTTATTAATTTTTTTTTCAAGTTTAAGGTTAAAAGCGTTGACATCGCTGCAATTTAAATGAAAAGGATAATTATTTTAAATCTGGAAGAGTTCGATTAGGGTTAGTATTAAAGTTGTAATTATTCTCCAGGAAATGAAGATGGAAGGGATAGGGAGGACTTGGCGAGTCTAACATTCCAAGTAATTGGAAACTTGGAATGTGTTAATTGGGACGACGGTAGTAATTGAAGGCCTTTGATAAGATGAAAAGTTAACGAGTAAGTAATTCGGTTTTTGTTAAGGTTGGATTTTATGAAGTTGGTATAGCGGAAATTAGCAGCAAGAAGAGTTTTCTTGCATTTATCTTCAGAAAAGTGGTCGGTTTGATGAGAGGCCTGAATTGTCTCAAACTCGATTAACTGCTTTTTGGTTGGCTGTGACCAAACGTAAGTTAAGTACTGAGCAGCAGAAGACGTCTGATGCCATCACCAATGCCCAATCAAGATTTCAATGTACAGAGTGGGAGGCTCTCTCCTTTCAGTTCTGGCTTTCTATCAATGACACTGCTTAGCTTTTTGTTGATATTTTAAAACTCCCGAGCCCTATAATAGCTTCAGGAGGTTAATAAAGCTCGATCTGAGTGCGCCTGATGGATTTTGGGCTCTCAACTTTTGAATTTAGAGATATTTCTGGATTTCAGGGATTGAAGGTTTAGGATCGAAGCGCAGTAGGGTTTCAAGTCCTGTAAGTTAAGCACTTCTTTTTTTCAAAAAAAAGAAGTAAAACATCAAAATTATGAAAGTGTGAATTTTTTTAAAAGAGGTGAGCGTAGTAATTTGCATTCACACCGCCAGATCGTGTTAATGTGCTTTTAACATTAGAAACTCATTTTCACTAATGAGCTCGTAAGACATCTCATTTTTCTCCTTCCCCATTTTTTTAACGGATTTTAGTTAGTCGTTTTGTTATCCTTTTAGTATAAAGAGAATAATCCACAGTTTCCTGCCGCTTAGCGTTTAAAATATCATCCTTTCAAAAATATTTTACCTTTTTAAAAAATCTCCTTCATTGGAGAAGAATAGCTTTAATGCGTGTGGCAAATACTAAAATTCCCCCCCCCCCCCAAAAAAACCTTACAACAACTCTTTTATTCTCGCCTTGTTGAAAACTTGATAATCGAGCAATTAAATGGTTTTCATCGTGCCGTAAACCGCAGCTTTATGACACCCCTCGTAAATTTTGTTTTCAAATTCTTTGAGTGCTTCCTTTTTACTCATTTTTCGGGAAGAGCTTAAAGGGTTCAATATGCGTTTTCCCCCTTTCCATAAAAAGTGAAAAAAATAAGGAATCGAACAATGTTTGCTTACGCGATTACGGCCTAAAGCTATGATTTTTATTTTAAAATTACTTTTTGATCCATCCTTGAGTTTTTTTTTTCGTCACGCAGGATGTTTTTGTTCGGAAAGCTTCAAAGAATGTAATCGAAGTTTAGATTCTTTTCCTCGCATCGATATTTCAAAATCTTAAAGAAGAAAGCTTTTTTTTTCCTTTTTACTTCTCTCTCTCAATCCGAAAAAGACATTAAAAATGGAATAACCATTAAAATTCTTCGGAAGAAGAAAATGAATCTCATTATGAGACAAAAAAAAATATTAAAAAGTCAAAATAATGTTCGAGTTCGTGGATGGAAAGGATAGAATTTTAAGAGGTTTCTTTTACTTTATTTCAGTTTTTGGAGCTTGATCAATTCTAATCTGGAAAACTAACAAGTTGAATAAATAATATTTCTTTGATGCAAATCAATTAATAAGAGAATAATAAATATTAAGCTTTGATATCTATAAATTATCTTATTTAAATAAATTTAGAGATGAATGAAAATTTTTGGCCTGTAGATTGTAATATTGCCTAATTTATCTGGGAGTTCTTGGTAAGAGTCTCGCCGAGAATTCCGAGACGAATTAATTTTGAGATGTTCAGAGCAATTTGTGATCGGCAATCAAAATTAAGAGAGAATAAGTTATTTGAGGATGACTCTTGGGTTTGTTTTCGTTGTTAAGATTGTTTGGATGGCATAGCTTTTTCTCTTCGGCGATCCAAAAGTAAATGTTTTTTTTGCTGACGGATGATTTAAGATACTGAGTGAGAATACAATGAAATTCGATAAAAGATAAAATAATCGTCGTGTTAATTCGGCTTTTAAGATCGGCGTCTTTGGCGATTGTGACACTGTAATGCTCGTTGGTCCCTCCACGTAATCCGCAGTAACCCCTCAGGCTAGCTATCAGCCTGTCTTGCTTCGGTGTTCTCCCTTAACGTTCCTATCCTTCAAATACTTCAGGACTATGCATTATTCATAAGCATGTGAAAGTTCCAATATCATAAAATTCAAAAGAAGATTGATTAATCATGATAAACTGATGCATCCTTTTAGTCAACCATTTTAAGCAAGTTTATTTGAGAAAATTTCTATCAAAATATGGAATTAAAGATGTGGAACTAGCCTATTCAACATTTTAAATACTGACCTCATTAATTAATCTATTACGAGAGGACCAAAACGCTATGAGGGATCATTATAATGTTTTTTGAATAAGATAGACGTAGGCGATTGGTGAAATATCCCCATGAGGTCAGCAAGACTATGAATAATTAACCCGCGATTATAACGAATTATCCAGAGGGAAAAACCCGGGAAATATGGCTAATTAAACCATTCGACCGGAATAAGTGCTGTGGCTTCAGGCCTGAAGCCAATTGCTTGAGAATCGTGAACCTATTCGCCTATGACTGATAGTCATGAACCTAACCGCTCCTACCAATGAAAAATAAATCTACCAAGTAGGAAAAAAAATCTCAAATTTTTCAAATCACCGACCTCATTGAATCATTCACACAAGACCGCTCAAAGAACTCTTTTCAAAGCGAATATTCAATCAACATGCATTACCAGCGTTTTCCTTGGGTTTTATTTCCGGTTTAAATATCATCTCACAACTTTTCATTTAGAGAGAGAGTGAAAAAATGATGGAAAACATCTAAGTTTTACGTGATCGCCGTTAATCCAATATCCTTTTATAATTTAGAAAAAAAAGGGACGGCCCGACGCTGTGATTGCAAAAATCTCGATGCCACACATCGTCCCGATCAATCAAAATCAACTTATTCCTTTTTCCTCCCATACCCCACGTGTATCCGGGGTTTGTAATTTTCAAATCCGATTACGTTCCGAAAATGATTAACGGCCGAAAAGGGTTAAGGAATGAGATACGAAATGCTGTCAGGTCAAAAACGTTGCTTATGTAATAAAGATGAGCGCAAAGCCGGGGTTTTTTTATTCTGTGTAAAATGTATAACAATAGTATAATCATCGTTTTCAAGGCGCTTTTCGCTTTGTTGCAGCAACAAAGAGAGATTACGAGGTTGGCAAACCGTGAATGAGTAAATTCAAACTGGTTTAGGAGAAAATTTGTCGCATTTATGTGATGCGCCAGTGGAGTCGTCCCCAAAAGTTATTTTCAATCCACGTTGTCGAAGGCCACCTAGAAGACTAATTAGCTTCCGCCCAGTGCCTGTCTGATCGTCCGCGGTGGGGAACACGTGCCACATAACCCGCTTCCTGTAGCCCTTTGAATTTCAATCGGGGTAGAAGGGTGGTCTGCAAGTTTCCAGATTTCTTCTTTCGTTCTGGCTCTTTGTTGATTGTTCTGGCTCCAGGATTTATTTTCGAAAAACACCAACCATTCTTGTGTGCGGACGGTCTAATTCCGAGAGAAGATAGTGAGTGTCGAAATTGTTTTAGGCCTCAAAGAATTAACTTATTGATTTTTCTCATTCTTAAAAAATAACTCTTTAAGCAAGACGGCTCAGAGTTGAAAATCTAAATTCAAGCTTTCTCACCTTTGAGAAATGCTTTCCTCAAAGTATGTATACTAAGTTTAACTAGCTTCAGTAAATCCGGAAGTTATTGGATTAGTTTTCCTACATCTTAACGTGTTTAAAATATGTAAAATTAAGTTTTAAAGTTTTATTGGAAATTCGCACGAAGAATTTCACGTTTATTTTACGCGTCGACAGTACAATGTTCATGATAATTGTTAATATTTAATTAAATTATCATTTCGGAAGTAATGACCATTTGAGTAGTTTTTTGCTCGGACTAAATTTACAGTAATCGATAGATTTTATTCATACACGTGCTAGTTTCTTTACGATGCAAGGAAAATTTCAAAGCTAGTAAGTTGGGATTGTGTAATGTGGCTAGGTCGACGACAGGTTCACCCATGCCGCAAAACCACTTTGCGAGCAAGGGCGGAGCCTACTTGTTTAGACAAGGAATCTGAATCCTGTGGAAAATCAATCTTATTATTAACGCAAAAGTTGTGAGTCGCTTGGAAAAGGTCCGAGATATAGTAAATCTGGGCGGATTTAGTAAACATTTGATTATAGGCAATGTGCTCGTGACGTAACTCGTGACGTCACAAATCTAAAACCTATATATTCGAGACCTCAAGTTGATATTGCATAACCTGCGCCTTAATTCGCTTCTGCATAAGCTAAGAATAGGCGATTGTCCTCAAATTGATATTGCCTATCCAGTCGGAGGAAGGAGCACGACATAGCCTATGCCACCGATTTTTTTGGGGAAAACCGAAAAGAGCATCTAAGATTCTGGTTCGGCTTGGGTCGGAGAGGTCTAACAACGAAATCCTAATTTTTTATTTAATTTTTCGAGACAAGATTCGAGAAATTCTTGCCATTCATTGTCTTGCCGTCCATCCCTATCCAGGACTGACGACCCGCATGACAAGATAGAGTGCCTGGCGCGGCACTGGTGAGAGAAAGCCAAAATCAGAATAGGGGAAATCACACAATTTTGTTTTCTACAGAAATACCCTCGACCACCTTTAGCTCTGGTCGAGCAGGCTTTAACATGCCAAATTCGTACATTCTCATAAGAAGAATGTTATTGACCAATTCTAAAATTGGTAAACATTTTGCTTTTTTGCAATTAAGACAAATTTTTATATTATTTCAATTTTTTTTAAAATTCAAAATTGATGAAGGTGCATGAGATCACGTATGCGGTCCAATAAAGGTAAAAAAAATTTAAAGAAGACACTATACATCCATCACTGACGATGGCATTTGAATACGCGAGAAAAGTGCTGCGTGACATAACCAATCCTTACTCATATTTCATATTATAGAATATTATAACCGACTTTTACTTATCGCAATGGATGATTTCGAAAACCCCTTTCACGGCGGTGAAAAAAAAAAAAGAAAGAAGCTTAACGTAGAAGCCGAAAAATTTTCAATCCATTTTCTTAATAAAAACCTGTCGTTCGAGATCTTTCTCGTTTCCTCTTTCCCTGCTTTTATTTATAAAGGAACTTTAGGTAAAAGTCGCGTGACTTATTTATATTTTTTTGATAAGATTTCACCGTTTCGTCGGCAAGTTTGAAATCTCAAAAATTTCTTAAATTAAATTTCTCGGTCTTATTTCGCGGGGGTATTAATTGGAACTTTTAACGACAATCAAGGAGTTAAGTTGTCAGTCATTCTTGAAAAGTCGAGCGAGACAAGGAAAAGTCAAAATGAAAAAGAAATTAAAATACCGTAAATATAAGCGAATTAACGTCGTCGAACTTGAAAACGGCAAGTCGAATTTAAAGTGCTTAATTAACTTAAACTTTTACTACAATTACGTGTCTTATGTTGACGAGGAAAATTAAAACTAATGTTCGAAGATATTATAACTTTATGAAGGTTATCAAATAGAGCTGTTAAAAATTCAAAAGGGATTTTAATAGGATGGAAAACATGAGCATGGTTGATGGAGAAGCTTTTAGGCTGAATCCGAGAAATATCCTGGCAGCTGCAAGCAGCTTGAAGTTTGGCCATGGAGCAATTTCGATCACAGGAACACGAAATCCAAAAAAATCATCGGAGAACTGAAAGTGCTCACATTTGATTCATACGATCCATTTCAAAAAAGGTGCATGGACTTTGTTACCCTACGTGGCAGGTACATTTATCATTCCCACAAAGAATAAATTTAAGCGTTGAAAGTTTTATAAAGAGTTCATGCAAGTTTCGCCGTTGTTATTAGAACATATACAAAACCTTGTTTTCCAAGTTTCGTCGCGACAAACTCACAAGGGCGACACTCTTTTAACTTCAGAAACGTCAAGGAATGAATTCCGCTAACAATTTATTATTTAAAACGTTTGGCTTCAGCCTTCCTCTATATTTCTCTTATATATTTTCTATGATAAATGATGCTAACTTCTCACATACAAGGGGATTCTAATTTATTTTAAATATTTTTTTCCCCCTATTGTTATTTTTTATTTTTAACGAGGCTATACCAAGTTTTAATGACTTCTAATTTTTCTTTTTTGAGGAAAGGTTGTTTAATGATGCGAAGGATTGATGCTTCAGGTTGGGATATTTCGCATTTTTTTTTTTCGTTTTTTTTTGGGCTAAAAGCCAATAATCATCCTAAGAATTTTTTGAAGGCTTTAAAAGTAATTTTTATAGCTTCTGTGTTTGGGTTTTATTACCTTAGTGACATGGATTTTATATTGTTAACGCTTTTTTCTCTTCTTTCACCTTCCTTTGGGAAGCAGTAAAAAAGGATAGGTCCTTTTTTTTTACCTCATAAATCTTGTGGAATTTAAGGTGTGAACGTATCAGTAACTCATCGAAAGGAATTTTTTATAAAATTTATGGAACGTCTTTAGAAAGCTAAGTCTTTTATGCAAATTTTTGAGCGTAAGTTTTTTTTTTTGTTTCTCTTTTTTCATGAAGTTCACTTAATCGTATGGTGATTGCTCACGTTCGAATAACTTTAACGCTAAAATTATTCATGAAAGAATTACAAGATTATCACTAGTGTTTTTTAGACCTTCAACAAAACAAGCACAGGATTTTTGTAATTCAATTTGTAGTAGCTGTGGCAAGGAGAGCTTTCACCCTTTAGGCCAGTGAGTTTTGGGCTCAGAAAAACCAGATCCACCATTTTGGCAGATACTTCAATTGGAAACTTCCCTGAATTTCCTGCCAGTGTCTTCAAAACTAGCTTAAGTCTCTCTTCTAATTAGGTCTTACCCTCTATCCCCCCTTCTTTTTCATGAAGGGTACACTAAACCTCATTCTTTGTGTGTTCTACAATCCTTATCCTGCTATTTCTTAATAAATCACAACATTTGTTTTTTGTCTTTTACACTTTTTTTTTTGGATTCTTGCCCGCTTTCGCCGCATCATCTTGTGAATCCCAAATCAGCTGAAATCTAATAATATTTCAATGTTGAAGATATGCTTTTTGAATATTTTATATATTGCTTTCTTCAAGTTTAAAAGTTTTTCGGGGGTTTAAATATAGTTGCTATATTTCAGTGACGTATAATTATCCTTTAAAGTGAGGAAATTAACTGAACTTGTCAAGTGTTTAAAAGGAATGAAAATCGTTCCCTTGACATCTCGAATTCATTACAAATCTTGGAGTAATATTTTGAATGTCTCTTCTCCTTATACGTGGATGTGTTGGTTGGTTTAACTAAGAAACTGAGATTTTCGGTGATTATTATTTTCCTCGGTTTTACTCGGAATTGACAGTTGGAAATAACTTTTTGGTTTTTGGAATTATAACACGATTTTTAAAGCAATCGGTTTTTAGGTTTCTTTGTCTAATTTTTTGGAAATGAAGCATTTGAAGATTGTTTTAGTTCCATCCTGGGCCCATAACCTGTTTTTCTTTTATTCACTTTTAATCTTGCTCCACAATGAGGGGTTTATCAAAACAAAAATAAGGTAACAATTTCGTCTTCTGCTAATTTTCCAGTGAGAAAACAGAAGACAAAAACAATATACTGTATTTCTGACCTTATTTGTTTTAAAAAATTTTGACTGTATTTTTTTTCTAGCGACTCCTGAAGAAATAGTTTGCTTGGTTCCTAATGTTTTATCTTTAATGAAATGATAACTCATATCCGTGCAAACTTATCTAGCATCTGCTGCGACACTCCATAAATCTTCTCGGATCCATTTTTTTATTTAAAGAAAAAAATTATCAGTCGACCCCTGAGTTTTTTAAAAAAAAAATCCAGACTAAGCTTGAAAAAAAAGGCAACAAGGATGTGAAAAATATATCCCAGAAAAAAAAGAAAGAAACGTCATACATCGATATTTTATTTCACACTACCCGATTTACAGCTTAGCAAAAGCTGACCCCTATCCGGATGGGAAAAAAGGAAAGTGTTATTTAGGATGGTCACATGGATCCAAACCGTTTTATGGGTTAAACTTTTCCCTTCCATTCATTTCAACGATAGCTATATAAAAAAGTTTTCTGGTGTAACATTCCACGTGCCCATAACCCGAACGTGTTTTGTACGTGGATATTATAAAATTAAATTATGAATTTGAGCAGTGAAAAGGGTAAGAAAAAAAAGGGGGCAACTAAGTAGATAACCTTATTAAACAATTCGTGGCACCAGTATTATATTGTTCTATTTGCATTTTTTGAAATTTTACAGTAGAGGGATGGCAATTTTTAACCTCTAATATTTCACTACTCGCACATTATACAGCCTCAAACCAAGTTGTTATGTATTGCCAGGATGTTAAATAACCCCAATAACCTGATACGTATTATTATTTATTATTTTTAACAACGAAAAACGTAATTATCGAAAAAATTATCGCTCAAACAGAACAATACAACAATAAGAAATTTCAGTTTCTTTCAGTGTTATATTGTCGTATCAGAATAGCGTTTAATTCTTCTAATTCAGCTGAAAAATCAACGAAAAAATTACTGGCGGTTCATTGCAAAGACTATTATAAATATTTTTAAGATTTTATTTATTTTCTGAAATACTCTAAAATCATTTTATTAAAATTTTTAAGTAAAAATGTTTCAAATGAAAGACGCTGCATTGACTCCCAAGTTAGATGAACGCCCGCCATCTTTGTTGTTGACAATCAAAATAGCAAATTAAAACGGTTATTACAAATGACGGTTTTTTCTATTTTTTGACTGGTAGGTAAAAAAATACGGCCATATTTAGGATTTTAATCCATGTTTTCAATTAACAACTGTGTAAAAATGCAAAAAAAGTAAAAATTAACGGGGAATAGAAGGGGGAAAAATTGTCTTATGCAAATAGAACAATCTAATCCTGAAAATTTGAAAGGTAATGCAAATAGAACAATTTTATTTTGCTAATAAAACAGTTCATTTTTTAATTTTGGATATTTTTTTTTCACGAAATGATCAAGGGCGGCAAATAAAATATGACTATGCAAAAAAGTCGATTTTCGATTTTTTTGCAAATAGAACATTATAATACTGGCGCCACGAATTTATACCTTCATTTCTTCGATAAGATTTTTTTTTCGTGTGGGAGACCCGTTCGAATTAGCTAAAGAGAATAAAAGAGGGTGAAAATATACAGATATCAAAAAACTTGATCTTCTGATAGGAATCCTAAAAGGAAAAAAAAGGCGGATGAATAGAAAAATCTGATCCTACTTTACCGGGCTTTTTTTATATTATAAAAAATTGAATCTCTGTTAAGCTCTTCTCTTGATTATAGACCAATACCGGCACCTTTATAAAAGCATTTTAATTAATTTTAGCATATCTTTCTTTACAGGCTAAAAGCTTATGATTACGCCGATTATTATTTTTTTTTCCGCTGTGAATATTATACCCTTTCAAGTAAAATCTTTAATGCGTCCATAACAAAAATCGATAAAGTATTAACTAAATTAAACAAAGGAAGTGGACAATTAAATTTAATTACCGCTCTTGAATATTCCATTTTACCCTTCTGGATATGATGCGTTTGGCTTTTTGTTTCACGCACTGGTCATTTTGACGTTCTCTGATGGAATAATTTTTTTTTATCATATGAAAAGGATTAAAATTAATGATTTTAGCTTTTACCTAAGTTTAAAATCTGGGCTCGGATTTAATTAACAGATTTTAATGAAGCTGTAAAGGTTAATAATTTAATGATTTTAATGATGAGGATATGAGCCGTATTGTTTTTATTATTTTTTTATCGCTGTTTGAAATCGTGTCGTGTCCATTATTGCTTTATTTGTTTTGTGATGGATTTGATAAATTTACTTTACTTTGTCAGGGCACGTCATAGAGCAGCCGCTTGTAAGAGATAGGGAGCCTTGTAGGGAGTGGACACTTCGATAAGTCGTCTGCTACATAGGGGTACGTCATTTTGAAAACTGAAAGCTGCCATGATCTGGAATTTGGTGGCCGCCATTCTCGAATTGAAAAGCGAACATCGCGATTGGCAGATTTTTCAATTCGAGAATGGCGGCCGTCAAATTCGAGATCATGGCAGCTTCCAGTTTTCAAAATGGCGCACCCCTATGTAGCAGACGACTCGTCGATGTGTCCACTCCCTACTAGGCTTCCTAGTAAGAGATCGTTATAGTAGAGTCCTGCATCGGGACGAAAATTACAACTCGAACCCGACCCGATTTCAGATTTCTGACCCGAACCCGAAACCAGTGACAAAATCCCGGCCCGAACCCGACGGATCGGGCCGAAGTTCGGGTTCAAACCCGATTCAAAAAACCCGGAATTTGGGGGTCAAAAAATTTAAACGGTAAAAGAAGGGAAATAATTTTTAATGCAAAGTAAAGTTAATGTCACCAATCACCATGTAAATTTCTATGTTAGCTGGGTTATTTATCTGCGGCTGAGGGAAGAAGAGGGAAACTTTTAGGATTTCAGGCCCGAACCCGACCCGAACCCGTCACCGATTTAAAAATCAGACCCGAACCCGACACCGATTTAAAAATCAGACCAGAACCCGATTAAAAACCCGAACCCGACCCGATGCAGAACTCTACGTTATAGTGTAGATGTTGCTCCTGGACTGAGGGCGTTCGGAGATTAAGTCTATTGCGTGAGACAAGGTCGTATAAGGATTATTTTGGGTCTGGGACCAAACGAAATGCCCAGTTTGGCATAATTTCGATTTTGAAGTGACTGTAATACTTTCTCACTCCAGAAAGCTTAGCAGTAACAATGTCTTCACTACTGCTTTAAAACCCGAAATACCTTTTCCATTTGAAATCAGCAGAAAATCATTCCGATTAAATCAATTCCTTTAAACTAAGGGGAGGAATAATACAAAACGTGCATGGACGATAACAATGCACTGTTATGAAATCTCCCCCCAAGCACTAAAAAATCAATTATAAGGGTTGAGATGATTGAAATAAAAAAAACGAGTACAGGAAAGGCGTAAAACATATCAATAAAACACTCGTATTTGCAAAGGTTTGGGCACACAATCGCGGGCAAGCGATATAACAATAATCACGCGTCCGTTTGGTGAATTTTCAGATTATTAAATCTGTTGGTTATAGGAACATAATGGAAGAAGCCCGAGGATTGTAAAATCCAGGCACGCCACGGGGCTAAGGGACTTAAATCGTATTCAAGTGCCTCCGTTTCGGGATTTCTACGTCATTGAACATCATTTGTTTATTTTCAAAGCCCCCCTAAAGCTCGTCTGAAATGGTCGGTTTTTGTGTTTAGTTCGTCAATGGGTGGCGACTGGTATTACAATGTTTGAGAATGATTGGCTTCGTTCGCGGAAGGATCGAAAAATGAGGAAAATGAAATTATCTCCGGGTTTTTTTTTCCTTTTACGCTTTGATGATCAAAGAAATTTTTCAGGGACGATGAAGGGAAATGTAACGTTGAAAAGAAGAAAGAGTTAAATTGTGATGGAATTTGGAAATTTGCACAATTTTTTGAAAGTTGAGACAATCGTGGGTTTCGAAAATACACATTTTTTAGCAGCACAAATCGGTTTTTGAAGTGAAACTTCTTTTGTCACGTTTGGGAGGTAAAAAGCTGAGAGTTACGCGTAATTGGTTTGGAAAAAAAAATTTAAAACATGGAAAATTAAAAATTTTAGAAACGAGAGGAGCAGACTGAGGGGAAAGATCCCGAGAGTTACGCATGATTGAAAAAATAAAAATTTTAAAAGGGCCGAAAAAAAAATTAAAAAATTGGAAAGGGCCGAAAATGAAAAGGGCCGAAAGTAATTTTCGGCCCTTTTCATTTTCGGCCCTTTTCATTTTCGGCCCTTTTCATTTTCGGCCCTTTTCATTTTCGGCCCTTTTCATTTTCGGCCCTTTTCATTTTCGGCCCTTTTCATTTTCGGCCCTTTTCATTTTCGGCCCTTTTCATTTTCGGCCCTTTTCATTTTCGGCCCTTTTCATTTTCGGCCCTTTTCATTTTCGGCCCTTTTCATTTTCGGCCCTTTTCATTTTCGGCCCTTTTCAATTTCCGCCCTTTTCATATGATTCTTGCTCATACTATTTTTTTTTTACAAAAATTTAAGACATTTTAATTCAGTTTTCACACATTTGTAGAAAAATTACAATCAATGTCGAAAATATTATCGAGAAATAAATTATTAAATTGCGGCTGGAAAATGGGGCATAAGGGCCTTCTATGTGAGGAAGCGTTGACCATTGCTTCAAAAGCGCGATCGAGCTTGAAGTCAACGGAAAATGGTAACGATCTTAACGGCAGATCCGTAATCTCTAAATTGAAACAAATCAAAACCCTTTATGTGTCTTCACATCATTATTTTTTCCGCAAACACGTGCATACAACTCACACTCCATTCACTTTTACTTTCGATTACAATTTTAAACCTCACGATAGATCGTAAAATGAACGATGATACAGCTTACAGAGCAATTAAAGCATTCATAAATCACATTGAAAAGTAGCAGAGACTGCGTGTCGTACAATGGTCAAAAACATTATTTAATGGAAGGCTTCGGGTTAAAAAAAAAAAAAAAGGATTTTTATACTCTGTGGTCCTGGCAAGAGCCCAAACAACACGATATATTGTAAAATCAATCTCAGATTCAGTCAACCTTGTTTCCTCAACTTGAATTTATAGTAGTTTCAACATTTTTATCTTTAAACTCTGATATTTGAAACAAACATCTCATATGGTTTTGGTTTTTATTCTTTTTAAAGATTTTGTCTTTGTCCTCTTTCCTTTCATTTCAAATGGGAATTGACAATCGGAGCTCCGATTTATTTTTTTGATTTCGTTGTTAAGAGTTAGTGTCGTGGCCACAGAATTGCGTTTTCAGGGGAATCGGATCTTAAAAAGCACTGGTGACCATTTTTGATAACTTTCACATCCTTTGGCTACAAAGCTGAATTACTCTGTAACGAAATTTAAAAATGTTCATTCTGTTCTACAGGATAGGGAAAGAGCGATCGTGCGGGATAAAGAAGATCCTCTTTTCCCGTTTTTGTTTCTCGGGCTCAAAGGGAGTAAAAGAAAGTCAACTAAACCAGCGGATAGAAGTTTTTATTTAAAGGAACGGAAAACTTTTATGTCACGTTTTGTTTGCAAATCCTGCGCAAATATTCGTTAAAGTTGTATCAACTTCTCGTGAAATCTAAACCTTTTCGAAAAGTTTAAATTTCGGAATTTTTAAACTGCATCTAATCGAATGATTTCTGGGAAAGATTAAAGCTCATCACTTTATCACGATTTTTTTATCTTCAATTGTATTTTTTCCAACGGCCATATACTTGATTGGAATGAGAAACGGATACGACTCCGAAGATGCAACAATTCTTGTTACGCGAAAGTTTAATAAGTTTTAAGCGAAAAATTTCTTTGTTTCGAATTATTTTTCATCGGGATATTCTTTCTTTCTCCTTCATCTAAAATACCATTAAAAAACCTATTTATCATTTTGATGTTTTTGCTTATTTGCACAACAATCCTGTTTCTTTTTTTTGGAAAAGTGGAATGAAGTTTAAAGAGTTTTATTGTTGTTTCTGTTTTCAATTAATTCTTTTCTAATGCAGATCTTTCCAAGATCAATCAGATCTTGCTTTGTTGTGGATTTTGCCAAAGTAGAGAGTATTAGGCGAGCTAAGATTCATTTTTACAGTGGTTTGATGGATAGCAAGGCTAATCATGGAGAAAATGGTCTGGAGCCATTGGCTACATCGTTGAAAAAGTTGTTATAAGCCTGCTCGACCCAAATCTCAATTCAAAAATGTTACAACACAAAAACATTCCCCAAAAAATCCTCTTTAAAATTTTAGCTTCGTGTTTCTATGACGCTATACACTCTTTCCAATTAAATATTACTCAAATCATCAAAACATTTACGGGCTAATATTTAATAAAATAATATTTACAAAGAATTTAATTAGAAAATTACGAAGGGAAATCCGCTAGTGAAAATGGTTTTTGCCCCTTATCAAACTACTCGGTGAAATGTTTAAAATTCCGCGAGAAAAAACGTATTATTATTTTGAGGCGTACTGAATTAAAAAGTTAATTATTTGTGGGGCCTTTCTTTCATGACATCCCTTCAATTAATTAATCAACTTTCCTTCGTACTTAAATGTTTTTTCCCCCCCTTTCTTTTCATGTTTAATAACATGGCACAAACATCTCTTCCGGGGAAATTTTTTTATTTTCATGGGAAAGCAAAGCTGTCAGAAACGATTTACAATGTAAACAAGCAAAGCTAATACCATTTAAAGAATATTAGATTAAAATGTTATTTAATGGGCTGACCTGTGAATCTTTTCAATCTTTTTGTCTCTCTTTGAGTGTGTTACGCTTGAATTTAATGAAATTTTTTTTATAAAGGGAGAATGAGTTAAGTTTTGATAAATTGATTCGGTTTTTCGATAAAACAAAAAGTAAAATTGGGCTTATTATACAATGAGCAATGCCAAATTAAGGATTAGGATTATGGTTATCAATAAAATTGCCTGTGTAGTTGTCTTCAGCTCTCTGTGCTGCAAAAATTTTCCAGCCATAGCGCCTTTAACCGCTTTTCACGGTTTCGTTTCAGGCTGAAACTTTTAAAAAACTCCTATTTTTTATAAATTCTTTAAAAGGGAAAAGAAAAATTATAAATTTCTTTATCGTAATCTTATTCAAATTTATTTTCTGCAAATCATTTTCGAATACTCGGGCGAGAAGCTGCAATGTAATAAATGAAAAACAGTAAAAGAGAAAAAAAACACTTTAAGTTCCGCAACATCAAATTGACGACGCAAGACATCGAGTACTAAAAACCAAGCCGTGATTCCTTGAAAAGTCGGATCAGCTCCCTTAAATCCCTTTTAAACCATGTTCTGCTTATATTTTCACGTCAACATTCACCTAAGAAGATCGTAATCTTTAAGTAGGAAAATTCTTATAAAATAAGTCAACTTCTAAGTGTCGACGTTATTTCGGAAATGAACAATCGTAACTTAATTTCGACACCGTAGACTTCCCAGCGTTACTTGTGTTTTTGATACAATTACGGATTTTTTTTCCCTTCAGCGAATCAAGCAAGCGGGGTTTTTAACCCATTTTTTCTTATTCTCTTTAGTTAGGGTTTAGGATGCGGGAAAATGGCTAAAAAGGATTTTAAAGAGTGATGCTAATGTTTGTGTTTTTTTTTGTGTTGCAGATGTATTTGTTTGCGTAGGGTGGAATATGACGAGGTGAGATGACGCGGGGAAAAATTTTATGTTCGAGCAAACACGTGATTCGGAAATTAAAAAGGAATTACGATGGAGTGGCGGGATACAAGGAATACAGATAGTAGGACGTTTGAAGGGTGGTGGAGGAGTAAATTGTCTAGTAAAGGTATGCCAAGTATTTTGTTTTTTTTAAAAGCGCAAATGAAATGTGAGCACTGTATTAGAAGCCGAAATTAATAAGCTTCAATACAAGGGAAATATGCAACATTTTGTTCACTAGCGTAACATTATCTAAACGGGTCGTAACATGATGTCAGAGGACCGTAACATGATGTTGAAGGGCTGTAACATTCTTCGCAAGGCTCGTAACATGCTTTGCAAAGCATGTAACATTGTCCTCACGAGCCTAACATGATTTAACATGTCACGAGGCATATTTCACAAGGTAACATGTTACGTAACATGTTATATTTGGTATATTTCACGGGCAAACATGTTACGTAACATGTTCCGATGTAACATGTTTCAGAACATGTTACCTTGTGAAATATGCCTCGTAATTTTGTTAAATCATGTTAGGCTCGTGAGGACAATGTTACAAGCTTTGCAAAGCATGTTACGAGCCTTGCAAAGAATGTTCCGGCCCTTCAGCATCATGTTACGGCCCTTCAACATCATGCAACATTTTGTTCACTATCGTAACATTATCTAAACGGGTCGTAACATGATGTTGGAGGGCCATAACATGATGTTGAAGGGCTGTAACATGGTGTTGAAGGGCTGTAACATGGTGTTGAAGGGCTGTAACATTTTTCGCAAGGCTAGTAATGACAAGCAAGGCAAGTAATGTAGACAGTAATGACAGTAATGACAGCAAGGCTAGTGATGACAATGTTACATGCTTTGCAAAGCATGTAACATTGTCATCACGAGCGTAACATGACTTAACATGTTACGAGGCATATTTCACAAGGTAACATGTTACGTAACATGTTCCGAAACATGTTACAAGGGAACATGTTATGTAACATGTTTCCCTGTGAAATATACCAAATGTAACATGTTACGCAACATGTTACACATGAATTTCCTCCCTTAAGACCCGATGCACAATTTTGTGCGTAAATGGGTTTCTCAAAATCCAGGCTAAGTTTGTTTTGGTCGATCACGTTTTAATGCATTAATTTGTTCAGCTCGTGGTCTGTTACAACCGACTTATCCCGTTAAATTAAAAATTAAATCTCTTATAAGGAGATGGGGGGGAAAAAAATTACAGTACAAAGTATAAATTTCGAAACTTGAGAATCGATTGATGATAACAAATTAGAAATGTTAAATTGAAAAGTTGTAAATGGAGAAAAGGGGAAGGTTCAAGAGTTCAAAGATACGTTGAAGTATCAGTCATTCGTTTAAGATTTTCTCTTGATCTGTTTTATTATTATTCAAAAGAAGCTATTAAAAGTAAGGGTAATTTTATTAAATTTTAATAAGAGAGAGAAAAGAAGAAGCATTTTTGTGATTTAATTAATTTAGAGGCTATGATAAGATTTTTGACAAATCGTTTTTTTCAATCTAATTCAATAAAATTAAATTCGTCGGAGTCTATTAATAAAGGGTAATACATAATTTTGAATTGTAGAAGAAGTTAATAGTCGGAAATCGTAGCTCAAGTTATATATTTCGATGCGTTGGAAATTTAAAAAAAAAAACCGAATAAAAACTTTCCTCTTTTCGATACTTTTTTTATACACAAGATTTCGTCCCGTTCGTTGTAGCGATGTAACAAAAACGAATTTGTATTCATTGTGGATTTCCGTCTTGTAAGCTGTTTTATATTTTTCATCGAAAGTTTCTGACAAGAAATTTTCTTGAAATGGCGAAAGACTGCAGGAAGTTATTTATTTTAGTTCGGGCCTTTCCATAATATTATTTTCTTGCATTGTATCTTAATGTCACGTAAAAGAAAATGTAATTATAAAATTTTTTTTAAAAAAAAATCTTCTGTTAGTTTCAACTTGTAAAATTTGTTGGCAGAATAAATATTTATAACTACAATCGCAATAATTGTTAGCCAACCCTTGACGAGTTTAAGAATTTAACTTTGCTTGCATTTGTTAGAGAAACTGCTAAGAATGTTCCGGAGCAGTCGTAATCCTTGATGAAAGCTAATAAGTCGAGTGGAAGTTAAAACCCTTGCAATAGATCACCCTTTTAGAATATTGCGTGTTGAAAAACAATGGACGATCGAAACGGTACAGTAATTAGGGTTTTAAATTTTAAAAGAAAATTTAGGTTCTTTGCTTTAAGAGATAAAGAATTAGAAAACATTTTTCTTTTTAAAATTTCTTTAATCTTAATATTACGCGCGCTGATAATTTAAACTTAAATTTTCATTTTTACTGGAGTGATTTCTTAAATTATATACAAAACCCCATTATGGTCTCTATTATATTTATCGAAAAAAGATCTATTTGATATACAGCAATGGCATTTTTCCATAAGATTGTAATTAGCGATTTCCTTTTCACGGTAATATTCATCGACACTATCGTCTTCGTTGGCCCGCAAAATATTTACCATAAAGTAGGTAAAATTATTCCCCTTTCTCTGGAAAAACTTTCAGTTACATGAACAATCATTTCATTCACACTTTTCCTATTTTTTTTTTTTTAAATCTCTCACTCCAGTTATGCAAGTAAGCTACGTATAAACAAACCAACACGTCAAGATTTTTTTTATTTTGAAAATGTGCCAAGGGAAAAAAGATTACCCAAAGATCTATTCGGAAATGTGCTCAGCACAGCGGCTGCAAAATAAAAAAAATAACAAAAATGAAGAGATTTCGCGTTTATTTGCTGACACCTCGAAATTCATTCCCTTGTTCGTACATGTTTTTAAATATGTAGCTGGAAACATTTTTTTTTCATTGAATTCTGTATTTCGAAATACTCCATCGGAGCGATCATATTAAATGTTCATGGCTAGTTTAAAAAAATTACAAAAAAAAGCAATTGTTGGATCTTTTTTTTTTACGAGGATTCTATTTGTACGACAGCGTTTAGCTTTTAGGTATAAAACCCTTAAAATATTATAAAATTTTCTTCGTTTGAAAATTGGTAAAGTTCAAAGAAGTTATGACCCTTTGTATCTGAATTCGAAACCGATACGCGTATACATTACTTCCATTAGATAAAATGTCAAGAACATTTTGAATTTTCAAACGACAAACTTTTTTAAGGGAAGGTTAAAGAGGAACGATTGGGATGACCATCGCGGAGAAAATAATCGAAAACAGTGTACGAAGTTGGAATACTGAAAGTTTTGGAGTTTCTTCCGGTCATTAAGTGGAAACTCGGGGAGTTGGTTTTTAGTTAAAGGGAAAGTTTTATATTATTTTGGCTTGAATGGAAGAGGTTAAACGCAGCGTGGAAGTAATATTTTTAAATTTATAAAAATTCTCTTTATTTTTTGGTGCTAATGAAATTATTTAGCAGGAGAACTTGATGCAATTGGCATCAGAGCTATTGGTAGTGATCAGTTTTTAAATCTCAGTTGTGCCAACCACTCTCACCGAATTGACGGCGTCAGAGTTGAAATAATGCTGCTTTAACGACTTTTGATAGCCACAAGCAAAGTATGCGCTAGACTCAGATCCAGCCTTTTTTTTTTTTTTTTTAGGGTTGGGGATCTGGCACTGCGGCCAACGTGTGACCTATTGTACCGTTCCTTGCTTTAAATGGGCTGCTTGGGTCGGAGTCCTCTGAAGAACTCCAGGACTTTAGCAGGGGCCAGGGCCCTGATTACCATTGGTGTGGGAAAGGCTTCCCCAAATATTCTCAGCCGGCGTATGGATGCAGCTTCGCAGAGACAGAGTATGTGTTCCGCTGTCTCTCTAGCTCCTTTACACAGCCGGCAAATTTCCGTTTCGGCCTTTTTCATCCTGAAGAGATGAGCCCGAAGATCGCAGTGTCCTGTGAGCAGGCCGGTGAGTTTTTTGAGCTCCACTCTGGAAAATGACAGGAGCAGTTTGCTTTTGGTTCTTGAGTACCCGCCTATGAAAATTTTTGAATGTCTTGGTCCCGGTGCACAGTCCCATTCAGTAGCTTTCTGCCTGTCCTCCCATTCTCTTAAGGCCATCTTGAGATGGCTTTCGGGGAGGCTCCAAAAGGGTTCCGGACCTATAAAGGACTTCTTCGCACCTTTCCTTGCGAACTCGTCCGCTTTCTCATTGCCCGGTATTCCGCAGTGACCCGGCACCCAGACAATGGTTCAGATCCAGCCTGCTTGGTCTCTTAAACCTCGAAAAAGTAATAGAGCCTTAGGTAGAGACCCTAAATTAAGAGATTGGCAAACTGTCGGCCATTATCAAATTTGAACGCCATTTTGAGCAACATGGCGAACTACACAGGAGAAAATTTGGTAGCCGTGACAGCGCACGTGGCCATCCCGATTCAGAAAAAAGTGACAGAGTTGCCTTATTTACGGAGGCTTTGTTCTGAAATGTCTTCTGCATGTTCTGCTTCCGTTTAGAAAAATGCGAAGGTAGAAGAAGCAGAACACATTCTGGACACATTTTTTAATGACCGGAAGTTTGCCAGTCTTTTTTAAATCTAGCTCAAAATTTCCATTATTGTGTATAGATTTTTAGTTGAATCAATCATAAATTACGCTTTTCGATCCTGGGGCTCTGCCACAGAACGAATTCTTAAAATGCATAATTCCAGACAAGTTCTAGTAAAGGAGCTTTGGCACTCTGCCATTGTAAACGTTTGTTTTTTAATTTAGGTTTTCATCAATACATGCGCCCTTGCTTCATAACACGCCATAACTTCTACTACGTCATTTCTACGTTTAAAAGACGTCAATTTAGTCTGACTGGTTGCTCCGTGCACAGCATCAGCATCGTTTTCAGATTTCGTAAATCGTGTTTTTTTTGTGTTTCAGGTAAACGTTTCGGAACTGTTAATCAACAAACACAAGATTTATGTACCAAACAGTGGGAAAGAAAAGAATAATAAAATGTGATAAAGTGAAGTTTTGTGTTTCGATAAGGGAATATGTGAGTCTGCGTGGCGTGAAATCATTATGCACCGTGGGACAGTTGACAAAGAAAATAAGGCAACATGTATCACACCGTTAAATACACCTTCTACGCCAACAGGACCGTTTCCGCCCGCTGTCAGTAGATATCATTACCACCCGCAGAACTATCATCATTTAGATATAACAGTCACCGTCTTGTGGGTGTTAACGCCGTTCCTATCGACGGTATCCGTCGCCATTGTTTGCGTTGCTGTAACTACCAATCAGTGGCTCTTAACTCAGGAAAATATGTCGAATCCGAATTATAACGGTACTGGAGATAGAGAGTATTTACCTAAAGGAACAATTTCCGGCCTTTGGACGCTTTGCTACACCAATCGTAAGTTTTTTTTTTATTTTATTTCTGAATGATTAGGTAATTTACGGGATCGTAACCGGCATATGTCGAAATTATTTCCCGAAAGGTTAGGAATAATTAAAATGAAGACCTTTGGAGGAAATAAATTTTCATTTACCGCGTGCGGTCTTCGCCCCTTTTGTTGTTTACACTTATGAAGCTTTCATGCGAATGGAGTTAATGACTTCATAAACATATAATATAATTATATTACACATTGCGAATTTCGGGAATTATAGTTTGAGAATATGGAAATGGATTGATTAAAACTAAATAGTGAAGGATTAGGAATTAAATGCGTTAAGCTTTTTAAAAGAGGAAAGAGCAAATATTATTAAAGTATTGAAGGAAAGTGTTATTGCGATTGTTAATCTGCACGATTTAACGCTTTCGTTGATTAAAGTTGCGACCGAGGATTTATTCTGAAGAGTAGATCAGATTCGACCTTTTTTCGATTTCGAGCAAGCTGTTGATTTTCTTTCATTTTTATTTTTGAGATGTTTCTCTTAGAAATTGATGAAGTGTGAATTGATGTAGAGTGTTTATATTTCTCGTTGGAAATATTTTGCAGCCATGCTGGGGATCAAGTTTCTTTGGTTTTGAAGTGGTAATCGTTTCTTATGCTTCATTTTAAGCCAGCGACTAGAAGGTCTGGAAGCAGATTTCTAAAGAGATGGAGAAGCCTACTGGACGTCTGGGGAAGGAGGTGAATAGGGAAAGATCAGGCTAATTTCAAGCGAGAAAAAAAACAAGACTACGGTCTAACGAATCCGGAAATTCTCGCCTTTGGACTGATACTCGAGGGACCCATTTTTAGTTCGAAATTTTATCACCTGCAGCGCATTTGTTTGCGAGCGAAACTTATTTTGGTTTTGACTTTTATTTTACAGGTCTTAAAGTTTTGCACAGCTTATAGGAAATAGGAAATAGAAAAGACATTGCCAGAAGCAAGAAAAACTGCAGTAGCTGCTGCATCCTGTGCACAAAATTAAAAAGTTGTGACGTGTATAAGCTAATTATGATCTAAGACCCTACTCACATTGGGTTTAGCTCAAGAAAAAAATTAAGGTTTTTAAAGGTTTGAAATGAAAAGTTACCTGACACGATTGCATCCTTCTCTTCTTGGTAAAGTTACGAATTTGCAGGGGACGGTCATTCTTTTGTTGAAACAGAATATGCAGCTAAGATATTAGTTGATAATCACTGTAAAATCAAATTCACTCTCTGGTCTCTATTCTTCTTTCTTTATTATTTTTAGATCTGCTTCTCTACTTCTCTCTTTTTCCTCAAAAATATTTATCTGTATCTGAAATTCGACGAGTCATTTTCCACAGCGCACAGTTCAATGAACAAAACAGAAAGATTTTACCATCATCCACTTCAATGACACAACATCACTCAAATAAACTCTCCGATTGTGAATCATTTCCTTTAAAAAAAAAAAAGTTTCCAGTACGACTTCTCACAATTATATCTAAATGAAAACCCTTTCGCTTTAAAAAAAATTCCTTTTTTTTTTTTTCGTTCAAAGGAAAAGAACAAGTAAATTGCATTGGGTCCTTTTCCCCCTACTGAATCAATAATAATAGGGTTTTATTGACCTTTCTTCAATGATTGAACGTGTTTTCCGGCTCAAAGAACCATTCCCACAAAGGAAAAAAAAAATAAAAAAGATGACAGTTACATTAAACATAGCCGAAAAATCGGTTTCCATCCTTTGGGGGTTTTTTTTCACAACCAAACCGGGAGATAAATATCAATATTTCATTAATGTTGAATGAAATATGAAGATCATTGAGGAGGTATACACTAAACGATGTCACAGCTCGTGACGCGGAATACTAATTTTCAAAACCGCATGAGTTTTGCAATGTTTTAAGCGAGGAGTCAAGAGACTGAGAGCTTGATCGCATTACAGAGAATATGAGATCGTGTAATGCAGGGTTTGTGTATGATTCCTTTTCGCTACGATAAATCAACTTAGATATAAATTTCTTTTTCTTACAAAAATGCCTTCTCTGCGGTATGGTTTTAATCCCCCCAGTTCGAAACTGCAGGGGGGTCTTTGCTACTTTTTTTTTTTAAGGAAAATAAATTTTAAATTGTGTTAATACGGGAGAAATAAATTAAGTTTACGGTTGTCGAGGACCAGAAATTTTCTAAAATTTTTAGTATAGAGAGAAAGAGTTATCAGTCGCCGACGACTAAGTTGAGGTGGTTTAGGCGCCTGTGAATACCTCAGACGTTGGCTGAATAACATATGAAAGACCAAGAGGACAAGCCAGAGCTGTCTTCGCGAAGATGCAAGTTGTGTTATGCTATCAAGATCTTTCCGCGTAGTTATTTCGCTTCTTGAGGTTGCCCGAATCTCTGACCACATAGTCCCAGGTCGATGTGGGACAAAAAAAAAAGGGCGGGGTAATGCAATATTTAAAATCTACAGGCAATAATATTGCTGGAAACTTTTAATACATGGTGGCCTCATCTCGCATTAAATTAGTGTAAAAAAATTTGTGGCGACGTATAAATAATTACAAAGAATCTTCTAAAGACCAAGAAATAAAAAAAAATTGTGACGAACTTTTTTGGTAACATATATAAGAAAAATCGTGACAAATTTTTTGGTGACAAAAAAATGGTACGAAAAATTTTGTGACTAATTAAGAGGTGGTACCAAAAATGTTATGACAAATGATGACAAGTTACGAAAAAGTTTTGTGGCGAATCGTACAAAGTGACCAATATTTTTCTTGACGAAAAATCCGTGACGAATATAACCGGGTACCAATTCACTGGTGACGAATTTTCCGGGAACCGTAAAGAAGACACAAGATTAAACAAGTATGTTTGCGCTGTAAGTGCTGTAGGGTGATGTCTCCTTTCAACCTATATCCGTCCACTCCCGAACGAAGGTCTCTCTCAAACTTTGCCACACTTCTCACTGTTTTGGGCTCTTTGCAACCATTTCAGTCCCGCCACCCTCTTAATGTCGTCGTACCATCTCTTTTGTGGCAAACTGACGCTTCTTTTCGACGTTCGAGGTCTTCATCTTACCGTCTGTGCTGTCAACCTATCCGGATCCTCCCTGGCGACATGACCTGCCAGAGGTACCAGATAGGTGGATGAGGTGGATCCGGAAGGGTGATGTCTAGAAAGCCTGAAAAAGAGTCTCCAACTCTGTATATCGAAATCCTGACTTCTCATTGACGAAAATCGTTTTTAACTAATTTCCGTTGGTTGGTGGTGACGTCATGCGACTTCTACTGCTCTACACTTAAGATACGTTTAGTCACAGCCAATCAAAAAGCAGCAATTTAGTTGGTGACTCTCTCCAGGCCCTCTAGTGATGTCTACGAAAAAGACAGTAAAGCTACTTTGCCGAAACATCTCTCACGCTTTCTAAACACGAATGCTTGAGGCTGGACCCTACGTTCACTAGTACGGCAAATATTCTTTTTCAAATGCAAATGTTTCACAAAATAACTGACTGATATTAGCTGAGACATCAAATTTCTCATAATACTTTTTTTTTTTATAAAAGCACCATCTCCCGTAACAAGGCTTATTTTTTTTCATAGGAAAAACTGTCGTGTGTTGGGAAATAAAATCAGGAAGTTTTGAATTTTTTACAATTAAACCAAGGGAGTGTGAAATTGTGTTTAGTTTTTGCGGTATCCCGTTTATTGCCGGAAATGAAAATAAAAAAAAAGAAACGTCTTTCCCATACAAATTGCTTTTTTATTTTAAAATATCGGCAATTGTTTCCAGATTTTGAATGTGACAATCGCAGGGCTGCAATCGAGCTGCAATTTAAATCATTCCCTAAAATGATTTAAATCCCGGTTCAAAAAACGGCATGACGTCCATATCTTTTCCTCCCCGAAAGTAAAGTAAGATTCGTCTTATCCCTTTTTAGTTGAAAGAACTCATTTTCGAGTATAAATGACCGAGGAACCTCGATCCTCTTTTGGAAATGTTCCAAGTCTGACGAATAACTTCGTCCAGTATGGCACACTTAAGCTTATACCCCTACTAAATTCTCTATGCGAAATAACGCAGTCTATTAAGATGAAAAAGATTATCGGAGCCACTTTTTTCAATGAGATATTTTTTTTAATTTCTCGGTTTTAAGTGTTTTATAAATGAATGGGCATTGCAGACCAGCTTGTAAGGTTTTTTTTTTTGAAAATATGGTCGTGTTGTGGGTTTGTGGAATTAGTTTTAGAGATATAAATTCATTTCAGTGAAAAATGGGCAAAAAGACATTGAAAAAAGATTGCGCTGAGATGCTTGTTAGTACTTTGTTAGAACTCTCCTTGAGGCGATGCAAAATGTGCCGTTAGATTTGATTTTTGCATTTTAGGCACGAGGGCGTGAAGCTCGGCATTGATTTGTATTTGGTTAAAATTGGAAAGCGTCGGACTCAGCGACTCAGTGTCGGCATTGGCAGTCACTACAGCGATACGCACCTTGAATGCGGCAGCCTGGAAAAGTATTCAAAGCTTCAAATTATTCTGCCACCAGGTTTTCTTCCCGCCTGGCCAGCACCATTCCTCTCTATCCCTTAGGTGTAAGAGATGGTATTTCTCAATACAAGCTGTAAGTTTGTTCGTCCGTTTTGATTTATTTTGATGTCATCATTGATGTCTGACATCTGGTTGTCTGATCCGTCGGCTGTAAACGCAACTTTCTGATACAATTCCTTTGGGGTTTCCCCTGTATTTTCTATTCGGATAAAACGATTGAAGCGGTGACGCGTAACCGTACCATTGTCACGCGTAACCGACAATCCGAGGTACCGGAAGACAGGCACATTCTTGAACCTCAGGTTCCCGACCTCCAGATGGTCTTCACCTTGCAGATCTCTCGTCATCACGAGGTACTCCCTGTTACCTTTATTAATTTCGAGCCCTATTCGACTTGCAGCCTCTAGTAACTCTGCGCAAAAACGACAAACCTCCTCCCGTGTCTCACCCAAGATGTCAATGTTGTCCGCATCGCCAAGAAACTTAACCGGTCGTCCTAGATTTACGCCGCCAGGGATGGTCTCGATGACACGCACCACCTTCTCACTAAATTGGTATTTTTATTTTCTGATCCAATCAACGAGGGCGCTGCTACCTTTGTGAGAGAGAATGGTTTCTTATGCAGTTGCCCCTTTGTCCATAAACAAGTGATTCCATTGACTTTCAATTGTTTCCACTCGAGAGCCTGGAATGAGAGAGTCGCCAACTAAATCGCTGCTTTTTGATTGGCTGTGACCAAACTTAAGTTAAGAACCAAGCAGCAGAAGACGTTTAACGTGACAACCAATCAACGGAAGTCAGTTGAAAACGATTTTGGCCACATCCAATGAGAAGGCTCGATTTCGATTTACAGAGTTGGTGACCTCTCCTTATGATCTCTTTAGTTTGGTTTAGTCCTATAGTGAGGACACCGTGACCATAATAATCAACAAGAGATCCCTGACCTGTTATAAGACCGTGAATTCAGCATATTTCTCACTCAATCAGTTTGCTTTATGGATTGCGGGGAATGCGATGACAAAGTCAGAACTCAAATTGTTTTATTTAGATACTTGAAAAATATCTAGCAGAATCCTTATTCGTCGGAGCTATAGATAATTTAAAAAAAACTTAGCAACTGCCTTTTTGTATTTCTCTCTCAAAAAACTCCACAAAACAAAATTTTTTATTTTCTAAAAAAAAAACCTCGTGAAAACGGCAGCTAACCCTAAGCTTTTCGCTACCATCACGTTCATCACCGTCGGGCATTCCAGTTCGTTCGGAGTGTATTTCTGTGGCGACTTTAATCGGTTTCCAGGGAATTTCAGCATTGTCACAGGTTTATTAACTGTTAACATTGTTTAACTCACTGGGAAAAGTAACGCATTATATGTTTTCCAAGTTTTGTTCAAGTTTGTACTCAGCCATAAGGGAGAGAGAAACTGTTTTGAGAAACTACTTCCTCCAACCCAATTCGTATATAATTCTCAGCGCACCGTGCCACATCATAATCGAGTCAGCTTCTTTAACGTAAATTACGTCCTGCAGGAAGAACCATAACACATTGACTTTTTCATTTTTTTTTTTTTTGAATGTAAGCTTTTAAGACAATCTAAAAAGCATTAGCATAATACCGTTACCCCCATCTATATGTTAACCAAATAAAATGATACGCGTTATGAAAATGTATCGCCATTCCTTTAAACAAAAAGCCTTTTCCCCAGGTGGGCTGCTTGGAACGGGGTTTGGGGGAAAAGGGGGAGGAGAATGATGTGATATAAGGGAGAATTTTCTCTCCACAGTCCCCTATATAAAGTGAAACCTACTTTCTCACTCGCTGGAAGGTCGTCGTACACCATTATCGCATCTTTCCATCTTTCAAATTGTAATTTCGTACTTTTTCCCGAAAGGGAGAGAAGAAAAAAGTTAACCACATGGTTTTTTTTTTTCGGGGGGAAGTGACTTTATTCTTTTCTTCTTAATGGCTGCCGTGTGACGTTTAAGTAACCTTCTTTCTTTACGTTAAAAATTTTTTAAATATTAGAGGTTTTATTTAATGACGTTAAAATTTTCTGGTTGAGACAGTTTTGGAAACTTGGGCAAGAGGATTTTTTTTTTTTCAAAATGAAAGAAAAAGTCGTTTGATTTTTTTCGTAATAAGAATTTCCTTCTTTACTGATCTTTGATCTCAGCTATGGATTATCGTTCGATAAGCCAACATAAATAACAAAGTAACTTTGTTTTCAAAGTTTGATGAGCCCAAAGTTTGATGATTATTAGAGATTGGGGGAATAAAAATTGAGTGGGAAGTATGAGGCTAATGTTTCAAATATTTATATGGAGATGAATGTTGAAGTTTTTTTCGAATTTGGTAAACCCTGAAGTTTATTATGAACGTCTGAATGGTTGTGCGACGGTTTGTCACAATTTTTGGAGCATGCCGCATGTCCAGGTCAGAATCAAGGCTCAAGTTTGGTCGAAAAAAGGCTTTGAAATGTATTTTCAGAAATTTTTACGGTTGCATTGAAATTGCTAGGCCATAGGAACGATTATGCTAACGCGGGAAAACTATCGCTGAGTTTAGAAAATAAACGCTTAAGCTTGGATCTAAAATGCTAGAGCAAGAATAATAAGAGAACAAAATGGACGCTGAAGCTAGAAAATGGACGCTGAAGCTTAGATCTAAAATGCTAGAACTGGAATAATAACAGAACAAAATGCACGCTGAAGCCAGACGCTAAAGCCAGAAAATGGACGCTAAAGCTAGAAAATGGATACTAAAGCTATAAAGTGGATGCTAAAGCTAGAAAAGTGACACTAAACTTAGCGTATTGACCATGATGTCCTTATTATGCTTGATTTAGCAATAAAAATTTAGTTTTATTTTTATTTGGCGCATCCTTCGTAGTTTGACTTACAAAGCTGCACTTGCACTTTGCCTTGTTGATTTTCATATTTTTTGATGTTCGCTCCTGAGATCGAATAACTTTGCTCAATTGAAAAGATCTAAATATTTTCGCGTTCTCCTTCTTAGTAAAACGCTTAACATTCCAATGAGTTATACAGGAATTTAAATGGGCAATGTGGAATAAATTACACTATAAAGAAACCCGATAATAAATCTGGGAAATCACTTAAGAAAAGGCTAAGAATACAAATTGCGATAACGAGTTTCAAAGCCACATCGAATTCCAAAGTTTCCTTTTTTTTCATTCTTACTAAATTTTATTTTAGTATAAAAATATTAAAAGAAAAGTCACATGTTAAAAAGGATTAAAGATTCGTTGAAAGGAATGAAAAAATTACAAATCGACATAAGAACTATTCGTTACGAGTGAGAATTCTTTCCTTCAGAAAAATTGTGATGTGATTGAGACAGACTGAGATGCTCGCGTGATGGGTCCTTTTAAAAAAATTAATTAGGTTTTGGGAAATATTTAGCATTTAATTTAATAACTCAGAAACCTCGAGTTTTGGTGATTACAATGTTTGGATTTCCTGAGTTTTCAAAACTCCTGTAGGGATTCCTACATCGAAAAACAATAATCTAAATCGATCTCTTGTTGAGCTTTTTATCTTTTTTTCAACTTTTGTAAGAAAAGTTGATGTGAAACTTGATTAAAGCGACCAAATTTCCATCATAAGGAGCACCTCCTTATAAAAGAATAAAGTATAAAACTGTGAACTTATTAATCATAAACAAAAAATTAGGATGCCAATCGATTTTTAACAAGGCAAATCGATAAACCTGTTTGTGTCCCCCCAAATTGGATCTACCCGCGAAAGGATTTCGTGACGGCTTTTGCGTTAAAATAATAACCAACTAAATATTTGATTCAACACTTTATTTAAATACTAGCAACTCATTTACCCCTTTATATAGTGATACAAGTGATTCTTTCTTAACAAATTAAATGTTCCTTTAAAATAATGATCGATCAACCCTTTAATATATAAACGACGTATTTGGCCAAATAATGAAAATTCTACTTATCGACATCCGGCGTCTCGTCGGTACTATTCTTCTTCCCTTGGTGTGGAAGAAATTATCCTTAATAACTACCAGGGTGGAATTACTCCTTCATCGAGTCAATTATACTTCCCTACGTTCGTCGTTCGTTTCAACCGGAAACGATTTTTTTTTAGAAATTATGAACGATCCAATGCGCGCGTCTAACTTTCATGCTTTCCACACGGCACCTTTTATCGATTAACTTCTCTTTTCTTTTAATTAAATTATCTCGTTATATTCTCAACTTAAACAGAATAACGTTTTATTTTTGTATCCATAATATAACTGCACATCACGTTGATACGTCAATCTATAATACTTAATTATTATTACTTCTGTTACCTTACTCTAATTGTTTTACTTAGATCAAAAATTATTCAAAATCTTCCCGAATTTTTTATTTTTTACTTTATTTCGAACGGTTTCTTATTTATTTCATTTATTTATTTCCGTACGCTTTCTTTATTTTCTGTTTCCTTCCGAACGGATAAAACTATTCTTCTATTTTTATACGACAATGAACTATCCTTGCTTCTTAATTTCAACCTTCCTTAATTATTGTTTTACCAAACTAAAATCAAATACTCGAACTTTATTTTTATGTTAAACTTCCACCTCCGAACAATACTCATTTTTTTTTTATTATTACGATTTTTTTTTGTTTTCTTAACGAATTATCTCCGAACTATATTTATTCACTTCAAACGGACTGATCTACCAGCGGTTCGGATAATCCGGGTATCAAACTAAACAAACACTCTGACGAGAGTGTTCACGTCGAAAAACAACGGTTCTGTCCACAGCGATGTGGCCGCGGTTACGACTTACGTTTAACTACGAGAATGCCTTCTTTCCCTCTGGGTTTTATAAGCCCAACAGCCATTTTCCGTGCCTCGTTGATTCTTAATAGAATCTTGGCGCGACTGCTGTGGTTTCCCGTGGCATAATGATTATTACTCTTTAGCAATGATCATTACAAAGGCTTCTCAGAAAACCAGCGGAATTTTTATTGCACTGATCCAGGCGCCTCTTGTGAAGACTCTGGATCAGCACGTTTGACATCCACGTGTCATGAATCGGCCTATTGTTCCCTTTCGGTTTGGTTACCGTTAATTCCGGGAGCCGCCGATACCATTAGCATTCCCAAACTTCCTTCAATGGTCCGGTTAATCAAACACGAACGCATTCCTCCTCAGGCTAATGGATCTTCGGCGCCCGTACTTAGGCCCCGACTATCACGTGCATGACCTCATTTCTTTCAAGTAACTCTTTTTTTCTTTTAAGGGTAGGCCTGATATGGCATTTCATATCAGACGCCCACTGATAAAAAAAAATTCCGCAGGTTTTACTTCCTTACTTCTTATAATATGCATTCATCTTAAGGAATGCTATCTTAAAACTTAAAATAAACTAAAACTATGTGTTGATCAAAAAAAAAATATGCTTAATATATAAAATCTTAAAACTAACGAAATACCCAGAAACATGAGTGATAATACGGCTCGTTGCCGATATTTGACATGTTTATTGCTACAAAGTAACACCGCGATGGGGACAATAGAATGACCTTGTCCTCCATCTTAATGCGTTTCGCACCCTCTCTTCTTACGATTCCCAGCTCGATCAGCTGATTTGTTAAAATGTGTTTACTTTGTATTTTCAACTCTCGGTTCTCCACCACGTGGATCCCTCAAGTGTCATTTTTGACAACTTGGGGTTGTAAACAAACCTAAACGCCTGCGCGTCCAGTAAGAATTCACGGGCTATCACTTCGTATCGCGTAACTTGTTCTTAATTTTCGTCTAAAATTTTTTTTTTATTTGTTCGGTTGTGAATCGGTTTTACCTTAATTATGGATAAACACCCTTACCATGATCGTCACGAGGCGGAAACCTTCCTTCGGGCACTATCACGAATTTATCCGTAAGTACCGTTTCACTTATTTACCAACCTCTTTTTTTTTTAAAGAAAACATTCCACATATCTCTTTTTTTTTTTTTTTAGTCTTACTTCTACTCGCCGAATCCCTTTGACTATACAACGGCTAATCAACGCGACCTTGCTACAACATCCCTTAACCGCAAGTTTCATTTCATCACTGCCGGTAGGAGAGGTACGACGATACCTGGAGCAACGAGTAAGTATTCTTATCATTCTTAGCTTTGCACCATGGTTAATCATTACCTTCTTTCTCAGTTTCGTCTTCCAAATCCAGTCAATCCTGTTTTGATATCGTATTCTGCGCCGGAAGGTTGTGCACCACCTTCATCGCCAGTCACTGACAGCAAAGCGACATTACCGATCATCGGGGCGTACGGCCCCGATGCTGTTCCCCCACTTTCGCCCGATTCCAACCTAGAAATCGGGGAGGTTCACCCGGCCATTCTATCTATCGTAAGTGCCCGTCGTCTTCCCTTTCTTTTTTTTTTCGATTCTCTTATTCAGTATTTTTTTTTTCATAGAAAATTGAACCAATCAGTCCGCCTCCCGACGCAGAGCCCATGGAGGAATCTCTACCCGCCGTCTTTGAGGCAGAAAATTTACCCACAGCACCCGCGGATTCTCCTCCGCAAGGCGACATTGATCCGTCCACTAGCCCTAGTCCGGCTCCAATGTGCCCACGGGTGTTTGATCCTGATCAGCCCTGTTCATCCACGGGACACCCCTTTTTCCCCGAGCCTTTTATTGTAAGTGGACAACAAAAAAAACTATTTTATGTTTTCTTTTTTTTTTTCATAACCCTTATATATTTTTTTTTTTAGTTTTTACACCGATATCCGCAACAGGAACAGAGTTCATCTGACTCCGATTAACTGAACCAATATGTTACCAAAGACCATATTTTATGCTCAAATCTAGGTTCACCAAAAACGATTCAACCTCAGTGGAAGCACGGTTTATTATTTTCCTATTATTATATAATTAAATTTTTTTTTACTTATAGTTTTATTCACAAAAACTAAAACGGGTCTTCGTTGTTTCATTTTCCTACGAAACAATATGATTATCTTATTTGTTACTATTTTATGTGGTTGTTTTTGTTTTTTTTTTTTTTTAACAAAAAAACACTCTTCAGGGTCGCGTGGCCAGTGTGTCACCACCCCGAGTGTTGCTCTTTATTAGTTCACTGTATCTTTCTTAAAAAAAATCTGACTAAATTAGGTTCCTACGGTTGTTATTTTCTTTTCTTTTATATATATTTTTTATTCTTTAGTTTTTTTTTTTTTTAAACGATTAACTAGTTTTTTAAGTTTTTTTTTCGTTGGACCTCTGGGGTTGCGTGGCCAGTGTGTCACCGCCCCGAGATTCAATAGAAATTTTATATTGTTGTTGTTTACGTCGTACTTAACCGTTTCTCTCTATTTTGTCATTTTACGTCGTTTACCATCGTTATTAAAAAAATTTTTTTTTTTATTTTTATTTTTTACTATTGTACAATCAATGATTATTAGACCTACGTAACCAAAGAAAGAGGTTACCCGCTCTTCCATCACGGGTTGGAATATTAGTGTCCTTTTTTTTTTAAAACTTTATCAGTTTAATAAATAAAACTTAATTTTTCTATCGTCTAATATTTTTCACCTAACCAAATACGGAATTATAATTGTCGATACACTTGATAAAAAAAACTTTCCGCAGAACATAAAAAAAAAACATGAACCCTTTATTCGCGCCTGGCTATTAATCTTACCCGTAGCCTGGACCCGTGTCCTTAGCTAACCTTATGGGCTCAACTGTTATTTAAGAAAACGAGTTTACTCTTAACGCCGCCTACCGTTCATCATCGCTCTAACATCATCAACGCGTTTCCTTCGGTTTTGTTTTTTTTTTCTACTGAAAACGAACAAAAAGAATAACTTAGTTCCAGAAGGAAAACAATAAGAGTTCCAATCTATCATTCTCATCGCCGCCTCAACATCTCTCTATTTTATTCCGTACACATATTTATATTTTTTTTCTTTTAAACCTTAATATGAACCTAACCAACCTACGTTAACAAATGTTATATATCTAAAAACTAACCTATCTTTTGAAAATAAAATTATTCGAAATACTTTTTCAACTTCGATACATGGAAAATCCCCCTTACTTTATGGTTTTCAATATTCTTTAACTCATATGAGGACTGTCCGCAAATCTGCGAAACTACATACGGCCCTTCATACACTGGAAACAATTTGCTTGCTTCATTATAAGCAGCATTCGATAACTGTTTCACCCTTACTAATACTTTTTCGTTTACATTAAAATCTGTAAACCGTTTATTCCTATGATTCCTCGTCCTTTTCTCACATTCCTTTTTTCTCATATTCCTAACTATCTCATTTTTTTCAGCTGCGTTCAACCTTCGATTGCTCATAGTTGCTTCATTTTTAAATACTTTTTCCCAATCAAATTCTTTATCAAGCTTGAAGAATAATTCTGTTGGAGTGAATCCATGAACTACATTAATAGTTTCGTTCAGAACTCTTAACACTTGATTCAGATACTTATACCACGACTTGTGATTCAAGTTCGCATAACTTCTAAGGGTACGATTAATTATTTTATTTCTACCTTCACTGAGATTCGCTTGTGGGTGGTACAATGGTAAATAGGACAATTGAAAGTCCTCTTCCTTAGCGAAATTCTTAATTACTTTTGATACAAAATACTTGGCATTATCTAAGAGAAGCAGCTTGTATGGCCCATACTTCTCTCGCCAACTCTTAAGACATTTCACCGTAAAACTCGCTGTGGGAGTTCTACAAGGATATATTTGAGTGAATTGTGAAAAATTATCAGTTAAAACAAACAAATATTTAAATCCCCGAACTGTGGATACCATTGGTCCTAAATAATCCCCTGAAACCATAACATTTGGTTCCCCGGTTAAAACCGTTTTCGTTGGACCTACCAACGTACTATTTGCAGGCTTACACACCTGGCAAACATGACATTTACGGATAAAATCCTCTACCGTTTTAAAAAAATATGGTCCTACGAATCTCTTTCGCAGCATTTTATAGGTTTTGTAAATTCCTATATGTCCATAATCCTCATGGACTACCTTAACTAATTTCTTTAATTCTTCCGGCAATAAATAAACCTTCCACTCGTTTACTTCACGAATCGTAATAAGCTCATTTTCTATTTTGACACCTTCATCTGCTGGATATCGCTGTCTAACTAACGAATACCTATCCCCGTTCTGATGACTATCTTGGATTTCTGATAATAATGTTAAATACGGGTCATCCTCTTTCACCATCTTCTTTTGATGCAAGAGAGGTACCACATTAGTATCTTTCTTCCCAAAATTCACTAAACGACTCAAAATATCAGCAGGGTTTTCTTTCCCTGGAACATGCTGAATATCGTACTTAAATTGCTGAAGCTTAAGACACCATCGCATAAACCTTGGCGATAAATATTTAGCTGTCTTTATATATACTAATGCCTTGCAATCTGTAATAATATTGACTTTCTTGTAACATAGCAAACTTTCAAAAAATGTTAACGCCAACACAATAGCGTAAAATTCCTTTTCGGTAGCAAAATAATTTAATTCTGCTCCTGAAAACGCCTTACTATAAAAATATAATAATTTCGGTTGATTCTCATCATCTAACTGAAATAGTACTGCAGAAGCGCAGTTATCTGACGCGTCGGTCACGAGATAAAATTCCTTGTTAGGATCTGGATGAGATAACATCACCTCCTGAATTAACGATTGCTTAATTTCCTCAAATTGCTTTTGCAAATCATCGCTCCAAACAAATTTACTTTTTGAAGAAGTCAAATAAAGAAATGGTTTAATCATATCTGAAAACTTATAAAAAAACCTCGAATAGAATTGTAAAAATCCTAAAAATCCTCTCAGCTCCTTTTGATTCTTGGGAGGCTTATACTCCCTTAGTTTCTCTACTTTCTTTGGATCAGGACGAACACCTTCCTGGTCTATAATAAATCCTACAAACTTAAAGTCCTTTTTTATAAAATGACACTTCTCTAAATTAAGCCCCATATTTGCTTCCCCTAACTTAGATAATACTAATCTTAAATATTTTAAATGTTCCTCAAAACTACGCGTTCCTAAAACTAAATCATCCACATATGGATATAAAACATCATCTAGCTCATCATCACAATCAGCGAGAACTGAATTCAACGCTTTAAGCAATGCGCTTAAAGAATCATTTGTTCCAAATGGTGTAACGTTATACGTATACGTCTGGTTACGCCATTTGAATCCAAAATACTTTCGTTGATGTGGTGCTATGCTTACTTGATGAAAGCTTGAAACCAAATCTAACTGGCTATAATATTTTTTTCCATGTAAGCGAGGTAATAAGTCATTTATTTTCTCAGGCCCTTGTTGCGAATACTTAATATATCGATTCAAATTCCTATAGTCTCCGCACAAACGAATTGATCCATCGGGTTTCTTAACAACTACTAACGGAGTTAAAAATCTGGTTGGGTTAGCTGATATGACCCCTTTAGCTATCATCTTATTTATTTCTTTATTCACAGGCTCTCTCAATTGAGCTGGTACTGGATATGTTTTCGATTTAAAATCAGTCTCAATTTTATCGTCGAACTCAAAACTATGCTCATACTTATTACATACATACTGGCGATTTGAATCAAACACAAAATCGAATCCTAACAATAACTCATAAAGCCTATTCCTTTCCTCATCATCCAGACCATGACATTCGTCAACTTTGGCTTTTAACTTCTCCTCAAACGTTAATTCCACTTCACTGCTACACAGATTCATTTGAGGTGGACCTGCCTCAACATCCTCACGCTCGACCTTAGTTCCCCCTTTATCCTTGCTTCTCGCGCTCCATTTGGTTTTATTACTTATGTTACGCCTATCTTTTAATATTGGTGTATCCCGTTGAATTCCTCGCCGATCACTATGCATTTCTTTATCCCTATTTAAATTTAAATTCTTACTTGCATTCCTACAACCACTTCTACTTTTCTTATTCTTACTTTTAATTACTCTCTCATGAGTTACCTCTACTTGATTATTATTAATATTTTTATTATTCTCATTCATATTCTTTTTACTATTTTTATCGATTTCTTCATTGTTACGTTTCCCTAATCTACTTCTTTTATGCTTAGCTACTAGAACTTGACTTGAACTACTTTCTTGTCTTCCTAAATCTATGTCTACCCCAATGATATCTGGAGTGACTATTATTTCTTCTACGTTACTATCTTCATCTAAATTTACTACCTCAATGGGTACTTTATATAACTGCTCAAAATCTACCCCTTCATATGGGAACTCATCTACGAACCTCTTTAACTCAACTAATGGAGATTCCTTCTCTTGGACGATCTCCTTCTTCTCATCTATTATCTCTTCTTTATCAATTTCCATGAATCCTATACTATTATCCGAAAAATTAATAACTGCCTTACTCCTAATTAAGAAGTCCATACCTAAAATTAAATTAACGCATAGCCCTGGTACTACGTAGGCGTTCAACATCCCCCTACGTTCTCCATAATCCATTTCCACAAATACTTGCTTACTTATTTTTCCCGAAGGTTTTCCATTCGCGAACTTAAATCTTAAATTATTAACTGGAACAATATTTAATTTTATTATCTTATTCCTTAACCTACTAAAAAATATTTCGCTGATGGCGTTCAGCTCCGATCCCGAATCGACCACAGCGATTTCCTTAATACTATTTTCGAATTCAACTTCTAACCTAGGTACTCTCGCCATTCCACTTAATCGGTTCATTGAGCAGGTTAGTTTGGGGATCGTGTACCCCCTGAACTTCTGCCCCCTACATTTCCTTGGTTTTGGTTCCCCCCTGGAAAACGTCTTGGATTTGTCTGCTCTGGCTCGACAAATGTCACCCTTCTATCTTGATTAAACATTCCCGGATGAAAAGTTGGATTCCCTTGATTCATTCGGTTAATCTCATTAGCACTATAATTTGGCCTATTATTAGTAAAATTATTTGGTGCCCGTTGATTAAAATTATTTGAAACTACCCAATTTCTTTGGTTCCCGTTTCTGCCACCATAATCCGCTCCTGACCTGGCGTTATTAAACTGGTTTTGATTCTGGCTTGGGCCATTAAACCGTCCCCTATACCCTTGATTCGAATAATTATCTGGGATGCCTCCCGCGGCTAGCAAACTTCCTTTCGTGCCGGGCGAGTTCCCCATTGCCGGTCTTTTATAGTTTCCTCCACTATCTTGAACTCTTTGGGCCTTCCTATTTTCCAATTTTCCCTCCATATTATCTAACTCCTGGAGCATCTGTACTATTTCATCGATATCTTTAAGACCCCGAATAAGGATTCCCTGTGCTACATTTTTTGGGAATTGGGACAAGATTATTGAGATTATCTCTTCGTCCCTAAACGGTCTGTCCAAATTTCTCAAAATAGCTACGTTTTTCAAAAAATGTTGACTCATACTTCCAGATTCGGAACTATAAGTTTCCGTCCTCAGTTTAACCATGTATTCGCGTTGAATATGATCATTAAAAAACTTCAGTTTGAACTTTTTTGCGAAATCGTCAGGATCGTTGACCGTATCCTTCACAACAACCCACCAATAATCTACGTTTTTTAATGCCTTGTCTATGACCGGGAATAAATTATTCCAGTCCCTCAACTCTGGCCTACTTACAACCAATTTATTGATATCATTAATAAACTGCATCGGATTTTCATCTGATTCTTTAAATTCCCTAAGATAAGGTTTCATTTGCTTCACTGAACTAGTATTTCCGTTAGCCCGCTCATTATCTTGTACTTTCCGCGCTGTATCGTTCACTTTGTCCACAATATCTACTAAGACATCATTGCAAGCGCGAGTTTCTCTATGAATCGTTCTACAGTTTTGCGCTACGTCAAGAATATCATTTTGGATACCCCCAATAGTTTGTTCAAATTCTCTCCTATTCTGCTCTTTTTCATCAACAAGATCCTTCACCTTCGAATTAAGATTTGACATACAAGTATAAAGCTCAGCCCTTTCGTCTTCACACTGTTCTTGCTTATTCTGTACCGCCTTAACTAATTCTATTACATAAGCATTTCTTTCTTCTAACTTTCTATCCAGACACGCTTCTATTCTTTTCTCGTTCATATCTTGCCTCACTTCAACATGTTTTTGGTGATCTAAAAACATCCTTTCTAATTGCATGATCAATTGGGTCTGGTCTTCCAAGGGATTGCTTTCTTCTGTTCTGCCCGCACTTTTGGGAGGATTATCTAATGCTACCGCCCCTTCTATCTCTTCCTCGCTATTCATCTCTAACCCCTGACTGGCCTTCCCAGCCTCTTCTCTAGCTTTAGATTGTCTCGTGACTCGTTTACTCATGTTTCGTTTATTATCACTCTGGTTTCTGATTAGTTAACACAATAATCAAATTAATAAAAAAAAAACATGCCCCCTTTGGTTACTATTTTAACTTTCGAACGGTTTATGCTTTAGCGACCGCGCTAATTTCAAAAAAAAATTTGCCACTCCTCTCAGGTGCTAATTTTTATTAGCTTCATCCCCACAAGGGATGCCACATGATGTGAAACTTGATTAAAGCGACCAAATTTCCATCATAAGGAGCACCTCCTTATAAAAGAATAAAGTATAAAACTGTGAACTTATTAATCATAAACAAAAAATTAGGATGCCAATCGATTTTTAACAAGGCAAATCGATAAACCTGTTTGTGTCCCCCCAAATTGGATCTACCCGCGAAAGGATTTCGTGACGGCTTTTGCGTTAAAATAATAACCAACTAAATATTTGATTCAACACTTTATTTAAATACTAGCAACTCATTTACCCCTTTATATAGTGATACAAGTGATTCTTTCTTAACAAATTAAATGTTCCTTTAAAATAATGATCGATCAACCCTTTAATATATAAACGACGTATTTGGCCAAATAATGAAAATTCTACTTATCGACATCCGGCGTCTCGTCGGTACTATTCTTCTTCCCTTGGTGTGGAAGAAATTATCCTTAATAACTACCAGGGTGGAATTACTCCTTCATCGAGTCAATTATACTTCCCTACGTTCGTCGTTCGTTTCAACCGGAAACGATTTTTTTTTAGAAATTATGAACGATCCAATGCGCGCGTCTAACTTTCATGCTTTCCACACGGCACCTTTTATCGATTAACTTCTCTTTTCTTTTAATTAAATTATCTCGTTATATTCTCAACTTAAACAGAATAACGTTTTATTTTTGTATCCATAATATAACTGCACATCACGTTGATACGTCAATCTATAATACTTAATTATTATTACTTCTGTTACCTTACTCTAATTGTTTTACTTAGATCAAAAATTATTCAAAATCTTCCCGAATTTTTTATTTTTTACTTTATTTCGAACGGTTTCTTATTTATTTCATTTATTTATTTCCGTACGCTTTCTTTATTTTCTGTTTCCTTCCGAACGGATAAAACTATTCTTCTATTTTTATACGACAATGAACTATCCTTGCTTCTTAATTTCAACCTTCCTTAATTATTGTTTTACCAAACTAAAATCAAATACTCGAACTTTATTTTTATGTTAAACTTCCACCTCCGAACAATACTCATTTTTTTTTTATTATTACGATTTTTTTTTGTTTTCTTAACGAATTATCTCCGAACTATATTTATTCACTTCAAACGGACTGATCTACCAGCGGTTCGGATAATCCGGGTATCAAACTAAACAAACACTCTGACGAGAGTGTTCACGTCGAAAAACAACGGTTCTGTCCACAGCGATGTGGCCGCGGTTACGACTTACGTTTAACTACGAGAATGCCTTCTTTCCCTCTGGGTTTTATAAGCCCAACAGCCATTTTCCGTGCCTCGTTGATTCTTAATAGAATCTTGGCGCGACTGCTGTGGTTTCCCGTGGCATAATGATTATTACTCTTTAGCAATGATCATTACAAAGGCTTCTCAGAAAACCAGCGGAATTTTTATTGCACTGATCCAGGCGCCTCTTGTGAAGACTCTGGATCAGCACGTTTGACATCCACGTGTCATGAATCGGCCTATTGTTCCCTTTCGGTTTGGTTACCGTTAATTCCGGGAGCCGCCGATACCATTAGCATTCCCAAACTTCCTTCAATGGTCCGGTTAATCAAACACGAACGCATTCCTCCTCAGGCTAATGGATCTTCGGCGCCCGTACTTAGGCCCCGACTATCACGTGCATGACCTCATTTCTTTCAAGTAACTCTTTTTTTCTTTTAAGGGTAGGCCTGATATGGCATTTCATATCAAAGTTTTTTTTTTTTAAGAAACTTCTTAAAGAAAAAAGTTTGGGGAGTTGAAACTAAAAGTAATTGCTAATTCATGAATTAAATCTTTTTTTTTCTTCCCCGTTAGTGCCGTGATGAATGTACTTTTATTTAAAGGTGGAAAATAAAGGTCGAAATTAAAAAACTCTTTATAGCGTCCATCAAAATATTTCCATCTCTGTTTTCCGCGATGAAAAACCTCGTGCTATATAAGTTTTCGAAATATCATTCATACCGGAAGCAGAATTCCTGAGTAGGAAATGGGAAATTCGTGAACATTTTCCTTCTCAAGAACGAAGGGAGCGGAACATTCTCCCAAGTTTGTTTATGTTAATTATTACGGTTGTGACACCTGAGCTTGGCGTTACTAATATTAGTGGCAAATATCTCTCAATTTGAAACTTTGCTTTTAGGTTAGGTCAGTTTTAATATAGTAAGTGTTTAGGCCAGATTGAAAGCATTGATGGATGTTTTTTTAGGAATTTATTGAGATTGCTAGTCGAGGCTTCGAAGTTGGGAAATGGAAGCTAAAGCTAAAAAATGGACGCTAAAGCTAGAAAATGAATGCTAATGCTAGAAAGTGGACGCTTAAGCTAGAAAGTGGACGCTTGAGCTAGAAAGTGGACGCTTATGCTAGAAAATAAGAGCTAGAAGGTGACAATAAGAGGCTAGAAAATGGAAGCTAGTGCTAGAAAATGGGCACTAATGCTAGAAAATGGACGCTAATGCTAGAAAATGGACGCTAAAGCTAGAAAATAAAAGCTAATGCTAGAAAGTGGACGCTAATGCTAGAAAATTGGATGCTAAAGTTATGTGTAAAATGGAAGCTAAAGCTAGAAATTGGAAGTCAAAGCTAAGAAATGGAAGCTAAAGCTTGAAAATAGACGCGCTGGACTAACCATATTGACCGAATTGTTTATATCATGCTTGGTTCAGTGAAAAATTTGTTTCTACGTTATATTTGAAAAATCTCAACTCTACAAAAGAAAAATGCCTGTTCACACCCGGAATCGAAATCGTATTTTTTTTTATCACAATGATAAAGACATTTCTGACGTGACTCACACATTCAAAATATTTCATTTTTCCATTCGACATTTTATTTCGTTACCATCATACGTAAAGAACGATTTTGGAATATCATGAACCCCTTAAAAAAAATTTTTCTTTCCACTTGAAAGAACGCGAAGAAAAATTGAAGCTTTTCAGTTGCTTTTCGGACGAGAAAAGTATCAAAATCAAGATCTTCAGACTCGAATACAAAAGCAGAAAAAAAAAGTCCCCGGAAAAAAATTGCAATTTCAAATGTCGGGGACGATTTTAAGACGTTTCTCTTAAGCAAAAGGAGGGGAAAGAGAGGAAAAAGGTTCGTGATGAGAAGGATCGTCCATGGTGAAATTTTAAAAGAAAAGCTTAGCCAAAAGCGTATAAGCTATGTCGATATTCAATTTACGGTGTAAAAAATATCAAACATTTTTTTTTGCCCCATTGTGACAATCTAGATTTATTCTGCGGCCACGTGACGTGGAAGCAACGAAACGTTTTTGACAAGAATTTCCGGTGTTGGACAGAGACGACATGGGGCTATTTCCGTTATTTCGATGTTGGGGGAATATTATTCGTTGAGATGATTCTTGAAATTTTTTTTTTTCAGAAACTCTGGGCTATGATTTTTACTGCTTCGGTTTTTTTCTCTTGTTTCGTTTCCTTCATTTGTAATTCTGCGTAAATATTTTCAGTTTTTTTTTTCAATCCCTTTGAAATATGCGGCGCCAAATGAATGACTCGGAAAGAGGATGTAGAAAAAAAAAAGATTTTAAAGGAATGCTATTGTTTTTCAACTGACGTTACCGCACGGGGAAAGGGTAAAAACCCTTTTCAAGCTTTTAATTCGCCATATCCAACATTTGTTGCTTTTTGGATTCGATTAGTTAGACCAAACGAAGATTCATTAAAGTTAATGCTAAAGGAGGAATATCAGATAAACGATAATGAATCTCTCTCTCATTATTTTCAAATAAAAGGGCATGGCAATGCCCTACTATTCGGGATTAGTCTTTTTTGGCTTGTTCTTTTGTTTATTCGACCTTTTTTTTCTAAATGGGATTATTTTATTTGTTGTAAAAGGAAATGGAGTTGGGATAAGGAGAAGAGAAAAGGAGTAGCAGGTTTTTGGTGTTATTTTAAAATGGTGATGGGGAAGGGGCATTGTTTGGATGAAAACTTGGCTAACATTTATTTTGATGTCACATTCTTTGTTGGAATGTCATTTATTGATTTTTATTTCATTTATTTTTCCATTCTGAACATTTAAAGTATCAGTGGGACCTTAAAGCAGGACCTTAAAACTTTCCGCTATACTTTTTTTCTGGCAGCACCATCATGGGCCTGTTCAGTAACTAAATGCGATTCTTGAGAGGGAAATCATTGGTTGGCAGTGGAGAAAACTAATAAATTTCGTCCTTGTTTTTGGTCGCCATGTCCCTCTTTTTAGATTCCACGCTTCTTCTCCTTGATTTACCTTAAATTCATCCCTGAATTGCGAAGAAATATTTCATATATAAAAATTCCTTCAGTCTCTTCGACCTATATTCTGTAAGAGAATCCCTTTAAAATTGTTCAGCACAATGCATATAAACCTAAAACCCATTCATCTGAGATGACAATATATTCTGCGTGATTTCCGCATCCGCAATAATTTTCGTATTTTAGAAAATGGGGGAAGATCCCGTAAATAGCTTCGCATTTTATGTTGCAATGGAGTGGAAAATTTTCCGGCTAGTCTCGAATATGTAAAATCGCTAACCTTTTGTTCCTCCTTGAGACTAATAGAAATATTTTATCTCATCGTAAACCATTTTTCCGCTAAAACGTTATTACTACACCTTCCAGCATTTCCACGTGAGATGAATTCCAGTATAAACAATTTGTGTAGACAAACAAGATACGAGAAAAAAAAAGGTCGAATAGATTTGTTTATACTGCGATTGTTGTGTTTTAGGCGTGACGCAGAATAAAGACGTTAACTTTGAATAAAATTACTTTAGAAAATCCCGTGTTTAATTTTTTCCCAATAGAAAAATAAAGTCAAGAGGAAAGTGTTCGGAAAAATGCTGCGTGAGAATTAAAAGACCGAAATCAAGTTGTTCATGTTTCTGACAATATTTTTTGAAGTTCCTCATAACGTTGTGTAAATACGGAAATATCAACAAAAAAAATTTGAAGACTTGAAAACTCGAAGTAATATTCTTTCCCTGTTTTTAAAAAAAATGACTTAGCCAAACTTTGTCGCTATAAAATTATTTTGATCTCTAATTTCAAATTATGGTTGTTTAACCCTGTTATAAGGTTAAGGAACTATTTTAAAAGTTTGGGAAGAAATTTGGATATAAATGAGGATGATCGGAATGTTTATTGTGATTTTTTAATATAAAAAGTTTTTCGATATCGTATAGTTGTAATATTTCCCCCTCGCCCTCTTTTTGGAAATGTTGCAGGATATGGGAAAAGCAATAGCTATCGTTTTCCGTGTGTCGTATTTCAACACGGATTGGATATGGATAATTACTCAGCAATTAAAATCTCCGTTTGTTTTGTGGCAAAACAAACCCCGTATCATTCCCTGACATTCACACCATTTCTTGGCGGTGTAATTTTAGGCCCTTCCAGAAAAATTTTGGGAGCTTTTTTCGACAGGTTTGGTCAGGCTTTTGAGATTACAATATCTAAAACTAGCTAGCTACTAGACATTTGTTAGAGTCTTAGCCACCATTCGCTGAACTTTTGTCTTTAGAAAATTTTTGGCTAAATATCCATACTGTCTTCTGCCTAAAACTAAATTTTTCTTCTGTGGGCAGAGATTATCCATTTTTCCTTAAAAAAAAAAAAAAAAAAAAAAAAAAAAAAAAAAAACAGAAAATTGTGTTTATGAACATGTAATCCTATTTTCTTTCCTTGTAATAAGAATTTAATGGAATTTCTTTCTTCGAAATCAAATCGTCTGAAAGGTAATGTCATTGTACCGAGTAAAATAATGAAAATAGAATAGTTAGTTGATGATTCTCCTGTTGATATGAAAGATTCGTCCGAAAGTCTTCTAACGTTTTTCTTTCGATCCGTATAAATTGAGATAATGCTTCGTAGGTTAAGTATAGTGCTGAGGTTAAAACGAGGAAAATTTATTTTTCAGCCTCGTTATTCAATTTTCACTTTTTTTTATTCATTTATCGTTTAAAAAAAAGGAATTTTGTTGCCGCATCAAATGAAAATAGGTATAGAAATATGAGATGTTCTCATAGGCTTTTTTAGTTTGAGGAGCTCGGACAGTGTCACTAGGAGTCCTTTGTTCGGCAGGTCTTGAATCCGATTGAGATTTGAAGAAATTCATAAAGGATCCTTTTTGTGGCGCAAGTTTTGCCTCCCAAGTCTGAGTTTCTGTAAAGGCGAAAATGCTACATCTTAGGGGTCAATCTGCGCAAACGTTGATAAAACAATAGAAAATTAAGTTTAGTTGTGAGCAATACTTTTTCCATTATCCCTTTTGGCTTAACTATGATTTTTTCATGTAACTAAAATTGCTGTTTTTTTTTGTTGCAGCTGGTGAACAGGCTCTTTTCTGTTCCAACATCGATTACTTCCCCAACGAAGAGTATAGTCCTGATCCTAATGATAGTACGATGGCCATTCCGTGTAAGTATATTTCTACAGTTTTTTTCTTTAAATAAGAGCTCTCTGTTCAACGAAATTGTTAAAACTTTAAGAGGGCTTTGAATAATACACAAAGTTATTTCAAAAATAAATGCGAACTTAACTATGGAGATTGGTGGTCATCGCAGAAGTTTGAATTCTAGCCGCCGCCTAACAAAACAAGGATACAAAACCTTTGCAGGTCACCCGCTCTTCGTTGATATGGATTCACGGAAAATCCAGAAGTTGCGCCATCAACTTTGACATGCATTCCTGGAGAATCGATATTATATCGCACAACTTTGTACTCGGCCTGACAAGATTCCTAAGCTGGACACCCAGGAGGTGTGAACGCTGTCCATCATTAGGGTTTTTCGCGCCTGACATTGTGGCAACCCTTTTTCCTTCAACGAAATGGTCGATGAAGAGGCATATACAAACCCATAAGAAACCCCCCCTTCCTTTAACGATATTCGCGAGGCCTGAAGGGAAGGCCTAAGGGAAAATAAAAAAATGAGACGCGATTGCTGCATCCCCGAAGTTATTTTTACATTATCATGTTCAAATCACAAACTCGCGTAATTGCTGCGAATAATGCAATAGGCTATGTCGTCCTCCTTCCTCCGACTGGATAGGCAAAATCAATTTGAGGACAATCACCTATTCTTAACTTATGCAGAAGCGAATTAAGGCGCAAGTTATGCAAAATCAACTCGAGGACTCGAATATATAAGCTAAATATAGGTTTTAGATTCGTGACGTCACGAGTTACGTCACGAGCACATTGCCTATATACAAGAGGAAAGGACCGCTTCCTGAATCTGATCCACGTACATAAAAATTAGTAAAATTAGCGGAAATACACGAGAAAATAAAAATTTGCATTACCGCCTTCCCCTCTAGCTAAGACTCGAGAGTTTTTTAAAAAAAAGACCAACAACAAGCTAAACACTCTCAAAAATTCTGCTTTATAACCTCCGAGATTTATCACTGGGACATGAAAAAGGAAAGCCCAAAACTATAAATTATCCATAGGCATTTACAATAAAACTCCGAGAAGGATCTAATTCATACACGAGACTTTTATTGCCTTTTTTTTGCATATGAGGGAAAAATTGAATTCTCCTCCCCCTCAAACTCTTATATAATTCTACTTTGATACATTAACTTTCTACATGTTCATACCATTTAAGTAAGTTTATAATCTTGTCAATGAAACTTGGCTGAAATGATAACCTTACAGGAAAAAAAGGGGGAAGTTCAAATTTTTTCGCTAGCCCGCATTGCTGGTTCCATGCTTATCATACGAAACTGATTAAACAATTTAAAGAATTGTTTTTCAAGGATCGTTACATTTGATGACGTCATTTTCAAAGTCATTACCTCGCGAGGGAAAACAAGTATAAAGCCCATTTTGTTCTATTTTCTATTTTACGAATGAAAAAAATGTGTATGTGCATTGCTTTTAGTATACCTCATTTTTTTTTGAAAAAAAGTTGGTAGGAATGAACTGGAGAGGGAGCTAGTTTAAAATAAAAAGGATTTTGTTTTTTTTTTTAAATTTTAAATTGGAGGCCCAGAAACTTCAGTTGGGCTTCTGCTTAAAAAAAACCTTGATAGAAATTTGGCGCCAAGCTCTAATAATGAGTGGTGACCCTGGTTGTCAGTTTTCTTCTGCATGAGTTAAGTCAGGTTAAGTTAGGCTACGCCCTGCTTCTTCTTCTTTCAACCTATATCGGTCCACTCCTGAACGAAGGTCTCTCTACTAAAACTTTGCTACACTTCCTTGTTTTGGGCTCTTTGCAACCATTTCAGTCCCGCCACCCATCGGCCAATAGGTGAGAAGACCAAAATTGATTTTGCCTATCCAGTCGGAGGAAGGAGGACGACAGCCTATTCGTGTTGATTGGTCAGCTTGTAATTTGCATGATATGACAAGCTTCAGTCAAGTTTGAACTTGTGTTTCATCCAGCAAATTTAATAGTCAAAATTTCCGAGAATTGTATTTCCTATTTTAAGGTTATAATGAAAAAGGCCAAAGGTCAAGTACTAGAAAAATTTCTAGCCACTTGTCCCTTCACATAGTTTAACTTGGCGCTCTTGCAAAAGCTTGAAAACAGATAAAATACAACCCTTCCCTTTGTCATCGTATTTTTTCTTTTACTTAAAAAGCCTAGCCCTGATAAATTAGGTTTCGAGACTGCTTAAACTTTTATTTAATACGAAACGTTTTCGGGGGAACATATGCAGAGCAATATGGATGTTTATCTAATATTCAAATGAGAGCTTTTTTTCGCATCAGCCATATTGTTTTTCTTTGCAAAAGAAAAAAGAGATCTTTGAATTTTATCAGATGAACGTTGACAGGAGAACGACTTGCACGTTGCGGCAGGAAAATACATAAACAAAAGAAAAAAAGAAAGAAAAAAAAATTTTCATTTCTCTTTGTTTTGACAATGAGATTCTCCTTCCTCCCATTGTTTTGTTAATCGCATAGCAGTGTGCACAATTAAACGCATTACCCAAAGGCACGACATGGTCGTGCGTGAGACATAATATAGCTTAAGAGCCTTTTTGCTCTTGCTTTTAGTTAGATGAAGTATATTCATTGCTTAGTTGTGCATTTTGTTAATGGTTGAGATTTTTGTGTAGTTTCGTAATTAAATCAAATCAACTCCGTCATGGAGTTAAAAATCCGCCATGTTGAAAGTTGAAAATGCAGATGATTGCAGACGACTATATTTTGACAAAAATAGAAGACAAACAAAAGATTCAAGGTGTCTATTTAACTTCTCCAACTAAAACTGGTGGCAGCGTTTGAGAGAAATCGGCGTGTCCAGACCTGTTTTATAGCTTAAAGGATTCTTCGTTTTCTGCTTAGATTCTGCTAGATTCTATTCTCTAAGGTCGTCTGCTTATCAAGATGACTTGCTGGTGACAAAATGGAAAAATGACGTTTTAAAATGGCGAACCAATGGGTGCTTTCCATCTAGTGGCATGTGCCGGCACATGCCACACTAGAGCGCATGCGCTATTAGAAAACGAGTAAAGTAGAGAACAAGAAAATTTTTTCTGACAAATGAGAAGCTGCTGTACCTTTGTCAAAGGAGTGGCATATGCCGGCATATGCCACTAGATGGAAAGCACCCAGAGATAATTAAAAACGCTTAAGGAATGGAATCTATAGACAGCAATATTCCTCATCCTTCGGGTTGTTGGTTCAGACACTCGAAGCAGACGACAAAAGTGGACAATCTTCTTAGCTTATCGAAGTTTCGGAAACACCAGACGTGAAATGCACTCTCTATTTTATTCTCTAAATAAATCCGTTATTCTTCCATCTCTGATTTTACATAAAATCTTTCCACGTGAGACCAAAGACCTTAATAATAGACCCAACATAATAATGGAGAGTTTGAAGTCAAAACAAATCGAGTGAGTGGCAAGCGAGTACGTTCAAGAAGACCCCAAAGTTCACCCAGTTTGACAAAAGGGATATCTGAATGCACTTTAGAAGCTTCTGGATTATAAGCAGAAGTCGCGACTCCATCAACCTCTTTTAATTTGATCACTCTATGGCCTAAAATACAGCCAACTTAAAAGTGACGTCATAGATGTGACCATTTTGTTTCTGCGAAGATTTTCTCTGAATCTGTTTCCAAGAAAGAACTTCGTAAAATACTAAACAAAAATTGCCAAAGGAATCCCATGAAAACCGAACTAACCCTTTTCCCTCGTTTTCCCAGGAAGTGAATAAATGCAAATCACCATTTAAAACATGACCGTTTACGTTATTGTTCTTCTTCCATGAAAACAAATAAATAGCGATTAATATCTTGCCTGTTGACATCCTCTCTCTCTCGCTCTCCCTCGTGACACTGACAATGCCATTGTGTTGAGAGTAGAGAGAAGGTTAAAAAATCGCATTCATTCGAAAACCTTATTTTTTTCCTTTTTTTTTATTTTTCCAGATACGGTTACGAAATCTGCAGCTTTCTTCATCGTAGCAACGTTTCTCCTTTTCTTAGGGGAATTCAGCTGTTTATTCGGTCATTTCTCACGTCAACGTCGACTCTTCACTTTCATTTCCGGAGTCATCTTCATCATATCCGGTTTACTAATGCTCATCGGTCTAGTTATGTACATTTCAATATTTAAAGCTGAGATTGGCGGGAAATTAAGACCCAGATCTCAACTCCAACCGGCTGTTTTTACATTCAGATACGGTTTTAGTTTTATATTATATGTTACCGGTTTTGTTAGCACCGAAATATCAGGTACCTGTGCCGTTTTTTTATACATTTATTGGCATCAAAAGGAATGGAGGAAAAAGAGAAGCGATTTGAGGAGGAAATTTTCATCGTCTGCGGTATTGTTGAACGTTGATCCGATCGATCAAATGTATCCTTTATGCAGACGTCATCCTCAATACAGCCAGCCGTTGTACATATCTTCCAATAATATAAGACTTCCCCCTCCGCAAAGGACTCAAAGACATTTCTCACCCGTTTTACAAAGACGATTTTATTTAGATCGTGATAATGGTGCTAATTCCGATAATGAAAATCCTCCGTCTCCTCCGTGTTTAAAACACAGTAAATCACATAATTTTATTTTAGAAGATTTTTCACCGGATTACGGCCCAAGGAAACAGAATCGTAAAGTTGGCACGGATGATCTAAATGATGATTTCCCGCCTCCTCCGCCGGAAGCTTATCATTATCAATGGTTGCCTACATACGAGCAAGACTGCGTCGTGTCGAGGAATTATTTTCCGAGGGACGCGACGACTAACACGGTTTCAACAATCGCGGATATCGAAATCGATGATATGGATGATTATTCACCGAGTATATTACACGAACACGAATTCGTTCCTTTTGATTTAGATGCGAATCCCATCACAGTGCCTCCGCCGTCGAGTTCCTGCGAATTGGAAATATGTAATCGGCGAGACGATTTTAGATATGAAACTTTAAGAAGAACGACGCCTGTATAAAAATGTTTTATATATTTGTTAAATGTTCGATTTAGAATTTTTTCTATTAATTATTAATTGCTATTATTATCATTAGATTAAGTATTTTCATTTAATCCTTTCATTTTTTACAGAAATAAATTATATGAAAAGGTGAGTTGCTCAAAGTTGCCACAAAAGCACAATAAAATTGATTCTAAAAAAGTTTTCAAGACAAAGCTAGAATTTAAATGGCCGCTGAATCAATATTTTGGTTTGTGATGTCCCTGTTTAGTTGGCTTAAAAGAAAAATCCTAAATTTTTCTACATTACCTGGAAATATTTGTTCAAGCTCGGGATAGCCTGAGAGCTAATGCTGCGTCGAAACATTCAACTAAAAAATTAAGTGAAGATCGATATTTGCTAAGAAATCTATTCATGCCATAAGTCAAACATAGAAAAATATTGTTTATTTATTCTATGGTATTACTATCTAGTGGTCCTAGATTAAGAGCAGGGAAGCATATCTTCTGCTTGTAACGGCAGCTCCACTTAAGGATTTTTATTTGAAAGCCAAATAATTTAAAAAATACCGTTGAAATGACTTTACTTATGATTAGTTCGCCATATTGAAACTCCATTCCTCCATTTTGGATTTTAAATAAAAACTAGAGAGATTTAATTTAGGGAGTCGTCAACCATGCTTTAGCCGTCCTTCCCTCCGATCGCTGTTTCTGTTTTAACCACTTAGGGTTAGGGTTGACTATATCATTCTTATAGATGAAGCCGCAGTCAAAACAAAATTATTATTATCTCCAATGAAAACTCTGTATGTAAAATAACACGCTATCGCGTGATATTTCCCTTCCAAAAAAATGACCAAATATGATCAAAGCATTTAGTCATTTTTTATTAATCAAAAATTATCAGGGTTGAGCCACTAGTGATGAAAAATGACTAAACTGAAAGATGGGAAATGTTGATCAAATTTGATCAAATTTAGTCTTTGTCAATTGTGTTCGTAGTTTATGATCAAACTTGATCAAATTTGGTTTGTTTCAATCAAACATGATCAAACTTAATCAAATTTAGTTACATTTTATTTTTTTAGGGGATTTGTATAGGGTGATCCATTTTTGTGGTGTTTACATGTAATTCTTATCTTATGGGTAGTTATGGCAACGCGAACCACAAACTTGGACCAAATCATGGATTAAAATACCGTTAATTAATATTTAATAAGTGTTTTTAAAAAAATAACATTTTTTGATAAATTTCTGTAGTATTTATAATAATTGTGGAAAAAATGTACCAGGTCCTAAATTACAAAATTCATAAAAAAATAAAATGAGACTGTTTCTTGGTGCATTATCTGCACGATATTAGTTTAAAAAATTCATTAATTCAAATTCGACATGTTCATTATTAAAACCAGCAAATGATTCAAAGTAATCAAAAATGACTAAAAATAACAGATTTTGTAGTATTTAAAAATGATTAATAATGACTATAATGATATTAAATTTTACGAGGCTATAAGAGTGACAAAATTTGATCAGTTTTAATTGTCACTTATGACTAAAAATAACTATAAAAAATTGCGTGACAAGCTTTAACTAAAAATGACTAAAAAAAATTTTTAGGTCACAAGCTTCTGATCAAGTATGATTGAAACCCACTGTCATATTTAATCATACTTTGTCAATTTTTTGGAAGGGTTACTTCTGAATATTTTGGCTTCAGGTTTGTCGCCATTATCCGCCTGTGTATCCGCTAATTTGTTTTATTTTAGGGCCTCTACTTCACATGATTTTCACATTATTCAAACCCAAGAGCAGACACGCTAATGAAAAGACTAAGAGCCAGAGTAAAAATAATCGAAAATTTCCGTAGAATTATTTTTGTATAAGGTTGACAAAGGTTTTCATTTTCCTTTGTCAAAAATCACTTTAACTGAACGGACTTCCGTACACTTAATTGATTTGTTTTTGTTTTAATTTTAACTAAATGGTCAGTCTATCCCATGAAGGGCTTTGAAATCGTCGTTAATTTTGGAATCCATCAATGTTCTTTTATTCGTCCATTAGTCACGTTAATTTAATATTCTGTGGTGCATTCAAAATGGCGGCTACTTTTAGTACGAGAAAAATTTTTCAACTCTTCTTCGATGTTGAATTTATCTGCTGCAAGTCCAGGTAAGACTGCTTATAACCTAAATTGGTTATGAAACGGGAAACGGCGCTGCAGTTGAAAGGAAAACATCCACAGTACCTTTTTTAGTGCACCATCGTGGAGAAAAAGTATTAGTTTTACGTTATAATCAACGAACTTTACGTCCACGTGTAGAAGATAGTTCCAAGGACGCTTAAAATCTAAGTTTCTAATTTATTTTGAAATTTACCTCTGATACTTGGATTTTTTTTACAAACGAAAGAAGTATCATGCTAGAAAATCATACATCAAAAAGGTATAAAGGATATAAAAACCGCAGGAAGAAAAAAAAGCGAGGGGGTTAACTGGAATATCCTTCCTAGTGTGAAAGCAACAAAATCGGATTACGGTCTAATGTTATTGTCAAAGTGATGAAAGCAATGAAAGCAGTATTCGAAATTTGAACGCAATGACGTTTTTTTGACATATAACAAGGTTAGGTTATACGTTTTCATAAAGCTGGTTTTTTTTTTTTTTTAAGATTGGTGCTTAAATTTTTTTAGTACATAAAGTGACGATAGCAGAAATGGATATAACCTCGTGCAACCGGAAAGGCAAATATTAGCTCCTTGGAGAAAGGGTGGGTTATAAATTAAATGAAAAGACATCAAGGGAAGGGAGAAAGGGTTTAGCTCATCTGTTATAACCCAGAATCAAAAATAAATTTATGAATTTTATTTTGAATTTTAGTAGCAATAAACGATTCCAAGCACGATTGAGGTAAAGTATGTTGTAGATTTCACCTAAAAAATTTTTTTGATGATTGGTTAAGTTTATAAATTTTATGTTTGAGCTTCATTTTATTATGTCCGACCTTTCATTTCCTGAGGTTTCGATAAAATGATGCTTCTCAAGGTAAAGATGTCAGGAGTGGAACTTCATAAAGGAAAATCTATTCAAAATCTTTTGACATTTGACTTTTCTTTAATGCATAAATGTTTCTACGCCGAGTCAAAGACGATAATTCAATTTTACTGCCTATTAAGAATTTAATAGAACTTCGAGGTTCTCGCTTTGAGCTGGAGAATTCGGGTAACCTTTCATCATAATTTATTTATGATATTAAAAGGTTAAAAAAAAGTTATTAAATTAATCATTTTCATTTAAAAAAGCAATTAAATTGGAATCGAATAAATTGCTGAAATAAAAAATTCATTTTTTAAAATAACCGCCATGACACTTGCGCAGATTTTGACGCGCAGCCATTTTATCGTCTGCGCTTCCGGTCTTTCGATTTTGCAAACAACATTATATTCGATTCGAGAATTTCAAAATGGTGGTAAACCTTATTCGTTTGGTTTATTTTTAATAACCATTTGTTTAGGACATATTTAAAGAGTAAATCAAAGTAAAATGGCTTCAGCATTAGAACAGTTTGTTAATAATGTTAGGACTTTATCATCACCAGGTAAATTATTTTTTAAATGCCGTTTATTTATTACGGTTTCATGTTACCGGTGTTCATTTTTATTTAAACAATAGGTAGTTATAGAGAGCTCGTCGAGCTGATTACAAAATCATCAGAGGTCCTTATGAAAAATTCTCAGCATTTAGATAATGTGTTAGAAACTTTAGATTTACAACAACATACATTAGGCGTTTTGGCTGTGTTATGTGTGAAATTATCATTATCATCACAGACACCTGAACAGCAAGAAGCAGTACTCAGTCAAGTAGCAGATTTTATAACAAATTGTAATGGGGAGCAGATTAAACTTGCACCTGATACATGTAAGTATATTTTTCTTATACTTTTTTTAGTGAATGTTTGATTTTATAAAAGTGACATGATTTTTTTCTTTTAGTTGCGGAATTGTGCCACCTATACACTCAAACCTTAGCCACCTTGAAAACACCAATGAGAGGGATTGAATTACTGAAAAGGGCGATTGCAAAGATTCAGTTGAATGAATCGCAACTAACATCTATTCATGCTGATTTATGTCAGTTATGTTTATTAGCCAAATGTTTCAAACCTGCATTACCTTATTTGGATACAGATATTACAAGTATTAGTCAAGAAGTAAGTTCGTCAAGATTTTTTTTCGAAAAATGGTAAATTTTTAACAATTTTTTGTTTTTTTTTAGGGTTCACAATTTGATACGAAATATTTTTTACTATATTATTATTATGGTGGAATGATATATACTGCCTTAAAACAATACAGCCAGGCTCTGTATTTATTTGAAGTGGCAGTTACAACACCAGCGATGGCTGTTTCACATATTATGCTGGAAGCTTATAAAAAATACATTCTTGTGTCTTTAATTCTGCAAGGGAAAATAGCTCCATTGCCGAAATATACTAGCCAGGTTGTTGGAAGGTTTATCAAGCCTTTAAGTCAACCTTACCATGAATTAGCCCTTGCCTGTCAATCAAATCATTCTGAACAAGCTAGAAATGTGATTATGAAAAATCAGGATGTTTTTCAAAGAGATAATAATATTGGTTTAACAAAACAGGTAAGGGAATTGTTGAAAATAAATCCATTTTCAGTTCGTGATTTAAAAAATTTTTTTTAATTTTATAGGTTTTGGCCAGTTTATATAAAAATAATATACAGCGACTGACAAAGACTTTTTTGACACTTAGCCTTGCTGATGTTGCTGCAAGGGTGCAATTATCAGGCCCTGCAGAAGCGGAGAAATACATTTTAAATATGGTAAGTGTATACTGTATATTTTTTGTCAATTAGGGAATTAGTACAAATTGTTATTAATTTTTTCTTTTAATCACTTAAGATTGAAGATGGTGAAATATTTGCTACAGTTAACCAAAAGGATGGCATGGTAATATTTCACGATGATCCAGAAAAATACAATAGTCCGTTTATGTTGAAAACTCTTGAAGATCAGGTAAGTAAATAAAATCCTTTTAAAATTGAAGCGAGTTCTATAAAAAATTGATTTTTTTTAATTAATGTTTTCTGTTTTTCTAGGTTACAGCATGTATGGAATTAGATAGAAAAATTCAAATAATGGAAGAAGAAATAATAGTTAATCCCCAGTTCGTTAAGAAATCATTTGGACCTCAGGAAGATGATCTACAAGGTGGCAAAATGTCTACTTATTCTATGTAGAATTAAATGTACAGTATTTTATCAAGAACGGTAAATGAGAAACATAACAACGACTCTTACTTTTTTTTCTTTTTTATCTTAGTATAAAATTTTGTTATTACTTTTTATTCTTCTTTTCTTGATAATACCATAATGATACGAGCAAATATTTTGCTGCTAACATTTTTTTAAATAACACTCAAAACAATCTCATTTACTGCGTTTGATAAAGATACTTTTTCTGATCATGAATACGTACATCGTGAATTATTTGGAAAAATAATTTTTTTTATAATTTAAAATGGACAGTCTTGTTACACAATGGTAAAAACATTATTCAAATAGAAGAAGCTTTTCACGTTTATTCTTTTTTAAATTATTGTAAAAGTATTTTTCGTGTTTTTTTAAAGACCAGTAAACTTAAAAATGTAAATACAAAAAAAATTAAAATAATTAATGCTTGTTTCGCTAACTAATTCTGTTGCCTAAATAGGCTAATTTCTTTTAAAAAAGCAATCCTTAACCCTCAAAATTTTGTTGGATGAGAGAATGTAAAGTCATTCTCAAGTAGAACATCGATTGAGAATCGATGATCCTCAAGGTTGGCTAAAAAGTTTTTTCAAAGTTAAATTAAGTTACCTCTAGTTATTATTTTCATTAATGAAAAACCAAAAAGTTGACTCCGAACGACCATTTTCAGCGAAAATTAGAAAAATCCAGTTTTTTAAAAATTAAGCTTTTTATGTGGGAACTCTTGGAAGCTTTTGGTCTCAAATGATTGACTTCGACTTCCACTATAGACTGACGCAAAAATTATCCCGAAATTTCCACAAGAAATGCGTCAAAAAGGCATTTTTAAGATTTTTATGAGTTTTGCCCTTACATTTTTAGAACGTGGCAGAACGTTGACTAGTAGACTTCTAACATTTGTGTAGAACATTGACTAGTTCCTGTGGGAATTTCGGGACTTTTCCTGAAGAATTTGCACGATTTGCTCGTGAATACTACGAAAATTTTTCTAAAATTACGAGCAAACCTTGCCATGTTTTTTGACCCGATTTTTTAACTCATTTCCAAAAGGATTTTCCAGATTTTTCCGACTGATACCTACAGTAATTGACGCCCCCTATCCAGTGGTGCAGTCAGATTCCCGAAATTCCCACGGGAACTGCCTGAAAAAGAAAGTCTAAAAAAAAGCACGATTTCCTCGTGAATACTACGAAAATTTTTCTAAAATTACGAGCAAACCTTGCCATGTTTTTTAACCCGATTTTTTAACTCATTTCCAAAAGGATTTTCCAGACTTTTCCGACTGATACCTATAGTAATTGACGCCGTCTTTCCAGCGGTGCAGTCAGATTCCCGAAATTCCCACGGGAACTGCCTGAAAAAGAAAGTCTAACAAAAAGCACGATTTCCTCGTGAATACTACGAAAATTTTTCTAAAATTACGAGCAAACCTTGCCATGTTTCTTAACCCGATTATTTTACTCATTTCCAAAAGGATTTTCCAGACTTTTCCGACTGATACCTATAGTAATTGACGCCCTCTATCTAGTGGTGCAGTCAGATTCCCGAAATTCCCACGGGAACTGCCTGAAAAAAAAGTCTAACAAAAAGCACGATTTCCTCGTGGATACTACGAAACTTTTTTTAAAATTACGAGCAAACCTTGCCATTTTTTTGCTGGCGGATAAATGTTTTTCCGCCAAGAAAAAGGTGGCGGAAAATTAAAATATTTTTCCGCCAAGAAAAAGGTGGCGGAAAATAATTATCCGCCAGCAAAAAAATGGCAAGGTTTGCTCGTAATTATAAAAAAAGTTTCGTAGTATCCACGAGGAAATCGTGCTTTTTGTTAGACTTTTTTTTCAGGCAGTTCCCGTGGGAATTTCGGGAATCTGACTGCACCACTGGATAGAGGGCGTCAATTACTATAGGTATCAGTCGGAAAAGTCTGGAAAATCCTTTTGGAAATGAGTAAAATAATCGGGTTAAGAAACATGGCAAGGTTTGCTCGTAATTTTAGAAAAATTTTCGTAGTATTCACGAGGAAATCGTGCTTTTTGTTAGACTTTTTTTTCGGCAGTTCCCGTGGGAATTTCGGGAATCTGACTGCACCGCTGGAAAGAGGGCGTCAATTACTATAGGTATCAGTCGGAAAAGTCTGGAAAATCCTTTTGGAAATGAGTTAAAAAATCGGGTTAAAAAACATGGCAAGGTTTGCTCGTAATTTTAGAAAAATTTTCGTAGTATTCACGAGAAAATCGTGCAAATTCATCAGGAAAAGTCCCGAAATTCCCACAGGAACTAGTCAATTATGGTTACTTTATTGAGCTTCGAAAATGGTTTATCTAGGCAACCTCACTCCAGTTCTGATTTATAAGGGAAAAAAAGTTCAGGAAAGAGCGAGGTTTAATTATTCAGGAATAAATGAAACAAACGATAGAGAATCGGTGAAATTGTTTTATTTAAATCTTTTTTACATTATTCCGTTATTTTTGAAAATCAGCATGGCTTCGGCTCTTTAAATCGGTTAATCTTTTTGTATGGTAGGCACAGCGGGCGTCTTCTTCTTGCCGCCACACCGGTCTTCTCAGCTTCTCCTCTGTGGCTTCTCGACGTTGGACTCTTCCTGAAAGAAGAACAAAAACAGTTAAATACATGATAGAAAAAGAATTTTCTTTTTTAATTTTTTGAAAAGTTTTTGTAGTCGAACAAAAATTTGTGTAGTTAACCAATTAGTTACATAACCTTCTGTTGTCAAACAAATGTTGTCATAATTTTCTGTTGTCAAGCAAACTTTTTTAAAATTTCTAGTCAAGCAAATTTTTTCAAAACTTCTTCACTTCTTGTCAAGCAAAATTTTTAAAATTTCTAGTTGAGCACTCAAAATTTCTAGTCAAGCAAATTTTTTGCCAAGTTTTCACAGTTGAACAAAAATTCCTGTAACTCAACCAATTAGTCTGATAATTTTCTGTTGTCAAACAAATCTCTCCATGACTATTCCTTGACGAACAAATCTTTGACCATTTTTTACAATTTCACGTTCCAAAAAAAAAGTAATGAGAAAAAATTACAACAGAAAATTTTATGCGTTTGTTATCAAGAAATTTCATAATCCTAAAGAAGAAAAATTTTAGATCAATTCAAAAAAGGGATTCTCCAAAAAATTCAAAAACTGAGACAGGTTTCTAAAAATTTCTGAACACCCAAAAAAACTTACAGCAATACAAACAATTGTACGGAAGCCCTGAAGGGTCACACAGTTTGCCGGTTGTTTGCTGCTAGTCGTACAACTGACACTGCCAGTTCATCAACTGACGCTGCTAGTTGATTAACAAGCAGTAAGTGACTGTCAGTTGATCAACTGACACTGCTAGTTGATCAACAAGCAGTGTCAGTTGATGAACTAGCAGTGTCAGTTCATCAACTGACAATAACATACTTTCAAGTTGCCGGTTGTTCTACTAGCAGTGTCAGTTTATCAACTAGCAGTGTCAGTTCATCAACTAGCAGTGCCAGTTCATCAACTAGTAGTGCCAGTTCATCAACTAGCAGTGTCAGTTGATCAACTGGCAATAAGTGACTGTCAGTTGATCAACTGACACTGCTAGTTGATCAACTGACACTGCTTGTTAATCAACTAGCAGTGTCAGTTGTACGACTAGCAGTAAACAACCGTCAAACTGTGTGACCTTTCAGGGCACACAGTACATATCTGTACATATCTGATCTTCTGGCTAAATTCAACTCCCAGCAATTTATTTTTAAAAGCGGTAAAATTATGACTTGCCATCACATTGCTTCTTCCCCGTCAAGTGAATTTACTATTTATCATTGCTGATGTATCTTTGATCTTTCATGACTTCCATTAATTTTTATGAACTGGATTATTCAAACAGAAATGGAAAACTGTCACCAACCTATCGGCCAAATTAAAATTATGTTTGATTAAAACAGCAGATTTGATTTCTCCTCTAGTGATCAGTAAGTATATTTTTTTCTAAACAATGTTGTCCATCAGACTAAGAAGCCAAGACAACCACAGCTGGTAAAAAATGTTTCCAATCAAAGTACTTGTATGGCTCGTTTTTTAAATTTTGACGCGACTTTTTTTTTAAATTCGAGCTATGTACCAACCTCAAAGTTTTAAAATCCCTGCAATAAGAACTACCAACTAACCAACTTACAGCAAGTTGCTTAGCAACCATGTCCTTCCTAAAATGTTTATTTTGTTTTTTCAATTTTCCGATAGCCCGGTAAAAATAGATTTTGGTTCTTACTGTTTGTAATGTCCGATTCCGATACAGTTCTTGTGCTTTTAAATCGGCTAAGTTCGAGCATCCAATCTGAAGATCGGAAAAAAAGGAAACAAGCTTTAGATGAATTATACAAGGAATTATTCGAGAAAAATGATCTCACGGATCCTGATTATCTGTACGAAATTTTCAACGAAATCCAAAAAAATGTATGGAAATCATTATATGATCCAGCTGAAGCAGTTAGAGACTCATGTATCAATCTATTAGATACACTGGTTGATAAAATAAGACCAAACGAGAAGTTCTTAGGTGAATTAATCCCAATTTTGCTTTGGAGGTTAGGAGAGAAAGAAGTAAATGAACCCTCAGAGGAAGTTAGATTAAGATTAGTAACACTTTTAAATAATGTAATATTAAATTGTAAGGATCATTGCGCAGCATTCACAAATGATATAGTGCAAATTCTCACTAAGACATTAGTTGATAATTACCCAAAAATTAAACAAATAAGTTGCATGTGTGCTGGAAATTTAGCAGAAACACTACCTCGTCATTTTTATGATCATTCAAATAAATTAATAAAACCGATTTTATCAAGTTTTAATCATCAGCATTATCGAATGAGAATTGCAGCCATTGAAGCTCTCAGTAAAGTGGTCAGATGGGGTAATACTAAAAATTTACCAACGCAGGAAGTATTTGGATCATTAGCTGAGAGATTATTCGATTCAACACCTCAAGTCAGGTCTGCTGTCACAAAAGTAATTGGAGATTGGTTAATTAATTTGTATGATAGATATTCATTTTTCCCAAAAATGGTTCCGCTAATTTTGACAAGTTTATGTGATGAATTGCCTGAGTTAAGGGAAGAAGCATGGGAATTATGGAGCAAAGCTGGATTGCAGTATGAGCAAGAGAATGAACCGGATTTAAAAGAGAAAATGGATTTTTTATATGAGAAGCCTGAACACTATCCTCCAAATGGTGTGTTTGATTTATTATAAATTTTTTTAAGTTATTTTTTTTATTAACTCAATTTTTTTTTTTATAGTTGAACGTCCTAATTTGGGATGTAGAACACTAGTTCAAAGAAATACATGTCAAATTACTCCAGCTTTGTCAAGAGAGTTAGAAGATTGGAAAAATGATATTCGAATTAAATCTGCTCAATTATTATGTTGGTTAGTGCTTCATGCTGAGACTGAAGTAACCCAGCACACTGAAAGTTTATTGCTAGTTATGTATAAAGTTTGTAATCAGACAGATATGAGAATCGTGGAAAATGTAAGTTTGAAATATTTTGTTTGAATCATCAAAGCTTTGATGAAAGTTTTTTATTTCAGATTGAGAAAGCAGCTGAGTATATAGCTTATTTTGTTCCACCTAATACATACATGGACTTAATAATTCCAATTATTCAAGATATTTGTACTCCAGGACATCTTTGTGTACTTGCAGCTTTAATTCAAGGAACCAAACCAGATTTATTAACAGCTCATTTAAAGAATCTCGGGGATTTATTAAATGAAGATAATATTTGCCGAAATAGAAACGTAAAAATTAAATTGTTTTAAAATTTATTTCTAAATTTCCCACATCGTAAAAGCATATAAATTATTTTTAAATTTCAGACTAATTATCAAATTCAGCTTCTGAAATGCTGCAATGCTTTATTGTTAGTCGGAAAAGAAAACTGCTCAGTTATAGCAAAACAATTATTCATTATTCTTGTAACTGTAAAATCACTTTCAACTCAACAGCAAGTTTCTGAAAATGCTCAAGGTAAATTTATTTATACTTTTTGTTTACGGCAATCAATTAAATTTTTTGCTGTTGCAGAGCTACTGGAGGAGTTAGCAGTCAAATCTGGTCTTGAAAACGTCGGCGAATTATACAAAGAGCATACTGAATGCTTGCTTACTAAAATGCATGCTACCGTTCATACTTGGACTTCAGTTTCTTATGATCGCTCAATTCTTCAACTTATTCTTGAAGAATCAGGCCCTGTAATTGGTTTACACTTATCTCATATCGCGGAAATATTAAAAATAGCAATGAAAGCTGATGGGGATGCATTAGTTCGCTCAAAATTTTTTATTTTAATGTCTTCGATTCTCTGTAAGAGGCATCTGACCATGAGTTTAGCAAGTGAAGAAATTTACCATAAATTTTTAATTTCTTTCATTCAAGGTAACAGACAAAAAATTTTACTGATTAATTGGAAAAATAAATAGTGACTTACCAATATTATTTGTAGATATCATCTGCCCAAACTTAGTGTGGCATGCAGGGAGAACTGCTGAAGCCCTTAGGACGGTGGTTGTAGCTTGTTTATGTGCTGCAATTTTACCACAGAAAGAATTAGGGACATTGTTAGAAGAAAAATTAGAAGGGCTGCAAGATAAGCAAGAAGGATGTGGATTGGAATTTGCTACACCTGAAACGATTGAAGAAATTTTTAAGGACTTGTTTCCTCTTTTAATAAATTTGTTAGAAGATTCTGCAGTAAAGACAAGATTATTTACAATGAAGTCACTTCAAAGCCTTATTATTTTAGCCAGGGAAAAGGATATTTTAAATCCGGATCATGTAAATCAAGTATACCCAAGTAAGTGAAAATGAACTTATCCAATTTTGTTATGTTATAACCTAACCTGGTAAATATTCCTGTCCAGTTCACCTATTTATCTGATTATTGTAAAATATTAAGAGAACTAGGACTTACCAACAAAAAAACTTTGAAATTAGCAGCTTTCCATACCGAAATTGACCGTGTACTATTTTAAATACATGTTTAAAATCGTATAAGAAAAAATGCCGCCATCTTCGACCAACAACCACGCGGACTTGACTAGTGGAAAAATGGGGAACTAACAATTACCCGTCTTTAGTTCTTTGTTTCTCCACTAGAGTGCTCTTGTATATCAGCTTCGAATTCTAAATATTTTTCAGTAAATAAGCTAATTATGGCATAAATTAAATTTATAACTTCCTTTACTTTTTTACTTACAGCTCTCTTAAAACGTCTAGACGATGTTTCTGATGACGTCAGGTCAAACGCAGTTCGATGCTTCACAATCATCTATAATAATCTTCCTCCAAGTTATCATCCGACTGCATTTCAACCCCATTTAGATTCAGTCTTTACAACAATGCTTATTCACCTGGATGATCCGGACACTGATTTCCAAGTCATTATGATCGGTAAACTCAGATTTCAGCTAGTAGGCATATTTTTTAATTTGTCTTTCCTACATCATACATCACACTTTTCTATTCTGTTTTAGATGCTTTAAAGTCTGTCGGAAAAATGGCACCAAAAATATTACACGATAAATTAAGCGCAACTAAAGACCGGTTCAAAAACTACAAAATGTGCACCGAACTACTAGATTATTTGAGGAATTGTTACACTTCCAATTAAAGCATAAAAAAATTTATTTTTAATACATAGTATTTACAAAATTGCTTTAGCATTCTTTAATACATGAAACTCAAACTTCTTTTCCAAATTAGTAAATTTATATATTTACTACAAATTGTTTAAAAATTGAACTCTTTGACTATTAAATATCATAAAACATTTGTCTTCAAAAAAAAAAGAATTAAAAAATTCTGCATTCACTTTTTTAAAAGGGGGTTTCACTCAAACAGTTTCATTCAACTAGCTAACAACAAGAGAAAAACAAGAATATTAAAAATATTAAATTCGTCTAGCTCTTTTTGCAGGAGGTGGCGTTGCTGATTTATTTGAAGATGAATCATCCCCTCTTGATCTTAAAGTTCGTTTCCCAATAACTTGCTTTTCTTTTTTATTATTAACGCTTGAATCCTCCTCTAATTTCTTACTACTGGTATTTACATCTGGAAAAACAATAATGATTAATTTGAAAACTCTCAACTTGCTTTGTAAAATTGTTAAATTCCTAACCTTTTTCTTCTTCATCAGCTTTTTTGGCAGTTGTGCTTCTTTTTCCTCTTTTCGGAGGAGGCTGCTTCTCCTTTTCCTTTTCCTTTTCTTTCTCTTTTTCTTTTTCTTTTTCTTCCTTATCTTTATCTTTATCCTTCTTTGCTTTCCCTTTCTTAACTTCAGTCTCAGGTTCCTCTGCTTCCTTTTTGTCTGACTCTGATTCGGTTTCTTCAGGTTCAACCTTTTTTTCTTTCTCTTTCTCTTTATCCTTATCCTTTTCTTTATCTTTCTTGCTAGAGCTTTCTTTTGCTTGAGCAGTTTCTTTAACAACCTTTGGTGTGGTTCTCCCATCTTTAAGTGTTGCTGTCTCAACAACTGGTTCAATCTTTACATTAGTTATCTTCTCGTTAATTAGTTCTGAGAACTCTGCATCAGGTAAACTAAATTCCTCCTCATCATTAGGGAATGGTAACGATTCTTTTTTATCCTGCAAATGAAAGTGCTTCAGTGATTGAAATGAGTTTCTTCAATTATTTGAAAAATGTTAAAAAATACTTACTAAAGCAGCCATGTCATACATATTTCCCAAATGCTTCCAAATTATTTCAGGAGATACAGGTCTGCCCATTAGGCTTTCAAATTTTTCACAAATACAAGCCATGTGAAAATGTTTATTAATACCTAATTTTAAAAATGACAATGATTGTAATTTAACCAAGTAAGGTTAGAATTTCATAATAGCAATTATCTTAGTATCTAGTTTCAGGAATTAGAAAATCGTAATTTTTATCAACAGGATAATTAAAAATTCTCTTCATTTTTATCTGGGCTATTACTCATTTTTACATTTTCGTTTATAAAGTAAAAAAAAAGCGAATAACAAATGCCGGCTAGATTGAAGAGAAGTAACATCTCAAATGACAAAATATTTCTTACCCACTGGTTTATGCCCGGTTACTGCGTCAAATAAATGTATTTCATTTTCAGCAGTCCATTCAAAATTTTCCTCTGTCGTTTTTATTTCGTCTTCAGTTGCCATTGTTTTGGGCTATTCAGTCTTTTTGGCGTTTGATCTGTCTCATAAAAAAAAAACACGCAAACACGTGATCCACTGTTTCCGTCGTCTGCTTCATTTATTCGACTACTACTATATTATACCTGATAAATACAATCAAAAATTTGATTTTCCTGAATTCCGATACTTCTCAGGATTATGAGAAACTATCAGACATGCTAGTCTACGTCTTAAGGCCACATATTTCTAATGCAAAATATGTGGCTAAAATAACCTCTTGGTTTTTTCCCAGCTCTTTTATAAGGTGTCCTCCTTGATTCTTTTTTTAAATTTTGAAATAAGAGGGGAGCTATTACACTCCCAAGGGCAAATTAGGGCACATCCAACCCCAATACAGGGCAGAGCCGAAGTGCTAAACTATTGCCACTGCGGTGCTAAAATGCCCATAACTGCTCTACACAACTTACGCAGGCGACAACTTGGTTCAGGCTTAATCCAATATCCTTGAATTGTTTTAATAGTTCACTCTTGATCCTTTCGATAACAGCAACCAATACAACACATAATCCAAGGACTTTATATAAAAACAATGCCCATACTCCATAAGTTTATTAAAGGATTGGAAGCATTTAAAAATATTGCTGCTTTGATTTGATTTGATTTGGGATAAAGAAAACCTGATTAAGGGTTTCTACCCTCAATGATGATATAATTAACAAAGGAGTCTCAATCAAGGAAAAATATCAAATTCAAAACAATTAAAATCCTTTTGACAAAAATGTCAAATATTATATTAAGGGGAGCAAAGAAATTATTATCAAAAATTAAATTTTATTTGCAGTTGTCGATTTTAATCTGTTTTTCACTAACAGATATACAAATGTTCATATACTAAGAAAAAAAACTTCACTTAACATTTAAAACAATGTCTCTTAATAATTAAAACCTTCATTGAAGATTAAAATTAATTAAATTAACAATTTTAAGTTTCCATTAAAAAATTTTTTTAAAGTTTCGAACCTGGCTATATAATTAATTGTTATAAACATTTAAGAATGAAAAAAATCAAATGAAGTCGTGTATACGAGATATAGAAATACATATTTATAGTGGGCAGAATTCTATTAGTACAATTAAACGAAAGGGGTGGGGATTGGGGAATTAACGTTAGAAAAATTAATCAAGTACGAAAAATATGCTAAATGAAAATTATAACAAACGAACTTACAAAAATATTTCAAATGGCGAGCTTTTTCAAGACAGTTAAGCTCTAATAAAAAATTTAAAAAATAATTCCTACTAAGTAGTTATTGTTTTTTTTTCCAGAATTTTCAAAAATTACCTTGATAAACTGGAGAGTTTTTGACTAACAAAAATGGCGACTTATCGCAAGAAACCTGTCCTTTTTTAAAATATAGCGGTCGTATTTTTCTCCGACAAGCATCACTCTCACTGATGCTTCTTATTAAATGGTAACGCGAACTTAAGACTCAGTTCAGCTTAAATATTAGTTATAATTAAGCTGAAGTCAGTCGATTTTTAAAGAAAAAGAAATCCTAAATTTTTAAAAAGGCTAACTAACACAACATTCAATAGAGGTACCTGAGTACTTCGTTAAAAACCGAATCATTAAACTTTCCAAAGGGTACTTTTTTTTGCTAAGATAAAACACTTCTCTGAAACATTAATGCAGAGCCAATCTGATTACATAAAAAGCAATTTTTCACTTCCTAATTGCTTTGCTCACATCAATCATTACAGTTTTTTAATTTTTAATTATTTGTTATAAACTCCACGCATTTCAAGAAACTGAATCGACATAAGAAAATACTCATATCTAGATTTTTAACCATTCATAATATAAAAGAAAAAAAATTTGGATTAATAGTACTAATCTATTAAAAAAAATTTTGTTTGCAACATCTAATGATAAAATATGCTTTTAGGCAGTTCGGTTATCTATTTAATACGGTTCTTCAATGCTTTAATTCAATTTTTTTACTATCGAATATTTCTTCAAAAAAATGAACACTTAATGGTGAACTTTCAACAAAAAAAATTGTAAATAACATTGAAGAATCTGTTATTGAACAGTCGCCTTCCGCATTTAAATGTTCGTACTTCTAATTTTTTTTTATTATTCGGAAAAATAATTTTAAATAAGGCAATCATTTTTTTAAAGTTTCGCTATTATATCGGAAAATAAGTTTAAAAACAGCTGAAGCTGTATTAGATAATTCATGTAGAGTGGAAGCACATATCTTTAAAAAAGGGATATACAGTATAAATTTTATTCTAGTCATTTGCATAAAAGCAGAAGCGTTAGTAGCTAAACAGAAGGTGAGCCTAAATTAAAAAAAAAATGTTTGGGATTTCTTCATATGCAGTGTGAAAATTTATTAGATGAATGTTACAAAGTCTACGTGACGTGATAAATGGTCTAATTTACGTGACGTATAGTTTTTAAGAGCCTAATCATGCCAGAGGTGACATACGGGGAGCAGACTATATTTGGCCGCCATTTTGTCAAAAAAGAAACACTAAAATTTCGTTTTTTTTTTTTTTGGATAATTTTCTTCCAAGCTAACATTACCAAGGAAAAATTGTAAATGAAGAAAATAAAGAATAGCGAAGCATTATGCATTGAAATCGAGGGAGCAGAAAATAAAGCTTCTGCTTTCCTCTGCTGTAAGTACTTGCATCTTGCATCCATAAATCGCCTCTCTAGTATGTATAAGCTCTCTCGCAAGTCCCAGAATGTTAATTTTTAAAAGAATATCTTCGAATCCGAAGAAATTAAAGAGGAAATCAACGCCGCCATTGTAATTTCATTGGCAACGACCCCCAGTAGCACACATCGTTTTTGAACTCTAGCAGATATCTCTTATTGAAAAGAGCAACAAGACGGACTTTAGCTGTCTTCAGAAATCTAAAAGACGTTTTTAAGAAGCGTCTAAGAACGTCTTAGACACCAGTAGCACAAAATATCTTGAAGAACTGAGAGCGTGTTATCTTGGAAATCTTGACAAGACGGACTTTAGCGGGCTATAGCGATCTAGAAGACGTTTTTAAGAAGCGTTTAAGATCCAAGAAGATCTGTGCTACTCGGGAAAGTAAAAAAACGTGGCAGCGATAATCTCCCTATTCTCCCTCACCCTTAAACTCGATTCGTGACGTCATTTTTTATTATGCTACCAATTAATTCTTCATGAAACTCAAAAACATTAATTCACACTGCAAATGAATTTAATTTTCTAACTATTTCCTTCAAATTCATTACAGCTTCTACGTAAGTTATATAAAATCAAAAAATATAGATTTGTTTTAAATTCGAAAGACATTGCCCATGGCTAGACCAGCCTTTTTTTGTCTTTACTGCAAGCAATAAATTTTTTTTTAAAATAAAAACCTACAATGATATTTAAAAATTAACAGATAATAAGAGACTGTTTTAAGTACATTTCAACCATTTCTATTACTAAAAAATTTTGACAGATATCTGCTAATACTCTGCATCACATTAAATCCACACCGTCTACATAAAATGAAAAAAAAAAGTATAAAAGTTTTCATACGAAAAAAACCAGGCCTGATTTGGACTTTTTATTTTATTTTATTTATCTAAAAAACGGGACAGAATTTTTTTTATTTCCTAGGATCATCCTAAACTCCTTCAAAATCCAGCAAAACAAAAAAAAAGGCAAGAGGATTGGAATATCACAGATTTTTCTACTTCCCCATAACTGATAAATATTTATTTTTTTAAACTACCTATTTTTAAAGACTCCGATAATGACTAATATTGGTCTTGATCAAAATTTTTTTCAAAAAACTCCTTCCGAAATGTTTCTTTTTTTTTTAAACTCCTCCCATCTTTTTTCTCCTCCTCCTTCTCCTCTCCTAACCCAAAAAAAAGTAGAAAATAATAACAAAGAGGGCATTTCAGTAAAGGAAAGAAACTTAAAAAATAAAATTTTTTCATCAATTTCATTTTTTTTTAAAAACGTATATTCTAACAAACTTACAAATTACATCAAAAACATTGATAAAGTGGATGGAGATAAGTCAATTTACTCAAATGCCCTCTGAAACTTTTTTTGATGAATCTTCAACAAGTTAAATTTATAGAACTGAAATAGAGCCTTGACTATTTGCAATACTAACAAACAAAAAAAAAAATAAATAAAATACTTTTTGTATTTTCAGGCAATTTAATTTTAATTTCTCCTCCATAAATTTTTTTTCTTCATAATCCAGGCTCTATTACAAATCTTTTTTTTTTTCAATTAGGCCTGGTGTCGGTTATTATAAAAATAAATTTATCAACTATTGATTACTACACATGACTATTTCCCACTAATTTTTTTTGTAACTATGAAAATCTGGCAGTCAAATCATAACAAAACAGTTTCCTTTTTTCCCCTAATTGAAACAAAAAAAAATATTTACAAAAAAAAATTAGACAAGATAAAAACGCAGTTTAACTTATTGATTTCTCAGATCTGTTAAATGATAAAACAAGTGCTCTCATTTAGCTGGTTTAAGTAACAAACCATTACACGAAAAATTCGAAATCCTGTTTAGAATCAATATGTTAAAGAAAATCGACCACCACTTTCAACTTCATCAATTAATTGATTTCACTTCCCCCACAAGCTAAATAACATTTTATCCAATTTCAAAAAAAAATTTTTTTCCTTTAAAGTTAATGAATCTTTGAAGGCTCTTTAACGCCTTCCTGAAAATAAAAAAAGAAAAGTAAAATGGTTGCTTTTACAATACCCAACCGAATAAAAGTATAATTTTTAATTAATTTTTTTTTTCTTCATCATCTCAAATTCATTTTTCTTAACGATTTCTGCGACCATCGCTAGACTGATCGCAATCCCGGCTGAGATGACCGGTTTTACCGCACGAGTAACAAGATTTGGACGATCCTTTCGGGCAGTTACGAGCAATGTGGCCAGTTTCGTTGCAGTTGTAGCATGACGGCTCACTCTGACTCTGGGTGCACTCCTTTGCTATGTGTCCAACTCCATTACAATGGTAACACCTAAAGACATTGGAATTCCTTTATATAAGAAAAAAAAAATAAATGATAGGATAGTTTACACACAGATAAGCATATGAATGGGTTTATTGATTGAATATAAGAAATCGTTATAGCTATATTCCATCTGAATTTGTGATAATAAGTTGCAAATCGACAATAATTTTACATGCAATCTGGATTTAATAAGCTTCACACCAAATTTAGGGCCATAAATAATTCAAATCCTAATTCGATGTGAATAATGATCAAAAAAAAATTTCCTGCATTGCAACATACATTAAACTGAGAAAAATCAAATCTAGGTCAGAAACATGTTGCTTCGTAACCGAATGGAAATTCCGAAAATTCAAACCCTCCGATTCGTAAAAATCTTCGCGGAACACCCTGCAAGTATTCTTTACATGAATAGCTCATTATTTCAATATCATTTTGCAGGGAAAACAAAATGGTCGTGGCACAAAATGGCGAAAAATCTCAATTCATCGATTTAAAAAAAAAAAGTCGGGTAAATGAAAAGATTATTTGAATGTATGTCGAAATGATACACCACAAAATCAAAAGGAATGAAGCTCGATTTCCGGCTTTCGATATACGAACCATGTGATTTATCATCCCATGTGTTCCACATCGATTTCAATCGCATGACAAGACAAAAATAATATTCTCCACAAACCTATCTTGTTCTTCCTTGCAGTCTCTTGCGAAATGACCAAATCTGTTGCATTTGTAGCACTTTTCACGGCCTCCACCGCGTCCGTAATTTCCACCATCGCGATCTCCACGACCGCCACGGTCACCACCTCCTTGGGGACATTCGCGGGCAAAATGACCGGTCCGGTTACATTTGTAACAAGCACTCGAACTCATCGTCGAAAACACTTAAAATTTCTTTCAACAAAGAATTTTGACTATAAAGTATGTTAAACAATCGTCAAATTTAAAAATTACTGTAAGATGTTCCTAATTTTTCAAGATTAAAAATTTCACACAATTCAGACCTCCTTCCCAGTCTGAATCGAGGATTTTAAGATTTGGACGTCACTCGCAAAGGATTATGGGTGGGAAGTTTGTCGTAACTTTGCAAAATGGCGACAATTTTTTTTATTTAAATTTAAAAATAACCTAAATATTTAATGATCGCTTTTTTTTAAATTAAATACTTAATTGCTTTATCTCGAGTGAACCAGATTGATATTATAAAAAAAGCCATTCGCCTATGCATGTAAAAAATGAAAAAAAAAAACCAACAAAAACACAAATTTTATCAGGCAAAAACACAATTTTTTATCAGGCAAAGTAAGCAAACTTTTAAAGAAAAGAGCATGATTATGAAAAAAATTAAATCAATAAACCCCTATGATCCCACAACAATAAATCACCAAAAGAAATAAAAAATTGGATTAAAACATTTTAGGACTTCCTCATTTTTTTACTGCGCATCACTCGACCCTGGGTTTCAAATTCTTTTTTTTCAAAGATTACAACGATTACACCCTCCCAATTTCCTAATGGCAACGCTTTCCCTGTAAAACTTTAATCAATTAAACAGAAATCACTCACAATCGTTCAAAAACCAACACAGAAATTCATTTAATAACAATTTCGAAGATTTCCAACGTACGCAGTTACAAATACAATTAAAAATTGTCGATAAATGAGAAAGTGATCTGCTGACACGCCTATTGAATTTATTGACACGACTCATCGACTTCAACTCGATTTAGCAAATGGCATTTCCGTTGTGATTACTCATATTTTAAATATCAAACCTTTATGTATTAAGTTCTTCTTTAATAACTTAATTCGTTTTCGATTCTGTGATAAGGTACGTTCAGAATCTTTCATTGTAAATGTAATTACGTCGTTTTTATTATTTCTCGTGCGTTGCCTGTCGTTAAAGTTTAGTGTTTTTGGCACTGTAACCGATCACTAAGGTGGGGTATGGCCGGTTAAATTATCGAGAAAGATCTTTGCTTTTAACATTAAGATCTCAAGATCTGTGAAACTGAAAATCGTTGATTGTGATTATTTGATTTTGGTATTTGCAGATGTCAGGTGAACAACCAGTAGAGCCGAGTTTAGAAGATGAAATTGAGGCGAATTACAAACCGCCTCCGGAAAAAACCATTGATGAAATTTTGGCCGCCGATACAGAGGATGAAAGCTTAAAAAAGTATAAAGAAACTCTGCTCGGAAATGCAAAATCAGGAATTATTTTAGTAGGTTCGTAATCCTTTTAATGTTTCATCACGATCACTACTATTTTTGGGGTTTATAAAAACTGATTTGATTATCATGATAGTGTGTTTTTTATATTATCACACATTTGTAAAAATGCTTCCAAAACTTCAAGGATTTCAGTATTCACACTAAAAATTTATTATAGACATGTTAATTTTCTCTAATTGTTTTTCTTAATTACTTTTAGAACCAGACAATCCCAGGAAAGTTATTGTTAAAAAATTAGCGTTATGTGTGCCAGGAAGAGAAGACATGGAATTGGATTTGTCTGGTGATTTGTCTGACTTGAAGAAAAAAGTTTTTGTCATCAAAGAAGGAATCACCTACAAAATTCGAATTGATTTTTTTGTTCAAAGGGAAATAGTTCATGGGTTGAAATATGTTCAGAAGACATCACGAATGGGAGTTACAGGTAAAAATTAATTTTTGATAATTTTTGTTAGGATTTTTTTTCTTATCAAATGCTCATAGATAATGCCTTGTTTATATCCAGAACGTAGAGTATTTTAAATTTTTTTCTTATCTCATATTGATATAATTGAAACAGGTTACTTTAATCGGTTAAGTACATTTGAATTAAAAATTTAATCTATGTCTATGATTTGTCCTTTTTGTCCTTTTTTTTTTAAAAAAAAATATGAACAGATTGTATTTCTAAACTTGAATTAAATCTTCAGAGGAAATTTAGAAAATCAAATTTTATACAACCCTGTTTTCCCTGATTTAAAATTTTCATGCTTTCATTCTTGCTTGCAAAAATTTAAGGAGAAGGAACTGTTGGTAAGTTAACTGATAACCAACTAGCACCCAAAACGGAAAACAAAACCCTAAATGAATACCCCATTGGAATTTTAATGCCTTATTTTATTCATTCTAGTTGACAAAATGACACAGATGATTGGCTCGTATCCCCCCAAGACTGAAATACAATCATATACTACTCCACCACAAGATACGCCTGAGGGTATGATCGCCAGAGGAACTTATTCAGTGCATTCGCTTTTCACGGACGACGACAAGCATGAACATTTGAAATGGGAATGGACATTTGAAATTAAGAAAGATTGGAAAGATTAAACAGGTGAAATCATTATTTTTTTCTCTGACAGAAAAAAAAACAAGAATCTAAGGAAACAAGTGCTTTTGTTAAAACCTATGAAAATAATGCATGGTCTTTTTTTTTATTAATTCTATCATTTGTTCTTTTACATTAGTTTGTTGTTTCACTTAAAATGTCCATTAGCTGTCTTATGTTATTAATCATATATTTAAATAGTGTGAAGGTATTCAAATGTATTTTATGCATTTTTTTTTGTAATTATGTTACCTTTAAATGGATTTTTGAAATCAATCCCAGATGCCTTAGAATCCTAAATTTGCTAGAGTAAAATTGAACCCGCCTACATGCTGTGTTCTACAGTTATAGCACGATTTACACTTTTCGAAGTTGCCTCTTAATTAAAAAAAAATTTAGTGTTCCAAAATCTTTGCCATTTGGGTGATTTTTTATTTTATTTTGAGAAGTTTAACTACTCGAACATAGCTTTAAATTAAAAAGCATTTATAGTGTATATAACAATCAGTTTTATATGCAAAAAATTTACTAAAATTATTTTATTTTTGAAATAAAATGTATTTGGAACACTTTAATGTGAAGCAAATCGTTTTTTTTTACCTTACAACCACCTTGAAGCTTGGCAGATGTCAATAAATTTTTTTTCAATAATTAACCAGTGCATGATGAATTTATTTTTGCATGAGAAAGTCAAAGTCCCTCAGTTTAAATTTTTCAAAACAAGGGGATGTTAACTTCATTTTAAAAAGGAAACAGTTGTGCATTGAAAGATTTTCGTGCCTTGCTGGATTGTTTTTTCTTCAATTTGATTATTCACTCTGGCTACAATAATGAAAAAAATGTTGCCTTACTGTATAACCTTTTTGCTGTTTGTTAAATTATAAACATGGACCAAAGATATTTTTATGTTTGCACCAAATTGAATTATTTTCCTTGTAATAAATTATACATTTTAATGTAAAGTGACTTTATAGAGCACGATTCGTTTTCCGTTGTAGAAAGGACCATTTGGAATTAGTACTAAGTGTTTTAAGATGGACAAAGCCTTACTATATTGTATTTAGAAGTAATTGTTTAAACTGTAATGTGCCATACACAGCCTCTTCTATGATTTGAGTTAAAAAATATATTTCTGCTCGGACAGGGTAACTCACTTTGATATGGGGTATTGTTTCCTTGTTTGTTCGAAGTCGGGAAACCAAAATGGGTTTTAAGAAAATGTAAAACATGAATTGATCGTTTAGCATTTCTTCTGTACCAAAATACTAATGGGTGAAGTAAAAATAAACAGAAAATTACCTGGTTGAATGATAACCAAAAAATTTATCACGAAAGAGAAGTTAACTGCACACTTAAACACTATGATAGTAACTCGTAACCAACTAGCAATACCGCCACTGAATATTTATGGGCTTTAAAGCCATTGACACTTTCACTTATAATGAAACAAACGAAAAGTAACTTGCTACTTATAAACTTATCCACCGTTGAGTTTTAATGACGCCATTGCAGAACTAAATGTTGCCAACATAACAAAACGTAATGCCCTTAATTTGGCATTGCAACATGGCGTCGAATTTCCCCAATTTGTTTAGAAATTTGGAGGACAAGGATTAGTGAATTTTGGTTTAGGGCGTGTAAAATTCTATATTGCGTTTATCCTCTAAAAGTCGTCTTGCGATCGTTCAAGCACATGGGCCAGAAATCTAAAAATTGGAAGTTTATGCTTTAGAGCTAATTCAGTTCAGTCGGACACTTTTTCTTAACCTTATTGATTCGGACTTTTAATGTTTACATCGATTCATAATGATCATTCAGTAAGCAATATTACAAGTTTACGGCTGTAGTTAACTGAGAAAATCGGTAGAGATTTTATTTTGGAAACAAATGAGCAAAAATACCCTGTTTACTTCTTCCACCCTGTATGTGTCTAGTTTCTAAATGTTTAGAATTTAGTTTAGTAAAATAAACAACTTATTAAGTACCAAATTTAATTACCTGTATTTATTGAGAGGATCAATAAATTCTTGCTCTAATATTTAAAATTTTCTCCAAAACGTCCTCCAATAGTATACGAGTCTTAACCAGTATACTAAACCACAAATATTGGTGTAGCAAAAAACTAGCATGTACCATAAAAAGACATTAGAAGAAGTGGCACTTTATTGGTATTTTTTTTAGTATTTTTAAGTTATCTTATTCAACAAATGTTGAAAAAATTTTGAACTTAAAAAGTAAGAAGTTTGAATTATAATTTTATTTTTTGAATTTAAAAAAATATGTTAACTTACAGGCTTTCAATTCTTGCCTTCTAATTTAATTCAAACTTCTTAAACAATTTTCGCATTTAAAAAGCAATTATTATAATATAGTACTTAAAAAATGTTATGTATTATTTAATTGTTAGCGTTGACTTTAGTGGCAAATTTTTTTCAAGGCAATATTTTTTATAGGAATAATAAAAATAATTGTTGGTAGAGTTGATAGCCATTTATATTGCCACTAAAACTTTGTTTGATTCTTTTGTGTTTCTTCTTTTGTTTTAAAAAATAATATAAGAAATATGAGTTGGTGCAATGCATGTTTTTTAAAATATATTTCTAAATCGTCACTGGTCTCTGGATCCTAAATCAGTACATAAAGTAAATGATTTAGAATATCTATTAAAAGCGGCCAAAAATGATGTTTTCTTTTTTTTTTGAAAGTAAACTCATTGTGTTTGTAACAATAATTTGTTCGGTTTGCTGCCATTGATAATTCATTAAAAATTATAATAATTGGTTTTTTGTAAAAAGATAATTATGGCGGATTATTATGTGGCGGTTGCTGTGTACTATTCAATCTTAATCAAATTAAATTAAATTTTTGATAAAGTTAACATACTTGTTTTTAGAAATCATCATCACTGAAATCCCTGATTGGTCTATTATCCATTTCAATATCCTCATCTTCTGTTATGTCACCGTCTAATAGAAGGTCGGAATCTGAATCGTCTAGGCTTTCAGAATCTTCTATCCCTCCTGTCATACTTCCAAAAACTCGTTTTTGTTTTTGAGCGTCTCCTGCATCTAAACATTTTTTTAAAAATATTTAATTAATTTTTTTCAAAATAAAAGCACTAAAAAATTGCCTTACCTCTTGCTCCTGTAGCTCTAGATTTTATCCTTTGCTCTCCTTTCCCACTTGTTTTCAATTTCGCTTCTTCCATTGCATCGGCAAAAATTTCTCCCGATCTAATTGATAATTCTTCTTGCTTAAGTTCTTCAAGGATTTTTCTTGTTATTGCCTAAAAGCCAGAAATTTCATTGGTCAATTTATTTTTTAACATTAAAAAATTTATCGTGGGCATACCTGTTTTTGATCCATCCTCCTTTGCTCAGCTTGTTCCGCTTGTTCTAAAACGCTTTCAAGATAAGCAATATTTCTACATTTAATTACATAATCGTTATATATTTCTTTCAGCTCCTCTTCTAATTTTTCAAATTCTTCCATAAATGCAGGCCTAATTTTTTTAAGTGTTTGAAGTCGTTTCATATGCCTATCTAAATCTGTTTTTTTCTTTTCAATTTTAGAATCTAAGGTAGCTTCATTAGAAGCAACACTCTCTATCAACTGTTTTGTATGTTCTATTTCCCTAGTAACCACATTTATTGAGTCTTGAACAGCATCTTCAACCTGCGACATTTCCATATGCCGTGATGCTCTACTATTTCTTAATTCTCTAAGTTCAGCTTCTTTTCCTAGTAATTCATACAATGCAGCACCTGATGTCGTGATTTCAGCTACTAATTGAGCTGCCTGCTTTAATTCTTGGACTTTCATAGCAGTTCCAACAATTGATATTTCAGGTAAATCTTCTTCTTCGCCAGTTTTCTCATCTGTCATTTTTAATGAATCATATAATAATGCTGCGACTTTTAATAATTCTTTCACAGCATATCCATCAGCTTGATATAACTTTTTAGTGTTTAGTTTTAAATTTGCTTTTAAAGCTAATAAATGGGAAGCAGATCTAATTAAAGTAACTCGTTCATCTTCTGTGGAAATATCAGGTGATACGTCTGCATTTGGATCAAATCGTTTCACAAGCCAAATTAGTATTTCAGCTACTAGAGGAAAATTTGGAGTTCTAAAGTTTTCCATGGATAAAAGCCTTGAATATCCTAGCGTCCTCATCATTTCAGTAAAATCTGAAAAAAATAAATTAAGAAAATTAAGCCTCTATCAATTTTTTTTAAAGGAGACTACAGTATTCCTTCAGCATTTAAGTCCAAAGATTTTTGTCACTTTAAATAGTACCGGAGCTTCAAAATTATTTGATGAAAAAGCTAGTTTGATTTAAAATCTAGAAGAGGCATTAGATCAGTTGATTATAACCATAATACACCATTATTGACTTACTTCTTAAGTCCCTATAAGACATTTTTAAAATAATTTTAGCACTAAACTCTAAGAAGAAAAACAATCACGATCATGAAAACAATTCAAGTAAAAAAATGTGCATGTTTTTTTTACGGTTCCTTAGCAACGGCAACATGGCGACACCATTTATTGTCGAACAGCCGACAGGCGACAGATTAAATTCGCGCGGTAAATGGGATTGTTTACATTTTTATGGCTTATCTTCCTTATTTTCTTTTTCAATTACTAAGGAAGAAAAATGAAGTATTTATTTTGGTTTTTAGATAAATAATTTAGCCGTTTGAGAGCTGGAATAAGGACCGATAAGTTTCACCGATAGCAATGGTTCTTTTCATAAAGTTTACAATAAGCTTACATGTAGTTAGGTTAGAATGATTGAAAGTAAAAATCACCTTTAAAAAGGGTTTTTTTGGTCTGAAATGTGGGACAGTTCTCAAAGCAGTGATTGGGCTTTTACGCCTCCCGATTCCCCAGGATCAAAAAATGATGCAGAAGGTTAGTCATGATCATTTAGATTGTTTTAGGACAGCAGTTTCAATTAATGTTTTTTCACAGTGAAAGAACTGGAATTAAGTGCACCTTGTTTCCATTGTCTTGGGCAAGCATCTAGAGGAAATCATGAATTCCACCAAGAAAGCTATCTCAAATCTAAGTTTATGAGGAACTTCCACATAGTAGAAGACAAAGAAATGTTAGAAATAAAATTGTTTAATAGTCGCTATCTTTTTTGGACAGCTTTGGAAACAGAAATCGATGTTTTATTTTATTTGTGTAGGTGAGTCATTTGTAATAAATTTATTCATTAATAATTATTCAGAGATTGGAGTCATTCTTTTTATTTTTTTAGAAAAAATTTTATGCTTTTAAATTATCGGATTAAAGAGACAACTAATAATTATGGACAAATGCAAGAAAACAGCAGTAGCATTGCAATTCCATCATCTGAGCTTCGTAAATATGTTCATTTATTTTTAAATTATATTTACACTTTTATTAAATCGTAAGTATTTGAGATGTGGAATATTAAATTTTTAAAAGTAATTAATGGTCAACATTTTTTTTTGAAAGGTCTTTAGCATACTATGATAAATCTGAAAAATTAAATGTAATTTTATCGAAAATGGAAGAAAGTTTAAGGTCTCTGCAGCTTCTTTTTCAGAGACTTAGCTTTGCTTATCTACCGAATCATATCTTGCTGTATTATGCATCGCAACAGGGTAACAAGGTAATTTTTTAGTTTTTTGCTAAAAAAAATTTTTAAAGTTGGAATTAATAAGTGAATTTGATTTTTTTTTCAGTCTTCAAATCCTGCTTATCATGTAATCCATTGTCAACTAGATGTGAGATGGTTATATTTAAAAATTTTAGAGGAAATTAAAAAAGCAAAAAATAGAGACGACAGTAACACTTTAACTCAGTTTGGGAGGAATGAGAATGATTTTACAATCGATGATAACGTCATGATTGTTATTTCTGAGTTAATATGGCTTTCCATAGTTAAGTTTGAAAAAATCGAATCTGCAAATACAGCCAGCATTAGTAGCTTTGTTTGTTCTTGTGTTAAAGAATTATGGGTGCTACTTATTCATTTTTTAGGATTAAAAGTAAGAAATTTTTTTTTAAAACTAACTCACTTGTCAGATGGTTAAATTTTAATTTTTTTCCCCTCATTTTTTTTAAGGAATTTTGGAGATACTTTAATGAGATTCTGAGAATTATATTGGAAAATAAAAACCCACCGGAAAATTTCATTCAAAATTGCTCGAAAGTTCACATCCCGGAATATTTTGAATGCAGCAATCGAGGGCAATTCTCTTTATGGATTTTAGCGCAAATAGCTAAATTATACGAATATAACAATGAAGGCTTGCACATCGGCCGGAACGATGATGTCGAGTCTAATTTTACAATTTTTGGAGATATTGTTAAAATATTTATTAATTCAGAACCGTCTGAGATGGCCTTAAGAAATTATATTCCACTGATCCAGTCTATTTTGAAATTATGGAAATATGAGAAAAGTGACTCGGTTATTTTTTTACTGGAATATTATCTAAAAAAATTAAATTCGGCGTTTTATATTCCTGGAAGTAAATTAGATAGCATGGCTGTTAGCAGGTTATTATTTTCTCGTTGAAATTTTTTTAAAAATAAAATTTATTTGATTTGTAAATTTATTTTTTTAGTCATTCTGCACAAGGACTATTAGATCAAGTTAAAGGTCGTTTGAACTTAAGTAAAGATTTTGACCGTAATGAGAATAGCTACAGCTTGTTTTTAAGATTATTAGGAACTCACATTGATCAATGCGGAACGAGATCTCTTCCTGGTAAATTATGCAGCAGGATTTTTGTTCAGTTTTCACCTGCTAAATTGGACAAAGCGTTAGAGTTATCAGAGTTGGGGTTATATCACTTAGCTTCTTTATATCTGACTTTGGGGTTAGTGAAGGATATGGATTCAGTGGTAAAAGATCATTATTCTGCCATGCAAATCTTCATAGCGGCCATTTTGAATCTCCCACAATAATTTTTTTTTATTTTAGATTAGGAAACTTCAGGATTTAATGACAGCTTTACCCCGTGAAAAGTTAACTTCAGCTAAACAAGCGATAGTGTGGAAATGTCTAACAGCTTCGTTAATTTTACTAACGGAAAGAAAAAGCGACATAACTGAAAGCGCTGAAGGCGTTCTTAAGCAAGTTTCGATTGCCTTATCGGAAAAAGACTTAACAAATCTGCCGATATTCTTGGACGGCTTAAAAATTATTTTAGAAAGCGAAAATCCTCAAATATATATTTTAATAAACGACTGGATCGGGGAATATTTAAAAATTTGTTCTACTAATGATTCGGACAGATTATTTGTAATTTTTGAAAAAGTCGTTAAGTCACTCAAAATAAATTCTTGGTCTTCTATCGGTTAGTAACGTGAAAATACTGCATTTTTTTTTTAACAAACTGAATTAATATTTTATTTCATTTTCAGAGCATGCTAATCAATTAAGAGAAAGATTTATAAAATACGTTTTTCCTTTTGTAAATAATCGACTAACACCATCAGCGGCTGACATGGCAGCTTCATTCGTTCTTCTATTCGCAGAATATCAAAGCAACAAAAACGAATTAGCCACACTGCATAATTTTTGGAGTAATTGCAACGACGTGAAATTGGCGTCTCGTTACTTATGTGCCATAATAAGCGACAACGCTAGAGAGCAATTAAAAATTATTTTCCCGCATTATCAAATCGATGTAGTTCAATGTTGGATAAAATGTTATCTTTTATCTAAAAATTCATTAGAAACATCAAAATTGTCTGAAGTTGCAATAACTCTTCCGCCTATTAATCAAATATCAAAGAATTATAATTGGAAAAATTCATCAGATTACTTAAGTGATTTAATTTATTTATTTGGCGTTACCTATGACAAAAGTGAATCACTTTCCGAAAAAGCATCTCTTAAAGAAATGTTTTTATCATGTTTTAATAAATTAGATAAATGGGTACTAGAAGAAATGAAAGGAATTGAAAAGTTAAGCAGAGAAACGATCGATGATTTGTATCGTTACTGCGGGGAAATAATAGAAAAATGCGGAAGTTTGCTCCATACAAAATCGAATCCACAAAGTTTGCTTAAAATATTAATGGATAATTTGTTACTGCCACCGCAGATTTTTAAAATAAACGGCCTTATGCTTCCGGCGTCACAGATTTCAGCGATTTTTCGGCATTTACATCTTTATATTCGAGGCCTGATTAGCTTAAGTAAGTAAACAAACCTTAGGAAGAAATTTTAAAGAGCTTCCGGGATTGTTAATGGAAAACTAAATTTTTTAGGGCCAGATCGGGATCCATATATTCAATCATGCCTGAGGAATATCATAATGCAGTATTTGCCTCGGTTTTTTAGCAGATGTAACAACGATCAACAAAGAAATCCGATTTATAAAGCGATTTACAGGGATGAATCATCAGCGCTTATTGTTACTCAAATAATTGCGAATGATTTTTTAATTGTGAAAAATAATGAACCGCATCCTCATTCACGTAATGTAAGTAAAAAATATTTTTTAAAAAACTCACCCAATGAATGAATAACCGAAGATTCCATTTCAAATTCGATAAATTGAAAAAAATAACTGAAAGATTTCACTGTTGCCAACCTGGAAAATACCAAAATCCCAATTATTATTTGCAGCGCTGAGTAGTGGCCGTTTTTATAACTAACGAATTTACCAAAGGCTTTTTTTGTTGTTTACGTTTTTCCCCCTTTATGTTCTTTCGTTTTGATTAAAAAACTTGAAAATTTACCTTATTGTTTTTAATATTTTCAGGCAATACAGCTTATCTCTGAAATTTCAAAGTCTCCCGCTGGTAAAAAAATCTTTGAAGTGGTCATCGGTCCTATTTTAAATTTAATAATGCTAAGCAAAGAACAGCATGATGCAAGGGGCGAAGCCCTGAACTACTTGAGGAGTTTTATCAACGCTCCCGAAAACGATCAGCATTTAATAAAGAAAATCCAATTAATGAACGAGAAACACATTTCCTTCACAACGAAGCCATGGTTTGGGCTATTATTTGTGCTCGCCTCAATATGCCCACAATCACTGAGTTCACTCCTTCCCGAAATTGAAAAAGAAATCGAGAAAGTTGAGAAACGTCGAGGAGTAGAACGGGACTTACTTCTTCGGAATTTTTTGAAAGAGTTACACCGCCGATTAGGAATTTAAAATTTCCAAATGAAAATAAATTATTTTTAAATAATTAATCGTTTATTGTTATTTTTTTAAAGCTTTCAAAATCACAGCATTAACTATCACTAATCGCGTTTTCTTGAGTCTGTACAATATTTTTGGGTTCAGTCGATTTCTGCGATAACTGGGAACTATGAGAGGAAGAACGAGAATGTCGTGATGAAGTATCGGTTACTATTGGAGTTTGTACGATCGGTTGAGGAGGTGATTTTGCTCCCGGAGGAGACGCTGCTCCCTGTTGCAGTTGCATATGATATCTATAAATGTTTTCGGTACTCTCCACGACACCTGCTTGTAAATTTAAGCTTCGTCCTTTGACTCCTGTTTCTTTGGCTATAGGGGACCACCAATTTACGATTGATCCAAACACTGGTACGTGACGAAGGATTCCTTCCTGCCACAATCTTTCATCGTTTTCTTTTTGTAAGTCTATCGTTGCAGTTTCGATACCTGTTTTGAATAACAAAAAAACATTAATCTTGTCAGAAGTTCAATTAAAAAGAAGCAAAAGGGACTTCAAAAAAATTTTTTATTGAATTTTCTAGATTTTTTTTGCTGCTGGTTTTGGCGAATAAAAAGTTAATTCAAAAAAAATTAACAATTAATACCTTTTTTGACTATTTCAACCATCGTATCTAAATACTTGGATGATTCTTCCACTTCTTTCCCGATAGCAGTAACTAATGATAATAATTCTTCTACGTCAGTATCAGCCGTAACCATGCCAAATCTAACGCACATGAGTCCATCTCCTCCTTCACCTATAATTAATTCTTAATTAATAGAAGAAATTGATTTTTCGGAATAGCGAATTTTATTTAAAAAAATTACCAAGGGAAAAAGCAGCGTCGGTGCTTCGCAGTTTGCTAACAAGCTCCACGTTTAACTTATTTAAATCTTGTTTGCACTGATCGGTTTCGATTAGCTCGATCGATTCCGGTACGTAACGGACCCCACCAAGACCGGCCCAACCTTCCATTTCAACCAATTGCAGCCTCGGATTTTCTTCAACTTTATCTTGAAAAGTAGTTTTAAGCCTCACTGTCGCAGTTAATATGTCCTAAAATTACACAAATTAAAATATTTAAAAAAATTATTTTAAAACGCTCGAAAATTTTCCTTTACTCACCAATTGTTGCTCTAGACAAGCTATAAACGTATCTAAATCATCATTACTAATAGGAAGAATAGCCTCTAATGGACAAATCCTTAATACTAAGCCAGCGTACTCCAATTCGCAAATTTCAACGTTTATCTGAGGCGTATCTCGCTGCAAAATCTGGCCCAGCTAAAAACAAAATCTTATTTTTAACCCTTCAAATTTTTTTAATAGCAAGAATTAATCAAAAAATTAAACACTAACCCAAGAATTTAATTTATCGTAGTAAGGTGGGACCTTCGACGTATATTCTCCTTCGGATGACTGATTATCAGGCACGAATTGAAACACGATGGTGCTTGCAGTAACTTCAAACATTAAACTCTGAAAAAAAAAATTTCCCATCAATATAAACCCAACATTTTTTTTCCACAAAATAAAATAATTACCGATGTTGTCACTGGTTTATTTATCAATTCCTGAACTGTTAACGATCCGGTATCGCCTCCTGGTTTCTGTCCTAATAACCTCAAACAAGAATACTTCGATAGCTTTTGCCATAAAATTTCACTCGTCTCAAAAGCTTCCTTCATTCTTATTTGAATTTCATCCCTTCCAAGTGCTTGAAGAATAAACCATAACGGTAAAGCAACAAGGCGTTTTTGTAAATGATCCGTGATAAGACCAGCAATCAATGGAAGAGTAGATTCTCTGGCAGTGCCAACTGTTCTTCCGGAACTTGCTTCGAGTTGACGATAAAGCGTTACAGCTGGGAGCCCTGGGATGCCTAGCCATGTTCCTAATGCTAATGTCATGCTATCAGCTATCCTAGTAGGCTAAAAATAAAAAAAAAGTTATTATCAAAATCAGAAATGCAATGAGAAATGCAAAAAAAGAATTAACGAACCACATTTGTTGTATTTATCATAGCAAGTGTTGCTAAACTATGCCCTCGAACATGCAACCATATATCCTGCTGTCGACAAATCTCTTGCAGCCTCAATAAATTGTCAACATGACCAGTTATTGGTGTACCTAAAAAGATTTTACTTCATCAATGTCACAAAAAATTACAAAAATAATTTCTTTATTCAAGAACATTACCAGCATCAGATAAAATCAATAACGGAGTTTTATTTGCAGCTTTATCCTCTTCCAATATCCTTTCCAAAGCCTCTATATCCATTTTCTGTTGCGAATTAAAATTACTACAACAAGGAACAGCCCGAACACATGACAACGATAACCCAAGCTGTCTGCATAAATGTTGAACGATCCCCAATGATGAAAACATTGCGCTATATATTACAGGTGGAGAAGACGTCAAAGTTTCGAAACCATTTTCTAAATACTTTGGGTATTTATAATGAAGTAACATTCGAGTAAGCCTAACTAAACCTTCTAATGGTTCATCATGGTAAAATGCATTGCTTTCATAAAATCTAAAAAAATAAAAAAGGAAAAAAATTAACATAATATCATTTCAATCTTATCTTACTAAGTCAATATTAACATACCTGAATAAATGTGTAATCCATCTTGTTGTGTCAGTATGAATTTTATTATTTAAATTGTGCAAATGACTTCTATCTAATGTATTAGCAAATGAAGCTACACTTTGTAAAACCAAAGACAACTTAGCTGAGCTTGATAAAGGTGTTAAGCTTGTAACTGTAGGCCCTTCATCTTCTTCTAAATCATCACCATTTTCATAAACAATTAAATCTTCGAGTAAGCTTAAAATCTGAGGCACACCTTTACTTTTTGATTGCAAAAAACCTTGGTTTAATTTCCAACTCTGTCCTTTTAATCCAAGATTTGATTCTTTATAATTCGGATTAGTTTCATCAGATTGTTCTAATATTGAAATAGCTTCTGTTGCTTTCTCGACTGCCTCTTCTAATCTCTCAACTATTTGAGATGCTTGGATTTCTATTTCTTGAACTGGTGATGAAGCCTGAAATATTTTAACATTTAAATAAACCGGCGAGGAAAACATTTAATCTAACGTCAAAGGCGGTTTTGTTTGCTTAAAAAAATAATTTAAATAAAGCTAAAATTATAGTTTCATATAAATTTTTACGAACAATGTTCAACAAGAATGATATTGCACGTTTTATTTAATGGTATTATTAAAATGAGAGTGAGAAAAGATGAAAATATTGATGATTTTATAATATTTCTACCCGCATCAATGACGTGTACAGTTGGAAGCGCAATAATAACGATTTATTTTAAAGACTTACCATTTTTTTAATGTGGCATGTGCTTAAGGAATAAAAGCGTAAACTTCGTTGAAAGAAAATTCAAATGTCAACATTATAAATTAGCCAAAATAAAATTGCGGAATATTTTATCATTTCTCTTCGCACTGCAAACAAAATTATTATTTTGTCGTGGTTTTAGTGATTGCCACGTATTTGCAAGTGAGCGACAATTTTGTCGTGGCAACAAAGCCAAGATTGCGTTTTTTCTCCGGGTTTAAAAAATTCGTGATTCAGAATACATTTTCTCTTATTTAGTATTCAGCTGCTAATATTAATTTTAATTACGAACTCATTTAAGTAAATCAATGGTAGCTCTGACAGTAAATTCTCTTTATAATAATTCCTGGCCTTTGGCCAAAGGCAATATAGTAATTAAATTATTTTTTCCAAGGGAAGCTAATAATCTGAGTATGTCTGCAGGTATAAAAGTCATGATTTTTCTTTTCCTTTTCTCTTGAACAGTAGTCTTTTTAAAAAATTCTGTAATTAGTTCAAATCTGTATCATTCGGGTCTAGAATTTATATTAGAGTATACAGTAATGCTGCCGATCATGCCTTTCTCACGCAATTACATCATCCTAATCCTCTTAACAAATACACACCTGTCCATCAATCTCGTGGACTCGTGACAAACCCTAAATTTTTGTTGTGCAAGAAAGCCTTAATCCTTTAAGGACAATTATCCATATAACAAGAGAAGATGTTTACCTGCACGTCTGTTTATCGTAATAAGGTCACTGCACCATTTAGGTCAAATTCACATTATTTATCCCGAGACATTCACGATCCCGACGCAAAGATTTTGAAGCTGAGAAAAAATAAGAAAAACACATTGATAGTCGTTTGAACTCATTTAATTTCCTTTTTAACAACATATACATAAGATTGGACATAAATGAAGAAAAACTGGAATATATAATAAATATGTGATTCTAAAATGTAAAAGGGGATACCATTCCACCGGAAACTAATAATTCCATTTTACAATACATAAAGTCAAAAATCAAATATTTTAAGCTTTCCTTACAGAGAATAATATACCCCAAAAAATTGTGACATAGAGAGAACAACATTTAGAAATCGAAAAAATACACATAAAACATTATTTTAACCAACTTATAAAGCTATGTTAGGCCGAAAAAATAATGCGGTGAAACACGATCGATATGATTAGATTTAAATCTAATCATTTTGGATCTTAAGCCGTGCTCCCCGTATTAAATGTCTCGGCCTCTGTATAAAGAAATTAGCGACACGTAGAGAGAAAAAATTTAAGAACAATTTAAATTTTAATAATTAAATGGCATAGACAAAAACAATTAATTAACATGATTTTTTTTTATTGATAAGCAAAAGTTTTAGTAAATTATAAGAGTTTTAAAAAATGTTTTCATTTCATTTTTTTAAAGGTATATAAAAATCGATAAAAATAAGATGTGGAAAATTTTGACAGGAAAAGAAATTATTAAAAAATGTTTATTAAAAAGAAAATAAATTATTCACGTGATAAAAACACCTTTAAAGGGTCAAATTACAAGGCAATTAATTTTTTTCTTTCTTTTTTTTTTAATACTAACCTTTCCAATGATCCCAACTTTTGAAAATTAAACAAAAAATGTTAATCTGGTCTAATTAACACAATAACTAATTATATGAATACATTAACGAAAGCAGCGAACACATAGTAAAACACATATATGAGAAAAAACGAATCGAGAACTTAAGTTAAGTTAATAATATAAATTTGAACACGATATTAATTTTGGGTTATAATTTTTCCGAAATGATTACGATAAGTTACACAAATAATATAAAATATTGGGTTTACTCAAAATAATAATAATTTTATAAATCTTCCTAACATCTCATTAATATCCTTGTGCTTATTTATTTATTAAATGATTTCTTATTGATTAATCTCATTAAATTGCATCCTTCGAGATTATTCAACAAAAATTCATTTTATTTTATTTTTTATAATTTTAGTTGATTTTTTTTTCATTACATTCAGCCCGCACATTCTGATTTATTAAATTGGCATAATATTCGAACAGTATATTTTTATGTATCTCGCCTTAATGTGCGGTTGAGTTTCCGTTTTTAGTTCTTTTAGAATCATGTTATACAAAAAAAATTAAATGTTCAGGTGTTTTAAAAGTCAAGCACACCTAACATAGTTTTTTTTTTTAAAATCAAGTTTTTATTTCTTTAAAATCGTCACAATCAATGAATATTAAAAAAAAATTAAAGGGCGTAAGTTGCTCGAGGTAAAACAAAATTTATTTCTCCTTAAAAAAATGTAATTCTCTTGATTTCCCCCGGAGGAACTAAAACGTCCCCGTCGACAAAATTGAAAATAAATTTCACATATCAAAAAGGGTTATCTAACAAGATTTATTCGATACAAATATTGCCTTTTATTTAAATGTTATGATCACAGATTCGTGTTTTTTTTGTTTATTTTTTTTTTAATATTATTGAATATCAAGGACTGTATGTAAAGAGTAACGAAGAGTATCTTTAAAAATTTCATCATTGTATTTTTTAAATACATCCAGTCCTCACATATTTAAATTAAAAATTCTTCCATTAGCTTGTTCTTGATTCGATTCTTTATTTAAAAGATTTTATTATAGCATTAGTTTTTTTTTTTTGTATTACATTTTTTTGAGAATCGAATTTTAATGGAAATTTTGCATTGCAAGCTAATAAGAAAGTGCAATATGTGCCATGGTATACGTTATTTTCCTATTTCTTTTTATTTTCTTTTTAATATAAAAATACAAAGTAACAGCATTACTCACACTCAACAATTGTATTTAACCCTACTTAATACAAAAGCATCACTTTTTTTTGTTTATTTGGTTTATTACTACGATTACTATTATTATTAAATTTTAGATGAGTCTCGGAATGAGAATGTGATGAATGATTAGCACGAGTCTATTATCATTAGAGGAGATGGCGTTTATTTTGACGAACATGATTTACACAAGAAGACATTTCCGTAGCAATACAATAAACACTGCCATCCAGATCCGCTAACTGGGAACTTTTGCATTAATTACGAAGGTTTCGTTTAAAAACACAGAAATATTCTAAATAGCAGATTTCAAACAAAGCCTCCGCAAATCAAGTAAAAGTTTCCTTCTTAATGGATCCGGATGGGCACGATTATTGCTATTGCTGTGAATAGCTCTTTTTCCGTAAATCGCCATGTTTGTTATTGCGGCGTTCCTTTTAATGGCTGACAGTTTGAGTTTGCCAATCTTTTTTAATTTAAGGTTTCTAGTTTTCACTCTATCTTTTATCATTTCTAGTCTGTGCTCTTAGTCGATGGTACTAAGTGCCATACCAATGGTGGCAGTTTATAGCAAAGACAGAGCTGTTCATCAGCAATAATTTACATCGTATTAATACGATCTCCAAATATAATTTTTTTATTCCCGAATTATATTAAAGATATAATCTTTTTATACACCCAATTTCCGTGTGGGATTAACATTGATTTTAAAACAATCATTTAATTCTGAGACGCCATTTTAACTGACAGTAATAGACTCGCACTTTCATATTACCTAAATAGTTCTTTTTTTTTTTTTAGAATTCATTCATTAGATCTTTTCAATATCATTACCATTTAATTTATATTATACTGCTACAGTTACTTATACTTTTATCTGATATATAAATTTTTTACCATTTTGATATAATTTAAAATCAATTCAAAATTGAGGGCATTAATCTTTTGATGAAAACAAAACGTCGTTGTAATTTTTTTATTTAGTTGGTCTTAAATTTTTAATTTTTTAAATTTACCTTTTCAAAATTTTATTTTAAAAATATTTAATAAAAAGACTTTTTTTCCTAATGAGGTAGCATAAGATGCATTAGATTGCAGCGAACACAACCTCTTTTGGTTTTTATGTTTTATCTCTGAATATATCGTCCATTATTTAAGACTTATCTCTTAAATTTCTTAATTAGTAGAATTCTTAACTCTAAATATTATAGAATTTATCACCCGTAAGTTCATCCATAATTTTACGATGAAGACATTGCACAGGAACACGAAACTTTTATATTTCGCCATTTTAAATAAAAACCCTTTCGTGGCAGATATTAAATGCAAGCCCGATTTATCTGCAACGAAGGTTAAAAACCACAAAATACAAAGTTTCGCTAAAGTATTTTTTTTTTGTTGGACCAATATCACTTTTTTTTTTTACAATAAATTAACTGTAGGCGACTAAAGCTCTTACATGCAAACATTTAAAAAATGAATAAAATCGAATAAAACTATCGATAAAAATTATAAAGATGGAAGCTTTTTATTTTATATTTTAGCGCGAATAAAAATAAATTTAAATCGATCGGTTTCGAAAAAATAAAACAAAATAGGGCGGATAAAAGGTTTGGAATTTCATCCGAGCCGAGAGAAAGGATCTTGTCAATTATAATTCCCTTTTGTGAAATGTTTCCTTGTCAATTAGGTTTGATAGCTCCGCCGCCAGTTTTACGATACGGGAGAAAATCTATAATATAGCGTAAAAGGTGATTAATCGAAACCGATCCTAATTAAAATGGAGAGTTTCTATTCGGAAACTACTTAATTTTACAGAGCAAATAACAGTTTACGAATAATATGAATATTTTTTTTACGTTTTTTTTTTGTAAATTTTTTAAAATTATGCCTTAATTCTATAATGGCGTGAAATTTTTAAAAATTTTGGTCTAATTTTCAAATAAAGGGAATGAATTTTTTTTTAAATTTAAATATTTCACGCGTATTGATATAAATAACAGGGTATATCTTTTTTATTTAAACTATTTTTAAAATATTTTTAAAAGGAAATTTTTAGATTCTGTAAATTTTCTTTTATTGCATTCTATGAATTATTACTTAAACATTTTTAATAATATTATTAAAAAAGCAATATTAAAAAAAGAGAATTAAAATCCTTTGATAAAATATTTTTTAAATGCAAAAATATTGAATATGCTAAAGCGAACGTTTATGGCGTTGCACCAATATTCCAGAATTTACAAATTAACATTAAAGAATATTTTTTTCGCCATTTCGCAATGTTAAATTGTTATCCAGAATCAAAACAACGTCACCTTTGTTTATTTTAACATATTTAAAATTTTTAAATTCACAAATTTTTGTCAAATAATTTTAAGAAACATGTTTCTAATATTAAATTTACATTTTTTTATAATATTATTAAAAGAAGAATTATGATTTAATTCATTTTTATAACCTTTACATTTATTTTCGCCAATAAAGAATTTTCCAAACAACGCTAATCCTTTATTACTGTTTTCTGTTTCCTTTTTCAAGGGAGCAGCCATAACCTCAAAAGTCACGCTAATATTAATCACGCGATTCTTTATTAACGCAAATATAATTATTTACAGCTTTACTAAAAACTTCCTTTTGGTTGCAAAGGGTATAATAACATCAAAACAATTTTTTCTGTATCGGTTTAAAAAATTTTTTACATTGAAATTCTGAAGATCTCAGCCCAATTTATAAAAAAAATTATAAATAAACATTTAAGTACGAAAATTATTAAAAAGCAAAACGTTTTTTTTTTAAACAATGCAAAGCTGATAAATTAAAATAAGCAACTACGACAAAATTTTGTATTTTAAAAAAAAATTGTTGAAATTATCGGGCGTAAGCAACTGGAAGAATATAACTGGAGAATTCGTACAAAAATTTCTTCCTTTCCGTGTTAAACATTTTCTTGTTGATGTTTCCCGAAAATGAGGTAATATTGTTATTAAGCATCTTGTAATCCTTAAAAAATTTGATGAATGTTTTGTTATTGTAAGGTACCCGAGAGATTTTGAAATAAAATTTTCTTTATTGCGCCAAAAAAAATTATATTCGTGGTATGAATTTTTTTAAAAAAAGAAATTTCATTTTTTTTTTATTAAAACGTTGGTCATGGATGTTGTAATAATGCGAAAAGCAATCTTTTTAAAATTATTTACATGATGATGCATTTTCCTTTTTCCGCCCACGGATTGCTCTTTTTGTCTGGAGCGTGAATTAAAGGATCACTCTTTTCATTTTCTTCGACGTACTCTCTCATCCTATGATAAGCAGCGTCCAAAGAAAAATTTTTTTTGAGATAATTTGATGAAACAGAATTTAAAAGTCAAATAACAAATATTTTACCCTTAAACTAATAACAATAAGAGGATTAAAATTATTTTTTAAAAAACAGGTAAACAACGTCAAAAAGAGTGCAACCACCTTGTTTATTAGTTACGGATTAAGAAGTCACCCCACTACCTTTCAGGTACCACCCCGGTTAGTATATATACCTCAACCTTTTTCATACCAAATCAGTTGCAATTTGCAACCCATCGGAGTAACGTCGTCTACTTGCCCTCTTTTCCTTGCTCATTGCTGTATCTACATTTTATTTGATATTTGTAGTACGGTGGTGAGTGGGGGAGTAAAGGGCAAATCGTCGCCGTGGGATTTATTCAGCAAGAACCACTAACAATTTGATTTCTTAATTTACCTGGATCAATAGCGTACCCACGTGATATTACATTCGTAGTACGTTATTAATTTGGGGGAATTATGGCATTCATATCGACAAGACATTGGAACCGAATATAATCTCTCGGAACTTCCTGAATCTGTATCTTGTACTCTGTTGGTTTTAATTTCATAGTACGTACAGATTTGGGGTGTGCCAAGGGAAATAAATTGCATCTTCGAGTTCTTCAACTGCAGCACACGATGGGCTACATTTTCCAGCCCTGTGCTGTATGTATTAATTTGGGGAAATTATGGCATTCATATCGACAAGACAATGCAACCGAATATAATCTCTCAGAACTTCCTGAATCTGTATCTTGTACTCTGTTGGTTTTAATTTCATAGTACGTACAGATTTGGGGTGTGCCAAGGGAAATAAATTGCATCATCGACTTCATCAACTACAACAAACAATGGGTTACATTTTCCAGCCCTGTGCTGTATCTACATTAAATATTCACTGTAGTACGGTGCAGAACTGGGGAGGGTGATCCTATAAATCTCATAGAACTTCAGTCTGAATTATTTAGCCACATTTCGCTTCCTGGGTGGGCGCCGTACCTACATTTGATTTGGTTTGTAGTACGGTGCATCACCGGGGGAGGGAGATGATGTGGGGAGGCTTCGAGATAGTCAACAATGGTACGGGGATCTAGTTCGACTGGAATATTGTTTCCTAAATCTCTGCATTACTATATGAATATTATGAAGTTATAGTACTGTGAAGATTTGGGGCATGCTATTCCGAATTCGCCAACTCAGTGATATGTTAAGCCGTCAATTTTTTCTTACGTTGGATGTTATCGGTTTCGGATTAAATCATTGAGTAAGACTGATCTGTCTAACGAATCAGTTGTTTTGCATTTCAATTATCGATTGTTGATGCTTTTGAAAATAACTCCACGGCTCCTTTTATTTTGCCATGAGAGTTCTAGTAGTTTAAACTGAATTACTGGTCCTGGAGTCTGGTAAGAAGGTCGCTTTTTATTTAATTTCTCCTTACGCCTGAACTTTTCTGAGTTTATGATAGAGAGATTATATGGGGAGGGAGCTCTCAGGAACCTTATGGATTGGCTAAGATTCTGCCGCCATGTTGCGGACTCCAATGCTTTGATAGTACAAAGTCCCACACCCTAGACGATGAACCGAGCTACAAAATCGTGAATTTCCATTATGCTGCAACCAAAGTGCTCCCTCCTTCTCTATCTAATCTCAAGTTTGTAAGGCCTGCGTCTCGTTAAGTTTCTTACAGTCGGTCAGAATCTTTCCCTAGCTCTTCCTAGTGGGATTTTACAGCTATCGCACCCAGCAACAACATGTAAAAAACAGCTTTCAGCGAAACGCGTTCTTTTTACTAAGAACAAAGTTTACGTTCATGCTTGCATACCCTCATACGCTTGCTGCATCCAAAAAGTACTGCTGGTAGCTACCGGGTATATATCGTCTGCTCTATGCGTACTTTTAATGTTACTCGTCCCTTCAGTCTATTACAAATGCTAGCTTTGTTTTGGGAGTGATTCTGTGGATCCGCAAGTGGACTTCATAGCATTAAGGCCTTAATTATCAGATCGCTCTTGATCTGTAAGGGAGATTGGTTCGGGTTTCAAATTGCCAGGTCCTAAATTTCCTGCCAAACTGCTACGCGTATCTGCATTAGGAGCTCCAGGACCCTTCAGCCTGGCAATTTTGTGAGTTGTAATCCTGTTCAAAATTCGGCACTCTTAGCTCTTAATATTCCCAACTCAGCTATTTACTAGCTTCAACTCGAGACCTGACCACTGGATTTGACTTTCAGCGAAAGACCTATTGCCCACACCCTTTTTAATTTGATCCAAAAATTCTTTCTGATTTCCTCTTTCCGACTAACAACAACAAAGCAAAATTTACCGGATTCTACCAAAAAATTCACCCCACTAAATATTTTCAAAAATAATTATACTCTCAAGGAGCTCTTACTCATAAAGCTGAGATCAAATTCACAATATCCACAAAGAGTTGAAACTTTTCGCAATAATTGTAAGCCGACACTTTTTATTACCTTAACCTCTAGCTTCAAACATTTCATTTCATTAACATTCGTCTTTTGATATGCAAATTTAAAAAAGGAGGATAAAACAACGCGACAAAAATCGCCTCCCGCTCTATTTTTTATCTATGCAAACACCCAAAGTGATATCACAAAAGCTTTTTTTTCCCTCTTTGTGCGAGCAAAATGGCGGCTATGTCGATTTTCTATTTTTCCCTTTTCCCTTGTTTACCTCTTTTCTTTTCAAATAAGATACTTTCCCACACTAAAATATTTTATTATTCTTGAAAGAGAATAACTAAAACTTACGCAGCTATGCTTTTCGACAAAGGCCATCGCTCCATTGTCGCTTGATACTTCATGTTTTCAATCTGTTTCTTCAACGCGTCCTTGTCCATGGCTGACACTATACTGGGATCCATAATGGCGGATGTCAGCCCTATCCAGCTCGAGTAGAGTTCCTGCGTAATAAGGAGCAAGTCAGTTTACATCGCTTACGTGATCCTCCAGACATTGAACAGCTCAATATTAAATTTTTTTTTTGTTGCCAAATAATTTTTTTCTTTTTTTTAATTTCCCCCCAATTTTTTTTGTTAACCAATTAGGAACTTCAAATATGAAAATGAGTATTGATCGATTAAAAAATAAAAATCGAGGGTGGGTTTATTAAAAATGAAATCGGTGCATAAGAAACCCCTTCAATTCGACGTTTAGGCAATTTAATTCGTTTAAAAAAGAGGGAATATAATCACATTGTGCTCGGCGTTATTCAGGGAAAACTGGTTTTTTACAATTGGAATAAAGCGATAAAGCGCATGTCCGAGAACAGAAGCTCGATACTATTCCTCCCCCACTTCATCCCTCTGGAAGAAAAAAAAACGATGTCGACGGCTTCGACACGGTGGTAGTTTTCACTGGCTTTGTCTCATGTTCAACATTTAACACCGCACGTTCTCCCCTTTGCTCACGTCAAATATTACCCGGATTCGCCCTTATTTGTCTTTCCGATATCAATTACAAAATTTTTAAAAAAATTTCACCCAAAATCGAAATCAGTATGGAACAATTTCTAATCTGAATATTTCATCCCCGTTTGCCTAAACCCGAGAACTATGTTCAACCGGGTGGTATAATTCTTCCCGCATAGTTATACAATTTATTCAACTTACTTACTTTGCAAAGAGTGTCTTCAAGCGATGTGAAACTATTTTCAACTGTAGTAAAGTAAATTAGCCTTAGATTAAGGCCGATTGGGGTTTGGGGAAGGGGGGCGGTTTTTTGACGGACAGTTCTTATGAAGTCTTACAACTTCTGTCAGGTCAATATGTGTTAAAAGTGAATTTTTTAAAAAAGCTCCCTTCGCATTTGCGTTGTAAAAGTTCCTAAGCTTTCTAAGAAAATATTGGGAAACTCGGGTATGGAATGGGCAAGATTTCGTATTCACTTTAATTTTTTTTCTATTTGGTAAAAAATGGATCGAAGGGATAGGCCTGACCCTTTCAATACAAGTTGGATGGGTTTCCGATATGGATTTTATGCCAAGGATATATTTCCTACAGGATATTGAAGTGCGCCCTTAAAAAAAATATATTATCAACTCGTTTCAAGTGTGTCTCTGTTCTGAGAAATTTTTATTTAGCTAATTTTTATTTTCTGCATCATAAATCTGAGAGGCAAGCATCTTGGATTAAAGTCCCTTTGTGCGAACCCATGAGAATCCTTGGTCCGAAAATGAAAACTTCTAATGTCGTGGCGATGAGAATACTTTATCGAAAAGCTTAGGACGTGAAAAACTTTAAGTTAGTTCACAGGAGAAGTCAATTGGAAACTGTTAATCCAATCTCCTAAATAAACTTGTGCAGGTCTCAACATGTTTCAAAGTCTTTAAAAGTTAAAAAGTTGACTTCTCGGATCGATGCAGGGTTCGCCACGTCTGAGACAAGATGAAACTTGCATTTTGTTATTAGTAATATAAAGTATTTTTTTGAAAGTCTGCACGTTTACTTATGTATTGGTGGAGTAGAAAAATTTAAAAAGATCTTTATATTTTCTTTATATTAAGTATGTTCGACATGCCGGCAGCGGCTGTAAGAAAAGAAAACAGGAAAATTAAAAGATCTAAGAGGAGAAAGTTTCCGGCTTTTCAGTTCCCGGCTCGTTACTTACACGCCGACGGCGGCTTGGAGCCTGGTGCTGCCTATTTCTTTAAAATTCGTGGCGGGGATGGCGATGATGGTTCTAATGACTAAGCAAGAATTTTTGAGAGGAAAATCGACCCCGCCCCAACAATGGGTGGAATTACCACCTAACTTTCCACCAGGTGACATTGATACGGAAATCGCTACACAAATCCATAGTGTGGGTAGGTGTCTTTATGCTTTAGGCCATTTTACCGGAGTCGGGCCTTATCTAGGCGAGCCGAACTCATCGCATATAATGCAGTCGTACGCCCAACGGTCACTTATGGCTGTGAGACGTGGAATCTGACCATCCGTGCACAGAAGAGGTTGTTAGTCTTCGAGTATAAGGCTTTGTGTCGGATTCTGAGGCTGAGGAGAGATCCGTTGACTGGGCGGGTAAGAATGAGCTCTAATGAGGGGATCCGGAGGCTCATTGAGCAGCCGTTGATTATCAGCGTGAACAGGGCTCCTAGGCTTCAGTGGGCGGGACATGTATCGCGACACAGAGGATTCGGCAGATCCTGGATGGAGGGTTAACTAGCCCTAGACCTCTAGGAAGACCGCGGGGCTTCGTTGGGAGGATTTTGTGTCGGTGGATGCGGGACGCCTGGGATCCCTGACTGGCGGGCCACCTGCCAGGATAGAGCCACTTGGCGCAGTGTTTGCGATGCGGCGATAGGGCTTCGAGCTTTGTAGAGCCATGTGTGTGTGTCTATTTCCGTGAGGTTTTCTTCAATAATCTTAGCTCTCTCCCCCCCCCCCCCTCAACTTTTCATTTAATCCTAGCCTTACACTTCGCCTACTACTTTAACAAAGACTCAACTCCCGCTAGCTCGACCCTATTACCCCGAACAAAAACAACCTGCTTTATCCTGCTTGTTATCTCTCGGATCCTTTCCAGATAATTTGATAAAAAAAACCATCTAAACATCATTTGCTCAAAAGCAAATACATCTTTCTTCTTCAATAAAGTCTCTTGTTAGCAGCGGGAAATTCAAATTAAACTCCCTCGGTTTTTCTTCGCTTTGTTTATTTTTCCTTTTTAAAAAAAATTAAAAAATACAACCGGCAAGGTTTCTCATTAGAAACTTTTTCTCTTTCTCCTTTAAAAACTTTTATACAGAGTTTAGGTTATTTTCCCCATTTAGAAGAAGGGTATATCATTTGCATAATTTTTCGAACAGTCTCACTAAAATAACCTCCAATGGAAAATATCGAACTCCATTTCCTCTATTACGATGAAAGATGGAAAGGTTTTCGGCTGCTCGAAACGCTCCCTTCTTTCAACCGATTGAGACAGAGGATCGGAAACTTAATTAAATGCTAAAATCATTTTTAAAAAAAGATTTTTTAAAGAAGATGGAAAAAAGGAAATGATATTTTTTTTTAGTGTATTCGATTAAGAAATGACATCGGCGGAAGCTAGGGTTTTTAGAAGAAAGAAAATAATCGGGGAAATTCTATAAATAACCCCCGTAACTGTGACAACCACACGACTCTGCACATTCGTTTAATCAAGGTTTGTCCCCTGAAAGCTTTTTAAAGTGTTTTCAGGAATTAGATATCCATTAATATCGATGAAAATTTATTTCCAAGGCCTACGAATGATATTTAAATTCAAAAATTTCTGAAAGCTAAGAAAAATCTATTTTAAAACTAGGGCTTGTTGCTGGAAGATTTTTTTGGTGGTAAAATGTTAGGAGAGGGGGTCCGGGGCCCCGCGGGAAAGAGCGGGGGCTACGCCGTAGGTAAATTGTTTAGGCACATCCGAAAGGCGGAGGCCAGAATCAAGTGCAAATGGATTTCGATTAAATTTCGGGCGGAGGAGGGTGGCGGCTAAATTAATGTCATATGAAGCTATGGTATTCCCTTGCCGTCGGTAATTAACAGCTATTGTCAATTTTTAATGAATTTTTGACGCCTGGGGATGTTGGACTCTCTTAAATTAACTAACGATTAAGCAATGGAACAATAGAGAACACTAAACAAAACCTTAGGCTTTATTTCCACGAAGGGAGAACAGAGTAAATTTCAAAAATCAAGCTCCAGATGGTTTACGCTCCATGGGAGACGTTGTTTCCAGGTAACTTGGGATGAAATAAATCCGAGTAAGCAATGTTGTAAATACCGGAGCGTTCATGACATGTTGAAAAGGGGTTTGTGCAATTTAATTTCATTTAGACGGAATAGAGGAATGTTAGATCGTGAAGAATAAGGGAAAAGGCCTGAATTTCATTTGGTGCGGTAGTCTTGATTCGATTGAAAATTAGAAAAATTCCCACGAGCTATTGGAAATCAGAGAGCGGAATATATGCGGTTGTTTTTTAGATTTATTGGAGTTGTGCGGATTGCTTTAGGGAAATGTGACTGATGAAGTTCCGTCCATGAGGTGGAAAATGTGTTGGTGGAATAATTGCATGCAACTGCATTTTTGATTGTTTTTGAAAACACATTTTCAGGATTGAAGATAGAAATGTTTTAGAAGAAGCCATGAGAAAAAAAACTCACAAAAATTTTCGAATATCTTTGGTTTTTTAGATTAAAAATTTTTGGGGTAAATGAACCTTGAACTATTTTGGGTATTTTACCTTGCAAATTAATAATACTTGTTGTTAATCTCTAGCATTAGGTAAGTTCTACGATATAATAGAAAGAATTGTTGGCCGAAGTTGGGTTGGGCATTTTTTGTGTCGTATCTATAGAAACCAAATAAACAATTAAATATCATTTTTAGTACTTATTTTTTGTAAAACATTCTAGTGCTTGGAGTTGCCTTTTAATCCGCTTAAATAAAAGTCACTGACTTCAAGGGCGTCTTGACAAATAATAACATTCCAATTTGGGGAATGGCTCTATCGAAACTGGTCTAGGCTTTTTGCGACCAGTTTCCATAGACCAGATTCTAGTAGGCCACTTTCCGAAACTTCTTTGAAAATCGGTCTACTTTTAACTACAATATTTAACGAATTGTAATTTTAAATTTAAGCAGCAAACTTTTTTCAGAAATTTTTTTTGACAAATTTTAGATAAAACCGCTCAAAAATTTTTTTGAGATGGTTTTTTTTTTTTTTTTTTTTAAATTTATTTCTTCAGAAAAAAAACAGAAAAACAAAAGCTAAGCTTTTCGTTGAAATAGTTTCCAGAATTTTTTTTGTTACGAATTTTGGTTGAAATCGTTCTAGAATTTTTTCTAAACACGAATTTCAGTTAAAATCGTTTCCAGAATTTCTTAGAGAATAGAATCTATAGAGAGAGCAAACCGCGTTTGTTATGAACCTTTGTTTTTGTTTAGGGGGTACACTTTTTTGTTTACAAAACAATCTTTTTTTCCTGCTACAAATGCTTTAATAATTCAAGAAATTTTTCTTATCATTGGTATTGCAAACTAGTAATGTGAGATAGATCCCAGGATGCTAAAATTGGACCGAAAAAATTAGATTTGAAAGAAAAAAGATATTTACAAACACAAAAAGTGGACCCACATCGTCTGCTTTGTTTTGGTACGCCTTTCAACAATGAAAAAAGCTCTTTTGCTCTCTCTATAGATTCTATTCTCTAAGCAGAATTTTTTCTTGACCCGAATTCTTGATGATGAAAATCGCTTCCAGATCAAGTCCAACAAGGCGGTGACTTGTTCAGTTTTGCCTTAGACTATGGAGATTTTTACTAGGGTGACAAGCCGCCTCCACCGCCCTCCAAGATTAAAATTTAAATATGTATCTGGATAAAAATCCGGAGGAAAATATTTATTTCGACACAAAATAAACCATCCTTTTTCTTTGATTTTTAACCAACATGGATTTAAAAAAGTTCAGCAAATTCCTTTAGTCCAAATTTTATTAATCTTAATCAAAAATATTTTTTCGTGTGCACATATTGCAAAAATTATAAGAGAGCACTGAAGCACCTTCTAGGCTTTTTCCTTCCTAATACAATTAAGAAAAAAAAAGATAATAATAAAAGACACCGGCACTGACCTTGACCATTGATCAGCTGATTGCTATACTAACTCATCAGGTACGATAACGTTATTTGGGGCATACGGGTCACACGTGTAACTCGTAAATGGTGGATATGAACTCTGTTACCAGCGTCTGCATTGACTCCGTCACGTAAATTTGGTGACCTACCTTTAATTCTCAAAATTGAAAAATATAACAAACGGTGAAATCATTATAGGCGGGTTTATTTTCACTTATAAATGATAGGACTACCCCCATTAATATGAGTAATCGAATAAAAAGGCCTAATGTTTCTGTTTGTAAACATAATTACTAAATGACATACTTTCCAATGGAAAATATTTCACTTTCATATCATTTTAATTATTTTCGCATTATTTAATTATAATTTACCCGGCATGCAATTCGGTTTGACTTTGGCCATTCGATGGAACTATAATTTTTTACTTGGATGCTTGCAAACAAATCAACCGGAACAGAAATTTATTTAAAAATATGAAGATGTGAATCCCTGACCGGATACGAAAACGGAAACCCAATTCGCCGTGGCAGACAAATCGGAAGACCGGTAAGACCAGCCTCCGAGTTGAGAACACCCTAATCAAACTCATAATAAATCAACGTGTCTTGAGATAATCAGACAAAACAAAGAGCATCAAGATCTGATTCACGGTTCAAATCCGGGTGTACACAAAAAAGAAGAAGAAAAAAAAACAAAGCAAAAACAATCTAGTCCATATCTTTAAAAAGAAGAGATGTTTTAACGTGAATAGTAACATCAAGATGGTCCGCTTACGATTTCGTCACTAATGAGGCGGCTTATTCGAAATGAATTTTTCCTCCATGGTAATATTTCTAATAGCTCTATCATTTTAACATTAAAAACTCTTGATAATGTAATTCTACCGTCTGATTCCTTCAGACTAGGATGATCAGACTTCGGATGGGGCCTTGCGTGGAATAATGGTCTATGTGATCATTGGTACCGCCGATATTTGGGTCATTGGTTAAATTTTAAACGAAACGAATTAAAAGTATTTTGATTGTTAATCTGTTTCCTTTTTTTTTTAGGTTTTTGTTTTTATTGCCCTTGAGGGAGTTTTCAACCCCTTTTTTTGGGGGTGAGAAATTTTAAGAGTAATTTTGGTAAGGTATGTGGTGTTTATGAATTTTGATGTGAGGTTCGTGTTGGAGTTATAAGGGAATATGTTGAGATACTTTTGTTAGGTGTAGTCTTGCAATGCAGACTGGAGATCAAAGCGATTTGCATTCGGAACGGAGCGGATATCCGGAACGGGGACGTAGATCTCAGCTAGTCCAGTTCCTAAAATTCCTTTGCCAAGAAATTTCGCTTCTGCCGAATTCTTGCTGCTCCTCAATCTTCCTAGTGAGAACTTCTTGCACGAGGGATCTTTCCATCGCGGAGCACATGGCGAAGATGTTGGAGATTTCGTGACTTGTACTTCTAAAGCACTCCTAGTTCCTTTACTTGTTTATCTTCTTTTCAATCTATTTTTACTGGTTGAGATGGGGGGAGGGGGGAAGCTAAACTAGAGATCCACTGAGCAGAAAATTTCCACCATGCAGCGTCAATAAAAAAGTATTAGGACTTCCTTGCCTTTCAGCTGTTGCTGGTAGACTTGTAAAATTCTCGGGAATTTATTTTCAGGGGAATATTTCCGTTTATATTCCCGGGAATATTCCCCAATACCGGGAATTTTTGGGAATTTTGAAAATTTGCTAAAGAAGTACTATTTGTAGAAAAAAAATGGCTTTGTTAGTGAATTATTCGCTAAAACTCAAAAAAGAACTCTAATAGAAGACCTTAATTACTAAAAATTCTAATTACAGTCAGAAATTTTAAGATATTTGACAAAATCTAATTTTAGCTGAAACGTTTTAGTGGACGGTTTTTGAGGAAAAAGACATTTCCATAAGCTAAACATAGGCGCAATAAATTGACATCAGGGGAATATTCCCATAAATTCCCGGGCATTAATTTTTTTTCCCCGGGGAATATTTCCCTCTTACAACTCTAGTGCTGGGCGTTATGTAAAATCGACTCCAATGGCTCCCTCTCAAATTTTTCTTTTTTTTAAAGCAATCCCGTATGTCCTTTCCATTGCTAGTTTCATTGCTGATTGCTCATTAATGGCACAAACCCCCCTCACTCCACGACAGATAAAAATGTCTCAATTTTCTTTCTTTTAAATTGATTAACAGACGCAAATGTTTCCACTTATAAAAAGTCGAAAATATTTTCGTTAAATTACTACCAAAGCATTAAAGAACCTAAAATTTCAATCGAAATGAAGGCAATAATCATTTACGAGTCTTTTAAAAAGAACCTACAAAACGTAATGATAACCTATTCAACGAGGTTTAACCATTTATTAATAGCAATTACGGCTCGAAACGATTTTTAAACTCCTGTACAACGCATTTTTAAACCGTTTATAATTAATAAAACGCATTTGGTTTGCTGAATCGCTGAAAATCCCATGATTTAATTTATGAAATCAATGTTTTGTCATACATGGACGCAGAATAACCAAAGCATATCCGTGTGAAAGATGAAATCATCACGCAAAAGGTTCTTTTTATAATATAATTAGCCAACGCGTTATTAGTTTAAAATGTCATTGCCCTTTAGCTCATCCGCCCTTAGATAATAATATAGATAGAGGGTAAATATCAGTTTGGGGAGTCAGATAAGAGTTGACGACCGCATTGAGAAATGAAAAGCGTTAAGGAAGTTTTTTTTCCCTTTTTTCATTTTCTCCGGGTAAAGATTCCGCTGAGAATTGTAATTTGCTCTTCTTTGCGAAAGTTCGTGGGTTTTGAGATTTTGATAATAAGGAAGAAGAAACGAGAACTTTAATGGAAATTTTCAATGTTTCTCAATTGTCCTCTATGGCATTTATAATTATCCATTAGGTAAGCTATAATGTCTACGCATGTTGATATATCGAATTACTCAATATTTCATCCAAAACATTAATAGAAAAATGTGGAACTGTTATTTGATTTTTAAAAAAATGAGGTAATTTAGGATCGTAGTGATGTACTCGTGTACAGGATTTAAAATTGACGATAAAACTGGCTGTTCTTGGGTAATCTTAGGGTGCGGCCTGTTTTCATCTGTTATCATCTTTATACATTAATTTGCAGATTTTTATAATTGGTGCGTTAAATTCTTTTCCTTTCTTTCGACTTCAAAGGGTGCGAAGCTATTCCGTGGTATATCAAGGGCTAAACCAGGCAGCTTTATCCTGCAGGGTAGCAAGGGTAACCATTAAGACGTGGGCGTCATGAGCCGAGGTATTTCCATAGGACTCGGAATCTGCCTTCATTAATTTCTTCTTCTTTTTCCTCCTTTTTCTATCCAATCAAATATTTATCTACTTATGGCTATACAGAGCAAACTCTATTCTCTTCCAAACCGTTCTGTCCAGTCGGGGACTCCTAATCTACCCTCATCTTTCGATACGTTGTCATCGCAACGAAGCAGCGATCTACCCTGAGATCTTGGACTTGTAGTACGTCCATCCAGAACCTGCCTAATCGCCCGAGGCGGGGGTGAGGGCGCGCTACAGGTTTCACCAAAGAAAGTCAACGTGCCTATTATCCAAGTGATCAGCGGTTGTTCCATGAGTCTAGTGACCTCTTCATTCGAACGCATCCTTAACAACCCCGGATCTTTCTTTGGCCCCAAAATTCGACGTAACACCTTGCTTTCGAAGACCAGCAAAAACCTCTCTTGGGCGCAGACGGTAAGGTTCCATGACTCACTGTCTTAAATGACCGTCGGGCCGTTATCCAGTCCACGCCTTTCCTCATCTCTTCCATGCCATTCACTTTTCCGCTCTTCGAAACTAGCCACTTCCGACCTTTTGTACTGACTTTCCCTCCCCATCGCCGAAAAAGTCGAGTACACCATCGTGCCAGAGTAACCTCATTAGATTCTAATTTGTCCGTACATAAAATTAATGAGAGCTTGTAGCAGCACAAGAAACTTTTTCGAGAAGCTATTTCTTTCCTGTGATCTTCAAAGATTTGTTCTGACCAGGGAACTCGTCAGCTCCTTTTTTAACTTCTGCTAGCCTGCTGCCCCTTAAGGATTAACTTATAACCGACGCTTCTTTTCGACGCTCGAGGTCTCCATCTTACCGCCCGTGCGGTCCGCCTATCCGGATCCTCCCTGGGGAAATAATTGCAAAGAGCCCACGACAAGGAGGTGTAGCAAAGTTTGAGAGAGACCTTTGTTCAGGAGTGGACGGATATAGGTTGAGAGAAAAAGAAGAGTTAGTACAGTCGAACTTCGATAAGTGGAAGCCGAAGGGAAGGAAATTATCGTTTCACTTATTGAGGTTTCCACTTATCGAGGCAAATTTATTAAGGTAAGATAGGGCAAACCTTAAGAAATGGCTTTCACTTAAAGAGTGTTTCCACTAAAAGAGGTGCCACTTATCGAAGTTCGACTTTAATTCTTATATTGTGACAACTTGGCTAAGAGGAATATATAAATTCACATAGGTTAAATCTAAATCTCAATCTTTTGTACAATATTTTCAGGTAAGAGATGGGACCGAATTTACAAGTCCGCAATTTAACATGTTTTTTGATCCTTTTGGATGTTATGGACAGATATTTATTTAGGGGTGATGCTTTGATTTACAATCTCAATACTTTCGTTAACGTTCTCACTGTAATGAAAAACGTCGCAGTTTTTTGCATTATTGTTGTATCTCTGATTTTTTTATTAGGTTCTTTACTTCCTGTCTTTCTAGCTCTTCTTTCCCCAAATACCTGAGCCGCCAGCTTCCCAAAGCCTCGCATTCCCCCAGTATATGTTCTGCTGTGTCTTCTTTCTCACAGGATGAGCATTTCCTTTGCTCTAGTCTACACCCTTCCTTTTCATTCCCTGCCGTTTCCATGCGCCTAATCTGTACCAGGCCATGGCACTTCTATCCCTCCGACCAATTTATAACTAGCGACCAAAAACTGCGTATTTCGTTCGTGAAAACATCCCGGGAGATCACATCTTGAATGAATAAGCCAAGGACTAAGCTTTAAATTTATTGAACTCGAGCGCAAACTTTGAAGTTTCAAATAACAAGACGAGCTCGCAAACTCAAGAGATAAGCATAACTTATCCAAAGTCTACAACTTAGCAATCTAAATTTCCTGACGTCACCCCTATTTTCTACAAAAACCCCCAGACGTTAATTCCAAGAGGTCAAACATTTAAAAATAAAATTTTTCGCATTTCAAACCCGACGACAACCCGTCTCAGCCAGCAAATCATCACGCTTAGAATTACCCAATCAGCAAATAAATAAAGACCTCATTAAGAAAGAATTTTTTTTTTCAACGCGAACCCAAACCGGGCGACAATCCATAATTCGTTTATAAACATCATCTACTTATACAAAACCTAAAATGAAAGTTAAAAAATAAAAAAGGAAATGATTAAAAATTCTTCACATATTCCATTTTAACATGAACCAAAACCGTCCAACCTAGTGACTTACTTATCCCATTACCTAGTGTCGTCATTAACCCACTATCCCATACATTAAACATCGGCGTAACAATTGTACCTGATAATGTTAATCAGGCATTGCGGATGCGTCTGCTTGCTAAATGTACGCGGTACCAATGGTAAGCCGGCTATCCACCCCCTATCAAGAGTAGTTACGCTCACTTATCGACGGCCTGCTCTAGGGTCCTTTTGTCATTACAGTTTCAACGCGGCGTTCGGTATTAAATCATTATTTAAAATCGACTGATAGTGAGTGTGCGCGAGTGAGTGTGGTGCCTAAGAGTGTTTTTAGTCAGTGAGGGATTTCCTTTTCTGGGCGAGGTACGTGACTTACCCCTAAAAAATTTTTTTTCTGAAAATTAATAATCTTTTTTCAGACCGGCCTGTTTTATCATTTGTTTACATTGATTATATAACAGCCCCGATTATTATTTTTTTTTAATGAAAAAAATAGAAAATCGGCATAATTTCTTTCCAAGCGATTTGTTTTATTTTTCTTCTCAACTTTCATTTTCTCCTTATGGGAGAAAGTCTTTGTGTATTCAATCGTTCTTTTGATGTCAATTGCAAAATTTAATAATAATAAACGTTTAACGGGTCTCATTAGTCAAATATTTCAAAGAATGCAAATTTATTCTTTTTTTTTTTTCCTTTTCATCATCTCTTTTGTTTATATTATTATTATTATAAAAAAAAAGGAGCACAATAAATTATTTTAATTTCTGTTTTTGAAAGAGGTCAGGGCGATCTTTATAAGATTTTTTTCTTCCTATCCTTCTCGTGAACCTTTGCACGTGAAGATAGATAATTCTCAGGGACAACAACTTTTTATTTGAATAAATAATCTAGTTTTTAAAAGTGATAAAAAGTTCAGAAAAAAATTTTTTTTTGTTGGTTTATGGCGTCTGCCTTTCCTTTTACAGATGAAAGAAACATAATTAATATTTACCCGCGTTGAAAAAAAAGTGGATGTACTCCTTTGCCATACGGGAAAATTGTTTTTGTAAAAAAAAACTAGGAAAGTGTGCCAATTTTTAATTTTTGCAAATTTTTCCTTTATGCCCCCCAAAGCAAAGGCGTTTAACGAATCAGATAAAACAATAAAGGAAAGATTCCTTCGCTATCTGAAGATCAGTGATTGCCACGTGACCTCGCGAATCCTTATCAAGTCATAGATAATATAACTGACCGACCCGAATAATATTCTGATTACAGCAGACGACGCCGGAAAAAATGATTATATATGAAATAAACTTTTATCTCATTTAGAAAAATGGAATTAAACGATTTGTAAGGTTTACTGAGTTTAAATTGACCGAGTGAGAATTATAGTTATTAACTGATGGATAGGCATCGGAATCTATTTGGGATGGTTTTTTGATGATGTATATCAAACTGGACCAAGTGGTGTTTAATAAACCGTATTAAAAATTTAATTTAAATCGTATAATTGTGTAAATTAAGTAGCTGATGATGGATTGAGGCGCTAATGTTCAACATTAGTCAGGTTGTAGCAGCCACAAAAGAAAAATTAATGTGCCAGGTAGGGTAGCTACTCTCGTGATCAAGGGCTACAGCCTGCAAGGCCTAACACCAAATCGATGCCAAAAATTCATAAGGTGGAGTCAGCTTTGCTAATCTTTAGTAAAGTGAGAGCTTGTGCTAATTTGATGAGGCTCACAAAACTCAAACTTGAAGACTCTCTCCAAGCAGAGTTTCTAGCACACTACTAAAGTCGCTGAAAAATTCAGTAATAGTAAATTACGCTGCAGACCAAAAAATAACCGCTTTAGTTGCCCCTAGAACAAATAACTTTGGTCCTAACAATTTCAGTCGGATTAAACTTTTTTTGCTTACACGAAACGCCTAAACAATTTATGAATCATTCACTTGTGTTATTTACAGACCAATGTCTTACAACACCGGACATTAAAAACAATTATTTCATTCACAAAGAATTTCAACATATCGATAATTTCTTTTAGGCCTGCTCTTTAAAAATACAGCCGAACTAAATACCAGACCCTAATGCGGCTCATGTCATAACACTTTTCACCTTTAAAAAATCTCCCCCTTGGCCAATCTTTAAATCCTCAACTTTAAAAGACGTTTAATTTCAATTTAACAGAGATGATCCAGAAAAATTCAAGAATTTCATTCCCATTAATAAAAATGAAGTAAATCAATCTTGAAAACAATACATCCTTGCGCTTAATTTTTAACAAACGCGTTTTAAAAATATAGGTCTAGACGTATATGCAGGCTTACGTAATTTGCATAGGCCAATTAAGAATAGGCCTTAGGGATTACTGCTTTTAGAAATAGGCGCCGGCGTTTTAATGAATACGCATGAACAATTATATTTCAACTTCTTTTAGCATGATTTTTTTTTAAAAAAAAAGAATCCTTTTACCGCCACTGCCAATAACAATCCTTTAAGTGAAAGATGTATTGGAATAAAGGTGTGCATATACTATATTTAAAACTATTCAATTTGAAATTAATTCGAATGAAAATATTTCTTTTCTTTCCTTAAGGCTATTTAATATAACAAAGTGCCAGATGCACGGGGTTAACCTTGATCTATAAAACCTTTTTTTCAATCCATTTATTTTTTAATATAACGTTTAAAATTGAATATCAAAATATGTATTTTATCAAAGAATCTTCCCTTCGATTGAGTGTGTCCTCGTTTTCGGCGCCAAGGGTGGGTTGAGGTGTGAATTGGAGAATTTCCAGGGTGCAAGTAAATGCTATATTAATCACCTCTGTTTGTTGGATTTTGCTGCCTTCTTTAATTTTTTCAAACCAAGTTAATAATGCTTCAACGCACCCTATCATTTGCAATAACCCTTAATACTGCGGTTGTGTGAGTCCTTGTTGGCCTCTTCTGATTTTCTGGGTTGGACCTAGAAGAGGAGGTCCTGTTTCTTTACGTTTACCAGTGTAGCTCCATGCCGTGATACCGATCGGCCATTCTAAATATTTCTTGGTACTGCTCTCCGGTTTATTCATATTCCTTCTGGGCTTTTTCGTCTTGATGCCTCCTCAACTACGATTCCAATTCTGTTGATCCTCCTACAGTTTTTTCCCAGCTTCTTTGCGTCCATTGCTGAACGTCTCTCTTTTCTTTTGAGCTCTGTCCGACTGATACAGCTTGAAGCCGTATTACCGTTCCCTTGCAAGGACATTTCTCAGCCAATGATCTTAAATGTGTAAAGTGGTTAGCTTGACGGCAGGTTCACTCATGCCGCAATACGAGTGGGACCTACTTTAAGTAGACAGAAAATCCCTGTAACCCATCAGTCGTATCAGTCATATGATATATCTGATATATCAGTGGTGAATGCCGTGGAAAAAATCTTAGGTATGAGCAAGGATCGAACGAGCTTGAACACCGTCTCTCTGCTTGAGAGTCGCGAACGCTGACCACTCGGCCGTCTGATGAGTCAGTGATAAAGACTGCTGAACGTAGGCCTCCTTAAATTCATGCCAACAGTCTCGGTTTTATGACGCTCTCACCCGATGTAACCCCGCAGTCTTCTTGATGTCGTCATACCGTCTAGTTATAGGCCTTCCCCTGTTTCGTTGCCCGGTCCATGGTCTCCCTTGCCTCTTCCTCTCTTTGGGTATCAATTCCCAGAAGGAAACCATTCATCCGGCATTCTGCGAAGATGTCCGTACCAATCACTTGTCTCTCCTCGATGTCTTCAATCACATCCATTCTTTCCTGCAGATCTTCATTTCTTATCCTATCCATTCGTAAAACTCTCAGCGATATTCTAATAGCGTCCATTTCTGTTGCTGCGACTTCTTTTTCACTTTCTCCGTCGACATCCACGTTTCTGCCCCATACAGCAATACGCTCTTTATCATGCTGCCGTATATGCGGTGCTGTCTTCCCTTTAATCTTTGTGCTCCATAAGACTTTGTTAAGGTACTTAATGGCTTTCCTAGCCGATACAATCCTTTTCTGGACCTCTTCTTCATCGGTCCCCGTGGAGTTGAACGAAACATCGAGGTAATTTTGGCAGGCAGATATTTCCCAATTATAAATAACAAAACAATTATTCTTTTCTCGTTACTATTTTATTAATTTTGAAACACTATTCGCATTGTAATTTTAAGTTTCGCGTCCCAAACTGACCTCAAGAATTTGCCTCGGTAACTTCAGTCCAGCAGGTAAAAAAAATTCTTTATCTTCCGAAACAGTAATTTTCTTTCAACTTATATCCGCCACTCCTGAACGAATGTCTCCCTTAATCTTTGCTATACTTCCTTGTCTTCGATTCTTTGCAACTACTTCAGCCCCGCCACCTTCTTAATGTCGCCATACCACCTCTTTTGTGACCTACGGACGCCTTTTTTTTGACGCTCGAAATCTCCATCTTACTATCTGTGCTGTCCACCTATCCGGATCCTCCCTGGACATGACCTACAGTAATAACTTCACGGAAATCAGAATCCATAGAGCCGTGAGCACTTGACTTCGGTTATTCTCTAGCACTTCCATAAGCTGACTTTAAGCTGGTTCATTTTCGCTGTCTGCCATATTCTCTTAAAAGCCTAATTACACGAGAAGAAATATGAATTTAACTACAGACTAATGAACGCCAAGTTGATGAGTAATAATTACATTGTTTGTCTAATCAAGCAATCGAGTATTGTATTACAATCCTAAAATCGCTTGTGTTTATCAGTTTAAATAGCTGACATAGTCGACGAAATCTCATTATTAATCAATTTTTTCTTTATTTTTTTTTTAGGGTTATACATATGAAATGTAACAGCGACATGTCTCAAAGCTGCAAAAGTTGCTTCCCCGACTCCAACAACAACACGAATTGCTACGGAGGTCAGGGAGCCCCCGGTAAAGGAGGATATACCGGGGCAACCCCTCCAATGCCGCCAAGGAAAGTCCAAGTCACGGCTAAAATTCTCTTCGGTTCCGTAAGCGCGATCACCACGATGAAGAATCAGGAAAAGGCTGCGAAACGAAAATCTCAATAACATTAACATTAGGGGTAAGATATACTGATCATAAAGTCGATATTTCCATATCGCAAAAGATAATTTCCATTTTACAAACTCATCACTATATTTTTAAATATTCCGTTAATTAACAAGTTTGAGCGATCATTAAATGACGTAATAATGCACATCAAAGTCTAATTTATCAAAATTCAACTTATGATTCATCTTTTCGTCGTTTACTTCTGAAAAGTAAATGATTAATATTAAATGAGACGGTCATGACATCGATGAACCGTATTTTCTTTGAAACGTTAAGCGAAATGTCCAATGAATTTTGAAGTGCGGATCAGTGGCGTTCTTGCCTGAATTTGTTGCCATTATTCTTAGGTTTTAAAGCTGCTAATGTAAAGTCTTAAAACCAGAAAACTGGTACAATGCTGGAGCGGATTTGGAGTTCCCTCTTGCCAGAGTTCGTTGTCTCTGGAGAGTCTCTGGAGACTCCCTGGTTCATGATTTCTCATTAACTGCAGGTCCCTGGCGACATGATCTGCACATTTGGTTCATGATTTCTCCTTAACGATGACCTGCCCGGCACGTCATGTTGCCAGGGACCTGTAGTTAGGGAGAAATCATGAACCAGGGGGTCTCCAGAGACCCTCGCTGGGCAGGACATGTCGCCAGGGACCTGTAGTTAGGGAGAAATCATGAACCAGGGGATCTCCGGAGACCCTCGCTGGGCAGGTCATGTCGCCAGGGACCTGTAGTTAGGGAGAAATTATGAACCAGAGGGTCTCCGGAGACCCTCGCGGCACAGCTAGTGGCAATGGGCACGTCATGTCCAGGGAGGATTCGGATAGGTGAACAGCACGAATAGTACGATAGAGACCTCGAGCGTCAACAAGAAGTGTCGGTAGGCCACAAAAGAGATTGTATGGCGACATCAAGAAGGTAGCGGGACTTAAATGGTTGCAAAGAGCCCAAGACAAGGAAGTGTGGCAAAGGTTGAGGGGACCTTCGTTCAGGAGTGGACGGACATAGGTTGAAAGACGAAGAAGAAGACAGGTCCCCATTTAGGCAACGGCTTATATACAGTATATTTGCGGCAACATATATTTGCTTCTCCTAATCTTAGTCAGCCTCGTGGCTCAGTGGATAACGTGCCCGGCACACACTCGGGAGTTTACTCTTACTCTTACTCTTACTTCTGATGGCTCTACAGGACTTGGAGTCCTACTGCCGCAGTTACCGCCGCCTTCCATTCGACTCGATTGAGAGCCACCCTCTGCCAATCTCCTACCCCCCGGCGTTGGGCATCCTCCCTTACGTTGTCCGACCACTCGGGAGTTTCTGGGTTCGATTCCACTCTATGATTTTTTCCGACCGTATTTCACCTCTGACCACTGTCATCTGCGTCATGTGAACTTAATTCGAAGATTTGGGGATTCCGAAAAAGCGATTAATGTGTGTTGTCGCTCGGTCTCACTCCCCCCCCCTCCCCCCTGCAATGGCAAACCAGCAGGTGGTAACTTGCTTAGAACAACCTCTCTTCTTAGCCGTTCGGAACCGGCATTAAACTGTAGGTCCCATATAGCTGTGTCAACTCGAAAAACACGAACCAGCTATATGCAGAGAGGTCGCCTACGCTCGAAAACGAGTATGGCATCCAAAAAAGAATCTTAGTTGAAAACGTGCAAGGAATTGCCAGATCAGTAAACATTATCTTGGGTCCTCCAGCCAATCATCTTTTGGAAGTTTCGTATACTACAGCGAAAGAAACGACCTTGAAAAGTTTTTCAGTGTGCTATTTAACGATAAATATCTTTGAAAAGTTATCCTATCAATCTTGCTAACCTTAAATTTTTCGGTTCAGTTGCTAAGACTATTTCACTAAGCTACTGGCAGAAAATCCAGCCTCACTAACGAACTATAAACCTGAAGAATAATTTCCAAAATGTATAGAAACATTTAACAAATATTTGTTTAAAATCAAATTCTCGATTTGATATTTAATTCAAATACCCGCAAAAAAGGGCAACCAAGCTCGTTAATTAAACAAAAACAAACCACTTTTCTGTTTGCGTTAAACAACATTGAACGTAAACGCAAATACGTTCCCCATGCAAACTTTCTATTCGTATGAATTCCTGCTGTCAAAAACTACTTGCTTCGTTTCCCCCGGAAAGCTTCTATCGAAAAGCACCCCACACCAACATCACGTGTGAATTCTTAAACAATTGTTTCTCTCTTTCAAAAAAAAAAAAAAAAAGGACCAAAAACCGTTAAGAAGAGAAGGTAAAGTCATAATGAAAGATTTCGACTTTTTTTGTTAGCATTCTTTAATTCAGGCTTGAGTGAGCATTGATTTCAGGTTTAAATTAAACATAAAATCATCTTATTTGATCATCTCAAGTATTATAATTAGGAAATTAGCTAATTGCAATTTTTAAACACCGATAAAAAATATCAAACTATTTTCTTTTAATAAAATAAAATCCTTGAAAACGGATTAGGATTTTTATCAATTGTTCTGAAAAACGTTTCAAGATCAAGTGGATGTTATTAGAATGACAATGACGAGCTAATGAATCATCGTAAATTTACATAGTAATAAAAATGATTGACTTTTATTGTTTACTATACTTAGATTTAAGTCAACTTAAAGGATTTCTTTAAGTAAATATTTATTTAGAAATGAGTAAAAATTGTTTTGGATGGAAATTACATGAGTAGCCTGAGATCTGAATTTTTTTTAGGGTCTCAGCGGGAATTGGAAAAATAAAAAAGTAAAGGGATAATTTTTAGCTAATACTTTTTCTGGGGCCCAATGTCGTTTTTGTCAGATTTCCTATTAGTCTTTCTGCAAAAAAATTTCAGGTCCCACAACTCTTCTCTAGCATCCCGGACAGGATATGCGAACATACTCTTTGGCCATTATCACAAAAAACATAATTAAAATGTCATTCTTAATTGCCATGGTTCACTATGAATGGAAAGTGCCCCCAAATAAGCTTAGGACAGTAAAAAATATATAAATTGATCCACACATATGCCGGTTTGTCGAGATAAAAAATAATTATTTAAAAAAAAGTGCTCAATAAGGTTGAATTTAGTACAGTGTGGTATTGCAAGTACAAGACCTAACGTAACCTGATTGATGAGTAGGCTCAAAGTGTTTGCACGCCAGTTTGGCTCTGGGCATTCATCTTTGAAGATTTATTTGTGACTGTCAACATGTAAGTGTATTGAGTTTAAAAAATTTTGATTTTTTTTTCTTTTTGTAATAAAAATCTTGATTTGGTTTTTTTTTCCGGGGGAGAAGTTGGTCGTGTTGGGTTGTGATACTTTAAGGTTAGGAGATCCGGGGGCGGAAAGAAAGTGGATTAATTCCGGAGGAGGACAGGGTCAAGTTTGGTGAATTTGGTTTTTTCTTTTTAAAAAAAAATAAATAAAATGAATAATGCGGTTTGATCAGGATTGATTTGGGCGAAAAATATTTAATTATGTTGATTTTTGATTTGCAAGTTTTGGGAGTAGGAATGAGAGGTAAAGAGGAAAGAAATGAATAACTTGACCTAGTGACTTTTTAATTGTGGCAGAGAATTATTAAAAAAATTTTGGGAAGTTTAAAGTTTTTGTAAAATTGCATCTGAATTTTGTTCTGGTTAGAAGAGACTTTATTAATAATTTAGTGCTAAGAAGTTTTCCCAGTTGATTGTATTCAATAAACAGTGATGTACGTGTAAATCTTTTGGTAAAAATGTTTGTGGTAATAAAAATAATAATTTGTCAGGCACGAAGCCACCTTTGCTACTTATTCTTAGTCCTTAGATTTAGACATTTTTTAACTATTCTAGGTTGTTTTTAATATCGGCAGCCTGAAAATTTGAATTTTAAACTTTTTTGCTTCTACAGCCCTAAAGGAAAACTGAGTTTGCAATAAGACAAAAATTGAAGAAGTTGAATCGAAAAAGGCCCAAAGTTCTCTCTCAATTTCCTTGGACTTTTTTGAGCAAATCATTTATTTGAAGGGCAAAGTCCTAAACTATAGAAATACTAACCCCAAGCGCACACAATCAACATTACTAAACGCTTTAGCCGGTCAGTAGAATAGTATGGCTTCTTAACAATTAGGAATATTCCTGCAATCAAACGTATTTCCGGAGTTACGATCAATTTTCGAGCGACTAGGCTTTTATTACTAATTACCTCAAACTTGTACACAACACTTAATAATTTTTATTTCATTTTTACTATTTTTTGCAGTTAAAAATTTCCTAGATTTCTTGCATATTTTCTTTGCCGCTGAAATGGACTTTCCACGAATAACCTTTTTAAAAAAATTTCATTTTTCTAAATTCTTATAAGCGCTCTCAAGCAGCGCCTTTAACGTCTCAAGGCAAAATATAATCTCATATATAAAAAACCTAAATCAATGGATAAAATTTTAATAAAGTAAGATCCGAAAACCCTGGGATAGGGATTAACTTTCCTGAAAAAAAACATTCATTCATTTTTCACTGAAAAACCCCCCAGCTTACTTTTTTTCTTTCATTTTTTTCCAAAAAGAAAAAAAACAAGATTACGGCTTTCAAAAAAAAAAAAAAAGTTTCTTGCAAAAATATCAAAACCTTTTTTCATCGATCAATATACATATCCTCCGACTAATCTCTTTCCTTTTTCTTCCAGGAAAAAATTCAACATTATTTTCATCATGTTCATCTTGCTGGAAATTAAAAGATCTCATGAAAATGTCGCTGCGAAGGAGGAGGAAAACGTTGAAAATGATGAGATTTTTTCCCGACGATTTAAATTACCTAACAATAACGATAAAAACCATGAAAAGTACCAAAATAAATGGAAACAGGAAACGAAAAAAATCCATTTCATAAAAATCATCGGAGATCACGTGGGATTCAACGGGAAGTTCGTCGGTTTCAGAAGAAACGACGAAAATATCTTGAGGAATAAAAATAATAATAGTAATAATAAACCGATCCCGATAATAAGGAATAACGACTTAAAGGGGAACTCGACCACCGATTTAAAAAATGCTAGTGAAATGAATATTACCACCGATGTAAATAATATTACGAGAAATGTAAATAAAACTACCGGCGATGTAAATAATTATAATAACGATCGAAACGATGTAAATAAAGAGGGCATTGATGTAAATAACGGGGATAAAATGCAATACCTATTGGAAACTTCGACCACCGACGTAAATGTAGTATCTAGTGATTTTAAAGCCAAAGATAACGCTGGATCTACTCAAAAAAATTCAAGTAAGTAAAAATATGAAATATTTTTTAGTAACTTAATTGACTGCGCAAACATGGTGGTCAAGACGCGCTGACTTCAGTAAGAGAAGCATGCCGGTCTGCCAATAAGCAGATTCTGGATGGACACCCAACAAGTCCTAAACCTCTAAATGTGAAAATTATGATAAAAATAGGTTAAAAATGATAATTCTGCAAAAAAACACGATGGAGTTCATTTGTTGTGAGAATAAACCCTAAGATTTGAGATGCTTATTTTCACTACAAATGAGCAACAAATCACGATTTTGCTGGGAATAAGCAGAGGAAGTGTATGCTATTTAAAAAAACGGTGTTTTGCGAGCAGAACGATGCGAGGAAATATTCTGAGGATGACTGTACTGATTTGTACTTAGGAACAACGTACCTTAAGTTACGGGAAAGGTTAAAAATGCAACCTATTAATTGGAGTTTTGGGAGACAGAATCCCCAAAAAGAGAATCTGTAAATTGCCGCAGACAACGAAGCCCTATGATCGTAATCCATGCTCCATTTCAGATAATCATAAACCTCATTATTTCGTTACAGATGAATTCAGCGTTCCTGGAAATATAGAGGAAGTAGTAGGAGAGACGAATGATCTTAACCAATTGTCTTTCATTAATGATAAAGTTAAAAATAATACCAAACCGATTGGTGATAAAATAAAAACCGAAACGAACGAAAGTGATAAAAAACAATCAGGGGATCAAACGAATGACGCGAACAAGGAGGATAAAGAGAATGAGACCGAATCCCCGGATAATAAAACCCTCTCAGCTCAAATGCGACTCAAAGAACAAATGGATTTATTAATCAAAGTTACGGATTACGGATTAAAACAAATGCATGAGCTTTTTGATGTTAAGGAGCGGAAAATCTATGAATCAGGTGAGTTCGGCATGATCGATATCTTTTGCTTCTTATGCCGTTTCCGCACTTTCATCTTCTTACGGTATTTAAAATTTTTTCGATATTTTCAACAATAAACAAATTCTACTTTTTTTTCAATTGTTCTTTGTATTGCCGAATCATTGTTTACACGTCCTTAATTAGATCAACGGACTCACGATTTATTTATTTTTTAGGTGTATACCTTCAAAACGGAAGCCCTGGGAGATATCTGGCGGCTTTTAACTCTCAGACTGATGAATTAAAGAAATTAGCAAGGTTTGGTTATGCGGCTTTGAAAGCTTCGGCCAAACTTAAGGAAGAGTAAGTATTGGGGATTGTCGGATGGGATTTTGTTGGGGCGAATGGAAGGAGACATCATTTAATTGTCTCTATGGCCTTTACTGTCCCTATCTTCTTTTTCACTCACAGCAACAGAACTGAGTATGTTGCGCCTTAAAATATCATCCACTTATCTTTCTTTCGGCTTAAACACTATGAAATTCGTTTATTAATTGGATAAGACATGACGGAGTCTTTCGGTTTTAGCTCCTTTCGCCTCGACTTTGGCCCCATTCTGAATTTTTGTCTGGCGCCGTCACTGGCCTGACTGTCTCAGAAGATAAGTATACTAATCAACGGTTCTGTGTCCAACTCTCTTCTTCCACATCTAACGCTCTTGGCGTGTGCAGCCTTCACTCTCCTTTCCGCAGCTTAAATTAAAAAAAAAAAAAATTAAAATCAGAATTCGCAACTCAAAACCGTTCCTTAATTACAAATCCTAAGATAATTTTCTGTTTTAGGTTAAGCTCTTCCAAATCTCGTCTAGAAATATTTAATATAACAGAAGAAAATACCAAAAAGTTTCCGCAGATCTCATTATTGGATACATCACTGCATGATGATTGCCCTTTGAGACATCAACCTCGATGTCCAAGTTGGGGTCGCTTATACCGTACTCCTGATGGAACTTGCAATAATTTTAATCAACCTTGGTGGGGTTCTGTATTCCAACCTTTGAAAAGATTTCTACCACCTGGGTATCAAGATGGTATGAAAATAAAATTATTTCTTATGTAAAGTCATGACTCAGCTAACGGTTCAATTTTTGAATTTTCCAGACCTCGAAGCAATAAGGCGATCAGTCACAGGAGGTCCATTACCTAGTCCTCGAATAATTAGTACTGTAGTACATTGGGACAGAGATATTACTTCAAGTTCGATTACTCACATGGTTATGCAATGGGGGCAGTTTATAGATCACGACATGACGTGTAAGCATTTTGCTAAATGAAAAATTTTTAAAGTTTTTGAAATGAATCAAATTTTTTTTTTTTTGGTTAAGCTTCTTCACAATCGAGAGGTTTTAATGGTTCTGTGCCAAGATGCTGTGAAACTGCACCGGAATTTCAGGTAAAATTCTTAATTTTACCACAGTTTTCCCCTTAGAATGTTTTATAATCAAAAAATTTTTTTTCAGCATCCGGACTGCTTACCAATTGAAGTCCCTCAAAACGATAGATTCTACTCTCAATTTAGAATCCGTTGCTTGGAATTTATACGAAGCGCTCCGACATCACGCGTGGGTTGCTCATTAGGACCTCGCGAACAAGTTAATCAAGTTACATCTTATATTGATGGATCAATGATCTATGGAAATACTCCAAGGGAAGCATCTAATCTTAGGCTTTTCAGAAACGGTAAATTCCTCATTTTAAAAATAAAGCCTGTTTCTTCAGGTACGCTACTAACTCCTAATTTTTTCAGGTATGCTCAAATACACGAGAATGCAACAACGACAACCATTACTCCCGTCTGATCGAAACCGAGGAGAATTTTGCAGGGAGCCAAACGCAAATTTTGATTGTTTTATGTCTGGCGATGGGAGGATTAACGAAAATCCAGGTTCATGATTATGCAATTTTAATACACGTACTTATTTTGCATAAACATTTTAATGCAGGCGTAATAAAAAAAATTTTTTCTGGGATATTTTAGGTTTAATAGCCATGCATGTTTTGTTTTTGAGATTGCATAATCGGCTCACGAGGCAACTTGCGCATTTAAATCCAGAATGGTCTGACGAGCGTTTGTATCAAGAAGCAAGGAAAATGGTTGGAGCTATAATTCAACATATTACTTATGCGGAATTTTTACCAGTGGTTTTAGGTAAGAATGAAATTTTTTTAAAGCGATATTTGTGTAGTCGGGAAATAATAAAAAAAATTAATGGTTTTTTTAGGGCAGGACGTGCTTGAGATATTCGATTTGAAATTATTAAAAGAAGGATATTATCCATCGTATAATGAAAGAACTAATGGGCAGGCAGCAAATGCTTTTGCAACTGCTGCTTTTAGGTTTGGCCATAGTTTGGTCCAAGGGAAATTTTTAAAATGGGACGGATTTCGGCAGCAAGCATTTAGCAGTAAGTATTTAAATGAAAAAAAATTTATATTCAAAATGGAGACTATAAAATTTTTTTTGCAAAGATATAACTCTTCATGAAGAATTAAACGATCCAGCAAGAATTCATCGCTTTGGGGCGGTCGACGGTTTACTTCTTGGCATGTGCATTCAAGAATCGCAAAGGAGAGATGAGCACTTAACAGAAGAACTAACCAATCACTTATTTGAAACTCCAAGTAAGTCGTGGAAAATAATTATTCTTTTTTAAATTTTGGCTTACTAAAAAAATTTTATTTTTGAAAGATTTCCCAGCTGGATTAGATTTAGCATCGATTAATATTCAAAGAGGAAGAGATCATGGCTTACCAAGCTACAATACATGGAGAAACCCGTGCGGATTAAGAAAAATGCAAACTTGGGAAGATTTATTAAACGTCATGCCTGAAGAAACGAGAGATAATCTCCGCCATGCTTACAGGTAACTTCAAACGTCCATAAACAAATTTCATTGTGATTTTTTCTCTCTGAAATAGCTAAATTTTTTTTCCAGAGATGTCAACGACATAGACCTTTACACAGGAGGAATATCTGAATTCCCAGTAAGAGGAGGAATAGTTGGTTCAACATTTGCATGCATTATAGCTCAACATTTTAGAAATTTAAGACGAGGGGATCGATTCTGGTACGAGAATGGAGGATTTGAAAGCTCTTTCACGCCTAATCAACTTCAAGCTATCAGACAAGTGACTTTGGCAAGGATTTTGTGCGATAATTTAGATATTAGTGACACAGTTCAACCTTTTGTTTTCTTAACAGTTGATAAACTTAAGTAAGTTAAGTGGTGGAGTTATAAAAACAAAAATTGTGATAAATATTAATTAAAAATTAATTTTTTTTTAGAAATGCTAAAGTGCCATGCAGATCAAAGTCAATACCATTTATCGACCTCTCCCCATGGGAAGAATCAGGGAAAGGGAAATGGAATCAGAAAGTATCGGCGATATCGGGTGGGAAAGTTCCGGAAATGCCTTATATCACACCAGATCCACAGTCGTTAGATGAGCTTCCAAGTCCTATTTTTGATGAAGATGACGCTTAATTGATTTGTGGTTAATTAATTTCTAATAAATTTTTACGTTTTTAGAAAAAAAATGTTGCAATTTAGTGATTTATGAAATCCTTCAAAATTAAGGGAAAGAAACTTGAATGCTTGTATTTGCCTAAGCAGAAGCAGTAACTTTAAATCCAATCACTTCTTATTTACCAATGTACGTTCCAAAAGCTGATAGCAAACCAACCATCACTCGAATGCTGTAATAGCTGTAATTACCACTTGGGCTTTAATCCCATATGCTTTATGGCACTAACACTAATTATAAATCACTATTCTATTCACATGCTAAGTAACTATGATCATAAAATGAATTGGTCAATTTTATCAAAGCACACATAACATGTAAACTATTATTTTTAAAAAAAAAAATTACTGGGGAAATTACCATTAACCGATAAAAAGACAGATTTTCAGCATTTTTATCCCTTCTGGGTAATAATCAGAAAACAGCACAAAAATCAACGAATATTTTTCTTTTTTTTCCGGTGATTATATTTAGCCACCATCTTTGATTTGGGAAGAAAATGTTTTGCTTTACAAAGTCGCAGTCAGGCACCGGCTCGTCACATAATCTTAACCCAACATTACACTTTTATTCTCTGCTACGCTTTTTTACCACCCAACAACGATATTAATCAATATTAATCATGTAAAAATGACCATTTCCACGGCCTCTTAAGACCATGCACTCAATACACGTTTTTTCCCCCAATATTCGCACCCTTTTCGATTAAAATTATTTACCTCGAGATTGCATCCATCTCCAAATGATCCGCTGCTGATAAACTGCATTATTCTATTCACACAAAACTACACAAATAATAACAATAACACTAAACGACCGCATATTTACAAACCGATTTTTTAACACCGAAAACCGAACTTCCGAAATTCGACGTGGCATCAGAAAATATTTCAAATTTCGCAATATTACGACAAATCTTATTGGTGGTTGCCATAGCAACCATTTGAATCATTTCCAGAATCTCACATCGAAGGACGTGATCATACTTTTAGCTTTGAATATAGATACTATACAGAAAGCCAGTATAATAGTAAATATGCGATACGCCTGAAAGGATGCAGCCGCTATGGAGCGCTGCGATCGAAAAGATGCACTCAATAGATGGCATTAGTGTTTCAAAGTATTTTCTGATGCACACAAAAGATGGCATTGCAATCGCAGGTTTCAGTTTCAAAATGTAATATATCCATATAAATCATTTTTTTTGTTTTTTAGCGTAATTTTGGAATTTTTAGACGTTATAAAAAAGAATATGATAGGGAATTTTAAGCTTAATGCGACTGTGATATTGAAATAAAATAATTTTGAGTGGAAATCGTTAAAATCCCCTTAAAGAACTTTTCGATCGGTGATATGCAAAAACGGTTCATGTGAACTATCTTACTTTTTTAAAAACCAGTATAAGTAATCGTTTAAAAGAAATGTGTGATCGTAACTTGTAGCCTTGGTAAGGTGTCATCTTATAATATTAAGATGAAGGATCATAAATTAAATCAATTGCATTGTCCGAGTAAGTATATTGATGACAAAGTTGGGGGAAAATTTTTTATCAGGTATAATGTTTCCAAATGTAAGAGAATTCATAACAGCTTGTATTTGTACTGTTATCTTTTTCGACTTTGGTTTTGTGTGTTCAAAAGTTCATACATACTTCTGAAAAAGGCGCAAGGCAAAAGATTTTCATAATTTTTAATTAAGCAACGAATTATTATGTCTGATCATCCAAAAGTTTCAACTGGGAAATCCGTTTCCCGTTTCAGATTTTGAACGGCAAACTTCCGTCCGTGGTTCCGTCTGTCCGTCCGTACACAAAGACCCGATTTTCTTGAAAACAGCTCCTACGATTTTTCTCTATTTGGCAAAGCCAAACTAGAGGCCGTGACAATGAACACCCCAGCGGCGGTTTGGCTGGCCGAATTCGAATGGGGCTGCAATGGACACAACTTTGGTCAAAATACAAAAAATTTCGGACGTTTTGGTTGTTTTTGTTATTGGGGATTAAAATATGTTCAGTAATGCTCAGATGTGCCTATCCGTCTATTTTGGCCATTTTTAGGGTAAAATCATAACTTAAGAACTCGCTCCAATTTGGTGCACAGGTTCATGGGGTCGTTTTAAAAAAGCTATCCAGAAAAAATTCTCTTTAGCGGCCTTTTTTGGCCGATTAACAAAGTACCGGTTATAAGGGAGCACTCATAAGAAATGACTGAAATTGCAACAAAGAGCAGATATAAATCCTACTACCACATGGATGTTGCACAGTGGGGTGGGATTTATCTTTTCTATTGTTCAATTCACTTTTTTTCCTTTTTCATGGAATTAAAGTAGGTTAACATTTTCTACCTGTTTGAGTATTGCAGTTTTGAATATTTTTTACTATTTTTAATCACTACCGGAGGCTATCAACTTACAACGTGAAATACGCACAAAAAAATTATTAAAGAGGTCGTATTTGAATAAGATTCAGAATGACAATTTAGCAAACGTTTTAGATTTTTTAAATTCGTTTCCGACCATCGTCGGAAACGAAGAAGGTTAGCTAAAAAGCGTACAATATTTTTCATCCTACATGTATGTAAAACATACTATTACATACTCGATTTTGGCTACCGTAAGTTGATTATTACAGACCAGGTTCACAAAATCAAAAATTGGTGTGTAAAATTCAAAACTGGTCTGTAAAATCCTTTACCGGCCTAGGCCGGTAAAGGTTGCCATGGTAACAGTGCATATGCTCGATCTAAATAAGCGTTTACTCTATTGCCGCCTTGTCGGTTGAATTATTGAATGCTAGATTTCAAAGTAACAGTTTTTGTTTTTTAAAAAAATGAAGGTCGATGATGAATTTATTTAAAATACTTGCCTATCTGAATAAAAAAAAGTAAATAAAAAATTAAACAATGAAAAACAAAACTAAACGACAAGGCGGTGAGATATTTAGACGATGTCGCCATCTTAAAATTTGTATTTACCATGTCTAGCACTATTTATGAGGTAAATTTGAACATGTAGAATGAAAAATAGTATACAAATCAAGAACTGTAAGTGAGTTACATGCCTTGTCCGATTTACGAAGCTCGGCTTCGCCTCGCTTCGCAAACTTCGGACACGGCATGTAATACCTCACTTACGGTCCTTGATATGTAATATACTATTTCATATTTAAATTAAAATCTTTAATAAAGGGCAAATCAGGCTCAACCCCCCCTTCCCTTCCTTTATAGTTCTTACAAGTCTATGACCTATTTAACTGTCAGCAATTTCCATATTAAAAATTTAATTAGAGCAAATTCGGATTTGAATTTGGACGTTCTTAATAAATGCTTCGCTTTATTTAATTAAAAAAATCGAGGGCCCTTGTTAAAGACTCTGAGCGGCCTTCCATTTATTAAATAATATAAAATTTCCATTTTCAAATCCATGATCTCGAATCGAAAACGCAAAGTTGGTTACTGTAAGACTTTTAGTCTGTAAAAAAGGCATATTTTTACTTGAGATTTAGAGATTTTCGAGACGAAGCCGAGAACAAGACTAGGTTTTATGTTTAAGACCTAGATGAGCCTTGAAAAAGGTGATGGTCTCGATTCGAGACTGAAATTTGAACATCATCTTGTCTACGTGAAAAAGAAAAGTGTTCAACTCTCTGTGTTAAAGGAAAATTATTATGCCTACAAACAAGTGGCCTGTTTTTCTTCAAGCTCTAAATCAAACCTATGAGTTTAAAGCTTACATATCGACATAATGAGCGAATTAAGTGGAGCAATTGATGTCTAATTTTTACATCACCACCCATAGTCGGAAAATACGTTTTGCCTCCCTAGGGAGTTTTTAAAACTCGTATTTTCCGGTAGCTCTTCACGATGTAAAATACCTTCCAGTCCAAGAAAAGCAAAGGACTTGCCCCTCTCAATCTATTTACGTAATGCCTGAGCCAATTTTGTTTGCATTCTCTTCCATAGTAATATACTATAGCTTCCTACATTTATGCTAGGTGCAATTAACTAGTTACCTTTTGGAGAAATTGATTAAAGCTTAAGAGGACAGCTGAGGAGCCGAGAATTTGAATTTTGATTTTTAAAAAAAAATTGTATGATCTCAACGAAGACATCCCTCCCTTGATTTGAAAACCCACAATTGCAAACTAGACAATCCTTATTTTTTTTAAATAAAATTGGGTAAAAAAATGTAAATACTCGTAAAAGCAATAAAAATGTCACTTCTTTGGTTGCATCATTTTAGTAATAATCTGTGAGCCGCTTATGGAGTTTTTACGAATTTTACGAATGTTGTGAACCTGTCAATCGGGTACTGTAAGAAGATGTCGTCTTGATAGGAACTACCATGATCCTTAAAAAGACTGGATTTTGGAACTAAAACCTACAACTTGTTATTGTTCCTTTGGACATAAAACCATTCAAGTAAACAGTGTTTGAAGTCCCAATAAAAAATGAACGGTTTTTACTATTTTACGCTTTCAGTAGCCTCTGTGATCCGTTTAATACTAACGCCATCTGTGTATTTTTGTGGAACCAATTTTTTGATATCGCAAGTTCCCTATATATCTGGCTTTCTGTATAGTATCTATATTCAAAGCTTTTAGTATATTCTCATCAAAGACCTTTCTAAAGGTCTTTGATTTTCATTGAATAAATGACTTAGGGTCCCATTTGGAAAAAAAAATGAACGAAAATTAAAATTTCAAAACAATATATATATTGACAAATCATATCCTAGATACAAAAACTTTTTCCTCATAAAATCGACTACAACGAGAAAATTGCAAAGGGTGAATAAAATAAAGGGGAGTCAAAGAAAATCTGCACTCAAACACAAAAGCAGCACATATGACGCCATTGACGATGACCCCCCTTTCACAACTGGGCAAGTTTATTACAACTGAGTCATATATTGTATTTTGGTTTTCTGCGAGAATAAGCAAACGTGTAATGTACAGTATATTAGAGCTTATTCGATTTGTCAAGGGCCCACTAATCAAAGGATTATATTAAAGCTGGAAAATGAACACAATTATTTAAAATCAATGGATTTTCTCTTCAAATTAATTATTAAAAATAATTTTGGGAATTTATTATTATCATTGGAATTATTTTAAAACGGCAATCAGTAGCTATTTAATTTTCATTTTTTGGTTCTAAATCTCATTTTATAACTTTGGGTCCCGCAATTGAGTCTACTAAAACTTTTTTTTTAAATATTTTTGAAACTTTTTTTTTATACTAAAATAATGGAGCAAAATTTTGGACTTTTGATAATCTTAAAATATATCTACGTCACCAAGGCGTTCAATATCATCTTTTTACATAAAAATATGTTTTTTCTTAATTATTTTTCTTCGTTCCTTTTATATCTAATTTGTACAATTTATACATTCTCAAGAACAAGTGAGGATACTAATAATAAATAATTTTTTTACTGTTGTTTAAAAAAAACCTCAGAGAAGGATGAATTTTCTTTAAATAACAAAAACAAGAATAGAAAAATGAAGAACGAAAACTTATCGTAACAATTAATATTAAAAAAAAATAATCGAAGCTCACTATTTTTTACAAAACATTCATTCACTCATTCGCTCAAATAAAGAAAATCATTTCTTAAAAAATCATTTAGTACGTAGGCGAGACGGGCTACAGAATTCAAAAAATAATTTTTTTCCCTTCCGAATTAACTACTTTTTAAAACTTAGCAAAATAACTTTTTTACATTCAAATCATCATCCTTCGAGGTTTTTAAGTAATGTCCAAAAATATATACTATAATAAATTTTTAGGCAGCATTTATTTTATGGCATTAATTTGCGCATGGCCGCTTATTTAAATACCGCCTAAATCTCCCGCGTGTGGACGTGTTAATCCCTAAATTTTTAATAATAACACATTAAAAATATTCGAAATATCACATACAGAAAATTACAAATTTCCAAAAACATTTAACTGCGCGTGGAAAAAATATCGAATATTTTAAATTCGTTTAAAATGTAATGGGAATTTTAAAAAATTGTTATTATGATTTAGTTTTAAGATGCCGTAACGATACCACAGATGAATTATTAATTTTTTTTTAAATTTAGCTCTATAGTTTTCTTACAACTCAGAGAATTGGAATATTGATTTATTACGATGAGCTGCCGCCGTTAAATGGCTTTGATCTAATATTATTAATTTGTTTTGAACGCGGGCGCCATCTTGAGCGTGGAAATATTTGGTAGCCTAGATTTTGAGTTTCTATTTTTTTTTTAATTAATTGAAACATAACACACGTTCGTACGGTAGTAGCACACAATTTTTCTTCTCCTCGAAAATATACACTTAAAATAAACAAGACCCGTTTAAAAAACAAAGTAAATGAAAAAATAATTAAAGTTCCTAAAAACAAATTAAAACACATTCGCACGTACGTTCGATAAAAAATAATACAAATAAGTTAATTAAATTGGAAAAGAAAAAAAGTTGCTATAAATATTATTTAAAAAATTAAACAGATGGCGATTTCCCGTAAGTCCAAAGTTTGATTACAGTTGGTCGTTTTAAGCCCGTTCGCTGGAAAGAAATTAGAAAAAGACATATTATTTGACAATAAACTGATGACAGTTTTAACTGTAGGTAGTTCTCAGAATCATCAGAGGAAAAATTCGAAGTTGAGAGTTTGATTGATGTGAAAATTTTTTATCAACCTCTTGCTAATATTTTTTCACAAATAAAATAAGCACAATAAATATTTACCCAGGTCCAGGATAATAGTATGGAGGCGGCCTTTCATATTCAGTCGAAGGTGGATGATGATATCTAGGTGGGCCATTGGCACCACTGCTACGGGTATTAGAAAAGTCACCCCAGTGCCTGAAAGACAATATACAGTGAAAGCTACAAATACCAAAGACCCAGACAACACCAAAAACAATTCTCTTTTTCACTAGCACGAAGAATAAAAAAGCATAACTTAAACGCGCGCAAAAAATTTTCATTACTTACTTAGGGGCCATGTCTGTGTATCTGGTTTCATTACTGGCGGACGCTCTTTCACCGCGACCCAAGTGAGCGCTATAATCCTGAAGATAACCGCTATTTCCTGAATTATCGTAAGTCTCTTGATAACTCCTGTGATGATTCTTCTTCTTATCCCCTCTGCTTAAAAAAATAAAAAAGGAAAATTTCAAAAATTTTGTTTTTTTCGCCATATTTTTACTAAGTAAAACCCAAAAAAATGATAGATAAGAGAAAACATAAAAAGCAGAGAATTTCAAAGAGCAGGTAACAGAAATTTAAAAAAAGAAAGAAATCCTTTGGAAAATGTCTGTACAAAGAAAATACAAAAATCTTCATGAAGACATGCATTATAAAATTAAACAGACTCACTGAACCATTGCGAGAGGCATGTTATCCCGGTCAGCATAGGCGTCGTACAAGTATTCACTGTAACAACACAAAAGCAAACACATTGAAGATTTTTTTTTTTGGTCTGTCCGGGGATTTTTAATATTTTGAAACTAACTCAAGCTGCTTAGTTTTACAGACAATCTGACACAGGTTAATTTTTTTAAAACAAAGACATTCGGGTTTTTAAAATTTGTTTCTCTTATCACAATGGGTTGAAAATGTTAAAAATGCCCTGTGGTAAAAAAATAATATTTTAAAAAATAAGAGACATCAATTTACATCAGGACATCTTAACAGACATGAGCACAATAAGCTACATTTTAAAAAAAAAAAAAATAAGAACAATGTACAGCCTAGCAACGAAAAAGGATTTTAGTTCACGATTTTATTATTTTAAAAATATATTCCGTGATGAATATTGGTACTTACCTTTCGCCGTACATTCCGGGTGCTCCATAAGCATCAGACTTTGAATATAATGTGGCTAATTTTACTGATAATATTACTGCGGGAATGAATAGCAAAATGCTCCATCCAACGCTTGCCCAAAATCCATTCTGAAATGTTGAAAACAAATATTTGGAGTTTTGCGCTCTTCACACTGCACTTTCGTTCTTCAATATTAAAAAAAATTATTTCCCATTACTTACAAAAGGATCTATAACCCTATTGCACCCAGCAACCTTTGTAGAATTGTAAACATTGCTTAACGGCCCACATCTTCCTATTTCTTCTTTAGTTTTCCTCACTACCCGATGTAAATACTGATCCACGTAATCAGTAAATTCTTTGGCAAATTTATCAACGAGCTGGAAAAAAACCAATTAATTAATTTTAATTCCCCTCTTACACACATTTTTTTTAAAAATATATATTTTAAATCTATTTACCAATTTCATTTCTGTCGTTCCATTTTTCCTAAGATACAGTTGCGCCCTTTCAACTTCATTCAATAAATTCTCGACAGCATTCCTTAGACTAGTGTGATTAAATTTCAAATGCTCCTTCAAACTCGATACGTTTGACTTAAGTAGCTGAATTTCGCTTTTAATTTGAGCGACTATATTAATTTGTAACATTTCTAAAAATCTAGCTTTTGTGCGAAGTACTTTTTTCACGTTTGATAAGTCGAACCCGCTTGATGCGTGACTCGGTATTTTTTCAGCATGCGTCTTGAGCTCGTAGCCTAGCACGGTTAAATTAATATTCGTAACCTGCTTATTGAGCTACAAAAAAAATCAGGACATTAATTTTTTTACCAAAACAAAATTGATAGTTATTTCGATAATAAAAACTCACCAATTCAGTGTATCTATCGAATTGTATATCATTGAGCGGAGAATTAGCCAAATCCCTTAATTTATCCTTAGCGTCGGGTGTTAAAAGTTCTAATTTATCCGTCCTTACATTTATTTTGCTTTTAAATTTATCTATTTGCTCATCAAGCTGGTATCTTCTTCTGTAGTCTAATACTTCGTCTATGTTAATTACATTCACCAGTTTTAAAGTTTCGTAAATGCTTTTGTTTTGATGGCACGATCTGAAAGGTGAAATTTTTGTGTAATAATTAAAGTATTGTTAAGGCGGGAATTTTCAGCTATAAGGTGTCCAAAGAAATTTCAGCTTAAATAATGAAAAATCCTTACCCGATTATTTGGCTCACGGTTAAATTAACGTGTTTCCCTTGATAAATATCTTCTAATTTGGCAAATTTATCAACCAATTTGAAAACTTTATTGTGTTCGGGATCATCTAATGGTTTGCAAATTATTCCATCAACAGCGACTCCGACTATGAAATGAGCAACTGTGATGACCATTAAAACCGTTGAGAATAAAAATATAAACCAGACAGCTCTGTGGAAAAAAAATGAGTTAATTCCTCTCCTATTTTTAATAATTCCAAACACGAAAAAAAAAACTTACAGCATGAGAAATCTCCCGCCGGCTACTGTATTACAACAATCCGTATCATCGCTATAAATATCTTCAGGGCGCTTTCCGCAAATTCCACACAAAAGCCCAAGCGTCAAACATAACAAAATTAATAACAACGCACCGCTGACTCCCAAGCCGAGGTAATACCTGCCAAATAAAAAAACAATAGAATTAATAATCCAAGTAAACTTTCCTAATTTACTTGATAATAGACTTCTGCACGAGCCGAATTTTTTGGGCCCGAGCCCGGTTTGACCCGACGCACAAAATCTGAGCCCAAACCCGGGACAACAGTTGAGCCGCGGGCCTAAGTATGACCCAGTGCAGGGGTTTATTTAATTCCAGTTACACGTACCTATATTTCGCATATTCGTCTATAAAATCTCCAGCTTGATCCACTGACCTTCCAGTTAATTTATTTAATAAATTCGTTATTTGATTGACTGATATCTTAATTTTTTCGGCAGATTCCTCCAGTTGCACACCTAAAATAAAAAATATTTTTTTTATTATAACTTAAGCTTTCTGCTTGGGATTTCCAGTAAATTGTAAACGAAATTATTAATTTCCGTGTTTTAAAAACGAACTTGTTTGCAATTTCTTGAAATCCTGTTTTCCGGGAATGAGATTTTTCATACCGGGAAATTAGAAAAGGAAATTTTTTTTGCATTAAAATCATTTGGGAGATTTTCTTCTTACAAATCTTCGGAACTCAAGATGTCTTCTTTATTCTCGAAATTCCGGGAATAAAATTTAAATAAATTTCGCAATCCCCAAAATTTTGATTTCAAAAAAAGGAAAATCCTGAATCCCAGATCTAAATTTTCCAAGTAAACAAAATTCCTACAAATTACTCAAAAAAAATTCATTTTTGGAAAAAAAATGCCTACCTGTACTATCAATAGATCGCTGTACAGATGGAATAGACGATTGCACTGACCGGGATATTTCATCCTTGATATTATCAAAATTCTTCTGTCCGTCTAACACTTTTCTTTGAATCGAATCAATGGAATTATGGTCTCCAAGCAAACGAGATATCGTCACAAACGTTTGACTAATATCCGGAAGCTGAAAAATAAGTAATTATTAAGCGATAAGCCTCTTAATAAAAAAAAATGTAAATAATTTGTGCGCTAAGCCCGTTCCATGTTTTACCAACCTTCGGGAAATATCTATCCAAAAGCTAAGCATGGAAAAAAAAGTTAAAAAGCGTTAAATTATAAAAATAAAGTTAAAATTGACCTCTGGCAATTATCGAATAAAATTTCTAATGAACCCAATAGCTAATACCAATCTTAATAGAAGGTCATATTATTTTATAAGGTTTTCGCTACTATATCCACGATTATTTTTGTCGCTATATGACGTGTTGTAAATCAGGAAATATATAATATTTTATTTCCGAGAATATTATTTTTCCTCACCTCTGAAAAATTTTGAACTACTTTTAATTCCTTGATATTATGATGGTTTAACAATTCCCTGCAAGTCGGTTCATTTCTGCAGCTATTTAATTCCCTTATCAATTCCTGTCTGGTTAAATCTAGATCTTCCCCGAGACTTGTGGCTAATTCTTGAAGCTGTCTCGTCGACGATTGGATACCGGCCAAATCTTCTTTTATAATTTCCATACCGGCCACAATCGATGTTAGGTTCGTAAGGGCGACTGCATGCGAAGCAGATGCAAGCTGGTCTTTCACAATCCCTCCAGTTTCTGTAAATTAAAAAAAAAATTACAATAATCACAAATCATATGTTGCGGATAAAAATTTACTTACTATTCAATAAAGACTCAAGAGCATTTTTTAATTCTTGAAAATTATCCACGAGTAAAGTATCTACTTCTTTTTTGGTATTATCCAAATAAAGACCGGCATCCTTAAGATTTGTTTTAATGCTGCCTTCTATTTTTTCAGTGCCTTCCTTCATGTATTCATTTGTAACGAAAGCGCAAACGACCCCAAACCTGCAATTATATAAAAAAAAAAGATAATTAAACAAATTTTCAAACATGTAAGAGATAAAAAGAGGGCAAATATTGATTTATTATAATAGGCCTGTTTCATGTACGCCTCACGTATAACAATTTATATTGTTTGCGGTGAAAAGATGAATCATGCAAGAAAAAAATCGTGCAAAACAATGTCCTCATTGTCAATGTGGTTTCCCGTATTTAGAACGTTTGGTTTTTTTCATAAGTTTCATTTTTATGGTTTCACTAGCGTTTAATTAGATTTAAATTTTTTTCTCAATTTGTGGGTCAAAATTTATTTTGCGAATAAAAAATTCTTTATGCTATTATCAAAACATAGCGTATTGTTATTCATAATAAAAACAATTAAAACAAAGTGACGACTTCTTTGTTTGTTTGATTTTGCATGAGTGTACTGTTATCTTCATCAGTCATGCTTTTACATACACTCTTTTCTCGTGATTACGGTTAATTAATATATACGTATACATGTGATATAACTTTGATATTTAAGATTGATATCGTCTTAACGCACATTAATCATTATCCGCTCCGATCTTCAATTCAAAAGATTGGTACTTTCGATCTTCGATCAAACGACACACGAGTAAAAAATATAAAATTTGCATAGACGTCATTAAAAATAGGAAATATAGAAAAAATTTTGCTATTTACATTGCTGAAGATCCATTTTGAGGATCTTGATTTTAATTTTATTAATGCTAAACCAGATCCTAACCTTGATCTGATATGTGTATTGCAAATAAGATGGCAATGTTGGTGAAACATTAGTTAATAAAACAGGTGATGCTATAGCTTAAATTAAATTAAAAGTTAAAACGGTTAACGGTTTTCCTAAAAATTCAACATGGCTGCCGTTTTTTTTTGACTTTTTGTCAACTTACAAAATAATAACAGCCACAGCGCTTAACAAAATAGCAATAGTAATCCTCTTGCAGGGATCGTGTTGTTTCTCCAATTTCGTCCTAGCTCCGCATTTGCCGCCACACCTACAGCAGCAAAACAGAAGCCCAGCAATTGGCATAACAACAGCGAAAACAAGCCCGATAATGACTACTGTTACTATCCCAGCGTAAAACTCCACCCATGCCGGCCATCTATTCTCCACGTCTCCAAGTCGAATTTCATTATTCCGAACTATTATGAGATCTGTGAACAAAAAAAAAAAAATTAATAAATTTAACATTCCATATTTTTGACAGAAATTGCATAATTAATTACATCATGATTTTTTAACTCCCCGGAAAAATAAAATAAACTGAAAACGGTCCAGCAACCGATACGGACCAAAAAAATGTAAAAAAGAATGAAAGGAAAAGAGTGAATGGGACCGGCAAGTGAAATGCTCCTCGGTCTAATGACCCACATCGTTCGATTCATTCCGTGTCATCTACACGGGAAGTCAAGCATAATATTTTTTCAAATTTTTATTTCTTTATAAGAAAATTTTTACCTTCGTGTCAACAGGGAAGTTGAAAAATGAAAATTACAATAATCAAACCAAAAAAAAAGTATAGTTCACACAAGAATAAATTGTGTAATCATTTGTTACAATTTACATAAACGCATAACACTCTATTGAGATTGCTATCCATACAATACACCGATTCATCCTCACGAAACTATTTCTTAACCCAAATATCAAAGGATTAATACGGATTTCCTATATGGATGGGGTTCTCGGAGAAATAATTACAGCACTAAATGCTTAATCTTTTGTCATTGTTCGAGATAAGGACACAAAGTAGCAATCGATTACATATGTGTTATATCAACCTCATCGATAATGATTCGATGGAGAAGAAATTAATTAAAGATCAAATGTTGTTTTGTTACATTTGCATTTAAATATGATTTCCGTCCCAGAATCATCAATATCGCATTGTTAAAAAAAACAAAATAAAAGAATTTTAATTTGAACAATGAAGAGAAATTGGGTTATTTTTTTCGATGTTAGAATGTAAAGTAAAATTTAGGGCTTGAATTAAGCCGTTTCTGATACTGAAAAGAATGCACTTAATAGAAATTTAAAAAAAAACTGCATATTTCATAGTTTATTCATCTGTGAGAGGTTAAAATGAGCTTATAAACGAAAAAAATCGACAAAATGACAACTGTATACAAAAGCCTTCAGCATTTTTTGAAAGGCGGTGACGTGTTCTGCTGACACGACAAATCAAAATGGCTGACTTTTTTTAGAGATGGATTTTCATTATTAAATGTCAAATCGATGTAAATATAAGCGAAGATGAGACAGAAAACTAATTTATGAATACATTAATCTTGTCCCTGAATTCTTTTAATACTTTAATTGCAGAAAATCTGAACTTGTTTGATTTATGAATAGTTAACGAGTGCCAATTCAATTTTTTTAAAAATATGAAGTTCTCGCGTTTGTAAAAGAGAACTAACAAGCTCCTTTAAGTATGCAAAAGAGCTTTCTGGTTCTAAAATATATATGTTGAATAAATTTATTATTGAAATTCAATATGTTCGGCTTGAATTCGCTTTGAATAATGCAATGAGCTATGAGATGTTTCAATAAAAGCGATCAAAACTTTAGTAATTTTATTGACGTCCGATTCCGATATTTATTATTCTTTGAGAATGGATCCTCTTTTGTTCAATTAGTAATTGATTTTTTTATCGAAAGCTGGATTCAGAGTGAAGATTAGTGTCTGTATGCTTAGGATCATTTTCCAGAAGTAGAATGCTCTCTATGTGGTTCATGTTTTCAGTTTGTGGCTTTGAAAATAAGGTGAGGGTAGAATTCTGGGAATAAAGAGAGATTTGGTGATTAAGTATTTAAGGCTGTGTTAATGAGGATATTCGAAGGTTAACTGATCATCACTAGGATCAAGGAAAGTCGACTATAGGGCACGTGGTGCCTGCGCCACCATTGAGGATGATTAGGGAGCCTATAGGGAGCGGACGCTTCGACGAGTCGTCTGCTACACACGAAGCTGCCATGTTCTCGAACTGGGAGTCGAGATAATGGCGGATGTCTATTCGAGAACATGGCAGCCTCGTGTGCAGCAGACGACTCATTGAAGTGTCCACTCCCTACTAGGTTCCCTGAGGATGATCAGAAGGTCCGGGAAGGTGTTTAGGAATCAAATCTGTAAAATCGGTTTTGAAAATTAGATAACATTCATTTTTTTTGGGCGACTTATCAACGTGGGAAGAAACGTAATGAGCTTACTATCTACTATCACATTCAGGTCTAAACAAACCTACATAAACCGCGCCGTAAGCAAATTCTTATGACAAATGGAGACGTTCTGTTAATGTAAACAATCATTTAGGATGAATAATCACCATTTTTAATCGAATAGGGGGCATTCTATTAACTAAACATTTTTCGCATTCCCAGAAACTTCACCTAAGCACCTTAATCTAATAAACCTCTAGCAATGATGTAATTTATGAATCATATACAATTCCTATAATAAATATAAATCCCTCAGATAAGATAACCTATTCATATGAATAAAACTACAATCATTTCCTCGATTACCTCAAAACATTACGCATTGTCCCGCATATAAAAAAATAAGCAATATTTATCATTATTGTCAAAATCTTCCCATGATTTTGTTTATCCATGATAAGATCTTCTGCCTTGATAAAGCGACATAAAAAGGCCATGATGTAAATTACAATTTTTCAAATTCCTGATATCATACCAGGATCTGCAAAGCCATGCTCGGGTCTCAAGGCAATATTTTCGCAAAATCTAAAAATCGCATCACGGCGAGACTAACAAAATGATTCATCAATCTCTTTATACGGGATTGTCATGCAACTAACAGTTTTTTTTCTTTAGTAATAATAATGCATTAATAATGAATATAACAGTTCTTCCCCGTCCTTGTAACATTGCTAAACTGTGTGGTTTACGATCGCGCCTACGCAATAATTTTTTTCTCACTTTTTTTCAATAGGTTGAAAGCATGATCGTTATGGTCGGTTGATTCTATAGATTTTGCAATCTGAATTTTTTTTAAAAAAAAATAATAATTACTCACCATCAGGATAGGTATCGTTCCTTTGAACAAGATTTAAAAAATATCCCGTTACATAATACAAATGCCCCATTCCCATGGGATTGAACTTAGCGTTCGCAGCATATGATAAATTCAGCTTCGGCTCTGAATATTCGATATCTTCATACACTGAATTCTTTCCTGGAGTTTTAGGAGTTTGATTTTGAATTGCATAGCTCGGTACTCCGCTTATTAATTTCATCCGATCTTTGACTTTGTTGGTGTTGCTGAACTGGATGGCTCCGGCCGCTGCCAGGAGCGATAAAATAATCCAACACCTCATCTTGTTTTAATATTTCTCCTGTCGCTGTGTTATTATCGGGAGATTTAGCACTTTCGACGCTTCATTGTGATTTATCTGGAACAAAAAAAAATAGTATTTCTTTAGATTTAGAGATCTGAAAATTTTTAACGATAAAATAATTTATATAAAAAAAGAATGTGGGACGTGACCGTTTGATTCTGTCAATCATCGATAAAAAATTTTCGCCTAAACCTGAATTCCTGATAAGTAAATATTAAAGAGCGAACATTAAAATGCTATTTAGTTTTTTTTGAAAAATATTTTTCTTGGAGTCGCGAGAATAAATTTAATTTAGCTTCATTCAGCGAAGGGGAAATAAAATTCACGTTTAATTTAGGGAGATAGAGCACGAAGCTTTTAAATACGGGAAGCGGTTACTGAATTACCTGAAATGTATAGCTTTTATATTTTCAAAGAAAAAAAAAATATTATTTTAAATTAGCCACGTGAATAAAAGTAAAGTTAGTCTTGGGGCGAAGGTTTTTCCCCTATTGCGGAGTGCTCGGGTAATTTGGAAATAATGGAAGGTGTTTTATGGTCAAGGGAATGTTTCGAAAATTCATGTTTACAGGCAATTAAAAGCTTTTTATGGGGTTAGCTTTAGGTGTGAATAAAAGTAATCGAAGCATTTCGATTTTTTTTCCTGGAATATTCCGGAAATTCAAAGAAGCTACTTGGATTGAATGTAAGAGTTAAACCAAGTTAGGTTAGGTTTCTGTGGACCATGAAAAACACGGATAGTTGAATTAACTTTACCATTCTATCGCAAGTAAACCAAGCAGCTTAAGTCGTCGAGTCGTCTGCTGGAAGCTGCAAAGTTCTCGAACTATGGGTCTATCATGATCTCGAAATGAAAGTCATCTTGATGGTTAATACTTAGCCCATGAAGCAAACATGGCGACTTTCATTTCAACATCTTGGTGGACCCATACTTCAAGAACATGGCAGCTTCCAGAATTGCAAATGGCAGTCCCGCATGTTGCAGGCGACTCACTAAGTGTCCATTCCCTATTAAGCTCCCTACATCCATCGATTAGTTTACAACTTTATCTTTAAACAAAAACACTACCGGCCTCCAAATAATACACTTTACATCTTCCAGAACTCTTCTACTTTTAATACTTACTATTACTCAAACATCATCGGACATGACCACAACATAACTACGTGGAGAGATCATCAAAACCCAAATAGCATACACAGCCCTTTCCAAAATGATAATCTTATCTCCTGAAACTAGCTCATATCAGAAAGTCAGACAAAACATATTTGCAAAAAAATCTCTTTTCCATCCTCTTATCCTCCCGTTAAAAGGACAAAACTGATGAAAGATGAGATATCATTGAAAATGACCCACTCACTTATTTGACCTTGTTCCTCAATGAATCACTTTCGTCAGGCTAATGTTATTCTGTGCTTTTTTCGCCTTTGTTATAAAATGTTATTCTTTTGTACATTAATTCTACATAGTTTTTTTTTTTTATTGTGAGAGAGTATATGCTACTATAGCAAGAGTTCTTAAATTGGGATCCGTGACGACGACCGACCGCGGTCAAAAACATTTCACTTTAACGCTACAATTCTGTATAGCAGTAGCGCATTAGAATTCAGTTCACAAGAGCGTGGAAAAGTCATCACCAGGTACCGATCCCCTCTTAGGGTCAATGGAGTTTAAATGATAAAAAAATGGTAACAATGAATGAATGGTACCGGTAGATAGCATTTTTAAGAGACGGTTCCGGAACGTTGCAAAACATTTCAAAGGTTTCAGAAATGTTTTGTTATGCTATCAGAAAACCTTATAATTTTTTTTTTAAAAAAGTTTAAAGCAAAAGGAGGAGAACCCCTGATAAACCGAAATAATTATATAGGAAGACCCTGTGTGGTCGAAGTCCCCCTCTCAATTTATCAGCACCACTTCATTTTAACTGCATTTTAATTATCTCAAAGCAGATGGTCCCCTAGCCCTAAACAAAGGAAATGTATCACGTCTATGCCTTTTTTATTCAGATTCAAGATGGCGAGCTCAACCTAAAAAGCTAAGTGAAAAAAAAAAATACGAACGGGGCAAAGAAAATAAATGGAAAGTGAAAGCTGTCGCTTTCATTGAATTAACAATTTTCTTCTACTGAACCATAAATGATAAAAGAACCAAGCGACCGTAATTTCCTTTTTTCCCAGATTAAACTAAAAATAAAGCTCAGTGCTTTTTGTTTCCACTGGAAATCTTATCAGATTAGGCTATTTTTAAAATGGATGCTATGGTCGGTTTTAACCTATTGTTGTTTTTTTTTTTTTAAAGGCGGAGTGATTTACATGTTGCACTTAAAAGGGTGTTTCCATTAAGTCATATCCATTCGACATTTAATCCATTGCCGTTTGGCGAAAGTCAAGGCCTATTACTTTTTTTAAAATGGTTCACTTGCTATTGTTAACTCTTTAAACGTGTCTCAATTCTCTTCGAGATTACGGATTAATGTTTAAAATGAAGCACGAAATGTGTTTTAGATTTGTCTTGGAAGGTAGCATGATAACAAAAAGATTATTGCGAGAACGGATCGTTCACACATTTACACAATTATTAGGATTGTTTAAAATGAAACAAGAAAGAGTAAATAAGAAATTGATCCTTATCACAAGGCAATACTATACACTATAAAAATTCTACTGAAGGTTAAAATTTTTTGATATTATCTTTTACGCTACTTTCTTGATTCAGTTTTTAGTAAGAAAATTGTTTGAATAAAAAATTTTTCAGGCAAGATCTTAAAACAGTATCGAAAAAGCCTAAAAATTTTAACTTTTTCTTTGAATTTTCAATCATAAATCTAAAATAATTATTCTTGAAAATCTTCAAGAACTGTTTCTTGAAAATTTAAGAGTGATTTCTGCAAACGAGAATATCTCTTGTAGTTTGACTAAAGTTCAGTAAACCAATACAAGCTCAAATTAATTATTCAGTTAACTATCCATAAACGTTCAAAAATAATAAAATCAATAACCAGTTTTAAGTTAGCTAATCTGAAATTTTTTTTACTTGATCTTCTTTCTATATAATTTTCTTTAATTAAAAACAAAGCTGGTCTTATACATTTAAAGACATATGCAAAAATAATTGATGAAGATGGTTGTTAATATTAAAATTCTTAAATTCCAAGTGCTTTCAAACAATTGTAAACATTTTTTTGTAGCAGTAAATGGCCATGCAATTTTGCAATCTAGAAGCTTCACATAACCTTTAAGTATTTACAGTTTGTATTATCAGTGACAGTAGTATCTAGAAATTCAAGAAAGCAAAATAGTTCCGATTTTTATTTTTATTTCCGTTATAATGAATCATAGGCTTATAGCTTCCATATAACCATAGGCAAACAACTAGAGTTTGAATGATCTAAAATTTGGATTTAGAGCTTTGATGAATAGCAACTTACACTAAACTGAACTGGGTGGAATTATTTTTGAGCAAAAGCCGTAGCAATTCAAACCACTAACTTTACTTGTAAACACCATGAACAAAAAATCTAGACTGTACAACTGATGAAATTTTACCTGCAACTTGAAGTCATTTTTTTAAATTCAATCTACTAAAACTTAATTTTTGCATACACTTCTCAGGGATAAAATTGAGAAAACCCGATGAACATCACTAAACATAGTCCTTTCCGCATAAAATAAAGTCAGCTGAAATGCTCAGATAAAAGTTAAGAAATCAGGAATTTAGTATATAACCACAACCACATTTTACATTTTTTTCTCTTGAAATTTTAACACAAGAGGGATGCTATCAGTTGCACTAAAAGGTTTCACGAAATGTTAATTAATACTGAAATAAACCTTACCTACACAGAAAACAAAACACTCGCCTTAAAAACAGTAAAATGTCATTTAAAAATGGTTTTAAATAAAAATAATTCCTTGTCGCCGCCATATTGGATCTTTGATAATCAATTGTGCCAACTTTTCGACAAAGCATCATGTCATTATCAACCCTTTCTTCCCCATAAATTATTCTTTTAGTCACATCCACATCTTTCCATTTTACAAACAAGATAAGCTGTAAACAGCAAATTTAATCATCGAAAAAAATTGCCGCCATCTTAAATTTTGCGGCAAACCCAATTTTGAAGTCAAAACTTTGAAAATAATAAACAGAACGGCTTATTCTTTTAAAATTCGACATCATGTCTACGCGTAAAACACAATCTAGTGAAAAAATAGAGACATGCTCAGCAGTAGGATTTCAAAGATAAAATAGTCCAAATTGTGTAATCCAAAACAAAAGCGTAACACAAAACCCCAGGCAAACAATCGTCATGTTTCACTTCAAGCTTGCAATAGCAGCTAATAAAAACATCCTGCGCTGACAGGTTTCTTCGTGTTTGAACTTGTTTCAAAATAACCATTATAAACGATTTGCCAAAGGGAGTGAACCCAGTTCAGTTCGTATCATTCTTTATTTTGCAATGTATATTTTACAGTTTTACTTTTCTTTTCAAGTCTTATAAATAGAAACCCTCCCTTTTAACATTTCCCCGCGTATTAAATTGCATCTAGACAAAACTCTCCGTTCTTTTGTTCACTAACCAAAAAGGTTAAGTGAATGTCAACAAGGTCGTCACATTCAAGACCACATTATTACTAGCTTCAAAACATAATAGCAACGTTTTATTTTAAACACTCTTCAAGTCTGAAAAAAGCTCAGGTGTAAAATGCCAGACGAAAAATAAAATATGATTGACGGTTAAAAAGGTTGCAAGGTCACGTTTTCTCATTGAGAAGAAAAAAACGGTTTCAAAGAAGACGAAAGCGGAAATAGCATAATGAAATAAATGACGAAAACGCGTTGAAAGGAGATCGCAAAAAAAAAAGTTGTAAGCTACTGTTTGCGGATGTTGTTTTACAGGGTAGCCCGGAAACATGGTCGAGTGCTCGTTTCTCTCTGAATTTGTGGATTCCTCCTATAATACAAGCAGCCTGCGAGACGCTGGTACGATGGCCTCTGACTCATACAATGACCGAGATAATTATGTGCTTATATTTACATTGCAGTGACGGTCAATGCCGTTTTTTACATTTAAAATTCTTTCATATTCAGCCGCGTGTAAACATTCAACCGATCAATTTCTCTCTACTTTTGTTATCGGATTTTCTAATTAATTAATTTCATAACAACAGGATTAAGATTAAAGGTCGTTTTTATATTTCCCGAGATAATGACTATCTCAACAATATCTTGGTTTAGTAGCCGTTAATGGATTAATTAAGCTACTGTTGAAACTGAGAATCGACGCCATCTTGTATTTTCGAGTCGTCAGTTGTATCAGCCTTTTGGCATTTATCATCCCCCAACCGGGCCGTAAATTTTAGGTTATTTTCATTAACATTATTTGGGGTTCATGCACCGAAAAAATATTTTTGAAATGTTATTTTCTAGTGGCAGAATTTTTATTGTGAAAAATCGTCGCTTGCCCCGCTCAAAGGGCCGATCGTGCAATTAATGCATTCAGTGACACGACACGTGAATTTCGATCGGAACACGGCCATTTTCAAACCGGAAAGATTCCTCAAAAATTTTTTCATTTTTTCGTTTATCAATTGATTATTTACAGTTAATTTTGGTTAGTTTTTCATTATTAATAGCAGCAAGAACCAAACTAAATGAATAATTTGTTTGCTGGATAAATTCTTTGAAAAAAAGGGATCCTAACCTCTCTCCGATCGCCATGTTGAATTTAAGGGCAAACTAATAATATTCGAAATAATAATCGGAAAAAGCTTTTTCAAACGGGGTTTTTTCATTGATTTACATAACAATATGTATTATGCTGGTCCTGTATAGAACCCTATTGAAAAACCCGAAAAATTTATCACCGGCTGTAAATTATTCGCTGTAAAAGCAAAACCCCAACATAAACTATAATCATGCCAAAAAATACTTTCGATGAGAGATCAAACATTCTTTGGCTAAAGTATAAGAACACTATTAAAAAAAATTAATTATCTTTTTACAGCAATTGATTAAATAAACAGAAAAGAGGAGAAAAAAAAGGAGCCATTCACTATTTACACAAAATTTATACTTTTCTTTTTTACTTTCTCCTGAAATTTTGCCAGAATGATTTCCAAAACGTACATATGAAAAATTTCCGTAATGTGAAGATTATGTCTAAGCGCCATTGTTACGATACATTCAAGTGCTATTAGGAAAAGCACTTTATAATGTATGTGCTCAATTCATCAAATAATTCCTTTCTTCCGATTGTTATTTGTTTAATGTATGGAACTCGAACTGTCAATAGGTTTAGCCCACGCGATGATGTGCACGGCGAGTTTAATGGGAAGTAAAAAAAAATTAAAAATCATGCCGAAAGGATAAATTAAGAAATTATCAAGAGGGAGTAGGAGTGAAAAAGTGTAGATATGCGGTAATTATTCACATATTAAGTATCTTGATTAATTTTATATTTCATTAAGTTTACGTTTAATTTTACAGGAAATTTTTTAGAGCTTCCTTGGCTGAAATTACTGAAATGGAGTCTGAAGGGGGTTTTTAGAGTCGTAGGCGGATCTCTTTAACATGATATTCATGTTATTTAAAATTCAACATGGAGGCTATGATTACTAATAGGGGAATAACCCTTGCCATGGCGACAAAATGATACTTTTCTTACATGATTCAAGTAAATTTTCCAGTGAACTTCGTATGAACAAATTCATGAAAATGTCCTAGTGGTCAATCCGCAATATAATAATTTCTCAATAAAACCAAAACCCCATAACTAATTTTCTCTATTATTAAAATAGCTTAATGGCAATGATCGTGAAATAAAACAAATTAAGAGCAAGCGCATTAAATAGTATAATACATAAATCGGTTCAATCAATCAGAAACAAGTAGCCGACCACGATCTTGACCAGTATGGAAGCAGATTGTTGTAAAACACGATTTCAAGTGCTCACGATTACCAGCAACAACAACCGCGGGTAGTGGGTCAGCAAATTCTTTTTCTCTAAAGCAAATTTTTCAATTGCCCCCGTTTTCCCAATTTCTCGTGGGCATCCCAATTATGACACCTACTGAAAACATCGTCAAAAGAAGAATAATAACGCTTTCTCGTTCTTAATAATTCTCCCGTTTAATTAGCGTAGGAGAAATGAAGCATGATTTTAATCAATCGATTCGGAAAAAAGCTCCATAAGAAAAATTAATTCAATACTTCCGGGAAGAAATGGACCGTTAACTGTGAAGGAATCGCTTTCTTGCCTTATAGTTTCTGCTCGAATAGAAATTAACTAAAGGGCAAATTTAACATTATGATTATGATTCAGTTCGATTTTTGCAATCGGATTTTTTTTTTTAAAGTCACGTACATGATAATCAAATGTACAGTTGGGAATGCGAGAATTAAATAATCGGCCTGAGCATTTCGAATCTCTGCTCTCAGGAATTTTTTTTTGCAGTGGATGTGGTTTTACGATTCATCCGGATCTGACACGGACGATTTAATATGATTCGTTTTTTTCCTCTGACTAAAAACCGCAATTCAGTCATAAAGCTTGAGCAAAAAAATAAAAACAAACATGATTATGGATTTACTTTGAGAAGCATGATAATTGCATTATTTCCTTCCTTTGAGTTCCTTGCCCCGTTGGAAAAATCAATCCAACAAGGAAAGTTTTCCTTAAATGAATTTTGCAGATGTTATTTGTAAAAAAAATTGAAGTAAACAAAATGTTTTAATTCCTTTTTGGTTGCTTCCTATGATTAATACACAAAGACTTAGAATGTTAAAAATGTTAAAAATAACAAGTATTTACAAACATTTTTTTTCCATTCAAACTGACAGGCTTAGTTGTGAAATACTTTTAAAGTCAAGTTGATGTTTTTTAAAAAATTAACACCGATTTTGACCTCAAGGTCAATGAAAATTATGAAACCAATCAAGAAACCTTTGAAGAATAAAACACGTTAAAATTCATCTCTTCTTACATAATAATTATTATTTACAGCAAGAGTTATTCATAAACTAATTTAATATTTTTCCAATTCATGGGTTGATGACTTTTAATCCAGTCATTATCATAAGCCACTTAAATGATTATATAATTGATTTTTTTTAAAAATTCAACCCTGTAAGCTTAAATTTTTAAACAAGATAGATAAATAGGCCTGGACTTTATTAAAAATGACATGCTAAAAAAAAAAAATAAGCAAGAATGTCCCTTTGAAACAATGCCAATGTTTTGAACATATTTCTTGTCATTTAATCTGATATAAATTCACTTTTCATGTTTAACTATCAATTGAAAACGAAATTCGTTAAATAAAAAATTGATAAATACCCCGAAATATGTTTAAAAATTCATTGCTCATTCAAAACCCCCGACGTAAACAAAATTACATATGTCTGGGGACGTATTAACATGGCTAAGGGTAGTCGGGAAAAAAAAGCACAAATAAAATTATTTACCTTAAAAGATTTAATAATCCAGCGAAGCTGACGATTTTCATGCTATTCCCAACACATTCGGATATTTTAATTTAACTTTAACAAACTAGTCGAACCTCGCCCAATCACTATAATTATTATCATTCAACATGTAAAATAACAAAGAAATTATTTGAATCGATCACAAAACAAAACTGGAAAATAATAATAAAAACAACACTAAACGACTATAATCCGCAAATTAAAACGATTAAAATCATACGTGTCTGTCACATTTTGAAAATAAAGTAACTTTTCTTTTTTAATAAAATACTTAACAATCCGATGCAATAATCCCGTTATTAAATAGACACAACGACGGACAAAAGAAATATATTTATCTTCATCTGCAGCAAAAAAATGGCTAAGGCGCCATGTTGCCAATATGAGCGACGTGAAATTAGTTGCAAATGAGCGACTTGTTGCCACGTTATTTTGTAATGGCGTCGATTCAAAATGAATTTATTTTGCTTTATGCTGTTTAGTTTTTTTATTTTCCTAATTTTTTTATGCATAGCTATTAATTTTTTGGTTCAAAAATAAAAAGAACATGTAAGGAGAGTTTGGAAAGAGGTATGATAGATGATTATTGTCACTTTAACGAGAATGACGACATATTTTTGTCGGTTTTTAGAACGAGGGATTTGTTGTTGGAAAGAGCTGCAGGAAAAAAAGATCGTTAGTTGCAAAATTTTCTGTGAAAAAGAATAAAAAATTTTTCTAGCTGCAGGCACTTACCCTGACATGAAAAAAAATTTGCTGAATCCTATGTCTTGTCGTTGAAATTTTTTTTTGGATAAAAACATTTTGCCCACAACATTTTTTCAGCTAAGATTTATTTGTATGCATCTTTTTATGTATTAGTTTTTAATTGTTGGACTTAGATCGTAGTTGGAACTTGGTATTTTTGAAGGCGACCTATTAAAGATTTGCTATAAGATTATGGGAGACGTTTTGCACCCAAATTACGCATCAGGCAGCTTCAGATGAGGTTATATTCGGCATAGAACATATAAAGAAGTATAAAAATTTATTCAACAATTAATTATTTTTACACAATACTTTTTTACAAAAATTACTAAATCTGCTTGCTTTTCCGTAACGCTCACACTTAAAAAACTTGAATCATTTAAAGCAGAGTACTTCGATTTTAACGAATTTTAATCAAAAATAAATACTAATAAAATAATCGTTTTTTTTTTCATTTTTTTCGAATTTTTAAATGATAGAAAATTTACAAATGAACAGAAGTATTCATTAAATCTTTTCAAAAAGCACATGATCAAAATTTGATCTAAAAAAAAAAAAATATAACTTAACTAATTTATAAACCTAGAATTTTTATTTAAATCATTTTTTTATGAAAGGAAAAAAATGAAATCTGACAATAACTGAAATTTGACATTTGGGGCAAAATCTCATCATCAGTAAAAACTAAAAAATAATTTCGTCGTTTCAGTAGCTTAAAATTTTAGAATATTGTGCTTCGTTTTAAATATTTATTTTCCATTCATCCGATAAAAAAAAGAAAAAAAATAAATATTTCACTTGTTATTAAAAGTGTATAAATGAATTGAGATCATTTCGTTTTAAACCGCACTGGAAGAGCACGTTTTAAAACTTCCTTAACCGACTAAGATGAATGCAAAATAAATAAATAATTTATTTAAAAAAATTAAGATTAACTGGTAGGGACTTCGGTTTTTTGAACAATGAGATTATCAGCGGAGTCTACACATTTCCAGAGGCCATAAGTTTTTCCAACGGTTGTCTGCCATAACCTAAGGGTTCCATCTTCAGATCCAGATGCGTAAAGCTCTCCGTCTGGTGAAAAACGGACGCAATGGACGGGTCCAAAATGACCTTTGAATGACTCTGCAAAACAAACAAAAAATTTCAGAATTTGGGTGAACATTTTTTTTAAAAATATTTGTTTTGTGCTAACCTATCTCACAGCCGGTGGCGTAATCAAATTTATACATTTTCAAATCTTCTCCACCACAAACGAAAATAGTTCTATCCGGATGAAGAGATGCCGAGTTGACTTGAGTCGGGATTGTTATTTCTCTTATTTTCTCTAAACTAAAAATTAAAAAAAAAATTAATTAAATCATTTTCAATGTTTTGAATAATTCACAAGCTATTTTTTTTATGATACTAACCTATACGAATCCCAGAAGCTGACTGTAGATCCATGAGAAACGGTTAAAGTCGATCCGTCCCTTGAAACTTCTAAACTATTCGGGATAGAATTTAGCTCAACCTTTTGGATCTGATTACCGGTATTCCTATCCCAAACCCTAATGGAACGATCATCAGCGCAGGATACAAGACACGAATCTCCACGTAAAAATGAAACTTCCTTTATACCAGACGTGTGACCAGAAAATATCGCCGGACCTACAAAAAATTAAAAAAATCAATCTCCCTATTTTTTTCAAAATTTTTATTTTCATCATTTTCACTCACTCGACTCCGGTTTATTAATATCAAAAACCCGGATTAATTTTTCGTTGGAACCGGTAGCGAGTAAACTTGAATTCCCTGAGAACGTTACGCTTTTCACGATGTGATTGTGTTGGAAGGAATGAATTTCTTCTCCGCTGATTGCATCCCATAGCTATAACAAAAAAAATTAAAAATTTTTTAAAAAAACCGCCCTGAATTAATTATTATAGAATCGGGTGTTATATATTCGATTGATTGAAAATTTTTAAAGGTCACCGTATATTGTTTTAAAAGAACCTGACTGGATATTGTAGGTGTGTCATTGAAACACCGGAACGAGCTAGACTAATTCACCTTCGTCAATCTTGACATCAGAGCCCAGCGGGTATGTCCCTCAGATTTTCAGAGATAAAATCACAGATCATCAGACATCGAGATCGGTTATTTAATAATATAGGTCGTGCCTTTCGAATTATAATTAAAAGCAAACGACAGTTTATCTGTTTAAATATCAGAAGAAAGATTTTTATTTTCATTAATTTGTTGTTGAGATTGTTATCGATTGTTTAATTAATGTCCGCCGTGTAATTCTAGATTTCCGACCTTGTTAGAATTGTAAATTAAAGCGATTTTTTTTTCCGTTCTTGGAGCAATAAGAAGAGAAATGGTATTTTATTGTACTTAGTATTTTTAATCAGGCTGTGAAAAAATTGAAAGATGAGAATCTGTTTTAGGCCTAGTCAAACAAGCCTCATCTGGAAAAATTTTTTGGAAGTGCAAAATGAACCCAGACAAGATTTATTTTGGGGGAAAAATTAGAAAAAGTCCTATTAAAAAAAGAAATTTAATGAAAAAATAAGGCATTTCAAGTTTTAGAAACCTTAAGATCTGCTTTTCATTAAGCTCTCCTTCCTCCTCAAAAATCCTTTTCAAGTTGCATATTTGCGCTGCAGCCACAAACTGAACACAGATTAACAAACATCAAAATTCTGATATTTAGCTCAACTAAATTATTGTAATTCACTAAACTGAAAACAAAAACGATTTGATTTTAAAAATCAAACTTAATTCCAAACTGAATTAATCTGACTTAAAATATTCAGGAAATAACAAAACTAATTATTACAGATAATTAATAATCATCATCTGCTTTGTTATTTATAAATTCTTTCCTCAATTGAATATTCAGGATAAGTTAAAGCTTTCCCGAGGTCAAACTTGTTTTTACATTTTCACAAAAATTCAAAGCTTAGAAATAATCACTGCATTCCAACAACTATAAAAATTATCAATTGTTATAACTCAATAAAACCCGCATTTTATTTCTCTACAGCTTTTGTGAGTCAATATCGCATTTTAATTTAACCTCAACAAAAAGTAAAAGAAAGTTATGGGTAAAAATCATTAAAGGTATGTTTCAATAACTTAGCCTTAGATTAAAAACTTTTAAAAAAAACAATTAATATTAGAGATACATGTGGCTAAATGCCAAAAACAACAAACCCAGACCTTTGCATTAAAATCAGCTGCACCAGTTGCAGCCCTTGTTGCTTCTGGATTAAGCGCTACACCCCAAACTGCTCCCTTATGGCCTTCGAATGTTCCTATCCAATCTCCAGTATCACCCTGCCTAAGCATAGGTTTCCCATCTGAAAATAAAAAAAAATCAATCAGGAAGGAAGCTATGTATTCATGTCCAAAAATTTATCCTTATTCCTTGAATTAAGCTCCATAACATTTTTTGCCCAAACACCCTTGAATTCCTCATATAAAATTTCCTCTTAAGAATGAGTAGGTTGCAAAACTAGAAATGAGGAAGTCAATAACCAAGGATAAATCAGGAAATAAGGAAACAGTTATCCATCTTTTCTTTAAAGTTAACTTGATACAGGCCAAGGTAAGGAAAAAGCCTAATCACAAGGCCAATGTTTACAGAGAAGCCATATGCATGTTATATACATAACACCTAATAAAAGGTGATTGACCATAAGTTAAACGTGAGATGAAAAAATAATAATAAGTAAAAAAACATACCTTTGCATGCCGAAATGACAAAATATCCACATTCGGTTACATCGCTAAATGCTAAATGTACAACCGGGCGTGTATGGCCACTACAGGTTAATGGAGTCTGCCTTAAATTTGCCATTTCCGAATTTATAAAATGTGATAAATAAACTTAAATAATACTCCTGAAACCTTGCAGACCTCACTCTCGAAACTAATGTGAAAGACTGTCGCTGATATTGTGTTATCGAACTGTTTGGCGATAATTCTAATGACACGATGTCGTAACTTTGGCAACGTTTTCGTGACGTCACGTTTCCTGAAGATGCAGAAGGGTATATGTGAATCTTTGTGAACGTACTCCAAATGCATTTTTCTATGCATTTATATTAGTTATTTTTATTTATTCTTTAATCGAGTAACATTTTAAACCGTTTTTGTATTGAATGGAATTAGAGGCAACGAATCGAAGACGGGTTGAATAAAAAAGAAACAAGAAAACTTCTGCTTTTTTTGTTTTTATAAATGGTTGTCTTCTTGACAGCGAATTTAATTTTGATTTATGAAAAATATGTTTAGTATTACTTGACGTGCCCTGTTTACAATTAGTGTTATTAATATCGTTTATTCTCGCTATCGTTTATTCCAATACAGAAGTTATAAAAAGCAAAATCATATTATTTAAAAAAAAAAAAAAAAATGGCTTCACCTACAAAATTACAATAATTTTAATTATAATTTAATAGGAGTATGTAAATCTATCCAAAGGTATGTTATGACTTATGAAGTTCAAAGAACATGATGTAAACATATCATGATCATTTTTAGTGATGTCATTTGCCTATTCAAAAGGCAGAATGATGAAAGCTTTGTTTCTTATTGTAGGTGTCAAAAATTCTTAAAAATGGGATTAATAAGCACGTAATTATGTTTAGAAGCAGGAGTTGGTTTGGTGGAGGCTTGTGGAAGCCAAAGAATCCACATTCCTTAGAACATCTTAAGTAAGAATAAAAAAAAATAATCTCTTTGTTTCAAAAAGCACTTTGGACTTGATCATTAAATTTGTTTTGTGTTCAGGTACCTTTACAATGTTTTATCGAAGAATCAAAATGTGTCAGAAAATAATAGAAGTTTATTGGTTGAAACTTTAAGATCAATTGCTGAGATTTTGATTTGGGGAGATCAAAATGATAGCAGCGTATTTGAGTAAGTATTTATTTTTGGCAGATAATAATAATTGTGAACAATACTCTGATTTTTTTTTTTAAAAATAGCTTCTTCTTGGAGAAGAACATGCTGTCATTTTTTCTTAAGATCATGAAACAGAAATGCGGTAGTTATGTTTGTGTGCAATTACTTCAAACATTGAATATTTTATTTGAAAATATTCGAGATGAAACTTCATTATGTAAGTATTTTAATCTTTATGTTAATGATAAGGCTGATAAATACTAATAGCTGCTTTATTTTCCAGATTATTTACTCAGCAACAATCATGTAAACTCAATTATTGTTCATAAATTTGATTTTTCTGATGAAGAAGTAATGGCTTATTACATATCATTTCTTAAAACATTATCTTTGAAATTAAATGCTCATACAGTCCATTTTTTTTACAATGAGGTAAGTTATAAAATTCTACATTTCCCGAAAAAGAAAGTATCATAATAAATATTTTATTTTAATTTCAGCACACAAATGATTTTCCTCTCTACACAGAAGCAATAAAATTTTTTAATCATCCAGAATCAATGGTCCGAATAGCAGTTCGAACTTTAACATTAAACGTTTATAGAGTTGAGGATAAATCAATGTTGCAATTCATCAGAGACAAAACTGCAGCTCCTTATTTTTCTAATTTAGTATGGTTCATCGGAAAACATGTTTTAGAATTAGATGCTTGTGTCCGTAATGATGCTGAGTATGTATCAATTCCATTTGTTATTCAAGTTGTCAATGTCCTAAAAATTTTCATATAAAATTTTATTTTTCAGCCATCAGAGCCAAAACCGTTTGGCTGATCTTGTGGCAGAACATTTAGATCATCTCCATTATTTAAATGATATTCTATGCTTAGATATTTGTGACTTAAATCAAGTTTTAACAGATCATTTGCTCAATAAGTTACTTATACCGCTATATATTTATTCATTATCGAAAAAAACTGCAGCTGTTTATTTAACAGAAACTCGAGGTCATGTTAGTACTGTCGTCTCATTATTCTTATTATCGCAAGTTTTCTTGATATTAAATCACTCTCCACTCGTCCAAATTTTAACTTGGATTATACTTTATGGAAACAATGATATGTTATCGCATAACATCACTGAACAATGGCTGGAGCAGCTACAACTCAACAACGAACAAAAGAACGAAACGACGGAGGCTCATAGTGTTACAAATGGAGATGTGGATTTAAATTGCTCGAAATATTCAGATTCCCCAAGGAATTCGGACTCTGATTTAAATATAACAGATGAAGAGAAGGAGAAATTACTGAAATTAGGTGAGTATCAACTAACGACCATCTGAAGAAAAAGTAAAGCCACTTTTTAGGCAGATTTCCGTGTGCTAGTAAAAGATGGTAGCACTTTTTATAAAATTAAATAAGATTTATGGTGCTGTCGTCTTTTGGATGCGTCCTAAATTAAAACACGACTCAGTGGAAATGGCGTCGCTTTTATTTGTCATGAAATTTTTATTTTTTTCTAATAATTACTCTTGCTAAATCTTCTCATTTTCTTTTCAGATGGAACGATTAATACTAACATGAACGCTCAAAATTTAGCAAATCGGCCATTTCTCGAATCTATTGTTAACGGATTACAGTGTCAAGAAAACGACTATACCGCATTATTTGCCCTTTGCCTTTTATACGCCATCGGGCATAACGATGGAGTTAATAAAGAGATTCTAGACGTGGTGCTATTCCCTTCTGAGCGAAACGAATCTAAAAAATGTTACAATGTTACATTTGTTGAAAAATTAATTAGGATAATAGGACAAAGTTGTCAGCCTGATAGCAAAATTAGACTAGTTACTTTGGAGCTTGGATTAAAATTGCTAAATCAATTAGCTATTATTAACGGTAATAGCATTCTTAGTGATTCGCATTTAGCTGCTATTGCTGGTGCCAAAGAAGAAAGCACTTCACTCCTTAGGAATTTTTACAAAAGCGAGGAAATATTTTTGGATATGTTTGAAGATGAATATAATGAAATGAAAAAGAAACCTTTGAATGTTGAGTTTTTGATGATGGATTCGAATATTTTGCTGCCACCGACTGGGACCCCTATGACTGGCATTGAATTTAGTAAACGTTTGCCTTGTGGAGAGGTAAGAGTGTTATTTTTTGGATTTAAAAATCGACAAAAGAAATTAATTCGGTGTTTTTATTTTAGGTGGAAAGAGCTCGAAGGGCGATCAGGGTGTTTTTTCTAATTAGAGAGCTTTGTATAACGTTAGGAATTGAACAAGAGACACAGATTTTACCCTTAACAAATCCACAGAATTGTGTGCAAGTTGATAATGTGTTGGATTTAAGTGAGTATTGAATTCGAGTGTTAAAAACAAAAATTTAGAATTTTAAAAATTTTAAAATATGATTTTTTATTTTCAGATAATTCGGATCTTATAGCTTGCACCGTGGTTTTAAAAGAAGGAGGGAAAATGCGTCGTTTTCTTGTCATCGACGTCATCCAGTTAATTTTAGTTGAACCTGATACAAAAAGGCTTGGGTGGGGCGTTGCGAAATTCGTAGGATTTTTGCAGGATATAGAAGTAACCGGTGATAAAGATGACTCTAGATGTCTTCACATCACAGTGCATAGGTAAATAAATTGTCATTTTGGAATAAATTACAGCAAAAAATAAATTATCTTTATTTTCAGGCCATTATCATCTAGCACAGTTAATAGGATACCTCTTTTATCTGCTAAGTTTATATTTGATGATCATATACGTTGCATGGCTGCTAAACAAAGACTGACTAAGGGCAGGATTAAAGCTCGGCAAAAGAAAATGCATCAAATCGCTAAATTATTAGATTTGCCATCTAACGTACAACCGTGTCCGTCACCACCCGTTTATGGGTCAGCCCTGCGTTCCAGAGATGGTATGAAATCTCTTAAATATGCACAAAAATTTTAAATGAGAATGTAATTAAAAATAAAATTAATTTAGGATCCGCTACGAGGGTAGGACGAGAGCACCGACCTTTATTTATATCAAATCAAAGGGTTCCTGGTTTTGCGGCTGCTTTGAGAAGAGACAGCGCACCCGGACGACCTTCCAATCCCGAAATCCAAGGTACTTTTAAAACAACAATTATTTCTGGGAAAAAATAATGATAAATTGTAACTGTAATTTTTTTTATAGAACGAATCGTGACTCGAGGCTCCGCTTCGAACGTTCTAATGGATCACAGATCAGGACATAGATCACGAGATGGACCAAGAGTTAGTGCAAGTACCGGGGCCAGATCTAGGGAACACTCAACAGGATCTAAATCTCAATCAAGACATAGAGATGAATTGGCTAGAAGCCCAAGACGTTCAAGTGGAAGTCCTAGGATGCCAAGACCTAGAAGTGAAGAAATACCATTAGAAGACATGCGACTTAAGGTATGATTTAGTAACCAAATGATGATTTTAATTTGAAAAAGATATTAAACATTTTTTCCTTACAGCAAAAACGAGAAAATATTTTGCTGTCAAATGCAACGAATGGGAAATTTCAAACACCGCCATTAACTCCTCCGATCCCGTCGCTTCCAACTCAACCTCCCATTGTTGTGCCAATCGAAGTAACAAATATGGGCGCGGAAAATAAAGAAGAAACAACTAGTTTTAATGATGAGAATGGTGATAAATCGCCAGGTAAATATTTTCTTAAGTGAAAATTATTTAGGAGCAACACTAAGTTTCACTTTCGCAGTCTTAGTAATGTCTGAGAGTCGCCAAGACTTTAAAAAATCTAAATAATTTTAATCTTTTTTAGATCATACAGATTCAGGAAATCAAGTAGGAGAGAATTTGCCGAGCGTACCAGAAAATAAAACTCAAAGGCGACGAGGACAAGTTGAAACTGTATAACACGTATCGCTTCCAAGTTAAAAATGGTTTAAAATTTATTATTTAACAATTATTGATTAACAAAACAATGATTACAATCCTTAAAAATCATTTCATAAGTAAAAACTTAATTTGTTATTTTATTTATAAAAAAAGGTGTGATCTTTTGATGATGAGTCACAAAATTTTTGGAAATTTCGCCTGTTGTAAAATCACGAATTTAAAGATCGTCTTTTTTCTGAGATTAGTCTAAAGGTTCAGTCGAATTTTCACTTATGGCAAAATTAAAATTAATTAGTGTTGCAACGATCAGAATTAATGTCGCTGCGATTATTATTTTTACTGTTACGATTACGATTCTTTAACAAATCAGTAAGAGACTCTTAAATAATACTGAGCCACTTTGGCCCTTGAAATTTGTTAACGTGTTCTAAAAATCTGATAAAAATTTGATAAAAAAAAATTATAAATTGTTTTTTTTTTTTTTCCATTTGATTGTAAAAAAAAATCTTTAACATATACAATTTAGACCATAAAATTTATTTCGAAAAAAAATTTTTGATTATAGATTTTATTCGAAAAAAATTCATCGGGAAATGTTTTTTGCAAGCGAAAAAAGCTTCGTTTTCCTCCGGTTAATTATTGGCACTACTTTGCTCCTAACCAAAAATGGCGGATTTACTGAATCTTAAATAAACATTTTTTTTAAAGAAAATTTTAAAAATCTTCATTGATTGCTAAAACTGATTAATATTAAGTAATCGCAGTCTACGATTAATAAAATCACCTGATAATTTTAATCACTGCATCACTAATTGTTATCCTTTACATCTCTATAAGATAAGGAAATTCTTTTTACATTAAAAATTCGGCCTCACCTAAATCTAAATCTAGCTCATCTAATTCTTTTGAAAAATTTTTACTTCTAAATTTTTTTTTCAAGTTCTGCGGCAACAACGCAGGGTGCAAAACTTGTTTTAAAGGCTCTTTTTCTTTTTGTGACAGAGATTTCCTTACAATCTTTTTTCTTTTAATTATCTTCGGTGCAAACTGGGGCACGTATTCCCCAGGTTTATCCAAAGAAACATCCTTTTGGCTCTCCTTTGTATCATCTGATTTCAGGGTTTTTGATCTAAGTTGAATTTTATAAGGCGATGATGCTCTTTTTAAAGGAGTGCGTAATTTTGGAGGCTGTGAAAATAGAAAGATTGTCAGATTGTAAATATATTGTAAAAATATTCCAAAAAATATATGAAAAAATTATTTTTTTTAAACTTACTGTCTGTTTAATATTTTTTTTCTCAATACATTCATATAGATTACTTTGGAAATCTCGTGGAGAGTATTTTTCTATAATTGGAATTTTTTCCAGTGATTGCTGAATTAATGTTTTTGCTTCTTGTGAAATTTTAATATCTGATGTTTCGCTATGACTCGGTAGCTCCAATTCTAATGGTGAGATACTGTTCAATAGAAGGTTTCCTGCGTCTAAAAGTTAAAATTTTTTTTATTGCAAACTTCATCGCCAGAATTACTTTATGAAAATAAATTCAAATTTTACCTATGGTAATAAAAAAATAAGTAGTCATCGCATTCGTTGAATTTTCTTCGTATTTACACTCAGCTAATAATCCTTCACCTGATTCTTGGAGCTCCTTGCACAATGTTTGAAAAAGTTCCTTAATTACAAATGATTCAGTCAAGCTTAATTTCCAACTCTGTGTTGGAGTCAGTCTTTGTGCAGCACCAAATAAATGAGATTGGCAAACACTAGATTTCACTCTCTTAATCACTTTCAATTCATAAATGCACACATCATTCGGTCCTAAAATAAAATATTTCAAATTCTATAAAAATAAAACAAAAAGCTTTAAACAAAAACGTTTTACTGTTACCTTCAATGCTAGTGCTTGCAGGTATCAAATTTGAATTTTGATCATTTTTCAATTTAAATCGATGCCCAAATGGCAAAGTATCTGACTTAATTATAACATCATTCATATCACATCTAATTACCAGATTTAATTCCTCATTTAATATTATTCTTAAATGCTCACTGAAAGAACTGGATTCCAATAACCATTCCTAAAAATAAAAAAAAGAGATATAAATCTGGCTTTAATAATTGTTATTAATAATACTCACTTTAAATATGCTATCCAAACTAGCATAACTATCAGACTGAACAACAACATTTATAAAACCATCTTTATGAATTACTGCATTTACTAAATCAAAACCATCTTCAGGTTCGATTTCTACTATATCAATTTGTTTCAGTTTGAACGAAACATTTTTATTTGAATCTACTATGTCCCAAAAAATTTCTGCGACTGGTGAAGCTAAAAGCATAACAATTATATTTATTAATCATTCTAAAATTTGTAAACAAACTTGCAAAGTGCTTTTATATTACCTTTCTTTCCAGTCACCAATGTTACCTGAACCTGAGATGGCCAACTCTGCCACAATTTTTTTTCAGATTTCACAGCTTCACTTTTTACTATAAAATCAGTCATAACATCTTTAACAGCTTCAAACAATAAATTACTATAATTATCAACAGTAGTTTTAGCACCATTTGCAGTCTGAAAATAATAATGAAAAAAATTTTTAATTTAAATTTTTCAACATGGGTTTCAATCAATACTTACCATTTTTGATAACAGATCAAAACTTTCTAAAATTGCACTTAAATTGCCTTTGATTGAACTAACTCTATACAATTTAGTATAACTTAAATCTATAGTAGCCATTCCAAAAGCTGGAATTCTAGATTTACTGTTCATATGAGCTGCCAGGTTAATGACATGGCGTAAGGAATAAATAACATTTTTTAATGTTGCTTTTGCCATTGGATATCCTAGATCTAATATGATGAACTGAGCAGCTTGGTTATCAAAACTGCTCCTGACATTATTCAATAATTTGGTTGAAATAGACATTTTTGTTGATGGTCTTTTCTTTCAATTGGTACTACATGACCTGCAATTAATTCATTATAAATAAGTGCATTTTTGTTTAAATAATTCGGATTTGAACTATATTAAAAAAATAACATACCATTTATTCATGTAATTTGAAAATAGTTTGATAATAAAAACATAACACGATATTATATTTCAAGTGAAGCACGACTCAACTTGTTTATGTTTGTCGCAACTTTGAAAAGTCGTGTTAATAGAAAAGTTTTATGAAAATCAGTATCTAACCAAAATTTGGCAAAAAATCAAAATTTTCAAGTTCAAAGTAAAATAAATAACTAAAACCAAAGTGATTTTGACTGAATTAAACATAAGGGTTTCTTTTTGCTTGTAAAATCATAAATCTTTAAAAATGGTGGATTGTAAGCAAGATTAGTCATGAAAATCCAAACAGCTACATTATTATTATTCAAAATTTTCAATGTTGACCTTTCTTATCTGCAACTACCAAAGATCACTTAGAAAATGTAGAAATTTAGTTACCTCTTTTAATAAAAACAATGCTGTGCCAATTTTTCTAATTCGTAAGTTACATGGAAATGCAATACTGAATAAAGAATCTGAGTCTGATAATAATGATAAAAATAAATTTGAACTGCCAGAGGAACCACAAAACTGTTGCATGTCTGGTTGCGCTAATTGTGTCTGGATAGATTATGCTGAAAAATTAGCTGAGATATTTCAAGATGGTGGAGAAACAGCAAGGCAGAAAATAATTGAGCATGTAAAGGATCCTAATTTACGGGCATTTATAATGATGGAATTGGATGATTTGTTCAAAGAAAAGAATAAGAAGTAGTCAATAAAGTAATTTTAAAAATGATTAGTTATTATTATTGTAAATACCTAATATACATCAATACAATTAACTTAGGAAAAAAAGTTCGGTTAGTCCACACATCATATTCGTGCTTGCAATCCTGAATTAGACTGTGATCATGAAAAGTTCATTGCACTAAAATTCTCTCTTAGTGATGAAGAAAAATAATTCTTGCACAATGGAAATTCTAAAGTAAAGTCCAGTTTATCCTGAGCATCCTCTGCATCCACAATGAACACATTCCACGATTCTCCCCTGAAACAAGAAATCAGTTGGTAACAGTATCATGAAATTTTGTGATAATTATTACTTATTGAAGAATGCATACCTCTTCCAGTTTAACTTTTGGTACTCTGCAAATGCAATTAGCATGAAAATTGGTGTCCCTAGTCTGTATACATCTTAAACAGCATAAATTTTCATAGCCTTGTTTTTTCCATTTAGCAATTAAGTTTCGATCGGCTATATTTTCATTCAAACAATACTCATAAAGTTCTGCAAAAAATAAAGGGAAAACAATTAATCACATTAATAACAATAAAAAATCAATAGTTTCAAGGACCTCATACCTCTACTAATAGCTTTTCTTCTATAGAATAAATCATAGATATATCTACTTTTCTGATGATGAATTTTAAAAATCGGCCAGAGGGCTTCAGTTTTTCGTTTGCCTTCATGTGGTTCGGTTTCAGCTGAAAATAAGCAATATTTTATCAATAAAACGAATAACTCGACCAAGTAGGGTTATGTAATACAAGGAAAGTTCTAGAATATTTACCTTCTCTCATTTTTTGCTCCAGTTCTTCCAACGTTGGTTCTATTAGTTCCCATCCTTCTGGTGGAGGCTTCTTAGATCTCCTAACTTTAGGCATTGCTAAATAAAAATTGGTCAAAATTTAAAAAAAAATCACTATTTTTGTTTCCAATTCACTTTGTTTCGTTTTCGTTTCGTAGTCGTATATCAATGCCACGATTATTTATTGTTCGTTTGGCGACAGATTTTAACGTGGCACTAGTCAGAAAAAAACCGGAGTCGTGAGTTTTTGTTTACAAATTTTACTTTTCATTTTTTTCAATTTTTCGTGTGATATTTACTGGCGGAGCTAGGATTTTTCAATTAAAGTGCTAATTCTTTTATTTAAGTTATTATTAATTATGAGAACATTTATTATTTGTTAGAAATAAGAACAGAATCTGAGTGAGAACACTACAAATTGGAATCCATGTTTTTTTTTAAGCCGCTTTGTTTTTAGTGCTGTGCAGTTGGCAACAGTTTTTTCTCTAAAATCTGCCATCGTGGTCATTAATCGGTGTGAATTTTTTTTTCGTGAAAATGCTCCTGATATTTGGGCCGGTCGCGTTTGGGGCATGTTTAGTTCGTAGATAAGTATCCGGTATTTCATTTTTATGCGCGGCATTGTAAGTTTTTCGCGAGTTTAGTGCATTTTGGTAATAAACTTTGCGCCCTCCATAAGACAAATATATGATGCAATCCATTCACAGTTCAGGTATATTTTGATACAATTTATTTTTTATTGTTTAATATCTAGCACGCTCAATCTGTTTTTTCTCCATTATTGTTATACATTTCAAGTAGCTTTTTAAAAATGTTTTGTCTGGGGTGTTCGAAAACAAAATGGTAGTTCCTATGCGTGAGCACCCTGTCCGGGTATCGGGGAGTGTACGTTTAGTAAAGTAAAATTCCTATAATGATTTTTTTTGCAGGTTGTTTGGTAATATTGGCGAACAAGATATGGTGCACCAAGAAATAGAGTAGCAAAGAGAATTGAAGCAACTGATTCCTGTTGGTAAGTAATAATTTTGGTGTCTTATATTGTGGTTAATAATATTAATGATGCATCCAGGCTGGTTATTATGAAAATGTAGTGGCATGAGCTATTTCGTCAACCAAGTATTTTGCTATTTCGTGAGGACATGTGAGGTTTTATTTGGGTTGCATCGTCATGATGTTGCTGAAGCTACTAAGGAAAGTATTTTTTTTGAACGAGCATTCTTCATTAGTGGCAGTTAATTATAGCTTCTTGTTGTTTTACTCAGCTTATTTAATTGAGTAGGAAAAATTTACAGTGGAAATTATTTTCAATCATAATAAATGAGTAATTAAGCCTTAAAATTGAAGCCGAGGGAAAGTGTTTGACCATGACTGTGTGATAGACAAAGAAGCTCAACGATAAGCAAATGGAAAATGATTTTTTTCTTATGATTGATAACTAATAACTAATGACTTATCCTGCATAATTTCTAAGCGTAGTTTGTAGAAAAATAATTTCTTGTGTTTCAGTTAGCACCTGGTATGCTTATAGCAGCTTGAATTTTCTCTTTCTTCTTTATATTTCTTTCATCATTTCAAAAAAAGTTATTACTCAGCAAAAAGTAATAACATTTCACCTTTTTTTTTTTTGATATAAAAAATGATCATCATTATTGTCGAACCATCCTTCGTGATCGAAATCATCACAAATCCATTGAAGATGATATTTTTATTCAATTTTCATTTCCCCTTTTTTTATTTTGTTCTTTGAAGATTATATGCTTACTTGTCAAAATCCTTGATCTTTTTACCATCCCTTATTTTTCAATTCATGAAGAAATAAATTCCCAACTTGATTAAATTTAAACTGACTACGACAAAATGAAAAATACTTTTTTTAAAAAAAATGTTTATTTCTACACCATTTTGGCAAAACTTAACAATAAAACTTTTCCCTTTAAAATTGTTTTAAAATATGAAAGATTGCGTAAAACAAAAAAAAAAAAAGAAGTTTTGAGAATATGATGAAGAGACAGACAATCAACGAGTCTCTTTATTTACAATATAACAGGAGAGAGAAATTTTCGTTAAAAAGGAAGGGAAAAAAAAATCTTTAACTTTCCCCCCTCCCCCGAAAAAAAAGTTTTGCGAGATAAAAGGAAATTTTCTTTGATCTTATATTTTTTGTGTATGGATCAATGAACCTGAAAAAAAACTTGGCCCTTTTTTTTGTGCGTGTTTATATTTCATAAGCTTGATATCATACGCGTTTTACTTTGAAAGTTAAAAAGGGAAAAGGGTTTCTATGGTTACGCAAAACTGTCCCATCTGACCGATCTTTTTACCGTTACATGAACGATGGTTTCCAATAACATAAAAAAAGGGTTCCGATTTGGTAGCCGTATTAGTTACGGTTTTCTTACTTTATCGATCCATCTTAAATTGAAATGGTATGTGACTATACAAGAGAAGGGATCAAGGTGGGATCGTGATTCGGAAAAGATATAGCTTAAATTGAAAAGCTTAAAAGGTTAAAGAATCGAAAAATGAGAATCCGTACATGATCGAAAAGGGAGATAAATCAAGTCTTCCCCGATTTTTCAGTTTATGGGTTCTCGCTTGGGAGTTTTTGCTTTTTTGTCTATGGGTAAATATTTAGGCCAGAGCTATATCTCAGGATTGTCTGATGCTGTCTATTAGGAATTTGCTGGAGAGAGAGGCTTTATAGCTTCCTCGGCGGCCATTGGGGAAGCCGCGGCCTAGGCATTTGGGAAAGCCGTGCAGTCGCACGGGATGCAGGTCGTGTGGGGGCTCCGGACTAGAGGGCGGCGGCTCAGGAATGGCGGAAACTCTGTGATGCGGCAGCGAATGGCTCGCTCCGCGTACCACCGCACGCTACTCTCGAACAAGCGTCATCCAAACACACCGCAGTCATCTTTACCAACTTCACCGGGATCCCAAACTCGACCAAGATATTATGACACTGCTGGCTTAAAAAATAATTATAAACAAACTTCAACTCACCTAGAAAATCAATCGGTTGACCCTTAAAGATTCCCCGAACTCCAAGCCTTTCCTTTTCTCTCTCTCGTCACCCTCAATCGTTTCCAAAGGCGGATGAGGGACATAAAGAATCCTTATTAGAAATTCATTCCCTAACGTTGGAACTTAGCGAACTCACCCCTAAAATAATTATTTTAAACTGCCAAGTTAGTGAATAACTTTTTAACACCGACTCAGAGACAGGGAATTTAGATTATTTGAATAGATTTCCAAGATGGGCGACATTTAACCGTCCTTATTGCCCCGTCTTGACGTTTGTTTAGTATTCATTTTACAATTTCAAATTTTCGCCGCCACCGGAAACGGTTCAACGGGTTTAAAACCCAAAGAAATACATCCTAACGTCGTTAAATAATTCAAAACTATCCATAAAGTTAAATTTTGATATCGGAAACAGATACGATTGAAAACGGCCGGGGATGTCGGGGATTGCTTACTGGGGAAATCCTTTTCCCCGCAAAAGTAAGGAAAATCTTGAGAGATACTTAGTTTTATTATATACAGTATATATACACTTTTAAATGTTAAGAAAAGTTTTACTTATCGCTTTGGGGCGAGACTTGTTATATAAAATTCTTAAGTATTAAAATGTATTTTCCAGGTATATCTTCCTCTGGGAAAAACTCGGGCAAGTTAACTAAAAAGCTGAGATAGAATTAAAATATAAAGCGGGAGGGGCGAAAAAGTATTAAACCGTAAGGCGTAAGTATTTAACCATGAAGGGGGAGTTGCTTTATGCTTAATTGTATAAATTGCTCCGGACCTGTTTTTCTTAGAATCAAAATCATTTAATGAAGATAAACAAGGTAAAGTTAGTATTGCTGTTTGCCAGGGATTTCTAAATGAATGTTTACTGAGAAAATTATGTCTTTAGGGTGTCAAACTTACTTAAGCGATCTTGAAAGATCGTCAGAATCGCTTTGATGCCTCCATTTGAAAGGGAAATATGTCTCTGTTTTATTATTATGGCAGACGTCATTATCGAGGGTTTTCAAAAAGAAGATCGATTTAAGAGGTAGTGGGGGTTTTTGGTAACAGTAATATTTTTGAGTTTTACAACCAATAGTATTTTACAGTCAAGCGGCCAACTTCAGGTATCTTGGGGCACAGTTCACCAGCGACAACAATATGTCCCAAGAAGTCATGGTCAGACTTCTGTATGCCAGCAAGGACTGTATGCAGTGGGCCATCTACTTGTAAGCCGATTACTTTTCCAACAGACGAAGCTGCACATCTGGAATAATGTGCTCCGACCTATGTTTGTGTATGGGTGCGAGATCTAGAGTTTTACCACTCGCGATCGAAGTAGGATCCTCGTGTTCGAAAACCGTGTCCTGCGTATGATCCTTGCGCCGCTGGGCCGGACAGCCGCAACTTCGCACTGACCGCGATATCCGAAATTTTAATGCTCAGTCTCTAATTACTAGTGTGATCAAGTCTAGAGGCTGCGGTGGGCAGGACATGTGGTGCTGTGGAGAGGAGAGGTGGAGAGTGGAATTTACAAGGTCCTGAATGGCCAGGCGGCTGGTCGGCGTCTACAGGGTGGTCCAGGATGAGATGGATACCCTTTCCTGCTGGTTAGGGATTGGCAGAATACGGCCTTGGATCCGTACAGCCGCATGATCAAGGCACGTCGGCTTTTGTGGTCGGGACATTCATCGCGGAGATCCTTGATGGGCGCCTACAAGTCGAAGACCTCAGGGTAAACCGCGGCTTCGTTGGGAGGACAACGTATCGAAGGATGCGCTTTGATGCCCCCGACTGTCACCTGTCAGGGTAGAACCGTCTGGAAGGAAATCTGCGATGCAGTGATAGAACTTCAGGCTCTTTAAAGCCATAGATAGATTAAGAGCAAGTAGGAAACATATAGCACGCGCGCCGCCGACGAGAACTATCAGGACGGTGCTGGATGGTCGTCCAACGAGCCCTAGGCTATTGGGAAGGCCGCGGCTGAGGTGGGAGGATACAGTCGCACGGGATGCAGGTCGTGAGGGGGCGTCGGAATGGAGGGCGGCAATAAGGATTCAAGCCTTGTAGCGCCGGATAAGTAAGTAAGGAAACGAAGAGAGCCGTAGGAAGATAAGGCGTGGCCGACATTGAAATAAGCCCCAGCGATTCTGGTGCGGCCAGCGGAAAGAGATTGTTTTTTAGCCACTAGTAGTCTGACATTACCCTTATGACCAATACCAAGAGTATCCAATGTAAGGTTCTTCTCACCTCCCTTCCCTTCTAAAGAAAAAGGCTAGTGAAAACCGTTGTCTAACGATAAAGAAGAAAGAAAGACCCAGAATGGGTATGAAAGACATTCTAGGGGAAAATCAAGGTAGGAGGGACCAGACCTAATGCCTACCCTGAAGAAGAAGAAATGTCACAATTTTCCGCTTAGTTGTATAAATGACAAACTTTGCTAAAACGAACCCTTTTATTAATTAATGCCTGCATCATATTTGCTGAAGGGAAAAACACTCAAACTTTCCTGACATTAACATTTTGCAAAAGAATTTTCCGTAATAAGATTTGCCTACTCGCAATAATAACAATTACAAAGAAGATAAAGGAAAAAGAAATTTAATACGTGATACCGAATCCGGAGACATTAAAAAATAAAAGAAATCTCAGATTAGAAAAGGCCAGAAAAGTCTACATCCAGGATTTTTTTTTTTATCTACTCAAAACTTTTTAAAAAGAACGATTATTTTTAATGATGACAGTTTTTTTCCCTCAACTTGCTTTTTTTTTTTTTTTCAAAAATGCCTCCGAGTGAATCTTTTTCCCAAACTATGGGAGGCGCATAAAATTTGTAGCGATATAATTTTTGACAAAACTTCGATTAAAGTTAAATTAAGTGTCTCCGATAAGAAAAACAGACTGTTAAAATTACGACTATGGGTTTTTCCTCAGGAATTGAGACATAAAAAGGAAAACGGGAGAGGTGGAAAAAAAACGGGATCGGGGGAGGTAAATCGGTAAACGGAGGGAAGTCAGGGAAATAAAAATCGGCGTACTTTTCACCGCTAGAAGCCGTTTTCATTCTCCCTACGTCGGCGTAAACGTCAAAAGTAAATACAAAATCAGCCAATTCATTTATCCGTTTGGAATCAGCAGTTTTAACGGATAAAAAAAAAAGTTGAAAAAAATTTTTTAATATTCCAGCCATGTCTAGGTTTTTAGAAATGTTGACTTTTATCCAAGTGAATCAGTTCGAATCCATGTTTATCTTATTCCGAGGCGTTTAAACCGTTATTTAACTAAAAATGTCATAAATAAAAGGGGTAAATCACATTGAAAAAAAAAAAAAAGGTTTGGGAAAAGTGTGAGTGGAATACGTAATGTCGCGAGGAAAATTATACCCATGCATAGAAGTTGAACCTGTGAAAAGAGAGATAAAAAGGAAAGGGCTAAAACCTAATTTTCGCTGGATATTTTGGAGATTAAGAGAATTTAATATGGGAGAGGGTATAGGTTCGCATGGGATTTGAATAAGAAACAAGTGGAGGATTCATCTGATATGAAACGTTTTGCCTAATTCTTGTTTAAGGTTTTAAAGTTGCTTTTGGTTAAAAGAACTATTCGTGCCAACAATTTATGTGAAAAACGACTTTTTACTTTTCTGGCCATGATGTTACTCTGTATCTTTGAACCGACAGGGTCTTTGGGAAGAAGATGAAAATCATCCAGTTCAAAGCCTCGGACGTAGAATCGATTGATAACAAACCAAAGAAAATCATTGATACCGCAACAAAAACAGGCTATAGCAACATTGTTATTACAACATCCAACTCCCGGAAATGGTGATTCCAGAAACTTTCTACAGTGTTGGTGTTATATGTTAATAGTAGCCAAAGGCGCTTTCAACATCGTCGAGAGAAAGTTGCCATCTGCTCTTGGAAATCGCCTATAAACTTCGAAACTTTCTTATTCCTTTCCTTCTAGCTAGCGGCCACGAGCGGCGTGTCCACCTTTACTTTAAATTAACCATTTCAAGAAATAATCTTGATTATGTAATTCTAGGGAAAAGGCCACACAAATTCGGATTTCATCTTCATCTAAATTTGATTTAAGATGTTATCATACTCTCGTTTATCTCTCTCCAGGTTTAATTCGGATCAGAGTGTAAAATTATAAGATTTCACTCTCGTCGTCATCGTCTTTCATCTTCTCCTCAGATTGATTTAGAATTCTGTGATCCTTTATACTGACATTCATAAATAGAGAGTATCAAATCCGGGTAAAAGGATGGCTAGAGATTATCGCCTTTTTTTTTTATTATGATTATTTTGAAACTCGAGAAGAAAAATTGAATAAAAATCGAAGAAGATTAAGTCCGTCTTTTTCCCCCTTTAGAAAGCTGATTTTTTCTTGTTGAAATTCGAAGCTACTTTTTTATATTTTGTCCTTCGGCAACCTAGAGTTTTGTAATCCTCTTACCGAAGCTCTTTTCAAACTTTTCAATTTTGACTGAAATAGGGTTGTGCAAAATTATTTTTTTTTTATGGGAAGTCGTTGCTGAAGAATGCGATTACTCTTTAACAGTTTTTTCTTAGGTGGCTTTACTGTTGCTTTTACCGAAAGCCAAATTTGAAATTTCGTTTTACACCGAGCGCATTTATGTAAGATTGATCATTAGGGTGACCGGTGAGGCATGTTTTGTCTTGCTCAAGGAATGGCGTCCTTGCCCTGTGGTGAGCTCCCTTCTCAGGGTTATGAGTTAGTGGGGAGCAGCAGCTTCGCTAATACTGACCTAAGGCTGAGATACCGGGAGGCAGAGTTGGATCAATGGTATGGCTCCCGTACTGCGATATGGAAGATTATGGAAAGTCACCACATTATTTGATATTCCTAGTAAAATCATCAATGGTTGGCCATGATGATCGCCAATCTCCGACGAGGAGCGGGCTTTTAAAGAAGAAGAAGATCATTTCTAAAATCAGTAAGGATAAGCTTTTGGCTACTAGCAGAGACACAGGTTGTGGGTACTGGAATGGCAAGGAGATAATGATTAGCCGCGGTATAAGAGGGCGTTGATGTCCAAGAAGTCACGGACAAAGCAACGGCAACCACGGAAGCATTGGTAGCAAGATAGTGAGTCAGTTGGCACAGGAAAAGCTGCAAGGTCCGATGAGGTTTTCGTGACATGGCAAGTAATGCCACCACTAATTACGCATCTGACCATCCGCGCACAGAAGAGGCTTCTAGCCTCTCTCTCTTTGCGTAGGATTCAGATGCCGAAGAGGGATCTATTGACGGGACAATTAAGAACGCGCTCTAATAAGAAGATCCGAAGGCTCATTGAGCAGCCGTTGATTACTAGTGTGATCAAGGCTCGTAGACTTCAGTGAGCAGGGCATGTAGCGCCAGCGCCCCCGACGCTTGAAGACCGCAGCTTCGCTGGTGAGATTGTCGATGGGTGCAAGACGTCTGGGAATCCCTGGGATCACCTGCCAGGATTGAGCCTCTTGGCGAGGAGTTCATGTTGCGGCATTAGGGCTTAGTACTCTGTAAAGCCGTGTGTGTGTATGTAATTACGCATACCTCTTAGGGCAGCAGCTGTAGCCATATCGGGTAGTGGCGAAGACGGTAGCGTCGGTATGCACGGTCCAAACGTTCCCGTGCGTCATCGGGGCTTCGGAGCAGGATCTACAACAGAATTTAGCATCATTGCTCCCTAAAGGCTCTGGGAGACTTTTCTAGCAAAAAATTAGCCTGTCGGATGGCTCAGGGAGAAGCAGGGCAGGGAAGGAAGGAGTAGAGTTTAGTGGGCCGTTTTCACGGTCCTGAATGGGAGGATGAATGCTAAACGATCAATGTGGCGACCTAAGGAAACAGTGAACTGGCAAATCAAGAGAGTATGCCCGGCGTGTAGGGGTGGAAAACCGCTACTGGAAACTTAGTAGCGGTAATAACTGCGGCTGTAGTACTTCAAGTCTTGCAGAGCCACCAGAGTCAAGGTAAATATTTCTAAAATCCCATTCCGCTTACTTTCTGGCCAAATATTCGATTCCCAAACCTTCGACGAATAATCTCCCCATTTTTATTATACCCTAAGGAATCCCCTCACATTTAAAATAAAATCTAAAAACTTTCAAAGCGATGACACTTGGATATTGCTTAATCCAGCGCAAGCTGAGAGGGGTGAATAAAAAAAAAGTCATCCTATTTTTTATTATCTTCAAAGTTTTGAAAAACTTCATTTTCAAGCAGCAAATTTGAGATTGATCTTCCTCTCATTCTCACAGACGCGAAACTTCAAAAAGTTAACTCTGAAAATAGTGACTTCCCGAATTATTTCATTTGAAAGTTTCCCGATTTTCACAGATCTGCGAAGACAAAGCCGTAGGGCCTATATCTAATGACGCCTTCGTATTAAATCTTTACCTCACGATAAAAGAACTCAATTTTCCTTTCTCGTTTTACCTTCGCGAAACCTTTTTACGTTTTCTCGACATTCTTCCCTTTAAATTCTTTAAAAAGATGATTCTGTGAAACCTCAACAAAAGAAACATTCCGGATCGTTTTAAAATCCTTCCCCCGGACTATTTACAATGAGATTCTGGAATTTGTTCATTTGTTATTTTGCTTTTCATTTGTTACTTTCAATAATATTAAAATGTCGACATGTTTTCGCTAAGACACGACGAAAAAAGAGAAATTCTCTTTTCTTCCTTTTATTTAAGGCTAATTAAAAAGAAGAGGATTGTAAATCAACGGAATTTGCGTTAGCTTCTCTTCCTCTTCTCCTTTCGCCTTCTTCGATTTTTTTTTATTCATTCTGAATTTCCCGTGGAGTTAAATTTTAGGATGAGAATTAACTGTCAGGCCGTTGGATTTAAGTTTAAGCTGAGGATTTAGAACAGATTGACTTATGCTGTTTAGATATGTAAGGAAGCTGCAACGTGAATGCGAGAGATTAGCATGAGATTTCTCAGAGGGTATTAAATTCCAAATACATCCCAACATTGCAGTGTTAATTAGGATCTATGACCTTATGAGATTTCCCGCATTGCATTGACACCGAAAGTAAATTTGTGGAAGCCTTCTATCAATATAGTTAAGTGATATGGATCGACCAAAGGGATGCGATGTTCAAAGAAATTTTAATCCCTTTAGCAACGAAAATTGTAGTTGAAAAGGCTTTGGTCGACTTGAAAATTTTCGACGTGATTAGAATCTTCGTTAATCGGACTCGAGAGAGTGAAATTTACATGAGCTGGATGCGGCTTGAGATTGGCACGAATCTAAAATTTTCCAGACTTTAAAAAGCTTTGGGAGGTCTATTTTGTAAGAATTCTGTGAAGGCTTGGCTTTTTAAAGCTATTTTGATCTTGGTTACAATCTAAAATTCACTAGTCAGAAATTAATTTTGGAAAAGTCTGATAAGAAATTTTGGAAAAAATTTGTTCAACAAGAAATTTTGGAAAAAATTTGTTCAACAAGAAATTTTGGAAAAAATTTGTTCAACAAGAAATTTCGGAAAAAATTTGTTCAACAAGAAATTTCGGAAAAAATTTGTTCAACAAGAAATTTCGGAAAAAATTTGTTCAACAAGAAATTTTGGAAAAGTGATCGACAAGAAGTTTTGGAAATATTACTTGTTCAACAAGAAATTTTCGAAAAGTGTTGTACAAGAAGTTTTGAAAAATTTTGTGAACAAGAAGTTTTGGAAAAGTGTTTGACGAGAAGTTTTGGATAAATTTCATTAACAAGAAATCTTGAAAATGTGTTTTACAAGAAATTTTAGAAAAATTTGTTCTACAAGAAATTGAAAAATTTGTTCTACAAGAAATAGAAAAATTCGTTCAACAAAAAATTTCGGGGAAAATTTGTTCAACAAGAAATTTTGAAAAGTGTTGGACAAGAAGTTTTGGAAAATATTTCGGAAACATTTTTTCAAAAAGAAATTCTGGAACAGTGATTGACAAGAAGTTTTGAAAATATTTGTCCAACAAGAAATTTTAAAAAAAATAGTTCGACAAAAAGATCTGAAAAAGATTGGTTAAGTGCCCGCTGCAGATTCCAATGGGACATTTTAACTATTATTTTGAAGAACTGAAAGAGAGCGATGATGAACAGCGTTTGATTCAGAATTTTGTTAGCTGAGCAAAGAGTTTCCGATCCTCCGAAGCCAACAGAATAAAAATACTACTTAAGAAATGCTCGAAAAATCTTACATTTCCCGCATCCGGTAACATTATCTCACTAAGAAAAATACAGAATTAAAACAATAAAATATACTCCTTCCCGGCGCGAAAAAAAAAGAAATGATTTCACTTTTAATCGTAAATCATTTTTTTCATTTAATTCCTTCTGTTATGGAAAATAATAACTAAGATTATTAAGAAAGAAAAGGAAATTAGGTAACGGTGTTATGTAAAAAGGTATCAACCTCCAATTTTTCATTAGTTACATTATACAGTATTTTTATTATTTTTATTTTTTAAATTTAGTCTCTGTTTTTCTTTTTACTCGGGATTTTTTCATTCTTTTTTTCTTCTTATGACTCCAAGCGTTTTTTCTCCATTTCCCCTTCTATTTTAGCACGCTTTTCTTAATTGTTTTAATTTTCTTTATCTCGCTGATCACTATAGAATTAATCCTTCCTATCTCTCCCTATTACAGTAATGAGGAAAGCGCCAAGGTTTTTAGAAAATTCTTTACTTTGAAAAAAAGGTAACATCAATAATTTTTTTTTTTTAAATCAAATATTAAAAAATAAATCAAGGTTAAGATTTTCTTTTTAAAATTTTTCGTAGATTGATGAGTTTGTCGGAATCACCTTAAATAAGATAAGTCGGATATTCCGGTTATGCATTAAATATTATAAATAATAAATTCAACGCCAGTATTACATTTTTAATTAAAAAAAATTACAAAAAAAAATGACATTTGCACTTTAATAAAACTTTTTTTTTTCTTTTCCTTCCTTTTTCGGGTCTCGTTAGTTTCGAATGCTGACATGACCGTTTTCACTTCACGCATATATTAGCCCGAAAGATCTTTCCGAAACGAAAAATAACGTTAACAAGGTAAAGGAGGAAAAAAGAAAATTTCTTTGAATAAGAATGGGGAAAAGAAAATTTTTTTCGAGAACTGATATGATGCTCAGGCTATATGTAAGCTCGTAAGCTTTTTCCCGGAGCACTTTTGTTGATTGTTATAGAAAGTCTTTGAGTAGGTTTCTCTGGAAAAAATGTCTAGGTTGAAAAATAATTGCTTTACGGTAGCAACAACAATAGCAAAATTTTTTAAAATAAGATTTTTTTTAGGCCAGAGGGTTAAAGAATTTTTTCCTAGGAAGAAAAAATTTTATTGAATAAAATTTGAAAATGAATAGTGTGGCTAAAGTATCAATTTTTGCTGCTGTTAATTAAATGATATCAAATCATCGATGGCTTTCCTATAACTTCCTCCTGCTGCGTTTCTCTCTAAACTTCTTAATCTAGCCATAACCTTTCTCAAAACTGATCATTAATAACGATAACGCTGACTCATTATCTAATTAACAGAGGTTAATTTATTATCTCCTCGACGACATTAGCCTTCTTGATATTAAATTATGTAATAAAATCAATTCCTTTTCAACAATCTATATTATAAATAAATTAACAAAAAAAAGTTACATCAGTTTTGTTCACCCAATGGTTTAATTATAAGTTCATGAACTTGAACGTGAGGTGGCGTTGACAGAACGTAAATAACTAGGACGATCTTTTAATTGTTTTTTCAACGGTTCTTCCCATATTTCTTATTACTTCCTAACATGGACTCATCTCTAAATTCAGTTTCTACTGCTCCAGAGCTGATACTCTGCAAAAATATAACGCTGTTTTTTTTTTTTTTTTTTTTTTTTTTAAACCCAAAATCAAAAATTGAAAGAGACTGACCGTAACACGAATATGCGATTTTAAAGCATTTAACTCCTGTCTTAATGTCTCTGTTAAAGCAGTCACTGCATGCTTGGTAGCTGCGTAAACATTTAACACGGGATTCGTAGAATGAGGGACTCAGTGTCCTTGGATGCTGCAACATTACGGATTTAATAAGCAATCAAAATTTACATACTCTGGTTCCATTAATTATCCTACATTAAAATTAAATCAGACTTGGCAGTCAAGATGCTGCTGAAGTATTGATCACGTTGTCGCCCGTTTCCATATTCGAAGGGTCGAAAGTTCTAATTTAAGATTTATACCTGTTGATGTGTGTTATATGACCGTTATCTACTCTTGTTTCTTTCATAAGTTGACAGGCGTATTTAGTACAGATAGGTAGGCCAAGTACGTTGACATCATAAACTTCTCTCAATGGTCAGGGTTGCCATTTGAAAAAATATTTGGACATCTGTAAACTCGTTCGTGCGTCCGTTCGTCTGTTCGTGCAATTTCGTTTTCCGTCTGTGTTTCCGAAACTGAAGAGATAGCGCAACGAAAATTGGCAACCGCCTTTCTCAGGAAGAGGAAAAACTGTTATTCCATCATCAAGACCATCCGGCCAAATTTACGGCTTTGGCAGGGCCAAATAAAGCCAAAGTTACAGTTTTCAGGAATTTTCTCGAAAACGGCTCTAACGATTTTTTTCAATTTTTGTGTGGAGATACCTGACCCTATAATGAATAACTTTTCCCTTTGTCATTTTTCCGTAAAAAAATCGCCCTCCCCGGAAAATCCGGAAAAACTGAAAATTTTTTAAGTTTTACCGTCAGGGCCCACAGGGGACTCGATTTCGACTGAAAAATGGTCGGGGATTTCAAATTTTCAGTCCATTTCGTGATTTGAAGGCAACCCTGGCAAGTTTAGAACTTTGGCAGGGCCAAAAAAGGCCAAACAATGAATTTTCAAAGATTTCCTCGAAAACGGATCTAACGATTTTTTTAATTTTTTGTGTGAAGATACCTGACCCTATAAGGAACAACTTTTCCCTTTAGCAATTTTTCGTAAAAATTCGGCCTTTCCGAAAAATCCTGAAAAACCGAAAATTTTGAAGTTTTACAAATAACGGTGATGTGGGACTCGATTTCGACTAATTAATAGTTAGGGATTTTAAATTTTCGGTTCATTTCCTGATTTCAAGCCACCCCCCGACTTCCCAAGTCCCCAATGATGCCTTCATCGAATGAAGCTACACCCCGACTGAGCGAGAAAGTGAGTAGTCCTCCTCGGACTGATATTCCCCTAGTTCTATTCTTCTAGCGACGCCTATCACATTCACTCCACTCCAAACTAATTCCTCAGCGACAGCACTTCCTATTCCTGAGCTCGCGCCTGTAACTAACTCAATTTTACCACGCCAACGTTTCATTTTCAATCCCTGAATAATAAACTTCATATCAAAGTGTGTTTAATCGTTGACTCGAAATCAGTTTACGGTTCATAACAAGAATAAAATTCCTTAATGATTTAGTACAACAATAAAGTCCTTTTTATGAGAAATTCATCCTTTTATGATATGTTTATTGTAACGTAAGATGAATATTGTCTTCGGTATTTGAAAGTGACTTACAACAGAGATCTAGGAAAAGGATGGAAAGTTGGGTAACTAGATGTTTTAAACGTGCTGCTGTTAGGGCCGGATACGGGATATACGGTTATGAACGCGAACCTAATTTAATTATAATTTTATGAGGAGGTTTATTGGAGGGGGAAGTAGAACGTTCGGGTTATTGTTCAGCAATTCGTCCGAAGGAAAAATGAGACATTTTTTATACACAAAAAAAGAGATCTTTGTACATGGCTTTAAATTAAAATCAACAAAGATACGCGGAAAAAAAACCGAAAAAAAGTAATCTCCCCGGTTTTGTTATCCTTTCAAGGAGACGGGTTTTCCTTTTACACTTAGCGCTTGATTTCACTCACACTGCGACAAATAAAAGGGGGAAGTAAGTTTCCCTCTGATTGTAGCCCTCCGGGAAGCTGTATAATATTATGTCTATTCCAAGATATAACTGACTGCTTTCATTACAAACAGTTGTTTTTGTTTATCCCGTCTTTTCTCTCTCCGGGTTTTTTTTTAATATCATGGGAGCGAGTTCTAAAAAAAAAAAAAAGGGTGGGAAAAAGAAATTGCGAGGGTTTTGGCAAGGAAAAATAATAAGTTTGATTTTAAAGTGCCACATGAGAATAATATTGAATGGCCTCGCGGTTTTATTTTTATTTTTTAAAGTAATGAAAAGCGAAAGTTGTTGATTTTTTTTGAAAAATGTTGGTGCATGGTTAATGTTGGACTGTGAAACAAAACTGGCTTGATTTTTTGTTTTGTGTTCAACTTTAACTTTGTAAGCTGGTCAAATTACCCTCAGAAGGAGGCTTCTTGTCCCATGAAAAAAATCGTAACAAAGAAAAAGGGTCTGCATTTGTCTGTGCGATGGCTGTTCAGATGACAAGTTCCTGGTCATCGCTTCAATAATTTTAGCTTTGGCCTAGCTAATAAATTAAATGTTTTCATTTTTGAAAGAAAAGTTGTAGAAAATTCTATAAACAAGAAGAATAAGAAGAAGTCATATAATCTGCTGCGTTCAAAATTTGGTTTTCATTCTGAAAAAAAATCAATAATACGTTAAAAAATTTACAAAACATGTTCACTAAAAAATTTCACCTCGAAAAAAAAAATAAAAAACTTACAGTAAGCCTGGATTTTTCGCTGTTTGCGTTTGCCGCTTTGTATATCTTCATTGTTTGACAATGAATATACAAAAATATTTGTTTACATTTATAATAATACCAATATTTTACTGCCGACAGGCTTGCCTCTTGTAAGCCAGCAAGATTTCAAAATGGATTTTTCTCCTTTCTTTCGCTAAATTCGATTACGTGCTTCCTTGTTGCCTTTTATACAGACTTCATTATTTCTTTTTTTTTTATTATTTTATTGAGCCAAAAGCTTTTTTTCCCATTGTAAGAAGCCAAGAAAATGTTTTCCTTTCTTACGGGTTAAGGATTTGTAAACTACATTCATTTAATTCTTTCCTTTGAGTTCCTTTTGTATAAATTAATAGGTTAATAATAATCTTTGATATTTTTACGATGAAAATAAAGCCAGTCAGTAGCTTTAGATATAAATTTTTTTTTAAAAAGGAAAAATTTTCCTTCGCCTACATTATTTTCTGTCGCATATAAATTTTCTTGGGATCTCTTTTATCATCATTTCCGGATCATTCCTCTAAATCACTGCAAAGGGGTGACCCTTGAGTATCACGAGACATTATAAACGCCCGAAGGCAAATAACGACAAAGACGTTTCGGAGTATATAAGATCAATCGAGGTTTTCCTCGAATGACTTTCGCCGCTTTGAAATCAATGAAAAGCTTTATCCCCGCTTGAGTTCGAGGTTGCGTTCCATAAATTTTAAGCAACGTGTTCTCTCTTGTTATGCCCCGTCACGAATGGAAAATGGTCTGCTATTATCCAAAGCAATCGTTTTATAAATCTTTTACCGCAGAGTTGAAACAGGGCTCTCCCAACTCAAAACAAATGCGCATTTCATTTGGAATATTTAAAAAAATTAGTCGGAATTTTTTTCTCGTTATGATTGCCGCTGGCGTCCTGGTGGAGTCTCCCCCTCTTTTGTCGCCGTCGATGACACCTGAAATAATTTAGATTTTTTTTTTGTGCTGCAGAAAAAAGAAAGGTCGAAGAATGAAAACTGGAATTATGCCGCAGTTAATATTGATGTTTTTTGTGGAAGTTTAGAAAAAAAATTGGCGAGATTTCTAGCATTGAAATTTCACGGATTCGCGAATCTCGTTTCTTAAAATTTTGGCGAAAATCATGGTTTTTATATTTTTGAAAAAATGTAAATTTTATGTCATAGCGCAGCGGCCATCTTGAATTTAGAAAATAAGGGTTGTATATATTAGGCCCGAATGCATAAATCACTAATGGGGCAAGAAAGTCGTTCAGAACGAGTTGTGGACTACGTTCAGTGGCGTAGCTGCAACCCCCGCGGTCGCGGAGAAGCCCTGGGGTCAAAGGGGCCCCCGGTTTTTCAGCAGGAAAGTAATTTTCCACTAGACAAAAAGACGTGTAAAATCGAGCAGCAACCCTCGATTAAACATTCTGCAGGGGGCCTCTCCTATCATTGTTACGCCACTGACTACGTTGCGACTAGGCTTTCCTGCCTGAAAATTTTACTGAAATGGCGCCCCTGTAAAAATAAGACATTGGAAAGCTACTGAGCTACAGAGCTGAGGCACTTGTTAAGCCATCTCTTATCACTCTAAAATAAATAAAAATCTTGCTAAATAAAAATTTACTTTATTGACATTTTACAATGAAGGTTTCTGTTGGAAAACTTTTACATGAAATACTGCAATAAGCTTCATTGTTGAATTTCGAAATATTTGAGTGTAGAGAGACGATGCTGAGTATTAAAATGGTTCACCTACTGGTTTAATAGTAATTTCGTGAACTTGTACATGAGGAGGAGTTGATAACGTGTAAATTACACCGTCGGCAATGTCTTTAGCTTCGAGGAAAGGTATCGATGCCATCAATGCTTTCATTTTATCGTCCATAGTATCTTCAAAAGTCATATTGCTAGCTTTAGCAGAAGCATCTCCTATTTCAGTCCTTACAGCACCTGGGCTTATACTCTGCAAAAAAATTTCAGTTAAATCATTATCTGCTGCCAGGAGGGCTATCTTTTTAACGTTCCACTCACCGTGATTTTGATTTTACTGTTGTAATAATTGAGTTCTTGCCGGAGGGTTTCTGTTAGAGCTGTAACTGCGTGTTTACTACCAGGATAAACATTTAACATTGGTTTACCAATGTTTGGTATTGAGTGCCCAGCAACACTAGAAAATAGCAAAACAGTTTTTTGAGATTACTATTTGGTCTTAGTGGTAAACGGTGTGAGAAAGTCTGAGCCGTGCAATCGAATCGACGACTTCCTCTTGAGACCTCGTATTCATGGGAAAGTTGCACAATTAATTTTTGATTAGACTTACACATTAAAAGCTTTCAAAATTTACACTTAAACTCTGCGGAAACGTACCTGTTAATATGAATTATATGCCCATCATTAACACCAGACTCCTTCATGAGCTTATAAGCTTGCTGAGTACAGAACGTCAGCCCCAAGACATTTACATTCATAATTTCCCGGAAGTGTTCGGGTTTTCCATCTAAAAATTTGAAATGCAAGTCAAGATCGTTATGAATATTTTAAAGGGTTCGAAATTAAAATAAAAACTTACCTAATAGTCCTCCCTGTCTTGTGATTCCTGCATTATTAACCAAAACATGGATTGTTCCGAATTTGCTCTTGATCCACTGGAAAGTTTTAACAATGTCTTCCTCCTTCGACACATCTCCTTTCAGAGGGATCAGTTCTCCCTTTACCTTTCCTAGTTTTTTCTTGATTTCCTCAATTTTTTCGACTCTCCGAGCTAGACCGACTACTTTCAGACCGTGTTTGGCCAATTCTTCAACGATTGCGGCTCCTATCCCGGCACTAGCACCGGTAACTAAAGCTACTTTACCTTCCCACCGTTCCATGTTTGTGTAGCGACCGATCGAAAGAATACTGTCTCTCGTCAAATATTGTTTTATATATTAATCGTGATGAAAGATGAACGCAGTTTTTATTAAAAGTTTAAACTCAAGCGTTGTTATAATAGAAAAGGAATTCTTTTTAAAAGCAGAAAACAATTAAAAGATAAGATAACATCTTTGATGATAACATCAACTATGATTAGACCATCATTTAAATATGTTGAAGCACTGCAATGATTCGCACGAAAACAAAATGTGCCATGTCATGGGAACACATTATAACCGATGAGTACGTGAAAAACAAGTCATATGGAGTGATAAACATTGCCCATAAAAAAATTGGCATGAAGATCTATTTGACTGATTTACAGTGATTTTTTTTATTGAGAATTGTAGCTTTAACTTAGGTGAGATTTGAAGTGTACTTAAAGCAGCACGCGACTTTATAATAGTTTATATCTGATTAATTACTATAAAAATGGGGCAATTTAAAGTGTTAAGAATAGCGAATCTTATCCTGAACCTATGGCAGGTCAAGGTCGTTACGTCTAGTAGCTAATAAGCGCTCAAGTTTAATAATAGTTTAATGTATTGCATAATATTACACTACATGCTTCAGGTTTGGCGCAACTGCCCTTGACGAGCTCCAGATTCCTTCTGACCCAGGAGGTAGCAATCTGGTCAGGGTTCTGGTAGGGGGCAGCAGTCCTACCAGTACTGGCTTAAGACTGAAGACGGTAAAAGTTGGCTAGCTTAAGTCCAGAAAACAGGAGGCAGAGCCGAGGACTGCCGGTATGGCTCCTGTGCTGCGACGCGGAAGGGGTTGGAAAGCCACCTCATTAATCTTCCTAGTATAGCCATCATGTCCAAGGGTTTGCTGTGCAAGACCCAAGACAGTTGATTCGGCTAGGGTCTCTTGCACGGCGCAATAAGCTCTCCACCCATGATGGTCGCCAATCTTCGTCGCACGACGTTGTACTGTACAAGGACCGTGCGACCACAAAGCGTAGAAAGTTGGAGTAACTTAAGCATATGTTGCGGAGACCCCAGTACAGGCTGCTGCAGACCATAATGCCCCAAGGTCAAGGTCAAGAGTAAAAGAAGACTATCTGGAGTTGGACCGGGTTAACAGTAGAGGAGTTATTCCGCATTGCCGCCGATCGTGAAAGATTCAAGGAGCTCGTCGGATCAATCGCCTCAGCTTGTGTGTGAGCAGGGCACTCAAAGAAGAAGAAGAAGAATGCAATGAAAAATAGGATAAGGCGGAAGGAAAACCTCGTGTTTAAAAATGGAAGACACTGATTTGGCCTAGATTCCACAACCCTGTTCGGGGTAGCTGCCTCTAACGTTTGCATAACGAAGATGACCACGGAAAAGGCACGTAAAGAAGTAAACTATAAAAGGGGATGAGAATGTGAAAATCTCTGCCCATTAAGTGTTCTAAGGTAATCTCATCTTTATCTCCGATCATCTTTTTAGATCACAAAGGAAAGTGGAAGAAAACAGTGATAAGTGGCAGCAGGAATTTTCTTGAATCAACGAGGCATGTTAAAAATGTATTTTTTCGACAGAATATTTATTGTTTACGCTTTCTGTGAATTTGATGCGGAAAACACAAAATTTGAAATGATTCTATAAATAAGGCGATATCTTAAAATGTTGCACCCTGAGGCCTGATGACAATTTCGTGAACCTGAACATGAGGAGGAGTTGACAAAGTATAGATGACACTATCGGCAATATCCTTCGGTTCCAGAACAGGGAATTTCGCCAAGGCAGCTTTCATTTTCTCATCAAACATATCTTCAAGCTTTAAATTGCTGGCTTTCGCAGAAGCTTGTGCTAGTTCTGTCTTAACTGCACCTGGGCTTATACTCTGTAACAAAACACATTAGTCGATTAATTAAGGCAAGCATGGACTGTAATATTGTTGGCATCATTACGATTGCTTTCTGCAAATTCATTCTAATATTTACTTCATTGATGGTAGAATTAGGCGCAAGATTTTACTAGTAGGCGAGTTTGTTAGGGCGTGAAAATTCTTAATTATGGCTTTACATTTAAAAAAAAAAATACTTACCGTGATCTTAATTTTACTATTGTGAAAATTTAATTCTTGCCTCAATGTTTCCGTCAAAGCTGTTACTGCGTATTTACTACCAGCATAAACATTCATCATAGGTTTACCAAACCATGGTACGTGATGCCCAACAACGCTGACAAAATAAAGAAAATTATTATTTTTAGAAACGTTTCCCGGTTCTCCCTCTTCGTTTGAAATATTGATTATTAAAACCCGGTTTAATAATAACCTTGTCTAATGTGAAAAAATTCTCTAACTTGGGATTTTAATTTTTTCTTCTAAATTAAAGAACACGAAACTCAAACACCGTTTAAACTTCTGATAATGTAAATATGCTAAAGAAAGGAAAAGATCCGTTACGTTTAATGGAAACATACCTGTTAATATGTATTATATGTCCATCATTAACACCCGCCTCCTTCATGAGCTTATAAGCTTGCTGTGTACAGAACGTCAGCCCCAGAACGTTTATATCAAAAACTTCTCGGAAGTGTTCTGGCTTTCCATCTAAAAATATGAAATCAAAGTTTTAAGGGAAAAAATTTATAAATATTCTCAAGCTTTAGAATGAAGAAATAATAACTTACCCAAATATCCTCCTATTCTTGTTATCCCTGCATTGTTGACCAAAACATGGATAGCTCCGAATTTTTCCTTAATCCATTTGAAAGTTTTATTTATGTCATCTTCTTTCGATACGTCTCCTTTCAAAGGAATCAATTCTCCTTTTACATTCCCCAACTTCTTCTTCAATTCCTCGATTTTTTCTACTCTTCTAGCTAGACCAACTACTTTAAGACCATGTTTGACTAATTCTTCAACGATGGCGGCACCAATACCCGCACTAGCACCGGTAACTAAAGCGACTTTACCTTCCCAACGTTCCATGTTTAGTGGCAACTGACCCGAGTAATATTTTTAATCTATTTAAGCAAACATTTATATATCGATCGCCGGCTTTAGGATTGATTTGGATGGAAGCTTTTTCGTTTACATAATGAATGTTTAATTCTTTTTAAAGGGAAGGACGGATAAAAGATAAGATAAAAGTGATAACGATGAAATTAACAATGAGACATACTTATTTTTATAATATGGAGTACCTCAAGTGCGATAATGAGGGCCACGTCATGGGAGAGTATTATTACTGATGAATATGTCAGAAAATTGATCGCAGAGCATGACAGAAGGTCTGTGGCAGAAAAAATGGGAAGCAGTAAGGTGTTGCTAATTTGCCTTGTTAAATCAAATTAATTTTTGTTGTCTTAAAAAAAATATCATGCCAATTTATTGTCCTCAACATTCTGGACGCTTGAATTTCTTTCGCAATGTTATGAAATTATCAGCTAGCTCGAGGTATAAAAAGTATCGCACTGAGTAGGTAGTTTGAATAATTGACGCTTTTTACTATAAAGGTTCTTTTCGGTTTTGCAAAAAAGTTTCTGGAAAGTTCAATATTTGTATTTCAAACTTTTCTGGGCAGTTGTTTCCAAAGATGAGCATGCTGAAGCCTCGAGTAGACGTTAACTTAATTATGCAATAAAAGAAACTGTTCAGCGAACTAATATCAGACTAATATAAACCTCATCCTAAACTTTTATTGGGTCAAGGTCGTGTAGCTCAAGGAAATAAACTGACTCAAGAACACGTTGATCAACTTATAATTACAAAATCGATTTTTGTTTCAAAGATTTATTGAAAGGAATTTTTTGTAAGGTTCATGGTCAAAGACAGTTAGAAAAACTAGTGGTTTGACTTTTTATTTGTTTAATTACAAATGTTGGAACGTCTCGTTATTTACTATCTAGCCTATCGTTAACCTGGGAAGGTGAACTTTTCTAATGCTTGCGAGGGTAGATGATGTTGGGTGCACGCCTAGCAGCAGCTAAATTGCAGTGGATAAGCCATGTCGCCAGAGAAAATCTAGGAAAGTGATTGACGCTGGTGGCTAGGTTGAGGCCTCGCGAATCGAAAAGTGTTGTTAGGTCTCAGAAGCATGATAGTGAAAAAGTGGGTAGATTACGATGGATACCGAAGGACCAAGAGAAAAGAGTGTGGCAATTTTTGAGAGAAATCTAAGTTATTATTACTTACTATTACTCCGCTGGCACTACAGGGCCTGAAGCCCTACCGCCGCCTCCACAAAATTCTTCCACTGACTGTGATCTAAGGCCGTAACCTGCCAATCTCTGATCCTCAGGGAAAGGGCATCTTGACGAATGCTATCGGCCCGCTTCATCCTGGGCCTGCCCTGTAGCCGCTGACCAGCCATTTGACCGTAAAGAGCCTTTTTAATGCCCCTCTCCACCGGCGCCCGCACCAAGTGTGCGGCCCACACTTGCCCACCGAAGCCTCCTAGACTGGATCAAACTAGTAACTAGAGGCTAGGCGGTTATCGTGGTTACTGAGAAGTTGCGACTGACCGGCTCGCAGAGTCAAACTTGGGCCCAAGGATCATACACAGAGGTTCTTGAACACGAGGAGCCTACGCACCCATACACGGACATAGGTCAGAGCACAGCATTCTTCCCAAATGCGCAGCTTCGTCTGCAAGGATAATAATCGGGTCACAAGTAGATGGCGCACTGCGTACAGTCCCCTGCTGGCACATAGAAGTCTGGCCGTGACTTCTTGGGACATATTTTTGTCACCGGTGAATTGTGCCCAGAGGTACCGGAAGTTGGCCACTCCTTTGAACCTCTGGCTGCCTACGCGCAGCGCCTCGTGAAATACTTATAGCATTTTTCCGTTAAAATTAACTACCATTCTTAGCTTTTACCTAATCCCCTCTAAATCTAGCAAACTCCCCCTTTTAATTGTCCCTTGCTAAAAAACAACAAAAAGAATAATTTTCGCAATAAATTGCTCGAAAGTAACAATTTTAGAGTTCAATAATTTTTGTAATTTTAATTATCGAAGAAGACTTGGGGGGGAAAAGTTCGACTTGGACAGAGTCAGGAAAAAAAAAACTTTCAGAAAGAGAGAAGCAGAGTAAAAAAAAAATGAAAGACATTTTTGTAAAAAGAATTTATTTTCTTGGTAAGAAAAGTAAAGTTTTTTAATTATTCTAAGAAATTCTTGTTTGGCAGAAACTTTTCAGTTGAAATGTTAAATTTTAAAACGGGCTATCTCTCACGGTTCGCTGCTAAAATCGCGGAAGCTTTTTTTTTTTTTAACTTTCTCAATTTCCCGCGTAAGCGTAAACTTTTCACTTTCCCTTCAACAAGCCCATCGCGTTTTTTTTTCACACCTCCCACGCTTTACTAATCTCAGTCGGTGAAATTAAATTTTTTTTCACCCTTTTAGAAAAATAGTTTTAAATCAGGATTGTATGATTTTATAAACGTGAGATAGGCGAGTTCCCTAAGGATGTGTCACGTAGGCGGAAATGAACTTCCTTCCGTTCGAAAGTTACTTTACCGTTCTCACATTCAGCTTGAAACGTTGATAGGTGTTGAAAACCGATTTTTAAAGCTTTTTCGAAATGGGAGGAATTAATTTTTTTTTTTTAAATGCGAGTTAAAATGTTTTGTAGCTGCGTGAGGGTCCAGACGGTGGTCATGCTTCAACTCAAGGAAGAAAGGAACATGTAAATATAAAATAAACAACTGATAGCGGTTTGTTAAATTGAAGGGATCAAAACCGGGGCACATCTGTGACCTTTTTGAAAGGGTCCTTTTCGCAAAAGAGTTTTCTCCAAAGTTGTGCTTATAATGCTGTTTTCCAGTAATTAAATGTTCGCTTCAAAGGGGAAGGTTTATATCAATGGGAATAGCGATGTTTTTTCCAGTTGCGAAAAAAAAAAGTTTTGATTAAAAAAAATTAAATCGAAATTTTTATTTCTCACAAACTAAATTTACCCTCGAAAGAGAATCCGTTCGAATCGGTGGGAATCGAAGTGATCACGGTTCATTTTGTTTTTGCGTGAAATTAACGAGGGAGAACAGATTTGGGCTACGCAAAGAGAATAATACATTTTTCGGAGTTTTGGATCTTTTCGGTGTGAAAGATTACGGGCTCTCTCTTCTGCTTATTGTTAAGTTGAGGAATAACGGGAACGATGATGATGAGCGGGCATGTGCGCCTATGAATAATTGGATGCTGGCTGAATGTTACTTTAGACTACAGTTAGGATATGGAAGTTCGTTTTGGGTAAAATCAAGAAATCTTCGTGAAGGAGAAGCCTGTTGCCACTTGCCCAATGCAAGTAGCTCTATGGAAACTAGTCTACGCTTTTTCCGACCAGATTGCAGTAGACGAGTTTCCAGTTTTTGTTGAAAACTGGTCTACTAAAAGTTGATCGTAGACAACTTTCCGAAACTTTGTTTTTTGTTGGAATTGTTTCCAGAATTTTTCTTGACACAAATTTTTGCTGAAAACATTGTAAAATTTTTACCGAAGATGGTTTCTCATTGGAATCGTTTCCAGAATTATTTGTTAAGACGAATTTTGGTTGAAATCAATTCCAGAATTTTTCCTTGACACGGATTTTCATTGACATTGTTTCCAGAATTTTTCCTTGACACGGATGTTTATTGAAATTGTTTCCAGAATTTTTCCTTGACACGGATTTTTATTGAAATTTTTTCTAGAATTTTTCCTTGACACGGATTTTTATTGAAATTGTTTCCAGAATTTTTCCTTGACACGGATTTTTATTGAAATCGTTTCCAGAATTTTTCCTTGACACAAATTTTTGCTGAAACCATTCAAAAATTTTTACCAAAGATGGTTTTTCGTTGGAATTGTTTCCAGAATTATTTGTTAATACGAATTTTGGTTAAAATCGTTTCCAGAATTATTTGTCAAGACGAATTTTGATTGAAATCAATTCCCAAATTTTTTCTTGACACTGATTTTAATTGATAGCAATTCCAGAATTTTTCTTTGACACGGATTTTCATTGAAATTGTTCCCAGAATATTTTCTTGACACAAGTTTTCGGTGAAATCGTTTCTAGATTTTTTCTAGACACGAAATTTTTGTTGAAATCGTTTCCAGAATATTTTCTTGACACGAATTTTTAATTTTAAGGTCCGTGCCTATTGAGGCTAATGGTAAATTCCCCCGCTTGATGCTTCTGTTAAAAGAGCCGAAAAAATCCTTTCCAGAATACGAATCCATACTGAAAAATTTTGAAGGAACTATCCGCTTTAACGTTGAACTTTACGATTACGCTGCGAATGCATCAAACCGAAGTCAGCTTCGATTTCAAATCTACCTCAACCATTCGGAACAAAGTAAAAGAGTCAATAGGGGACACGAGAGAACATGAGAGACTAAACAAACACAACCGATTAGAAAAGTAAAGGAAACTGAAATGTTCATCTCTTTGTAAAGTGTTGAGAAGTGCGGCCATCAGAAGAATGGACAGAGGAATTCACTTAAATACTTGAAATCAATTCATCTATATTTATCTTTTAAACGAGGGGAGAAGTATATGGTTTTATGTGTTTGTGTCGTTCGATTTAAAACGAGGGAAAAAGTAAAAGAGGAAAAAATAAACTAAAAATAGGCAGTGAATGACGTTATTTATTTTTACTAAGGAATTTCTTTTTTCCACGTTGTCATCAACCGAAGCACGTATATTTTATTACCTGAATGGTGACAAAATGAAAACTACGAGGAGGAACTTTTAGTAAATTCTAAAGTTATTTTGAAAATCCACGATGAAGAGCTTTTAAAACCCCTCTCCGATTGGCTTAATTGTAAGTTCATGAACTTGAACATGCGGAGCTGTTGATAATACGTAAACGACGCTCTCGGCTACGTCTCTCGGTTTTAAACTAGGGAGTGCTTCCATTTTTTTTGTAAGTTCTTCTGATGTTTCTCCGCCGGTTGCGACCAAACATGAGTCGCGTTTTTCAGTGTCCACCAGACCAGGACTGATACTCTAAAAAAATAATTTCGATTAGTTTTCATTTAAAAGGATTTAAAATTTTATGATTTATTTACCGTAACTCGAATTTTAGATTTCAAATATCTCAGTTCTTGTCTTAATGTTTCAGTCAAAGCAGTAACAGCGTGTTTGCTTGCCGCGTAAACATTGAATAAAGGAACACCGACGTTGGGTACATTGTGACCGACAACGCTATAAAATTAATAGAATATGGAGTTGGTTATTAATACACTTGGCTGAGTCAATTCTATGGAAAGTAAAGTTTAAAGGAACTTTGTAATCAGCTTACCTATTTATATGTATTATATGTCCATCATCTACGCCTGTTTCTTTCATGAGTTTAAAAGCTTGCTGTGTGCAAACTGTCAATCCTAAAACGTTAACGTCAAATACTTCTCGAAATTGCTCGACTTGGCCGTCTGGGGAAAAAAAAGGGAACAGTAAGTAAAGAGAAACTTGGGTGCTAAGTAGTGATGAGAATAAGTGGTAATCAGAGACAACAGCCGGTGATGATATATGGCCTGGAGACAATGGCGATACAGTGAAACATGCTGAGCAGCTCGTTATAACGGAAAGAGCGATGGAAAGATCAATGCTTGGTATCAGCCTACGGAACCGCTTTCGCAATGAAGAAATAAGGATGCGGACTAGGGTTGATGATGTTGCGCAACGCTTTGCAACAGCTAAATGGCAATGGGCAGGTCATGTCGCCAGGGAAGATCCGGATAGGTGGACGGCACGAGAGACCTCGAGCGTCGAAAAGAAGCGTCGGTAGGCCACAGAAGAGATTGTACGACGACATTAAGAGGGTGGCGGGACTGAAATGGTTGCAAAGAGCCCAAGACAAGAAGGTGTGGCAAGGTTTGAGAGAGACCTTCGCCCAGGAGTGGACGGGTATAGGTTGAGAAAAGAAGAAGAAGAAGAGACAACAGTAGAAAATGGTGTGAATTGTGTACTAAATTCCAGAAAAGATTATCAGACTGGAGTTTTAAGGCTGATGAAAATGATGAACGATTAAAATAACAAAACACAGAGGCATACTCAAAAAATGTTAAATACGTCGCCATTTCTGTGAATGTTTTGGGCTATGGCGAATTATTGGATTCTGGCAGAATCCTAGTTGGTTACATTTACGTGGTATTTTTAACATATTGGCCTCAATGCCTTGTGAAAGTCATGTTCATCAGACCACAAGACAACTGGCGAAATTTTCGTGAAAACAAAAACCGAATAAAATAACATTCGCATGAATTCACTGACTAACCTACCACGTATCAAATACAAAACACTGTTCATTAACATATTCCCAAACTATTTCCTTTTTCCCTCCAACTTTCATTTTCCATCCACATTACTTTAGTTCATTATTAAATTCCTATTCTCACTTTGACTAAAACGGAAATGTGAAACTTACCAATGAGCATTGACTGACGAGATATTCCAGCATTGTTAACAAGGACATGAATTGTTCCAAACTTATGTTTGATCCATTGAAAAGTTCTCACTATTTCCTCTTGTCTCGAAATATCCCCTTTCCATGGTACCAACTCCCCTTTCACCCTACCTATCTTCTGCTTCAATTCCTCTACTTTATCCGATCTCCTTGCTAATCCTATAACTTTAAGGCCGCATCTGGCTAGTTCCTCAGCGATAGCAGCACCGACCCCTGCACTGGCACCCGTTACGAGAGCGACTTTATTCACCCAACGTTCCATCGTTCTATGCTAAACAACAAGTTCCGGCTCATCTACTCGTCAAACTTTAAGAAGAATTTGTTGAGTGAGTACACGCCTTATCATAAGAAAACTATTCGAGGAATTAAAATCTTTTGTATTAATGTAACGATCGTGTAATTTTCAAAAAAAAATTTCAAGGAAGAGTGATCAACTGGTTCAGGAGTGCTTGTTAGACAGGGGCGTTACGGGATTATTATAAATAATTTTCAGCCTATAAATTTATGATAATTCAATGCATGACATTATACAATGATTTTAATAATTATTGTTGATTTCCGACTGTGTAAAATATTTCTTGTCGGGGAAAAATGATTGTCGGATTATCGTCTGGGTTTGAGACTGTTTCAGCGAAGTTTTCGGGATGCCTACTTTAGGGTGACATTAACTTGATGCCGGAAATACCGCAAGTTAGGGTTAACTGACAGGCATATATATGCTTCCTAATTTATTTCGCTTTCGGAAATCAGATTTTATGTGAAATGTATTCTGACATTTTGCCGCTTTGCATTGCTGACGTTCCATACTTTATGACTGACGTCGTCAATAAAACGGAATTCGACGTAAGATGTTTGTTGGTTGGGAGAAAGATGGCGAGGAGGGGAAGGAGGGAAGAAAAGGAGTTGGTTTCGAGTGGAAAATTTTTGCGGTATTTTGAGTTAGTTGAATGACGTGGTTCGATTTCGAGTTGAAAGGGGATTGTTTTGTCGTATTGATGTTTCTTTGTGTTCGAGGTTTAAGATTTTTTTCAATTTGGAAGTAATTCGTTTGCGTATTTTTCCTTCAGCGATTTAATAGAATCGACTACAAATATCGGCTCATTAAAAAAATTTATATTTTGAACAAGAGCAAATATAGCCGGTTTCTTGGTACAGCGAACAAGGTACTTGACTCGCAATCAGGAATCTAGAAGTAGACTTTGCTCTAAAAATCCGATTTTTTCTATCCATCGTTGAAGTTGAGCTCCTGTGAAAGATGGGATTTAACCCTCCGTGCAAGTTTTAGCAGCAATACTATTACCGAGGAGGAGGTGGTGGTGATGCAGGTGGAAGGGATGAGGTTCAAGAATGTTCCCGAATTTCAATATCTTGAATTTCTGATCACAAGCGACAGTGATATCAATTGGGAGGTCGCCGCCCGGATCCAGAGTGGAGACCATTGTCTATTTGCTTTGAGCCATATTTTCCGCAGTAGAGTCCGAGCAAAGTTCACCGTATATAATGCAGCCATACGCCTAACATTTACTGATACAGTGAAACCTGTTTAAGTTGGACACCTCTGGTTCCACAAAAATTGTCCGACTTATGGAAGTGTCCTGCTTATAGAGGGGCTTTTATTGGGAAACCCCCATTTCCGTTCCAAAAGTGCCCTATTTGGGCGGGTGTCCCGGTTACCAGAGTGTCCGACCTTACAGTTTTTAGTGTAGCTGTGAATCATGGAATCTGACCGTCCCCGCCCAGGAAAGGCGGTTGGTCTTCGAAAAAAAGGTTTTTGCGTCGAATTTCGGGGCCAAAGAGGGATCCAGTAACGGGATTTTTAAGGATATGCTCAAATGAAGAGACAGGGACAACTCACGGGACACCCGCTGATCACTAGTATGGTCAAAGCACATCGACTTCAGTTGGTGGGACATGTAGACTGTAGAGCCCCCTCCATCTCGGACGATAAGGCAGGTCCTTGATGGACGCCCTACAAGTCCAAGACCTCAGGGTAGGCAGCGACTTCTTTAGAGGACAACTTATCGAAGGATGCGAGTCGGTTAGGAGTCTCCAACGGTAGGGAAACCTGCCAGGTTAGAGCCGTCTGGAAGGGAATCTGCGATGCGGCGATAGAGCTTCAGCCTCTGTAAAGCCAAGATAGATAGATAGATATACTATTACCGAGGCAATCTTCCGAAAAGCAATCTTCCTAAGGACTCACCGACGGGTATCCGTAAGAAGGACTGCAACATTCTCATTCGGCTGTAAAAGTGTGACTGCTCTGTATAAGGCGACGGAAAACCAGCAGCAACGTATCATGGCGCAAAAAGTTCACATCAATCACCCTGTTGATCGTCGACCTCTGCAAAAGAGTCACTTAAAGCCGGCTGTGTGATTAAATCTTTTATAGTTAAACAATTTAATGAAAGGCGTAGTTTAATGAAGCAACGTACCATGAATCATTATTCTTCTTACGTACTCCGTATATCAAAGCAAAAAACGTATAATGATTTATTTATTTAATTATTATATTTTTCTCAGTTAAATTATTTTCCTCGGAAGTCGTTAGCGAAAACCTACAAAGCAGAAGAGAAAACTTTGCTTAAATTGGAAAGATAGCTAACTATTAGCGTGGAAACAGTTCACTTTGAAAATCTCGAGCTCAGCGGAATGGAAATGGACCAAAACACCGAACTTTTCGTCCCTCCGGAGAGAAAATATCCTCATTTTCTTCTCTCATAATAAAATATGAAAAGAGCGGAGATATTATTATATTTTCCTTTTTAATAATCTTTTTAAAGAAAATGCTAATGTTTCCAAAAGACGTTTATCATCGCTTGTTGAATCTTAAAAGATGTTCATCGAAGTCAAAATCACGCTTGATGTTTTTAGAAAAGGTTTTTTTAGTCACCTCGAAGAACAATGTGTGTTTTTAAAAAATTTCACGCGGATGAGTTCTTCAATAAATATCTTGTTACGAGAAAGAAAAAAAGTATTATAAACAAACAAACATTTTCTTTCGTTTACTGAAGCGAAAAAGAAAGTTTTCTCGGAGAGATATTTTTAAGCCACGTACGCTGTTGTCTTCCAGTGACGTTCATGGTTGGATGGAAAACATGTTAAACCAGCACGTCCTCAGACGGGAAGTAAAAAAGGGAAATCTACGCAGAGAGACATCAAGAAAATTAGAAAGAAAAGAATAAGTGCGAAACTTGTTAGAAAAGTCAAGAGAAGGAAGAAGGAGGGAACGAAAAAGAATAGTGAACAAATTTCCACTTTGTCAAACCGTTTGCGGGAATACAAGGGGAAAAAGCCATCGAACGGAAAAGGGAAGCAGCAAGAAGAAGAAAAAGAGAAAAAAAAAGGGCAAACAAAACAAACACAATTCGACACGGCATATAGCACACGTTCGCACTAGAATGCGTTCGTTTTATGCCATTCTAGATGGATTATCCGTTCACCGTTCTTTCTTCGATATTCCAATTCGATTACTGGGAGAGGGAAGAAAAGCTTATTTGGGATTAAGTTATATCGTTTTGGTTAGGCGCGTTCCTTATAATTACATTCCCTGAAATTACATAATCCTTCGGGATTGACAAATTTAAAAATGTTTAGGGAAAATGTTTGACTTTTGAATAATATCCCGATAAAAGAGTCCAACTTTTTTTAATCTATTTTGAAAAAGTTGTTGAATTTCGAGGGGGAAAAAGAAAAAAGAGCACGCCTAAAATAACGAAATCACGTAAGAGATTTGAATAATATTCATCTACATATTTATGTATGTGGGAATTATAGCACACGCTTTTTTTCCTTATCAAAGCTGAAGTCTTACGAATTTAAATGATTTCTTTTTTCTTTTTTCTCCGAAGAACAGCAAAAAGGAGGAAATTTTTCCGATAAAACCCAGTGGGAATTATTCCCAGAGAAATAAGGCGTCGACTGATCGTTTCCATATTCGGACAGAAAATCAAGAATTCAATAAACAGAGAGAATACGTAAGGATGCCGACATTTTTTCCGGATGTAGGTTATGTTTTGTTGCGATTTCTTGGAAGAGATATGGGGCATTGCAGATTTTGCTTTTTATAGCATGTTGCGTGGAAGCGATCATACTGACCCCAAATCCCCGATCTTTATTTTCTTAAATACTTAGCTTGAACATTTTTCTTTGGCGAGCCATACTTGGTGCTGGCAACAGCAATAGTTTAAGGAGCCCAAGAGGGATCGGTCAATTCAGTGAGTTGTTTGCTAAATTATGCTACAATGCAAAAATATATACAAGAACCAAAACTTTGAAATTATGAAATAAAAACCATCTATTTCAAAATGGCGGTTGACAAAACAAAACAAAAACCATAGAGTCACGCGACAAGTACCGACGTGCTGGCGACAAACTTCTACCGTCATCAAAAATGACTCATCGTTTTAGTTTTTTTTCGTCGTGCTTGACAAACGTACATGTGTCATATAATTCTGAATTTCTCATTTTTATGTTTATTTTTAATTTATGACTCGAAGAGAGGAATTAGAATAAGATAAATTTTGCAGATTTTGTTTGCGGAAAAATGGAGAGTGGTCAGATGATTCATGAATTAATTTTTTTTCGGTCTCGAGGTATCCTTTCAACAACGGATGTAATCGCAGCCATTTTCTTGATTTCAATGTGTTTACATTTGTCCGGTGTTTATATGGTAAGGAAAAAGGACTCGATTTAATTAAAATCTCGTTTGTTTTCACTACCTTTGCTTCCTGCTCGAGATTTTTGTGTGGTTATGTGTTAATTGATGAATATTGTTTCTTTTCAGAACCAGAGTGATGTACATCACTCATTTCATGTCCTTATGCACGTGCATAAGGACATGAAATTTTAAGGATTGGATTGCCATAATGAGGATCATGTGCTACACAAAAAATCATTTGGAGGGCAAGCATTACAGCTTTATTAAACATTTCGAAGCTAAGGATAGATTAGGTAGGTCTTTTTAAAGCATTTGAATCATGTGAAACAACAAAATAACCAAAAATCAAGCAGCATTTAAGAAATGGCTTTTTTTTTTTAATTCACAGAAATTTATCGTGTATTTTATAGCTAGATATTTAAGCTAGATACTTACCGTATATGCTGCTAGGTAAAAATTCAGCTTGTATAAGTGACCTAGTTCTACTTATGAAATCCACAGTATGAGTTTTAATTTACAATTTTAACAACGAGATTTTATTATCTTGTTTTTTCATTAGAATTAGAATTCGTCAAAAATTTGATGCATGGGTCGTCAAAGATGCTTTTTCATGCCTTTTACTTTTAAAGGAATGTTTCAAAAAAAAATTTTTAGAAACCTTTTATGTGCATCTTGCTTTTAGATTTTCAATTTAAGTTGTAACTGCAGCAAGTTAGTCGTCATTAAGAATTATTTCATTTTAAAATGCATTTGAACTGTTTTATTGTTAAGAAGTTATAATTAATTAAAACATTTATGTTACAGGTCGGGTGACACTAATATGACAAGACAGCGTCATGAAAAATCCTCTTATCAAAACGAATGAAAGGACAAGAAAAACATAGCAAACCGAATTCATGGAATTTATTAGGAAGACATATAATTGTATAAACATGAAGTGTGTCAGCTGGCCAGCAAAAGATAAATCAGGAGCTAAGTGTTTCAACGTAAGCTAAACATTACCCATGATATAAAAGTTTGGTGTCAGAGCTTTGCGGTGGCACTTGTAAGTGTTCAGCCATGTGGAAATGATAAAGGGTAGACTTCCATTTCCGCAGCGGTCATTTACTATTTCGTACCTAGGCACTTTTTCCAACGAAGAAAAAAAGACTTTGAGATATCATTCGTTGAGTTTTTTCTATTTTCAAAAACTTGTTCGAAATAATTTGACCTTGACATCTGTGCATCATATAAATCTTTTTGATCCCCTTGTGTACAAGACCAACATCTTGAGTGAATTACCCATTTCTTAAGGAACTCAAACTAAAAGCCGGACATTCTTTCTGACCCGTGTAATGGCTACTTAACAAATACTTCTCAATTTCACTTTCTTCCCCCTTTTTTTTCAAAAATTCTTTTCTCTTTTTTCCCCTTGCTTAAAGAATTTAATGAAGCCGATTCATTTTCTTTTATATTTCTTTGATTTTTATAATGTTGGGTTTTCTTTGAAATCTATTTTTTATTCAACTTCCTTTTTCGAGAGCGCTATTGGCAAAATCGCCAGCGATTTTTTTTTTATTCTAAGAGTTTTTAACAATTTAATAAGCTTTCTCGGCCCACGCCAAAGAAAGTCTCAGCAAAAATTCTTTTCTTAATTTGAGCTAAAGATAAAAATCTCACGATTTATCTGTCACGACGTTTTCTCACAAGATGATTCATCTTTTTATAAAAGTAGTATAATGAGAATTTTATCTTTCGCTATTTTTCCTTTTCATCTTCAACGTCTGCTTCTTTTTTTTTTTTTCCTTCATTCTTCTGTCACTCTTTAATCCTTTAACTCTGGTCAAGTCTCAAAACGTTAATCGTTACACGATTGGATTGATCTTCCAGTCATTTTAGTTTTTTTTGTAATCCGGGTCTTTCAATCTAATCCCATGATTTCTCAGCTTAGTTATTTTTTTTTTTATTAAATTCCAAAAATTAATTTTGGGAGAAATAAACTAGAAAGGCTGAAGGCTGAACATCATAGCTCGGTATTTAATCCCATGTTTAAGATTTTCACTCATAATTTGATTCTTTAAATAAATACCGTCGTAGATTTTCAAAAACGAATTAAACATCTTAGCTTTTGAGACGTTGGGAATTAAGATTCTATAATTTTAAAGTCTTTTAAAGCTAATAAAATATTTTGATATCGGATTAATTCTTACTTATAGAATTAGTTGTTTAATGTAAAACGTATATACACGCGGGAGGATGGAATTTCGTGTATAAAACTTTCTACTCCGCCCATTCATTTTCCCTTTTCGTCCTCGTATCCCTTTCTTCATCCCTCTCGTTATCCAAATTTTGAAATCTCTTAAATCTCAACATTTCAGTTTTAAGCTCTTCAGAGTTAATGTTTGTTTATCTCGAATATGGAAAGATTTTCTCGTAGCTGAGCCAATTTTTTTTAAAAATCCTTTTAATGAGAACGAGGGAAATCTAGTGCTAGGCGAATTATTACTTTGTAGGAATTTGGCGAGATTGCTGACGCTTATGGCAATGAGTCAGATGGGTCGTTTTTTTTTGCAAGGACCTCCCAAGATCTTATTAGACCAGGTGATATCCTGCCCAAATTCAGCATAGCAAAGCTGACCGCTAAAAGCTGGTGCAATCGGAGCCCTAAAAAAAATCTTGGTCTGCCCGGCCCTAAAATTTGACATTCGAAGACTTTATGTGTCGCTCAAGGAGGAAGACTAGATGCGGCTAAGCTCGAACTACATTTTTTGACTTCAGTAGCAAATTCAGTAGCAAATTCAAATTGATTTTATGCAGACTGGCATAAAATCACGAAAGCTCGATTTCTTCATTATTAAAAGCTTACTGCCTTAAAAAAATTAAATGGTTTAAATTAATATTCTTACTCTCTCGAGCGAATAAAATGCTTTAATTTTTTTTTTTTTTGCTTCATTAAAAGAATTTAAATCCTTTGTTCGCGTTAAATCTCAAAAATGATATATTTTTCTCTTTATCTCACAATTTCATGTAATTCATAAATTAGTGTGCTAGAGTTTTGAGCCTCAGGAGACTTTTCGTAACTTCAAATCCCTTCTATCATATCTCAGCATAGCAAGTAAGCTTGTGAATCAACTAACTTATTCAGAAATGGATTCCTTTTCCGGTTCCGTGTTTGGGTTCGATGTTGCCACGCCCAGTAATCTTAAAAGCAAAATCATCAACGAAATATTTTGTAAAAAAAAAAATTCAAAGCATTGACTCGAGAAAACTAATTAACTAAATTTTTTTGCTTTAAAAAGAGTCAAAAAGGTTTAAGTTAAAAAAAAAACTTGCTGAAAAGTTAATTCATTTTCATCTAAGATATATCAAAACCACGAAACCAGCTTAGCACAAACAAGAAAAAAAAAAGGAAAAAGCTTAGGCAATAAACTTGAACTGCATGAAACAGTTACTTTCATTAGTGAAAACCTTGGCCAGTGAAAAAAAGTTCTAATATTAAAGCTCCTGCTGTTGTGTTTTATTCCTTTCTGAAATTTTAACGATGTAATTGCTTAATGATTTGGCAATATTCTTACGTCGGAAAATCAACCGTTTTTTTTTCTTCTTCCGGGGAAAAACTTTAATTTTGTAATTTTCTTCGTTTTTTTTATCGCAACTTTTTTTTTTCTCGTGAATTTCGTTTTATTCATTCATGTTAAATCTAATGGGTTTTGTTTTTTTGTCAGCTATGATTTTATTTCGCTTGTTTTACTGTGTAGAGATTCCGTTTCTTTGAGAGATTTAAATCGTAGTTTAACGAGTTGGCGAAAGGCTATTATTTTTCAACTTGCTGGAAAACGAATATTGAAAAGTGAAAAGTTTGTTTTGGCCATTGGTTAATTCTAAGCTAATCAGAGCTAAAAAGTAATTTAGATTTCTAAACTTTATTCGGAGTTATTACTCCGATGGGGTTCAGTATGTGGATAGTTTGTTTTCACTAAGACTTGTTAATCCTTTGTTACGTGATCATGGGCTTTGTTGGGTGTTGAAAGGTGAGGAGTAAAGAATGGAATTTTTTTTTTAAAAAATAAAGGAAAGTTACCTTGGAAAAATGACGTGCTTTGGTTTTTGCACTGTCGATCTAAAGTTTTGTAGTAGCTCGAACTGATTCCATGAGCACCTTGTGAAGAAGTCGAAGAGCTTGAGAGATCAAAGCTGTAGTTTAAGCTAAGGCGGATTAAGTCCTCTAGTCGTTGAAGGTTTTGGCTAAACTTGTGAATAGTTGGGCAGTTACGGGGGATAAGTCCGGCGTGACTAATCTTGGCAAGAGATTTAGGGTTTTAAGGGTATCACTGCTTTTGTATTAAAGCTACAAACCCCCTTGCCAAACTTTTTTACCTTTTTTTTAAAATATTAAGACTGCCCATGATGTCGGAGATTGACGCCAATTTTATTTCTAGCTGCAGAGAATTTACCATACTAAATTTAATTTTTTTGGTTTTTCAGGTTTGGTGCGAAGTCTTCTGGAGTCTTCTATACTTTACTCTAGGAATCTGCTGCTTTAAGAGTCTCTATCCTTGTCGGTGGCTCGCCAAATGGAGACTCCCAGCCTATTTGAGCTTATCGTTACTTCCTCAAGGCGGCGCAGTCTGCCCGAAAGCATGAAACTCTTCCGGCGTCTATCCAGAATCTGCCTTTTCTTTATAATAGAGGAAGCATCATGAACATGACCAACTCACTAAAGTCGGTATTTCTGGATCACGCTGATGAACAAAGACTGCTTAGCAAGCCTTTGGATCTCCTCACTGGAGCGCGCCATAACAAAAAATGAAGGCAAATTTTTTGTGGTAAGCAGATTTACTTCTTCCCTTTAAATTAAGAAAAATTCTGAGGGATGAGAATTTCAGAGTTCTAAAAAATTTTTAAACCTTCATTTCCCATTTTTTTTCTTGTCGAAGAAAATATTTTAAAATGATGGTTTATGCTAAAAACTGTCGAAAAAACTGCGAAGGTTCTGATCTACTTTCAATTGGCCTAAAATTTTAAAGCTGTGAATAGACTAAAATTAGCCTTTAGGCTATACTTTTATCATTTTTTGGCACATTAGCCCTCAAAACAAAAAAAGAACAACCCACGTAAAAGAAACCACTTCTCTCAAGCCACCCGTCTAAAAATCTCGGAATGCCCGAAAGCTCTTACGGTAGTTAACAAAGCCAAAGCATCTCTGATGAAAGAGAGATAAAATTTTCGGTCTTAAGGACCATCCGTTTTTATTTCAAGAATACACACGTGCTTTTGAACTTTTATATATAATCTAGGTCAGTCCGTTCCGTCATTATACTTATTATTACATCTTCACCATTGTCAATCACGCGCTCGTCCTTGCTGTGTGTAAGAAAGCTTTTTACTGCTATATGTGCCTTTTGATCCTTACATCGAGCACGGTAGCGAATGAAAAACGTTTCTAAAATTACTTCTCGGTGTGGAAGGTGTTTACGACTGTCTGGAAAATTTAATAATAAAAAGAAAGAAAGAAAAAAGCCGAGTTGTCGGGATTAGGTCTCTTCTTTTTTCATTTTTTTTTCCTCCGCGTCTCTTCGTAAAAGCGTTATAAGAAAGTCCCACTTCGATTCCCTTAAGGGTTTAGGATATTAAAGATCCTGAAAGTACTTTTTTCTATTATTTTATTTTATTTAAAGGCGTGAAATATAATTTTATAGAGTTATTCGAAGCCGCTGCGGTGTAATTGAGCGAAAAAGTTAACACATAACGAAAAAATATTTCATGTTAATCTTTTTGAAAATAAACCGTAACGATTATGATTTTAATAATAATAGAAGATAATGATAATAACATTAGTATTAATAATTATTCTTATCGCGGTGGTAATCATATTTCCTGTTGGATATTTTTGGTGTATAATGCAAGCGCATTTTGCTTTAAAATGGAGCTTAAGGGGTTAATGTAGCAACTAAAGTGTTAGCTAACAATTTATCATTGGTTAAGTTTTGAGGAATAAGGGCGTATGTAGTGATTTTATTATTTTTTCTTTATAAGTCAAGATTTAACAAAGCTTATTGGCGTATAAGGAAGATTCTGCTGGGGACTACGCCAAGGGGGGGCGTAGCCCCAGCTGGAAAAAATTTGGCTCCCCTTGTCCCATCCATTTGGGAAGAACCGTAATATTGCTGTAATGTAACACTGTTCGACTTTGGTCCCACATGAAAATTTGTGGCCAATCCTTGGCCCTGTCCAGAATTTTTTTCCGGCGCCGTCACTGCAAGAAAATGCAAAATTTTATTGCAATACAAGACGAGAATAAGACCTACGTTTTGCAAGACAAGAACAAGAACAAGAACCATGTACTTCTTTTCTTGTCTTGCGTCCATCACTAGCCAGAAGTATTTTCATGAAGATGAAAAACTTTTTGTGAGTGGTTAAGTTTTGTGAAAGTTTGCCTTGTCGTCTTGAAACTCTTAAGTCCAGTTAAATCCTTAAATAAATTTACCTTAAATCTGCCTTAGATTTTAGCTTTGGCCTAGGCTTAAGCCTAAATTAGAAATCCAATTACACTCCTAAATCTACTCTTACAAAAACCTTTGAATATAAACTCTATGAATAAACATACATTATATCATTATACCTTTACAAAATCAGAAGTTTATTAACTTTACTAGGAGTTTCTTCTTAACAGTTGAAACAAATACATTATTCGCAAGACTTAGTTTTATTAAATTAATTGCGAGAGGGTAAGAGAGAGAGAGAGATGGAAAAAAAGCCGGTTTGTGTTTCAGAAGACGAACCTCGCTCGGTTTCTACGTAAACTTTCCATCAGTCTTCCATGCGAACGAGTTTCGCACACCGATAATTTCCTAAATCCCTCTCCAGTAAAATGATATCGAATCTTAATAAGGTAAACATGGTGAAAAAATATTTTCGCACCGATTCCATTCACTTCGTTAGATATCTTGTGAAGTTTTGGCAAGTAACGGTCATTATCCGGAAGGGAAACTGTCCAACTATAATATCCTTGATGATAGCGGCGGTGTTTATTTTAAAGGGTATCGATTTGCTGGGGATGTCCCACATAAAATGATTAGAAAACTTTGGGATTTTGTTGTTTTTGAAATGTGAACGATGAATAGCAGCAGGGGAAGAGGTTAGAGAATGGAAGAGGAGGGGGAATGGTTGTATTTACATGATCCTTCCCTACGTCGGTACATAGTACCCTAATTGTGGATAATAGTGTGTTACATCAAATGGCACTTATTGTTTAAAGGGTTTGAAAAGCCCCCACGATCGATTCGTATACAAGAATTTATATTACCCGGGATATTTCAAATGGGAGGATTTTGATTTTAATTTTTTAAGTGAGGAGTTTGAATAGACGGTTTAACAGGAAGTGGTAGCTGTTGTTCTTTCTTGTAAGGCCATGCGGTAGTGAAACATGCAGGCTGTGTACAGGCTGTTTTTGCGGATTTGCCTTCGCATGCCGGCTTGGAATTTTCTGGAAGCATTCCCCTTACCTCAGGTGGCTAGGGCTTCAACCCTATGAAAGTCCGGGAGTTCTTTAATTAACTGCGACTTAAGTAGCTTAGGTCAGTAAGAGCATGGCACGGTAGACCACAAGATGGTCGCAGTGTCCAGGCGAGCATCATGAGTCCCCCTACTCTCATTTAACAAAAAATGCTGTGGTCACCTACAGCTGTGTAATTTGAAATTTAAACGTTTTTGACAAGTTCAAACTTGCTGACTCGCATTCAAATACTTGACTTTTTTCTTCTTTTGAAATTTTACAATGAAGACTTCTTAGAAATGGGTTTGTGATGGTAATCTCTCAGCACCATCCCTGCTTATTAAGTCTCACGTTATCTGTACTTCGTTTCAAGATGGTTGCTTTTAATTTTTTAGTAAATCGTTTCATTTTGTGAAGGGCGTATGACAACATATTTCATTGAAGTTAATTACCCAAATGCAATTAAGGGAAAACGAGGAAATGACGTTTTAATTATTAATAATTAAGGTGTAACACACCCTTCATATACTCATCTACTCGCTTTTCGAGATTAAAAACTAAGGATGATAAACGATTCACTTTAATAAAAATGTTGGCTTTATTAGAAAAAAATAACTGGAAGCTGATATAATCGCATTCCGAAAAAAAGAAAAAACTTTCATTAAAAGTAACAGTAACCATCACGTGGATAAAGGTGAAACGACACGAGTAAGAGGGGGAAAAAAAAGATCCAGAATAATGAATGTCCCTTCTCTCTTTAGTGAGAAAAGAAAAACCGAAGGATCGTCACGTAGAGTTTTCTCCCGGTTGCAGATAACATTCGAGGCCGAGTCTCTCTTCTCTTTCCTCTCTTTTTTTCCACTATTGTCCCCCCTTTTTTTTTACTTTTCGGCACCACCCGCTTGTCAGTACACCTCCCTCTTTGTTCCTCTCTCTCTCTCTCTCTTTTCGAATCTTTTTTCCCTCTTCATTCGTTTTACTAGCTTCTACTCTCTTTTGTACTGTTTTCATTTATACAATCGGCTTATCTTTTCGAACAACTGGAAAATCAAAGTCAACAAAAGATTTTTGTTTGTTTGTGTATAGTTCCGTGTCACGATTCCTAGAAATTATCTCGGGAATTTTCCCTTGAGCAAGATTGATCGAGTCAGAAAACTAGGCGGCGAATTTTCACGGACTTTTGAATTCAAAATCTGACGGAGTGAATTCCCCGGTTCTTTTGAAGGGAGATAGATTGACACTTAGGGGATGAAAACTTTCATTTAATTTTTTTTTTAGGAAATAAAAAATCAAAAATCAATGATGGGAGAATATTTTTGACGTTTCGATAAATTGTGCTAATTTACACTCGTCAAAAAAAAAATTTCCATAATTTTTTATCGAGTATCCGAATGTTAATCTTATTATAGAGGGAAGCCTTAACGTGTTGAGAACAACTTAAGCACGGCGTCAAGGTTCACCACATTGGTTTATCGGAGTTAATCAATGTTGGGTAATCAAAGCCCAATTACGCATGTGTCGGGGTTGAGGGAAAATAAGTGATTTTAAATGAGGCAAAGAGTTAATTCTAACGATTTCCCTCTTTTAGATAAAATAAAAGGGAGGAGATAATCATATATTTGAAATAGATAAATTAAATATCTTTTTGACTGTTAGCACGATGACTGCACAATAATTTAACGTATTTTAAACGCCTTGAAATTGTTGATTAGATTTTCGTGCTTTTAATTCGAAAAGATTAATTGTTTTTCTAGTTTCCCGTTTACTTTTCTCTCACGATTTTACCGCAGAATTTTTTTTTGTATCCGGCTTAGTTTTTGGTCACTGATCAACTCGTCAAAGTGCTCTTGGCCCTTTTAATGAGCTGATGTAATTGTTTAAAGAGCATGGGCCCAAGCATAGATCCTTGCGGCATCTCGTCGTTGATAAAAAATATTTAAGAGCACACATCACAAATTATTTTAGCGTGAGAGGAAATATGAATCACTGTATCTAAAACCAAAAGAAGAAAAAACGAATCTTTTTTTTTCTCTTAAATGTAATTTTTATTATTTTTTCTTTTTTCATTCTTCTCACCAGTTGCCGGGAGGGGAAATCTGTCTGAATTATTATTTCAGACGGATTCCCATTCGAATTGATTTTGAGGAAAGGAATGAATAATAAATTTCATTAGTATTAAGATTCAAACCGAGGTTCCTTGAAAATATTGGATTATCAGTCTCCACCAATATATAGATTTATTACGTCACATTTAAAGGCGTAGGTTTGAAATGAGTTTTTTTTCCAATTTTCCTTTCTTTTGAGGTTTTAACTGGATTTATTGAAACGGCGTAATACGTGTGTAATATAAATTCCGAGGTTCGATTCTCCTTTTTTTTTTATAAAATTAAATAAAAATGGGGCATTTTTTGTATGTTGCAGATGGAAAAGAATAAGATGCCGCCTGATGATATTGAAGAAGGAAAACATTTTCGAAAGGCGAGAGAAAAGAAGCTCGTGAAATTAGTGCAATATAGTGGCTTTAAAATTGGCAGACGCCGGACATTCAGTTGAAACCAATCCATAGCTTTAGGAAATTCTGAGGAATCTGCCATAAAATCAGATTTTTTGTAAGTATCTCTTTTAAACATCATAATCTTAATGCAGATAGCAGCCCTTGAGGAGGAGGAACCAGGTTAGGCCGAGGGCTAGTTCGGGTGTGGTGGAAGAAATGAGGGCTTATGACTTGGGGGAAGAGGACTATTTGAATTGGGAAGAATGGCGCTTAACAGTCGGAAGACGTCATCGTACGTTGTGAAATCGGCGAGTATATACAGTACATAATCTTGATGCGCTATAAGGCCCTCACGGCTATGTTTAATGTATAGATGTGAGGGTTTTTAAGGGTGCATTTTCACAGTGAAATATCTATGCATAGATTTCATAAGCTAAACAAAGATCTTCATTTGTCAACAAAAAGCTGTGTTATTTTCTTGGCAAAAAGCGGAGACTATACCTACTGGTCTTATTTTGGTGCCACATTCTTGAGAGCAATTGATAAGATGCAGGATGCGGGCCGGTTTGGAGTTTCTGATTGGAGGGAAGCAAGCCAAGATAGAACGGTCATCAGCATTTTCTTTCGATGCTGTACTCGAAACCGAGCTTAGGATCTTTTTTAATGATCTCTAAAACTTCGATCTACGATCGGAGGCGGCTAGAGACTTTAAATTAAAAGGACTGGCAAACTGGAAAAATTGAACATCATTAAGTGTCATGGCAACCTCCACAAGAAGAATGGGCAGCCATGATGGGACCCACCGCTTTCTATTAAAGGAAATTCTTGGACAAAGCCTCCGCATCGCTGTAAAAGTTTTTATTTTCATATGAATCGAAATAAGCAAGTTCACCATCATGGCTGCCAAATATTCTTCTAGTGGCAGAACTTAACATGGCGTTCAATTTTTATAATGGCTGACAGTTTACTAGTCTCTTTTAATTTAGAGTCTCTTGAGGCGGCTTGGAACCACTCTTCTACACACAGTTGAGTTCGATTTCATATGTTGCGCAACCAGGATAAAATTTAACCCTTTTCGATTTGTTTCTTTCATACTGGCCTGAAGCATCGTGTTTTAGGGCCAACACATCCCGTGTCAGGAAAACTCTTCCCTTTCCTTGACAGGCCCCCAAAATTCCTAATCCTCGTGGAGAATCAACAACTTTAGTTATCCTTATTTCCACCTACCAAGTTTCAAATTTCCCTGATATTAAATTGAGCAACTTGTTTTATGTTATTGAGCAATGAAACGAAAAACCCTCATTCATTGAAACTAAAACGGTCTCATCTCCCTCTAAAAAAAAATTACACATTATAAAACGAAGGGGATATGTGACTAATACTCATACTTTGAGATTGGATCAAAGAAAATCCATTTTAACGATAGATATTCAAACGATCGCTTATTATCCTTATAAGCGTCGGATTTTTTAAAATGGAATGCAAAATGGCCACCCTTATAAATTTTAACGATCGCCGGGATTTAAGAGAAAAAAAAAGTATATAAAATAAAATTGCAAGAATAAACGAGTAGGAAAAAAAAAGAGTTAAAAGAGCAAAGTGAAAAGTGATTTAGTTGGTTTGCGTTAAATAATCCCTTTTTCAACCCTTACTGGGTCAGCCTCACAATCCCCGGTGTCTCCGGAACACCCCCTCTCTTTCAATCTCCCCTCCCGGTTGTATAAAACCGTCATCCGATTTCCTTTTTCGAAGCCGAACCTGTTATGAACCATATTAAATAAAAATCCAGTTAAAAGGATTCTTCGTTTCCCTTCTTAGAATCTGTAACGTCGTGTTTTACAAGAATTCGTAATGTTTTCGCTTCGAGGAAACGGTTTTAGCCCCATAATCCCATGAAAAGACCGGCTTATTCGTTTTCTGACTTATTGCCATTCATCGAGAACCTTTTTTTTCGGGTAGGGAGATGTATTTGTAACAGAAAAAAGGGAAATAACTAAGCAATAAAAAAAAGAGAAGTATCGAGACATAAAATTATACTGCCAGATCATATTTCCTCAACAAAAATATAATTCTAATAAAATGGGGGGGAAGTTGATATGGAGAAAACGAAATGCTATGAAAATTTTCGCGTTGCTTTAGGGCGGTGAAAGGCCTTTATCCGGTCTCGGGAAAAAGATATACGAACAATGATTCGATTACGATCGTATGGTAGAGTAACGGCCGATTTTTTTTTTCTCCTTTTTTTTCGTACTCATATCTATCGATGCAATTGATATTCAAATTCTATTTAGGATCCATAACGAAAATATCGATAGCAGAAAAATTTTTATTTCTCGGAAATAACTCTGGAGTTACTTTGAAATCGTCTGCTGACCTTGACCTTTTATTACTTATCCACGAGAAAATTTTCGCAAAAAAAGGTTTTGAAAAAAAGGCTTTATTTGTTTTTCTTTCAACTCATTATATTATTTTTTTTTACTTGTGTAAAATAAAAAGATTAACCTGAGTTAGCTAGGGGATAGTAATTAAAAAAATTAAGGGAAGTATGGAAAGGGTGGGATTATTTAAAAATGTAATAAAAGGATGCGAATAAACATATGGACAGTGTTTACAAACTTTTTTTTTTTATTTCTTTTATTTGTCAAACAAATTCTTTCCGACTATAAAACATTTAAAATGCTTTCACCGTACGTTTTACGCACAACGTAAGCAACCTTTAACAGTTGGGCAATCGTATATATATTCTTTTACCTTTTTTTTTTTTATCTATTTATTTGAGTGGAAAAACAGAAAATGGAAAATCGATGATTTATTTTTAGGTTTTAAAAAAAAGAAATATTTGACGGGGAAGTTTTGTTACGTCTTTTTTTCACTTTTGTGTTATTTGGAAAATCGGGTTTGACTCGGTTGAGAATATTCATGAAAGCGAGGAATAGGTGAATGTGGTTGGTAACTTTAAAAAATTTTTGAGAGAAACTGATTTGATTAATTTCTATATAAAAATATGAAGAGCAAGTTTCAGGATCCGCACCTGGGACTCGCGTATAGTGGCCGCACCCGCGGACCCCGGGCCTTTATTTTAGGGGTCTCGTTCGAAATTTTTTCGGAATATTTGAACCGGCCCGAAAATTGAAATAAGGTCCGTCCAAATTTCTAGAAGATGCTTTACTTTTGTTAATTGTATGAGAACCTGAAACTGAAACTGGTCTGCATGAAAACTGGTGTACGCTTTTTCCGACCAGTTTCCATGGAATCTGATCTGTAAAAACTAGTCGGAAAAAGCGTAGATCAGTTTCCATACAGCCAGTTGTTATAATTGAAGGGTACACGGGAAAAAGGTGCTCATCGACATCCGGAATTGTTTATGTTTTGTTATAAGGTAAACAGAAGAGAAACAGGTCAATTCCGAATGTCGATGAGCACCTTTACACTTTGTACACTTCAATTGCAGAGTACTGACGGACTAAAATCCAAAAAAAGAGCCATAAAAATTTTCAAAAAATAATTTGAAATTTTTAATTTGGTTTTAGTTCCAGCCTAATTTTATGTTGTGCCAATAATGAGTTTTTGCTAAAGATATTTTGCTAAAGTATTGTCATATCTCTGAATTTACTCATGAAAAATCACTGATCACTAAAGTAGCCACCATCCCTTATTGTAAAAAAAAATCAATAGCCATTTAATTTTGTTATTATAAATTCCACACGATTCTTATGTAACATTTCTAATCCCCCTTTTATCAAAAAATCTGAACTTCTAATAAATAGCGTTTCTCACGTTAACTCCCTTCCCCATTTATAAAAAACTCTCACTAATGCCACAAATTCACAGTGATTTGTCCTTTTAAAAAAAAGGAAAAAGGGGTTTTCTTCTCCTCTTCGTGTTCAATCGTAAAGTACCAACTGTGCTAAGATATATAACCTCATAAAGTGAGTTTATACGTCATTCCCGCAACAAGTTTTTCTCTTTTTAAAGGGAAAAACGTAATTAATCGAATAAAACCGGAAATAAAGCGAAAATCCTTTCGCAAGTGATTTTAATCGCCCGGAAAATTTTTTACCCTCAATCCCCCGAAAAAAATGATCACGTTAAATATTTTTCCTCCCTTGAAATAACAACCCTATTTATATTTCCCTCTCTAGGGACAGTTATAAGACGGAGCTAGAGCAAGACGCCTTATATTCCTTGAACCTTTAAATATACAACTTATTAAAACCATATCTCATATCAGATGAAAATTTGTTGAGGGATTTATAGAAAATTCAAAAGGTCATTTCAACATAAGGAAGACAGATGACGGATCGAGGTCATGTCGAGAGTAATCTATTAGTCCTTAGGGTCTTTGACATTACTCCTTCATGTCTATTAATATTATTCATTCATATATCCTTTTAATGAGCAAAAAGGCTCAACTCTTTTTCTGTTTAACACTTTTAATTAAAAAGGTTCGCCCTAAACATTTCCGAAAGTTAATATCATTTCCTGGTGTAAAATTTTTAGGTAAAGTTGGGTATCCCAGGGTTTGAGAAAGAGGAAAATATAACATTCCTGAAATTTTATTTGATTTGTTTTTGCTAAAATTGAAGGTTAAAAAAAAGAGCGAAGGAAGATTTTTTAATGAATCAAACAAACCGCATGATGATAGTGAATTTATTTAATGGAGAGGTAAATTAGAGTGGCCCATTTTTTAAAAAACGGAGGACGTCTGTGGCGCAGTGGTAAAGTGCTCGACTCAAAAACGAACTATCGAGGGAGCCGTGGTTCGAGCCTAGTTCATAGCTAGGATTTTTTCTCCGGTATACACGTCATGTGTATTTGTGAATACACGGTGGAAGTCCTCATACGGTTTGGACAGTGACGTAGCAACCAGCCCCGAAACCTCCGCGGTCGCGGGGGGGGGGGGGGGGGGGAAGGGTGAAAGGGGTCCAATTTTTTAATTTTTTTTCGGCCCTTTTCATTTTCGACCCTTTTCTTTTTCGGCCCTTTTCATTTTCGGCCCTTTTCATATTCGGCCCTTTTCATTTTCGGCCCTTTTCTTTTTCGACTTTTTTCTTTTTCGGCCCTTTTCATTTTCGACCCTTTTCTTTTTCGGCCCTTTTCATTTTCGGCCCTTTTCTTTTTCGACCCTTTTCTTTTTCGGCCCTTTTCATATTCGGCCCTTTCCATTTTCGGCCCTTTTCTTTTTCGACTTTTTTCTTTTTCGGCCCTTTTCATTTTCGACCCTTTTCTTTTTCGGCCCTTTTCATTTTCGGCCCTTTTCATTTTCGACCCTTTTCATTTTCGGCCCTTTCCAATTTTAAAATTTTTTTCGGCCCTTTTCTTTTTCGGCCCTTTTCATTTTCGACTCTTTTCTTTTTCGACCCTTTTCTTTTTCGGCCCTTTCCATTTTCGACCCTTTTCTTTTTCGGCCCTTTTCATTTTCGGCCCTTTCCATTTTCGGCCCTTTTCATTTTCGGCCCTTTTCAATTTCGACCCTTTCAGATTTTTAAATTTTTTTTTCGGCCCTTTAAAAATTTTTATTTTTTCAATCACGCGTAACTTTCGGGATCTTACAGTTTGCTCCTCCCATTTCTAAAATTTTTAATATTCCATGTTTTAATTTTTTTTTTCAAACCAGTTACGCGTAACCAGTGATCTGGAACGATCGCAAAGTTCCCGTTTCCGTTTCTGTTACTGTTTCTTAAAGTGTCAAACGAAATCTGGTTGTTCCGTTCCGTGTTACCAGTGCCGCTCAGCGTTCCTAAATATTTTCTATACCGTTACTAGCATTATAATCGAATTCCAAATTTGGTTTACGGTTCCCTAGTTTCTATGATTTAGATAAAATCGTTTCTCTTCGTTCCTCATTGAACTTCAAATTCTCAAATCCGTTCCTGAAAGGCGTTCCTTTTAAAAATTATTTTTCATTTTCGTTACTGATTCGTTACTAGAAAAGTGTTGGGTAAAGTTTCTGTTACCGTTTCGTTACACAGACAAATATTGCAATTGAGAAACCAAAGTTTCTGTTACAGTTTCGTTACACAGACAAATATTGCAATTGAAAAACCAAAGTTTCTATCATCGGGATTCCGTTTTTTGCTTTGGCTTTGGCGGTCAAAGGGAGTAAAAGCTTTGGGTTTAGCTCAAACAATCCTGTTCTTTTGAGTTTTTTCAAGTTTAGGGGTCTCTTAAGAAGAGATCATGTGATTATTAAATTATGATTAATTTTGTATTATGAAATACAAAAAATGCCGTTCTCTCCGAATTTGCGAAGAAAAAATTAATTTCGACTTTACAGAAGTCTTAACTTGTAGGACACATCGTAAGAATAATTTGGCATAATAATTTTGATAAAGGAGCAAAGAGCGTATTTATCTATGCTTAACTTATGCAAGTTGCAGTCTTATGTCATTTTTAACAAAGAAAGCTTTCATAATACTACAAGAAATGATGCGAAATTCATAGTGCTATACTGTATGACTGCTCTTTCTTTACAGAGCAGAGCGCGAAAAGAAAACTGTAGGAACAGTAACGATTTCCCGTTCCGTTTCCGTTCCGTTCCCGTTTCGTTTCTTTTCGAAATTTTTTTGTTTCCGTTTCCCGTTACTATTTTGCGGATTCGTAAATTCGGTTTTGATACTAGTTACGGTTTTAATTTGATCTCGGCTCCCAGTATTGGCCCCGGTTTGGTCCTCCGGTATTGCGGTTTTCGTTCTGTTACCAGGTTCATTTAAATTTGACTTTGTTTGTACCGTTTTTGTCCCGTTCCTAATTTTTCTGTAAACGGTAACTCCGTTACAAGTTCCGTTCCCGTTATTTTTCAAAATCTGCTCCCAGTTACTGGTTTATGAAACGTTTCTAAATTTTAAAAAAGGGCGTTATTTAACGTTTTTCGTTTCTCGTTACCGTTTCGTTACAGATCACTGCGCGTAACTCTCAGCTTTTTACCTCCCAAACGGGACAAAAGAAGTTTCACTTCAAAAATGGTTTTTCTTCATGAGTGAAACCCTGTCTTTAAAAAGACAGGCCTCGCCAAACCACTTGACAAGCGTGGCGAGGTAGTGCCAACACTCTCTTCAAAGAAGACCCCGGCTTAGGAGTACTCTGTATTATGGGTTGGAAAAAAAAAGAAGAAGATTTCAAAAAAGTTATTTTAAGGGCCTGAAATTTTTTCAACAGTTCTAATTCACAATCTTTTGGCCATTTTGGTAAGGGCGATTTTTCCTCGCTGAAGGAAAAGGAAATGGTTGTAAAAATTAATTGATTTCTAATCTGGATTTTAAGCGATTGACATAAGCTACTTTTAACATTTATAAAAATTTTGAAAAGAGAAAAAAGCTTAGACGATTAAATTTAAAAGAGGAGATTTTAAAAAAACGACAAATTAATAGAGATAAAAACCAGAATAAATAACAAAAAAAGGGGTGGTATAATCCTTTGCGCTGTCTAACGGATATAGATCGGAGTATTTTTGGATTACCGATTTTTCCCTTTCCTAAAGCCCTACTGTTATTTTTTAATTCCACTTGCCCCTGAATGTGACTGATAACCCTCTCCGATTCGAATGTCATATTATTTGCGTCATAAATCGTTGCTACATTTTGGCCTGAAAAGCATTATCTCTCTTTGTATTTTAAAATCGGAAAAATTAGGACAAATCTTTACTTTCCCTGTAGTTTCTCCCGTTACTTTTCCCGTGCCCTTTGCCTTAATAAATTCTATACAGATGATACATTTAAAAGTTAACCGGAAGACAGATAAACCGGTGAAATTACGGCAATATCCGAAGCTAAACCTAAAACTTTTAATAAACTTAACTTTTCTTAATTATCTTTGATATTTAGTGTGTATTAATATTTCATTAGCAGCCATGTGCTGGCGGATTTTAATGATATTTGTTATCTTAATCTGCTCGCTTTCTTCAAAATCTCATTTAAACCGAAGAACGATCAAAAAGTGACGAGTTTTATTAATTTAAACCCTCATTTTTTGTATTTTTTTTTTTTTCACCGTAGATAATAAAAAATTTTCCCGGGGGCGAAATATAAAATCATACGTAAAACGTGGAGAATGTTTTAAATGCCCTTGCAAAAGGGTTTATAGACCGAACAAGATAAAATATACCCAGGAGAGAGAAATCGAAAATGTAACGCTTGAAATAGTGAACTAGGTACGAAGTGTAAATTGAAACTGGAAACCTCGAGAAGAACAAACTTTACGAGGCCATAAAATGTATTTTACAAAAGTTTCTGCATCACATAACAGTTGACTGCAACCCGATACAATTATAAATGGAATCTGAGTTTCCGACTGGTTGCGATTTGCTAAGTCGAAAAGTTTACCGTCAACTAACGGTGAGACATCAGAAAACAGACTTACCCAGACACTTTTCGGATTTCTTCATGAATTTTTAGGACCTTTTCTTATTCCTTCAAAGAGCGCATAACATTATCCGAAACTGGAAAAGTTTCTATAAGGGTTTCTATCATCCTGAACGTGCCCTCTTTTTCCCGTTGTTACCCTTTCTTTTTTTTGAAATCGCCCGAGGTAATGAGATCACGTTTCTTTCGGTTGTTCGCTTTTTATGTAGTAATTCGAACAATATGAGTGGAATAATTAAAGGAAGGAGTTGTATTAATTTTTTTTTTTTTTAGTTTTATGAGGAATTTTTTGTGTTTTTCAATGTTGAGCGACTGTAGGAATGAGGAGGGCTGCCGAAGTCAACGAAATTTTAATGAAACAAATCGACTTCCGGCATCGGAATCGGGAAATAATAGATGTAGCCATGGGCTTAAAAGCTTGAGAAAATCCGGGGGAAAAAAATTTGTTTTTAGTATAAATTATTGATTTCACAGTTCTCTGTAATTTTTTTCGTGGCTAAAACTCATGCATATATCACTGAGTAAGAATATTTTTTTAAAAAAGAAGAAAAGCGAAAAAATGATTTTCATAACTCTCGTTTTAAGCTTCTTGAGAACTCTTACAAGACTCAATGTTGGAACTGGGTGAACGGTCTATATTTTTATCGAAGATTTTGGGTCATTCTATGAAAGAAGTTCATTTAGCAATTTTTTTCTTGCACTAGCTGGTGCCGGATCAATTTAAGAAGCAAAAGTTGACAAAGTTTCAGCCTTAAAATTTAAAAATAAAAGTTTGACTGTGGAAAGGGGCAAGGGCTTAGCGACTTGGTGATTCGTCTCAAAGTTCGAGCCACTCGACTTAATATTGAATGTGTCTACAATGAAAATATGAAGTCACGTTTCTAGAAAATGTAGAATCACCTCAAACGAAGTAACATACGACGAATAATGGTCACGGGCTTGATAACGAACACGAAAAGTAAGAAAAAAAAAGTTAGGACATGTCCTTATTTATTTTATTTTTACAGATCGAAATTTGAGGATAGCTTTAAAAAAAAACTGGAAGAAAACACAAATTACAGAGAAATCATAATTTTTATAGCAATTTCTTACTCCTCATGATGAAATAAACAGAAAAATTTTTGATTTTCAGTTGAAATTTCATTGGTGTGATGGTTCGACCAAATTTTGCGTTGTGAGTAGTTTAAAAATGATATTCAACGAAAGATAACCATTGTAGAAGCTGGTCATGAAGGAAACATGATATTTCAACCGATTCAAATCCAGCTTGATGAAAATATTAGAAAATAAAAGAATGCTCATTCAAAAATTTATATTGTCATCGAATGGTCGAAATTTTCGTATCGCATTTCCTTTAATTGACAGCAACTATTAGACGACATTTTTCAAGGAAATCCTGAAGAAAACGCATTTTTTTTACCCGTTGAAATCAGAGTCATTTCAAAGACGTTTCTTGAACAAATCTGTAATTATTTTTTTCTTTATTTTCAGATGAATATCCAATTTTTACAGGCTCAAAGATTTCTACTGATTCCAGCTTACTTTACGAACTTCAGAAAATCGCCTTAATTTTTCGCCAGTGGAAGCTCCTACGCAGCTACCTTCTTAGCCAGGTATGTACAACTCGATTTAATTTTACGGAAGCTTTTGTTTGCTTTTCCTCGCCCAACAACCTCAACTTTTCAGTCAAGCAATAGACTTTATTGCTTTATCCTCACAATATAAACAAGAAGATTTACTACTATTCGAACATTTGTATCTTGTAAGATTAAACTCAAAACGTCATACGTTCCCTAATTTATTAGCTTATTTATTTATTTTTTAATCACTTTAATAGAAAATCTTATAATTCACGCTAAGGTCCCGAAGGAACTCTCACACCATAACATTAAATATATTAGATTAAATCTCTTTTAATGAGATGTTTTGTCGCGAGGCTAATTTAAGTGCATAATAACGTGTCAAGGCTTTTCGATCTATTTAATTTAAAATCCTTAAATCACGAAATAGGAGATCCTAAAATCTCTAACTCTGGCACGAGAATCACGAAACTCATCCTCCCCTCCTAATCAAAGTCGCTATTACCTTTTTTTTACGGGCCCCCAGAATATATATGCGTCGGACGGTTTTACATCATAAAACGCTCGAGCTTTTGTAACGAAATGATTTTACACAAGGCTAAACCGACGTTGACAGTAAAATGCCGTGTCCGGCAGATTCAGTCCACTGGGAAATCAACCACCTACGAAAAAGCAACGGGGAAAACACAAGAATCAGTTATGTCGTTTTAACATTCGTTTCAATTAACCTGCGCTGTAGATGTCGCCGCTGTTGCTGATGTCGGGAATCGGAATCTTTCGATTTGGAAAATTCAGTTGATCGCGGGCGTTTGGTAAGGGGCGAAGGGTTTTCGTTCGCTCAAGCTCTTTGTGTCGTTTTTGTTTTTGCGCGCGACAATTTTGCGGTCGTCTGCTTTTTATTTTGTTTTCGAATTTTTTTTTTGTTTTTTCTTTGATCTCGTGCGGGAGTTTTTTTTTTTCGTGAATGTGCGTGTGGGATTTAAAGGTGATTATATTTTTTTTTTGGGCGGGAAATTAAAAATCTGTTAGGTGTGATGTTTTAGTGAATTTTTTAAAATGAGACGTGGAGGTTGGGGGGGAAAAAAAGAGATCATAAATTTATAGTTGGAAGTTTTTAATCTTCAACAGCTTCCGTTGGATTTATATTCAGCTTAAATTACATCCTGCATGAGTATAATGATGTCCCTGATGTATATGTGAGGAGTATTAGGATTTCAACATTTTTTCGTTCTCTCGATTTTTATACGTTGGAAGGCTCCTTGGGAAGATCCTTTTTTAATTGTGCTGACGTATATCACTCGGGTTTTGAATTGAGAGAAAAATGAATTTGTTCGTTGGCTAAAATCAAAAAATTATTTGACTTCGCGTTTTTTTAAAAAAATTCCCCCCGTGATAATCTCTTCTAAAAAAAAAAGATAACCTAGAGAAAATGAGAACAGTTTCACTTAAGCGAAATGAATCGCCCATTAATTCCCCAACTCTTTCTTCTAACAAAATTGGTGAGCATAAAAAACCTGTGAAAATCTTTCTCCCCCTCCAGCTTCTATTTAACAACAGGTGGTCGCAACTTATCATGTTAAATACATTCAAACATTTCTGAAGAAGTTTTCGAGGGAAAATGGGTTTTGTGTTAGATGGAGCTGTGCGACAACGTCAAATTGCGAGAGGAAGTGATAACACATCTACCAAGCGTGAGGGTAGAAAATGGAAATCGTACCATCCGTGAATGAGAGTGGAAAAAAGGGAGAAAGGGGATAAAAGGATGAAAATTTTAACGAATTAAAAGAGAGGCTAAAAGAGAAAGTTTGTACAACCATAAGAAATGAAGAGGGGGCGGATAAGAAGTTGGGACAATATCTAAACTGGTTTAATGATGAAACTTTTAACTGTTAATTGCAGAGATAATGATTTAATTTTTTTTTATTTAGCTAATTGCTTAGTGGAGGTATTTTTTTTTTTAAAAGCTCGAATGTTTTAATTTGTCACCGTTGGGGTAGGTGGATCTGCATTATGTAGTTTAAAAAGTTTTTAGTATGATTTAAAAAATCCATATGTCATGGTTTTAAGTGGGGAAAAGTGTTGAGTTTTATTTTAAACTTTTTCCCTTTTTTGACACTTTGAAAAGTATTATCATGCTTTTTTACATGAAATAATTGATTCTAGTTGAATTTTTAATGCTCATAAAAAAATGGGCTGATGTTCATTTTGTTCTTAATATTTATCTAAAGGGTTTTGAATTTCTCAGGAAGTTCTGCCATTAAAATTAACGGTAATTTTATTTGATCATAGTATTAAAGATAAAGAATTGTTATTGGCCCTCTATGGTTTTAGGGCTTTGCTGTTTCCTTTAAATTGTCTTGGAAGTATTATGTAATAGGATGATCGTCAAGGACAACACATTACTGTTTTCTCAAGAGGTCTATTATTAATTCAAACAGGCTAAAAGGATTTTAAGTTTTCTTTCACTTTATTCCTGCGGCTTAACCAGGATTTAAAGTTGTAGTGTTGTAGTTTTCCGCAGTAGCGCTTATGCTCTCTGCTAGGTTTTTACATGCAGGCTTTGTGGATTTATTTTCTGGAAGGTTGTGGTCATTGACCAATAGAAGTACCTAGCGCAACACAATAATGCACTTATTTCAAGAATCAAGGAGTTTCGGGGGGAGAAATCTTCTGAAGTCTCTTTCCGCAACTTCTTGATTCATGAATGTTTTTACTGTGTGGCGGACTACCTTGCGGATGGGTCTAAGTAGTAAAATTCAAGGCCTGTTGTAACCCTGGGAATCCAGTTTTTGGTCATATTGGGATGTTGGGAATTATTCCTCTCTATATTGTGTTTATGAGCAAATAAATAAATAAATTTCCGTCCGGTTTATAGTTTTAAGAGTCTGAGTGGGTATTTAATTCCCCAATGCAGGCTACCAACCTGCAGTCGGGTAAGACGGGTGACAGGGCTGCCATCTCAAGGTGGCCCGACCCACCTGATTTTCTGTCGGGGTGGTCTCCCTAGCCTTTGGGATCCCCTCCCACACCACAAGGCAGTGGTGGCTGTTTGCAGTGGAATTCCACTGGGCGGTGGGGTTGCCACGTCCCGACGCCTTAAATTTAGGCTAATCCGTGTAGTGAATAATAAGAAGAAGATAAATAAATTTCATCCTCTAAACAAATATCATGCCGAGGAACTTACAAAGCATGCAAAAAAATAGGGCGGGGCCGAGAACCTTCTGGCTGGCAATGATGACAGCTGTTCAAAAAGGACTTCTAGGTTACCAATATAATCGATTATGATAGACCAGTAGAAGAAAAATTAAATATTATACACAAGAAGAAAAGATTAATTTTGAAAAAAATTAGGGTCTTTCTTTGAATGCCAAATAATGTGAGTCTAAGCTGGTTCGTGTACTTAATAGTTGACACAGCTAATTGAAATGACCAAAAGAGACCTTTAACATCATCTAAATGGCTAACTAGATATGTTGTACTAGGCGAGTTACCACTTGTTAGCTTGCAATAACACTTTGCAAGGGAGTGAGACCAAGCAACAACACACACTAATTGATTTTTACTGAAGATCCACCGTTGACCTTCAAATTCAAATCGTAGAGCTACTCTCAAAGTGTGCGGCTTCAGACGATTTATCCACTAAGCCAGAAGTCTAGCTATGATCACCAATTGATCTTTACTTTGACTTCGACTTTGCCGATTTTGAAAAAAAATCTGCATTAGGTTACTCTTTTCCCTTCATTTCACCAAACTGCATAAATTCAACTTTAGTTCTATGCAACAAGAAACTGCAACTATTGTCCCTAGCCGATTTCCCCGTAATTTCACATTCCCCACTGTTAATTTCCCAGTCTAAGAAGTATTTATAGAATAATACTTTAATTAGTCAAAAAGCTAGACTTGGGAATGAAAATATTTTATGCAAATTCATGACTGCTCCAATTTTCATTTCGAACATTTTCCTCCTGCTGCTTCGCAATTATTAAATAAATAACCTATATCATGCCTTTCATTCCACCATTTAAAAAAAAAAACTGACGTTCGTGTAACTTCTAATTAATCAAATTATCAATACTTGATTATGACAAGTCGTCGGGAACGAAAGCGTAATGATCGAAGTGAGGACAATAAATCTGCATGAGCTCATTATTACCCATACATAGTCGGGGTAGTATTTGTGTGTAGACGAGCGTGGGAGTT